>JAHTLZ010000274.1:7420037-7444207 GCA_023846285.1 Phrynocephalus versicolor | reverse complement strand
ACACACACACACACACACACACACACACACACACACACACACACACAGAGCGTAGTACAATGTGTATTGATATTTGTGTTCACACCTAAGAATCTTCTTTCCATACTCATAGATGCAGTAACATAAGGTGTGTGTGTGTGTGTGTGTGTGTGTGTTGTATCATTACAGTCGTGACCTACTCTTCGTGACCCCATGTCCATGGAGTTTTCTTGGCAGGAATACTGAAGTGGTTTGCCAGTTCCTACTCCAGGTGCCTACAGAGCCTGGTATTCCCTAGTGGTCTCCCATCCAAGTACTAAGCAGAGCCGACCCTGCTTAGCTTCCAAAATTAGGTGAGATTGGATGTGCTTAGGGCATCTAGGCAGCTAGTAACATAAGGTACATGTGTTCAAAGATCCCCATCCTCCCCAGTACATTTAGGCTTGCAAAGATCCTTCCCGTGAAGCTGAATGAAAGCTTTTCTTAAGCCAAGCTGCAATATTAGAGGGTTGCAAATGTGGCATTGAATATTAGGTGTCCATCTAGGAATCCCTGATTCATAGAGTACCAATGATGCATTTGTCACTTTCAAATTAATGTCTGTAACAGAACACTGTAGACACTTTGCCAGAAAATATAGCTAAATGTTCCATCCAGCTTTACTCTTGAGCATTATATAGATCATCATGACAAGTTCTTACTCCAGCCACCAGTTGTTTGGGGAATTCACACAGCGGAAAGCTACTTGTTTCTAGTTTCCCAAGAATAATGTAGTTTGAGAAATGCCTTTACAATTTGCATTTGCAGCACAAGCAGCAGGCTGAAATAAGTTGGAATCATTTGCATGGCTTTGCTTAAAATGTCAATGTAGAGTTTGAGGTCGTTGTTCTGTTAGCCTTATTACTGCAGAAAAGCAAACAAACCATGGTGTATTTAATAAAAAGCTTATGTTCCCCCCAAAAGAAGAGCTATCAACAATTATATTTGAAATAAATGTTTCCTCCTGGTAACCTTGCATAAGAGTGCGACACAATTGTTGATTACTCTTCTGTTTGTGGAAGGTTTTTTTTCTCTTGTGCTCCCAATCATTGAGCACAATGGCGGGTTTTCTTTCAATTTAACGTGTTGTCTTGTTCCAGCTTGAAGCTGAAGCTGTTTTCCGGGCCATCACCATCGCTAGTCGCATCAACTGTCCCCTGTATATCACCAAGGTCATGAGTAAAAGCGCTGCTGATATAATTTCGCTGGCGAGAAAGAAAGGTAAAGAATGTAGACCTTCAGAGCACATATAGCCCTTGGACTTGGGTACAGCAGAGTGACTGTGGAAATAAAAATCTGGTTTCTTGAAGGGAACCCAGCAAGGGGGAGCCAGATCTGGGGGAACAGTGGGAGAGGGGAAGAAGGGTATCTCCTTCTCATGCCCTCATTGTGGGTCTCCTTTCCAGTTAAGGCTCTGCTGTGCAAATTGCACAGTGTGCAGATAGCGCCAAGCAGACAGGTTTTTTTTTTCAAGCATCACCTCCATAGCATGCTTCCCCTTCCTCCTTTTCCCCGGCTAAGGCTTGGCAATTGTTAGCCCGGGGAAAGGAGGAGAGGGAAGCAAACAATGGATTTTTTTCCCTAAGCAGCACCTCCTTCGCACACTTCCCTCTCCTCTTTTCCCCCAACTAAGGACTGCCAAGCCTTAGCGGGGCGAAAGGAGAACTGCTGGTGGGATGGTGGATGGCTTCCTCCTCCTGCTCCCCCTCCAGATGCCCCCAGATTGCTGCACGCCCTGGGGCACATGCATTCTTCTGTACCTCCCTAGTTGCGCCAGTGAATGGATGCACAGGAGAATAGCTTGCATACAAGCTATTCTTATTAAATACAGACAGAATAACCCTTTTCTGTCACTTGATAGAACCAATATTAACAGATATCAAATAAGAACATAAGAATATAAGAAGAGCCATGCTGGATCAGGCCAAAGGCCTATCTAGTCCAGTTTCCTGTATCTCACAGTGGCCCTGCCAGATGCTTCTGGGAGCACACGAGACTAGATATCTGTCTCCTGAGACCATTCCTCTGCATCTGGCCTTTCAAGTGCCCTTTTTTTAAGCCTAGAGAATACACATCCCCATCATGGTTTGTAACCTGTGATGGACTTCTCCTCCAGGAATCTGTCCAATCCCCTTTTGAAGGCATCCAGGCCAGATGCCATCACCACATCCTGTGGCAGGGAGTTCCATAGACTAACAACACGCTGAGTAAAGAATTATTTTCTTTTGTCTGTTCTCACTTTCCCAACTCTCAATTGGTGTGGATGTCCCCCAGCTCTCTTATTTTGTAAGAGGGAGAAGAGTGTCCCTCTAGCCACTTTGCTCATGCATAATTTTGTAGGTCTCAGTTGTATCCCCCCCCTCAGGTGCCTTTTTACTAGACTAAAGAGCCCCAAATGCTACAGCCTTTCCTCATAAGGGAGGTGCCCCAGCCCAGTAATTATTTTAGTCACTCTCTTCTGAACCTTTTCCAGTTCTACTTTTTTTTTTTTTTTTGAGATATGGTGACCAGAACGAGGGGACAAATACTGCTACTTATTACTAACCTGCTTGAAAATAAGTGAAATTCTTCCACTTTGGAATTCCTGTTGAAGCACAAAGGCCTGGTTCCTGTGCATAGGTTTCTATCCCCATGTAGCTAAAAAAAGAAACAAATCCACTGAGTGGAAACCATATAGAAGCCTCTATGAAAAGTTTAAATGTGAACATGTTAAGGCACACCTCATTCTGACATGTAAAAGATTTAAATAAGCTGTGAGTATGTGTGAAGGAGCTCTTTGTGGAGGAATCATTGAGGCAGAGAGATGATAATGAAGGGGAGGACCTGGACTTTGCTGATTTTACCAGTGTCCCTCTACAACAGTGGATTCTCTCTTTCAAGTGCTACTACTGTGGTCTACAGCCAGTTGTTAGTCTCAACTACAACAAACCCTAATGGTCCAATGCACTTATCTAAATGTTGACTTCTTAAGTCCTTATTGATTCAATGGGACTAGTCTAGCTGGGAATAATAATTGGATTTAGACGTTTATTTGGAAATGGAATTCTGGTGTATGTTCAGCTTTCTTGTGACAGTCTTTTTTAATAGGATCACCAGCATTCATGTTTGAATCCACATGTAATTTGTTCATTGCTTATATACTCTCACCTCTTAAGTGGTCCTTTAAGACTGAACAGGAACATTATTTGGTGGTCAAAGAGAGTTGGGGAATGAAGAAAGAGGGAACCTAAAGTCCTATGGATCCTCCTTCTTGTTGCCTCCATTGCAGGTCTACTTGGCCTTACTTAAGCAGGACATGTAGTCCTGAGCTAAGACTTTTTCACCCACGGTATCCAACTGGATTAAACAGTACACTGCTGTGTGTTTAGTTTAGTCAAATCTGTATGTATTGATGTTTAAGCATGAAAGTCTGAGAAATATTTGTTCTCTCTCTGAAAAGATAAAGGGCTGCTCGGAGTTTGCAATCAGCCATTTGACCCCGGTGGCTCTCCCACAGCCGTGGGAAAGATGAAAAGGGCTTGGATTGGTATGAATTCCTTTGATAGACCTTCAGACCAGAGTTAGAATCATAGAATCATAGAGTTGGAAGAGACCTCAAGGGCCATCTAGTCCAACCCCCTGCCATGCAGGAACCTCCATCACAATATTTCTGACAGATGGCCATCCAGCCTCTGCTTAAAAACCTCCAAAGAAGGAGACTCAACCACCCTCCGTGGCAGCATATTCCACTGCCGAAGAGCTCTAACTGTCATGAAGTTCTTCCTAATGTTCAAATGGAATCTCTTTTCCTGTAGTTTGAAACCATTGCCTCGAGTCCTAGTCTCTGAAGCCATGGAAAACAAACCTGTTCCCTCTTCAATATGACATCCTTTCAAATATTTAAACATAGCTATCATATCCCCTCTCAGTCTTCTTTTAGAGAGGCTAAACACTCCCAGTTCCCTAAGCCGTTCCTCATAAGACATTTCCTCCAGACCCTCAAACAACATTTTGTTTTGCTGAAGCAGGTCCCTCTGCAGCTATTTATTTGTAGATCTAGCTTGCTTAAAATGACAGAGTTGTAGCACCATGAGGACTGCCAGGTTTACTGTAATACGGTTTAGATCAGAGTTCATTAATCATATGCATGAACTATTATTCTCAGTTGGCATCAAAGAGCAGCCCACAGTTATTTAATCATTAGTCTCTTAACCATATTAATCAAGAAATCTATTAATAACAGGCACATCAAATTTGCAGTTGCATCTCTCATAAAAAGTTGAAACTTCTGAATCAGAGGCTACAGAGCTGTTACAGTAATCAGGAAATTAATTTCTGTAGTTCACCTATTCTATGTTTCATCCCCCCAAGGTGCTCTTGTTTTGGGGGAGCCAATCACGGCCAGTCTGGGGACAGATGGGACCCATTATTGGAGCAAAAACTGGGCCAAAGCTGCGGCATTTGTGACTTCACCACCTCTGAGCCTGGATCCGACAACACCCGATCACTTGACCTCACTATTAGCATGGTACGTAAAGATGTGTTTGCTATGCAGTACGAAGCTCCACTGCCCAGCTGTTCCTAAGCATCATTCCTGCTCCACCCACCCACCTCATTCACCTGGTCCATTTACCAGGCTGTGCGTGCCAGGGCCGGACTACCTGTCAGAGCGAATCGTCCAGCGATCAACCTCGGCCCATTCAGTTCGGCAGTCGTGAGCGCACTCGCTCAGGGTCGCCACCCCTAGAGAAGCCAGGAAAACATCTACCCGCAATCAGGCTTTCTCGGTGGCTGGCCCTTCCCTCTGGAACAGTCTACCTAGCGAAGTGCACTCTGCAGAGTGCCTGCTAGCCTTTCGCTGAGCATTAAGAACTCTGCTCTTCAGCGAGGCCTTTGGTGATTTATGTTTGTTCCCCCCCCCCACACACACACGCCATCTATAATGCTCGCTCGACAATTTGCTGCTGCAGAGCTTGTCTGTTCTATGATGCCCAGTTGCTTTTCATTGTTTTTAAATTCTCTGTTGTTCTAATCTGTATGGTTTGCTGACTCGTTCAGCCCTGTAAGCCGCCCAGAGTTCCCTGTGGGAAGATGGGCAGGATATAAATTCAATAAATAAATAAAATAAATAAATATATATTTTAAGCAGCACCACTTAGTGAGAAATGAAAGTATAAGCAACCCGACCTCTATTTGTTTAAAATCATCAGTTCACACATCTCATCTGCCAATTCCTTTAGTGGTGACCTGCAGGTGACTGGAAGTGCACACTGTACCTACAGCACAGCACAGAAAGCTATTGGGAAGGACAACTTTACTCTTATCCCAGAAGGTGTTAATGGAATTGAAGAAAGAATGACTGTTACCTGGGATAAGTGTGTGGTAAGTCAAAACAATCCCTGTACTTTGTTTAGCAGAGCAAAAAAGAACCACTGCCAGAAACAGCCTGAAATGAAACTTCCATTTCCTACCAACATTCCCAATATTGTGCACTCATTACTTCATGTCTGTTTTGTCTCTGTAAGTGTTGCGCTTCAGACCGGTACAAAAAAATCTTACTTCACATCTGTCGCGCAACAGCTGAAATTTGTTCTCAGCCACACCCCCGGGGCAGGATCAGAGCCTGACAATACTGTTCTTGGCGCTGGGTTGGGGTATTCTCTTGTCACGGTTTGTTCCTGGTTCCTGTTCCGAGACAAGGAACTGTGTGGTAACAACTGTCATGCAACAACCAGTGTTCACCTAGTGGTCAGCGGCTGAAGCGGCATTTGACCTTGGTTTCCCTACGGGAAACACCATGCAGCACAAATGTTTATTAAAGAAAGTACTGACATGTAAATCCCAGAAAACAGTAAATCGAAATATTGAAAACATTTTATTTACGATATTTAAAAAAGGGGTTAAGAAAGCAAGACAAATTCAGAATTTGTCATGGAACAAGACCGTGAAATAACAGTTGCCACGAGACAAGCTATCACGACTGTGAGAAAACGGAAACAGGGACTAAACAGGGACAAAACCACGTGATCGTGACCAGCGCTGTCATGGTACAAAACTAGTCTCGGAACAAGGAAGGACGTGAAGTAGCCATCATTGAACACGTTTGCCTCCCCACTCCTCATCCCTCAACCCCCATCTTCACTTTCTCCAAGAAATTCTGCTGACAGCCCCTCCAGGCCTTTGCATCTTCTGGCCCTGCATCAGTGACCCATCCACTGGCTTGGTTGTCTTTAAGCTGCAGTGGCAAACCAAAACTGTCCTGTTAGGCATGGCAGACACTTAGACTTCACCTGAAACCAGACTTCAGCAGCCTTTCTCCAGCAGTCCCAGAATTCTTCTAGGTTTCCCCTCCCCTGTGTGCTAGGACCTCATTGGCTCACTGCAGTTGCCGTCTATGGCTCTTGTAAAACACTGTTTTCAAATGCTTTCTGAGCTGTGTAGCACTGCTGACTTCAAATGAACCACAGGAAGAACTGCAGTAAAAATGGTTATCTCTAACTAAGAATCTATATGAAAATACAAGCTAGTAATCAGTAATCAGAATTAGTGGTTATACTTCAAAGGTTTTCAACAGTTAATCCATTTGATGTTACATAGATTTCTATAGGCTACATCCCACCAGTATTTTCACCTTGCTCCAAGACCTAATCTCAACAGTATGCCCTACTTGGCTACTATTTTTATATGTTATTCATGGAAAAATTATCTCAGTCTACAGGTAAAATGGATGAAAATCAGTTTGTGGCAGTAACCAGTAGCAATGCAGCCAAAATCTTTAATCTGTATCCACGCAAGGGCAGGATTGCCGTGGGTTCTGATGCTGATCTTGTGATCTGGGATCCAGAAAGGGGGAAGACAATTACTGCCAAAAGCCATAAATCGGTAAGGAGAAATGCTTATCAGTGGGGTTTTTTTGTGGGGGCACTCTTTCTCTTTCTCGCTCTCTCTTTTTATTTTCCATACATGTGGTGAACCTGGGTTGAAACGCTGCCACCATCGAAAAGCCTTAAACATTTATATAATATGAATGGAGTCTGACATGGTGTTCAAATGTTGAGACAAAAGACTTACTGTGTTTTTTGCCCTAAGACACACTGGGCCATAAGACGCACATAGTTTCAGAGGAGAAAAACAAGAAAAAATGTTTAGCCTAAGGTTTTATGGAGGGGAGGGGAGACTTGCAAATGAGGTAATTGGAGCTGTGGAATCCAAGCTGCAAAAAGGGAGGGTTGCAAATGAGGTAATTGGAGCTGTGGAATCCAAGCTGCAAAAGGGGAGATTTGCAAACCAGGTAATTGGAGCTGTTGAATCCAGGCTTCAGAAGGGGAGGGGCAGAGGCTCTGTGGAGACTTCTTTGCAACAAGCTGATTTTTGATTGGGGAATCTTGGCTGCAGAAGGGGAGGGGTGGGGAGAGGCTCCCTGGAGGAAGCCTCTTTGCAAACCAGATGATTGGAACTGCAGCATCAGCTGGTGAAGGTATCTTATCTCTAAATGAAATCTTGATATATAATGTAACAGGGACTGCTGTAGTCACCCTATAAGGTGCACAGACATTTCCCCGTACTTTTGAGGGTGGGAAAAGTGTGTCTTATAGGGCAAAAATACAGTAGTTTATTGTTTACACAGACTTGGTTACATATTTTTGAAAATGTTTTATTTAAACAAACTAAATCAAGCACTCAGCTTATACTTTCAGCTTTCACTGTTACACACTTCACCAGTCCCTAATTTTATCCTATTTCCCTATCTTAACAGACAGCAGTGCCCTATCTCTCTAATGGTTTCTACCATCCATTCCCTATCCGGTCCATACCCAATTGTTGTGAGGTCACTCACTTGCTTTTAAACACCTTGGCCCCGCCCATGGGCTAATCTGATTGGTTCAGTGCCATTTCTTAATCCATATTCATAATTAGCATTTTGTAACATATGCATTCTCTTTAATAAATGAATTTTAAAAATAAAATAAAAATATTTTTACTTACTAGGACTTAAAAATTAAGCTGTCATCGTTTATGCCATCTCTGATTGAATTAATGTAGTGCAAATCATGCCTATGAATAATTTGAATAAACTTTACATTTTTTGTTGTTCAGGCAGTTGAATATAATGTCTTTGAAGGTACGGAATGCCATGGTGCTCCACTCATAGTCATTAGCCAAGGGAAAATTGTGTATGAGGATGGAAATCTTCATGTCAGTAAAGGAATGGGGCGTTTCATTCCCCGGAAGCCTTTCCCTGAATACCTTTATCAACGGATCAAAATTAGGAATAAGGTAGGTCTATGCACACTTTCAGCATCAAATGCTCTTAATCTGCTGGTGTTATTGTTATAGTATAACATGCCAGCATAATGTAGTTGATGGACTGAGACTTAGGACACTTGGATGACCATGGAGACCAAGAGAGTGAGGGGGTGGTAGCTCTGGTAAAGGCACTCCTTAAGCATGTTGCTTACCCTGAAAGCTGTATTACACTTCTTATAAATCAGTTGCAAGTTGATGGCACATCACAAACACAATAATTTCTAGTGCTGAGAAATGAGGATTCTAAATTCCCAGATGTGTAGACCGAAGAGGCTTTTCTTTTGAGGAAGTCACACACAAACAGAGTGTGATCTGGCTACAAAAAAGGGCAAATGCTAATTTAGAATGTATTAATAGCAGTATAGTTTCCAAATCCCATGAGGTATTAATCCCCCTCTATCTGGCACTGGTTAAACCGCATCAAGGGACAAAAGATTACATTCTCTCTATGTCTCTGTTAAGCTAGGATCCCATCTCAAGAGTATCATGTAGTCTGACCTTGCACTGTCAGATTCTATATGTAAAGGAACAGACATTCCAACTCCTAACATTCAAATAATGTGTATTTAGGTGTTAATAATTAGAAATATTGGTACACTCATTTTTCTTGCAATTGTGGAGATATCATATCTTAGTAATTAGATTTACAAATGAAAGCCATGATTACTTTCCAATGATCAGGCATGAAAAAGCACATCCAGAGCCTGGAGACTACATTTTGAGAGTCCAGCTCCCACAATCTCCCAACCAGAAATGGGTGTGTGGGGGGGAGTTATAGTTTAAAAAAGTAATATTTCCAAGTTCTGAATATGTTAAATACAAGATGCCTGGAGCAGAATCACCCATGCCAAGTGAAAAATATTCTGCCACTTGAGGAATAATTTCTTTTGAAAAAACATCGTTTAGTTTGACCATAGACATAACTTACATACCTCAGTTGGATCATAAGAAGGAACTGGGTTTTGCTTGAACTGTGAATAATCAGAACAAGTTGGGTCAAGTTGCTATTGCATATACTGAGTAAAAACTAATGGGTAACCATAATAAAAACACAAAACTTCTAATCATGATCATCATGTACCATCAATTAATTCATGATATATGGCAAACCTTCCAGGATTTTCCAGGTAGAGAATATTCTCTCTTGAGTATTTCTAGAGAATTCCTCTGCACACCCACTGGAAGGTGTTCAAAGTACTGTATCTTCTCGGTGTGGCTTCTAAGAATTCCATCCTACCTGATGTCACTGAGGGAAGAACCACAACAGAGAGTAGTCAGCTGGTTGCACTGCTGGAAGGTTCTTGAAGTGCAGTATGTTCCAGCAGCAGTACCCAGTGTAATCCACAACAGAACTCTTTCTCAAGGGAAATGCAGATGAGGAGTAGTCTTCTAAGGGTGATGCCCAACTGTTGCCTTCTGTAGAATTTGCATTTTTGTCTGGTCAGACTCGCTAATGCTCGGAATACTAAAATAAACAGAAACAAACAACATGTGTCCATGGGCCCCAGAAGGTTAGAGAGAGCACCCTTTATTGTACTGTGCTGCACTTTACTTTTGGACGATTAAGAGTAGAGACGGGCACAACTCAAGTTATCCCACTTCATCTTGTGGTGGTGTGTGTTCCCTCCCTCCCTCACCTCCTCCTCCTCCTCCTTGGGCAGATGGCCGGTCCAGGCAGGACCAGGGGTTTTCCTTCCCTGCTTTCTCCAGCAGCTGTCCACTCAAGCACATATCAGTGTAGATGAAGTGAGATGACTCAAGATATGCCCATCTCTGATTAAAAGTAAATGTTCTTATAAAAGTGTCATTCTTGTGGAGAAGTAAGTGGCAATTTTAAAATCCTGACTCACTTATATGTACTATGTTGCACATCTGGGTGACTCTCTAAAGGGCAGAATAATGTTGTCAAGCCAAATCTTTGTGGTCACATATGCTAGAGGCTTGGAAAGGGCTAAGTGTATCATTCAGGGGTGGGGTGGGGTATTAGACACTTAATTCTGATTTGCATTTTTTATTTGGGAGGTAGGGACTCCCCCCTATAATATACTACTCTTAAACAAACAAAAAAACCAACGTTCTTAGCTTCCAACAGCAGGAACAAAAGTGTGGCTCTCCTCAGCCTCCATCCCCCCCCCTTTCTGGCCAACTTGGGGACTTAAAATGTAAAATGCCCATGGGACACATATCCTTCATTTAGGATCAACCACACCAAGCATTTATTACTCCACAAAAAGTGGGACCAATCTACTTTAAAGCATGTGCAGCTAGGTTGATGGGACTAGGGCTTCCCTCCTTTCCACAATCATCCTGTCCAGGTCCCTGAAAATGCTACAGAGAGTTAGGAGACCTTGTCAAATGGGGTACGTTGTGGTGAGGTGATAGGAGGATGCCACAAAATGAGACAGAGGCATCTTCTACAAGCAGAGGCCTTTGGTCTACCACAAAAGACAGATCTTGCATTTAACTTGGTAGGTGGGGAGGGTGAGGGTGGAAACTATAAGTAAAATGTGATTCTGCTGAGGGGGAAAATATTTCTCTTTGTGATGCACAGGTAACAGAATTACAAGGTGTTTCCAGAGGCATGTATGATGGGCCAGTTTATGAAGTACCAGCAACACCAAAATATGCAACTCCTGCCCCTTCCACTAAATCCTCTCCTGCCAAAAACCAGCCTCCACCAATCAGGAACCTCCACCAGTCTAATTTTAGCTTATCAGGTAAGACAGTTTATACATATATAAAATATTGAAACTGTGCCTTACAGATAATGGCTTTCCGCAGAGTCACCCATCAGCAGTTTATTGATGCATAACAGACACAATGATGAACTGCCTTGGGCAGCAAGAGAGCTTTTAGAGTTGAAGGTCTTGCTCAGTAGATCCTTGTGAAGAATCCTATATGGCTCCCTATATTTGGAGCATCTGATCTATGCACTTCCTTAGGGTTGGCTGCCCAATCCCAGCAGAAGTCCACATTGCATTTTTTGGGATCACTGGTTCCATTGGTACTGTGCCAGCATATCCATTAGCCTCTCTGAAGCTGGGTAAGGACTCCGGAATCCATATTAAATAAAATGTTGTGGCCTTCCGCAGAGCGGTGAAAACCATCTTGTTCCGCGAGGCCTTTGGCGGCCAAGTTTAAAGTTTAATTTTTTTTAAAAAAAAATTATTATTTTTTATGCCCGCCACTGCTGTCAACCAGCTTAACTGTTATGATGCTTTCTGAGCTACCTCTCAGGACAAGGGTGCTTATATGTTTTGATCAGTTTTAATATTGTTGTATTATTTGCTTCTGTTTATGAATATTTGCTGATTACTCAGCTGTGTAAGCCGCCCAGAGTTCCCTCGGGAAGATGGGCGGGGTATAAATTCAATAATAAATAAATAAATAAATAAATAAATAAATAAATAAATAAAAGAGTGATGTGATGGAGTAGGCTACAATATCTAGAATAGGCATTTTGAGAAATTAATTGGATTTTTCTGGTAGAAGCAATTAGTAGAATTATTAAAAGATTCGGGGCTGAATAAAACTCATGAGGCTATTCATGAACATTTTTCTTTTGGATTCCTGTTGTACAGGTGCTCAGGTAGATGATAACAATCCACGCCGTACTGGACACCGCATTGTTGCACCTCCTGGTGGCCGTTCCAATATTACTAGCCTTGGATGAGCTGAGATGGGAACCTGGAAACCGTGAATGAAAAAAGGATCATGGGAACCATCTTATTTCCCTTTCTTATCTGTGTTCTTGATGCCACAGTCTTATTTGGTACTAATGTGGGGAGAAAGTAATTGTCTCCTTTAAAAAAATGTTTCACCTAGAAAGAGGTCACCATAGTGTAGTGTGTTTGTTTGGAATTGCTTGCCTCACAATTGTGCTTTCATACCTGTGTCACCTTAAAAGCACGGTGCTTCCATTGCCCCATTAGTGAATCAGCTTTTTTTTGTTTTGTCTCGTAATTACCTGGTGGTTCTTTGGACCTCCTCCCACCCCCTTCATCCTTAGCTGTGATAGAGTAGTTGGTGCATGTTACTAAGTTACTGATGCAAGTTGCAATTTGTGAGTGAGTGCATTTTAGACACGTTGCCAACAAATTAATTAGACATGATGCCAAGGTAAGAAATTCTGCTAAAGAAAAAGCATAGGCAATTTAAAAATATCTGTAGAATAAATAGGTCAGGCAGCTTTTTGTTCATGCACATTTTTAATTTATTATAGACCCAAACAATAAGAGTTATCAAATAAAAGCTGCCATAGAGTCAGGCCTATTGGCTGTAATCCACTTAGTCTTAGAACATTCCAAGTCTGTGTATTTATATGTTTTTAAGAAGAGCCATAACAATACACTGACACTGTTGCTATCTTTTAAAGAGGATTTCCACATTTTGGCAGTAGCTTTCACCTTTTGCATGAAATTTTTGGTACTTCCAAAAAAATTAAATTGTTGTTGGATTTTTAAGATTTTGTACAAAGTTTTTCTTCTTCTTTATAAATCACATTCACTTTTACTTATGTATCAGATCTACTAGCTGTTCTTTCTTTCTTTCTTTCTTCTTCTTGAATTGAAGGCTTGTGAAATAAAAGAAACTGAAACACTTTTTTATTTTGGTTGCAGTTCATAACTAAGATTGTTATTTAGTGTTTTTCGTCTGGAGTTCAATAGAAGATGCAATTACTTTAGAATAACTAAAACTTAGGTAGGTGCAAACATCTATTTAGCTACATAGCTGACAACTACATGGCCCATTTTCTAGGAACTGTAGGGTGAAACCTGTTGAGCAAAACCATTGTCATTTAAGTAAGAAAGCCTAAGAAAATTATTATGGTGAAACAAATCTTCAGAAAAGCAGCTGATCAGCATGCGTAATATATGACTCCTTTCATGCATTCGTATGCATAATAATAATATTACACTAGCCATTATATAAAAAAGTATAACCAAGGGAACATCAGCTAGAGAAGGTGTCAGAAAATGACCAAATCAAGATATTGAGGGAATTTCTAATTCAAACTGACAGACACCATGAACATAGTACAGCAGACATAACTAATAAAATGAAATGTCTGGATAATTGACATTGCAGTTCCAAGGGATGCCAGAGTTGAACAGAAAGAATTAGGTAATTAACAAAATGCAAAGGCCTGCTAATGGAAATAACTTGCTTGTGGGTGAAACAAACAAAGTGGTCCCTATAATGATAGGGGACATTGTGAACAATCCCATGGAATTTTATAAAACATGATCAATTGCAGAGCTCTGAAACAACACAATCACAGCTTCAAAAAAGGCAATACAGTAGTAGGAACAGCATACTGTACACATTACAGGAAGGCAATAGGCAAAAAGGCAAAGCAAATACAGCGGTATCTTGTATAAAGTAATTAATTCTTTCTGAATGAAATTATGTTAAGCAAATTTTCCTTTATAAAAATTTCCCACAGGAATGCATTGAAAACAGAGTAATCCCTAATCGTGACTGTGAGGGTTCAGTCTTAGCCCAGGCGTCCTGCCCTTCAAACTTTAAAGAAGGCATCTCTCAGAATAAACAAACAGAACTTTTATTGGGTTCATCAACAATAAACGAGGGCTTTCTTCTAACTACAGTTTCAACATCTTTAACATCAGACATGAACGGGTTCTTTCCTCCATTAGTCGGGGTTTCTAGAAGGTGATCAAGTTCCCCACCATCACTTGTGGGTATCCGGCTCCACCACTGCTCTCCCCCTCCCTCTCCGAAAGCTTCAGCCCCTCCACCTGTATCCCAATCTCCTTCACGGAGGGTTTGGGTTTTCCCACTTGTACCCCAACTTCCGAAGTGGACCTGGGACCATGGTGTCTCCGCTGGGGTGTACATAAAGGGTCTCCGGGTCAAGTTCTTTCGGGTGTCCAGCTTCCCGGCCTCGATTTCCATCCAGATCTTTGCCAGCCATTCTTCAAGCTCTATCTCTTTATGGATCTCCTTATGTTTTCTGTTGTATTCTCAGTACTCCCTCTCTCCCCAATAGGAGCACTTTTGTTTGTGTGCCCGGCATCTATAACTCTCAGCCTCCTTATGGGGCATCATCATTTGTTCCCAGGTCCCTGTCCAGGGATCCTCCATCCATACCCACTCCCATCCTTCTGGAAGCTCCCGTCTCTTTCCCTTCTTACAAGTCCCGAACCCCACCTCCACCGGAGCGGATTGGTCAGTTTTCCCCGCCATGCCCTTCTTTCCACTTCCGGTCGGACCCGGGTCTTCTTCCTTCTCCCTTTCCTTCTGCTGCTCAATTATTTTGAGGGCGTCATAGTAACCCTTCAGTAACATAAACCTCTGCACAGGTGTCACTGTCAGTTGTTTCTCAGGCTCCCCTTTCCGCCCTTGCTTCTCCATCCACTCAGCTGAGCGTGCAGGGGTCCCTCTCTTCCCTTCTGAGAAGTTTCCCTCACAGCGACCATTTTTATGTTGTACAGATTCGCCTTAACAGACAATTCTGTTAAGCAAATTTCCCCTATCTCTGGAATTTTTTTATGTTGCACAGATTTTATGTTTTACAAACTGTTTGTTATACGAGGGTCCACTGTATGTAAAACAAGTGTGGGAGAAATCACTTTTTTACATAGCCCCATCTTTCCACAAAATCACACATCTTCGCTGAAAGCCACTCTTCTAAGAAAGGTGTGTGTGTTAATGCTTGTTTGAAGAAAGAATTCCAAACATCACCAAGATGAAACTTTGAATAGTGAGAGGGATGAAAGCAGTTTTTACTCATGACAGACCAAATATTTACAGCTTTTTATACTTCTCCATTGCCAACAGCTCATGCTGTTGTCTTCAATTGATGGTGTCCAATTTTCCTCCAGTGGGAAATAAGGCAATTTCACCTAAACCAGGCATGTCCAAACTTCGGCCCTCCAGATATTTTGGACAGCAACTCCCACAGTCCTTTGCCACTGGCAATCTAAGCTTAGAATTCTGGGAGTTGTGGTCCAAAACATCAGGAGGGCCGAAGTTTGGACATGCCTGACCTAAACCAACGAAGCTTACTTTCTCCGTGGTCAAACAGGTGCTGCCTCTCTTCATCTCCCCTCCAAGGAGAATTATCCTTTTTAGGGTCCCGTTTATCTGGAGAAATTCAGCCTGATAAGTCGCACATCTTACCAAGTTGTCTCACCACGGCGTAACTGGAACCGGAAGTCCCACATCTTCTTTTTGATTGGAAAGTAAATGGTAGACTCAAACTACATTCCTTTCATTTTTCACGCAATTATAATTCAGATGCTTTCAGTGGGACAACCCAGCTCATATGCCTGCACTTCTGTGTAGGAATATGTATATTAAATATATTGTATGACTTTCAATTCTGTTCTTTTTGAACAATTCATATTCATTTGCCCCATTCCGTGTTGAGTTATCCCATCAGGTTTCAGCTACACCTATCGACTTATTTTTAAACTCCTGAATGAAGATCTCTAGTTCTTTGGGTCTTTCCCATACTAAAATTCATATACTGTATCCTTTTCTTGCAGAGCAGCAGAGAGGAGTGTTCACAGAACAACAGAGTGAGCACATGGCTGAGGGGGTAGAGCTTCTCTGACCACTTCAACTACACTGATTGAGAGGGGGGAGTATTAGCTTTAAATACCTGCTGCCAGCAGCTTCCAAATTCTTTTCTTGCAGAGCAGCAGAGAGGTGTCTGCAAAACAAGCAAACACACAAATGAGGGGGGTGGAGCTTCTGACCACTTCCTGTGACTACACTGATTGAGGGGGTGGAGTTTTAGCTTTAAATAACTGCTGCCAGCAGCATGTGCCTAATGCCACGTAAAAACAACAAAAAAGACCATTCTATCATACTTTGAGTTTGCTGCTTGGTCTGTTCCTTTTATTCTGCAAACACTTTCCCCTACTTTACATCTGAATTTGCATCTCTCTCCCCTTTCCAATGCAGTTTCAAGCCCTGCCCCACCCACAACAACATTTTTCCCAGTTCTTGTCAGCTGCTTCTTCTATTTCTATTTCTTCATTCCAGAACTGGCCAATACTTCCAAAAGAAACACTCCAGAATTGTGAGAAACCAATTTAAGATTTCTATGCTGGTTTGAATACGGGGTGGGAGTGTGGGTGGTGGCAGTAAAATACCCCAGAAGCACTAATAAGACAGCTGGTAAACCAGGCAGTAGGTCGCAAGCTCACTCCACATTCCCACCTCAATTCCAGTCCCTAATACAGTGCATGTCCTACCTCTCCAGGCTGCAGACAGTTCTCCTCACCTCACATTTCAGCAAGGGCTGCTGAGCAAAGCTGAGGCAAGGAGAGAAATATCAGAAGAAAGATAAAAGTAAGGAGGGGTGGGAAACTTCCCTCAGGTTCTAGGAATGTGTGGGCAAAACCAGCTCTGCTCCTCATGTTGATCTACAAAGTATGCCCCAAGCTGCCTCCTCTGCTCTAAGTTAACAAGACAGACATACTGAATTAACTGCTGTGTCAAATACTGGAGGCAATGCTTAACTAGTACGGTAACATTAAACAAAGTTAGTGAAACAATTTAAAATGAGTCGATAAGGGGATGAAACTAAAATAAGCACTGTCAAACCACAACCGGCCTTACTGAGGACATTACTCTCATCCCTCACTTGCAAAACTGTCCCAAACCATCAGTATAGGCAATCAGCCAAGCCAGAAAGTGAGATGAAACAGCATGAGGGGAAACACACACCCCAAGAACACACAAGTTCTGCTGGACAAATAAAATGCATATTTATTATACTTTTATACCGCCCATTTAGCAGAAAGGCCATTCTGGGTGGTTTACAACATGTAATTAACAGCAAACAACATAAGCAATTAAAATAGACAGCAAATACAAATACAATTACATTAAAATGTGGTTAACAATTTAAATAAGTAAATAAATAGACAATAAATGCATTAATGTACAGATTTAAATACATTAACAATCATAGAGTTCCTTATTGGGAGGAGAAAACAAGTCTGTTGGGGAACGCTGGGTCACAGAGCCTGAAGGAATTGGCTGCCTAAATAACCAGGACTTTAGAGCTAGCTTAAAGGAGCTGTGCAAAGGGACCAGGCGGATATCTGGTGGAAGATTATTCCACAAGTGTGGGGAAACCGCTTGTGTTTGTAGGGGAACCATTATCTATTTATCATTAGGTTTATATCATATAGCCAGGAAACCAGAGGAGGAAATGACAGAAGGCAAGCCTTTATACAGTGGTACCTTGTATAACGTAATTAATTCGTTCTGAATCAAATTACGTTATACAAGTTTTACGTTGTACAAATTGTAATTTCCCATAGGAATGCATTGAAACTGGATTTAATCCGTTTCAATGCATTCCTATGGGGGTTTTTTGGGCGACGGGGGGCGGCGGGCAGCGGACCCGTGCAGGTTCCAGGTAAGGGTGCCCCTCCCTGGCTCACCCCCCCTCCGTGTCTGCCGCCCCTCCTCTCCCCTCCCTCCTTCCAAGGTGAGCCGCCACCGGCCACCGGGTTGCCGAGCCGCCGAGGGGGGAGGCGGACGAACCCCCCCTCCCCCAAGGGAATCAGGCCCGTCCCCTGCTCGATCTAAGAAGGGGCAGCGCAGGGATCAGAGCGCTTGCCTTCTTTCCTTTTTTTAAAAAAAAACCCTTCAGGACGCGATGGGGTGGTGGGGGAGTTCGGCCCCCCGGCAGAAGAGACTCACCGCCTTCCTGGTGCTGCTGCAGGTGCCTCTGCCCATGTGCAGAGTGGAGCGCGGCTGCCTGCCTGCCGGTCGGGTTGGGGTGCGGGGAGAAGCCCCCTTGCTCCTTGCCCGGTGGGGGGCCAGCGGGACTCGCCTGCGCGGGCGAAGCGGAAGGCGCGCAGGAAGGCGAGGCAGTCAGCGAGGCCGGAGGTGGCCGTGGGGGGGGGGCGGCGGATTTTTTCCGTTGTACGGATTTTTCGTTATACAAACCTTACGTTGTACGAGGTACCACTGTACTAGAAAACAAAAACTGCTGTGTCTCTTTATTTGTGCTTTCTGACATTCCAAAGTTTTGGAATGCCAGAAAACACAAATGTGGACAGGTCGGGTAACCTAGAATCACAGAATCATAGAATCCTAGAGTTGGAAGAGACCTCAAGGGCCATCCAGTCCAACTCCACGCCATGCAGGAACCCCCCTATTCAATTTACTCCAAAAAGCAGGGACCAAAACATGAGCAAAGAGAAAACAACAGTATGATTTCATTGCCACCCACAGAGTACAACAGACTCTTAGGGAAGCACAATGTAAAAAAAGGCATATGAAGCAGCCAGGAAGTCAGCCAGCTACCAAGCTTGGCACACAGAGATAGCTACTCACCAATAGAACCAACAACAACACAACAAGAAGAACATCAAGAGAGGCCTGTCCGAAGCTGTGGCTCAACCAACAACCATCACTACCCACATTATAGCTCAATGGCAAACCGGCACAGTCACAAAGTCCAATTTCCTGGCCTGCCCACCCCACAGAATTGAACAAAATGGTCCCTCCCAAACTGACAAAATAAACAACTTTAACCAAATTAATGTATAGTAAATTATTGAAAAATGATATAAAATAGTTATAGGGTAGATTAACCCAATCACAATTAAAAAAGTAAATCATACAGTGAAAGTACTACAAAGGGAAACCTCCTACAAAGGGAAACAATAGCAAATATACACCTCCTCTGCCCCAAACCAAGAAATGCAAGAAAATAAATGCCAAAAACACAAAGATCAGTGGCATAGCATGGGCTTACAGTACTGTTCCTGGGGCAAAGCAATTTTTGCATGGCCCAGCGGGTGGGGAGAGAGATACATTGGGAGAAGGTTCCAGCGAGTTGCCATCAAGCAGCCACGAAGCCTCACAAGGTCTATGCTGGTGACAGAGACGGGCCTTGGCTCCCCCCCCGCCCCGGCATCTTGGACTGCCATGAGGGGGAAGAGGAGCACAAGGAGTAGCCAAGGAAGCACACGGCAGTGGGGCAACCCATGCACCCCTCAGGATATTGAATCTGGGGCAACTGTCCCTGTGTTGTTCCCCCCACACTATGCCACAGTTAAACATGTCCCCAACCACAACTACTAGTACACAGGGATATTTCTCTCATCCTTTCCTTCTCTTCTTTGAGTACAGCAGGCAACAAAAGGCAGGCCAGGCACGAGCAAAAATAAGTTAAGAAAGGGAAGCTCCGAAACAAAAATAAAAACAAACTATGAGGAGGGAAAATCCCTTAAAATTAGACTTTTTAAATAAAGAAAAGGAAAGAGAGAGAAAAAAAATAGAGAGGCACTAGCAGGGAAGCAGCAATCCAAGATGGAGGGGTGGGCGCATAAGGAGTGAATCCCACAGGGAGAGACTGAAGCAAAGGGCACTCCTCACAGGGTTGCAAGCTCTTTTGAGATCCAAAATTCCTGCTCACTCTGGATATTCCAGTTCACTATTGACAGCCCTCACACTGCAATTTAAGTTTGTTTTTTTAATTATACAGTTTGACATATAAAGGTGAAAGAAATGTTCCACAAAAGAAGGAAAGTGAAACAAATACAAAACTTTCTGTTTTGTAAACACAATTTATGTTTAATCTCTTTCGTCAATTTCCAAAAACATTAATTACATGTGTATTTCTGTTAATAATTAAATACCCTTTCCAGTTCAATGCCACTTTCCCCCTCCAAAGATGGCAATGGAATCTATTCCACCTCCATCTTAAGAGGAATATACAGTACAAATAATTTATCTTTACTAGAAGAGATACAAGAATGCAGAAAATTTTAATGTTAATGAAGCAGATTACCTGACTATCTGTCATTTGGTAGAGATCTTTGTAGCACATATAGACTTGGAAAGAATTAACACCTGTTTATGGGAGAAGAGGAAGGGAAAAGGTTAATTGTGACTGTAAGCTAATCAAAAGTAAATAAAAGTAGAAAACAGAATGTTGTCAACATTCTGATCCAGAACATTATCTTGCCATGGTTACCCTGATACAGTGGACAAGGATATTTATTTAATACTGCTGTTAATTAGACAGAAGTCAATCATTTATGCATGGATGGATGCCTCTGCTAAGACGTAGCAGTCCATTGGTATGCACGTATGTCATATCAATTTGATCTCAGATATCAGGACCATATTCTGAAGGTGAGGTAGGTGAACTGAGCTATTCTAGTAACCAATGACATCTCCCGGAGTGTTTTCCTAGATTTGATCTAATGGTACCCTTCAGATTTTTAAGACTACAATTTCCTTCATCCTCAGGCAGCATGGCTTAGGGCAATAGTAGCTGTAGTCCAAAACATATGGAGGGCATTAACTTGTTTACATTATCTCTTTCCTTTCCTTTTGCAATAAATAACTGAGCAGAAGGATATCCCACCATTTTGAAAAAGAATGAAGAGAGGAATAGTCTCTCTCTGGCATCATGACCTTTTCCATAATGACAAAAAATAAATGTGCCCAATAACAAGAGAAGAAACTCCATTTGCATTTACACTCAGAAGCAAAGGCAACACTTGTAATTCAAAATGAGCATCTTAGAGGGGGAAAATGCAATACAAAAATAATCTATTTTTGTATCTTGTATCTTGTATTTTGGATTGTTTTATAAAAATAAATTTTAAAAAATCCATTGCATAATCCATTATTATAATCCATTATTATAGGTAACTATAATAATGCTGTATCATAATTATATTAATGAATTGGATTCATTGTCTACTTAGTTTTAATTAGGCATTGGTATGTTTTGTATGGTTTGGTTTCAGTAAAAACTTTAGAAAATCTGCAGATTCCTTTATACTGTACAATCTGATGTAGAAAGAGAGGTAAATTATACAACATTCAATATATTTGAATTCTGTATTTTTGTAAGCATGTTCTAGTTTTCACTAACCTTTATCTTGCACCAGTATATCCAGTTCTTCTCTGATCCCATCATACCAATTGGTGATATCCACATGAAGGGAGTAATCACAACAGGATTTGGTGTCTGCTGCCTCATGCCACTTTTCAAATGAGGTTAATAAACTGGAGCTCGGTTCAGGAAGGACATGGTCAACTGCAAGGAAGACAAAACACCCACTACTCAGGATTTATTCCAAACCATTATTTTGTCTTGTAACTAAGTGGTCTGGCAAATTTGGCAGCTTCAGGAGCTCTCTCTCTCTCTCTCTCTCTCTCTCTCTCTCTCTCTCTCAAGTGGCAGACCCTTCTTTCATGACAGAGAGAGAACAGCACATTCTCAATAAATGTTGAGTTCTTGTCAACTAGACCTGCCAGGTAGGAGTGGACAGCCTTATTTAGAAAGCGGTTGATGGGGCTGATCTAAGCCTGCTCATTATGTTACCTTTTGAATGACCATAATATAAGAGTTAGCTGCCTAGGTGCCCTAAGCACATCCGATCTCGCCTGATTTCGGAAGCTAAGCAGGGTTGGCCCTGGCTAGTACTTGGATGGGAGACGACCAGGGAATACCAGGTGCTGTGGGCGCCTGGAGTAGGAACTGGCAAGCCACTCCAGTATTCCTGCCAAGAAAACTCCATGGACATGGAGTCACGAAGAGTCAGTCACGACTGTAACGACACAACACACACACAATATATAAGAGTTGGCAAAGCTGGAGATTAAGGATGTTTGCTTTTGCATTTATTTTGTATTCATTGATTGTTTTCCATTTGTAATTCCCGAATAGCTTTCAAACATGCAACCCCTATGGTTTTAAATATTCCTTCCCTATAAATCTCCCCCACAATAT
Organism: Phrynocephalus versicolor; assembly: GCA_023846285.1. Lineage (NCBI taxonomy): Eukaryota > Metazoa > Chordata > Lepidosauria > Squamata > Agamidae > Phrynocephalus > Phrynocephalus versicolor. The sequence goes on along the minus strand of JAHTLZ010000274.1, from coordinate 7,422,156 downwards.
CTTATTTTCCCAAACTACTGCCTTTGGACTTTCAAAATCAAATGTGTTTTTTGTTCAGACAGAAGAACATGGCAAAGAACATCTGATGAGCAGGCCTTGGGTTTACTTTGCAAGTATTGGGGACTATTATGTTCTGACCGCAGCAAAGCTGTTGATAAAGGGTCCCATCATATTCTGACTAGCAAGCTAACTGGGTGGGGGTGGATACAGCAAGTATCAGGTGGATAAGCAGTTGTTTACAGAATTATACTCAGGAAGTGTTTATCAGTAGCTCCTTCTTAAACTGAGAGAAGGTAGCAAATGTTTTCAATATTTTTATCAATGACTTGGATGAGTGAGTGCAGGCAATACATATCAAATTTATAGATGACACCAAATGGGCTGGAATAGCTAACGCCTTGGAAGACAGAAACAAAATTCAAAAAAATATTGATAGGCTTGAGTGCTGTATTGAAAACAACAGGATGAAATTTAACAGGGAGAAGTGCAAAGTTCTACACCTAAGGGGGAAAAACCAAATGCACAGTTATAAAATGGAGAATATTTGGCTGTTATACTGAGTTAGTAGGATCTAGGAATTGTTGCAGATCACAAGCTGAATGTGAGCAAACAATGCAACATGACTGCAAAAAAGGCACATGGGATGCAGAGGAGGGGTGAGATCTGTTCTCAGTCATCGCAGAATGCATGACATGTAACAATGGACTCAAACTTAGAGACATAAAATTTCTGGAAATTCTGAAGCCATGGAGCGGGAACATTTGGGATAAATAGAAAAATTAGGGGAAAACAGTGCCCCACCCCCACCATTTTTCCTCCAACAATTTCAGAATTTTTCCATCACTACTCAAGCTACAGGAAGTCAGATTTAGTCTGAATATCATGGAAAACCTCCTAATTGTTAGAGCAGTATGATAGTGGAAGCAATTCCTTTTGGAGGTGGTGAGTGCTCTAACACTGGAGACATTCAAGAAAAGAGTGGCCAATGGACAACCGTGTGTTATATCTGATTTGATTTAGATTCCTGTACTGGATGATTCTGTAATTTACAGCTATTTATTATCCAGCAGCAAAATTATGAGAAGGATTTCTGTTTAGACCCAATGTATTGCACTGGGTAGAGCATGAGATAATTGCCCAAGACACTGGGGTTCAAATCACAGCTTAGCTAGGGAAACTCACTATGGTGAACAACAATAGGATTTCAGAGAAGAGGGCACAATTCAGCTGGAGCTAAAAGAGCTTCTAGGGGGGTAAATGTGTGAAATAAAGGACAGGCTTCCCCTATTTTCCCCTCATTCCAGATGGCAAACTCTCTCCACACACACACACTATTAAATTCAAAATTTTCTCCTGAAAACTTGACCTACACCCATCAGCTTACCTATACCATGCTTCTATGATAGGGACTAATTCATTATTTATATAATACTAACCTACTTGAGCAGCATTTATACCTGTACCATTCATAAGCAACACTGCCATTATATACTACAGTGGTACCTTGTATAACGTAATTAATTCGTTCCAAATTAAATTACGTTATACAAGGTTTACGTTATACAAACCCTAATTTCCCATAGGAATGCATTGGAAGTGGATTTAATCCGTTCCAATGCATTCCAATGGCGCAGGGAATTCCCTCCCCCCCCCACCCGGCACAGGGAATTCCCTCCCCCCACCACCCGGCGCAGGGAATTCCCTCCCCCCCCACCACCCGGCGCAGGGAATTCCCTCCCCCCCACCACCACCCGGCGCAGGGAATCCGACCTTCGGGAGCCGCAGCCGTCCAGCCGGCTCACCAACAACGGCACTGAGTGGGGAAGACCTCCGAACGCCGGCTGAGCGTCGGGCGCCACGAGGCGGGCGCCATCTTGAAGGCCGCAGCGGCGGCAGAACCAGCACGGAGGCTCCGCTCCCTGGTCGGGGCCTAGCCGGAGCAGTTCGGCTTGGCCCGGACCAGCGGGAGCCCGGCGCGCCACGTGGACGTTGCCCAACCGCCTCCCCCCGACCACTGCTGCTGCGCTACCGCGCGGCACAGCTGACGGTCGGGGGAGCTTTGCCGCGCTTCTGCGGCTCTGTTCCGCCAGGCTCCCGGCCTCTGCTGCTGCGCTACCGC
>JAHTLZ010000274.1:7388350-7419664 GCA_023846285.1 Phrynocephalus versicolor | reverse complement strand
ACACACACACACACACACACACACACACACACACACACACACACCCCTCCGGAGGAGGCGCCCCGGCCCCGGGAGGAGGAGAAAACAGGGAAGGGGGAAGGAGGGGGGGCCAAAAAAAATTCCGTTGTACGGATTTTTCGTTATACAAGTGTTACGTTATACGAGGTATGACTGTATATCTTTTCCAGGCAGTTCCTTTGAACTGCGCCTTCTACAGGCATCTCAAAAGAAATGCAAACACTTTTCTCATAAACAGACGATATGGTCCCCAAGATTACACAAAACACAAGAGTGGACTGGAGTTCTTTTTATTGGACCACCAAAAGAATTAAACAAATTGTAACATTTTGTGGATTAAACCATGCTAAACACACCTCCTTTGTGGACAGTACAGAAAAACTGTAGATGTAGAGGTCCAAAAATTACTGATCCATGACTGTGAGAAACAGTCCAGGTTTTCTTGAGGATGGGCCTCTAGTGTGTCTGTACCAAGGCCTGGAATCTTTACATGCTGGGTCTTGAGACCAATTATCCTCTGATGGTCCCCATACATACTATCTCACATTGCTGGCTTTTCTCCTCCCTCCCTGTGTGGCCACTTGAACAAAAAAGATCAGAATGCTCCAGTGAATGCAAGTGAATTCAAATAAAACAACATCTTCTTTTCTCCAAGGAAATAAGTGGTAAAAATGTTCTGTTTGCCTATTTCCATCTTTGGAAGAATGAAGAGTTCAAGTGGGGACTGGTTAGCAGCAGATTCACCCCACTGTACTTATGCTACATAAGGATTTTGCCAGGTGAAATGAAAAGTGTGGAAGACCCAATTATCGCATGCATATCATTACAGTACTAGCTTTGTGGTTGGTAACTTCTGGTGTTTCCTGGGTCTACAACTAGGTGAATGGTGCAGAGCTGGAGGTTTTCCAACTGTGCCTCAACAGGGGCTGGACCTGATGAACCATCCCATACCTTCCAGCTCTGCAGATCCAAGACTGGTGGTTGTTGTTGTGCACCACCAGGGGGTAGGAGTTATTATTGGGAACCAAAGTGGTTCACGTTTCCATAACAGAAATATTAATTTAAAAAACCAGCATCCAGAATCCCTTAGAGCTCTAATAGATGGGGAGAATTAGTAAAACAAAGGAAAGGCCACATTATGGAGAGAAGGTAGAAGGCAGATATAAAAAAACATTAAACGAAACGTATTACAGTATAAAAATTCACGGCACCTAGTTGTGTTACACTCGGTAGACCTTCTCCCCCACGCTCTAGGAAGAACACGGACTGGGACCCCCACAATCGCGACGACCCTTGCGTGTTTAGTGGGCGGGAGGGGGGCACCCTCAGGGGGTGGGTGGGGTGTCCTCTAGGAAAGGGACTCGCTCTGAGCCGCGCCTCTCTCTGCCCCCCGGGAATCTGGCCCCGGGGTCAGCGAGCCAAAGAGGCGCTCATAGCCTTTCGTGTGATCTCTCACGCTTTGTTGTTATGGTGGTGGTGTCGGTGTCCTTACAGTCATGACCCCATGTCCATGGAGTTTCTTTAGCAGGAATACTGGACTGGTTTGCCAGTTCCTACTCCAGGCGCCTACAGCACCTGGTATTCCCTGGTGGTCGCCCATCCAAGTACTAACCAGGGCCGACCCTGCTTAGCTTCCGAGATCAGGCGAGATCGCAAGTGCTGAGGGCACCTAGGCAGCTCGCGCAGGGGGAGGCTTCTAATCCCGCCTGGCCCGCAAGGCCCATCGTTGGGTGACCTGCAGCCCGGCCATCCTGGCGCCGCCGCCGCCCCCCTTTCTTTCCCCACCTCAAGGGGCCTCCTGTGGGGAGAGAGAGAGGCCCAAAGGGAGCCTAGAACACGTCGCCAGCAGGGCCCCGTCCCCGCGCAGCAGCCCCGGCCGGCCGCCCTGCTTTGGGCGGGAGGCAGCGGACAAGCCCTCCCGGCTCCGTCCGTGGCCGTAGGGGAAGCATGGCGCCCGCTCCCCTCCCCTCCCCTCCCCGGCCCGGCCCGCTCCTTTCTAGAACCTTCTCGTCGTCGCTCCCCTCCTTTCTTTCCTCCCTCCCTCTTTTCCTCCCGCCCGTCTGTCTGTCTGTCGGCGGCGGCGGCGGCGGCGCTAGAGAGGAGGCGGGAAGGCGGCTGGGTTGGGATTGGGAGGCCGAGGAGGAGGAGGAGGAGGAGGAGGAGGAGGAAGAGGGAGGGAGGGAGGGAGGGAGGCGGAGGCGGCGGCTTCTCTTCGCTTCCTTCCCGCCGGAGAGGAGACAGCGCGCGCCCCCCCGCCCTACACACCGCCCGCCCGCCCGCCTGAGGAGTGGCCGCCGCTTCAGGGCACCCGCGGGAGGAGGAGGAAGAGGAGGAGGAGGAAGGAAGGAAGGAGGAGCCCCGCCGCCCGCCCATCCGCCCGCCAGCCCGCCCGCCGTTCCCGCTCTCTCTCTCTCTCTTTGTCGGGTCCCGATCCGTGGCCGCTTGAGGGCCGAAGGAGAGGAAGCGGGGCCGCCATGACCGCCGAGGAAGGGAAGAAGGCCGAGGAGATGAGCGCGGCGGCGGGGGCGGGGGCGGGGGCGCCCGAGGAGGGAGAGGGGGGCGCCGACATTTCGCCCAAGAGCGACGGCGGGGTCCTCAAGGTAGCGGCGGCGGCGGCGCTCAAGGAGGGAGGGAGGGAGGGAGGGAGGCTGGGTGGGTGGGTGGGGATGATGGGGCTTGGAGCAGGCAGGCGGCTCGCGGTGGGAGGTGGGGGTGGGGGTGGAGGAGGAGGGGGGGCTCCGCGCGCCCCATGGGTGCCATCCTTCCTGCCACGGCCCCACCACTCAGCCCAGTGTGGTTGTTGTGGGGGTGGTGGTGGTGGTGCCTCTTCTTGCCCCATCAGCCCCGGGTCTCCCCACCCCCCCACCCCGCGCGGCGGACCCCGAGGGGCTGAAAGGGTCGAAAGCGGCCATGGGGGAGGCCTGGAGGCGGGGGCGGCGGCCACGGCAGCGGCAAAGGCCGGACGAAAACCCGGGTCTTCTTCTTGGGGCTAGTCGTTGTGCTCCCTGGAAAGGCAAATAATAATAAGGCCGGAGGAATTCCCCCCCCGCCGCCGCCGCCCCCAAGAGCTTTGTTGTGGGGTTTCTCTCCCTCTCTCTCCCCCCCCCCCCCCCCCCGAGATGGCCGGCCCAAAGAGCTTCGGCGAAACGGTTCCGTGCTGCTGCTAACATATCCCTGTGTGGCGGCGCCGAGGCCAAGGGGAGAAGCCGCGGCGTTATTTATTTCAGGCCGGGCCAGCTTGAGTCGAAGTTTCCCCCTGCAAGGTTTCCTCCTTCTTGGGACGACGCCTCGCCTCCCCTCCTGAAGGAACAGCCCTGCCGCCCAGCCGGCCTTCTTAAGTCCTTTCCAGGTCCAGAGGCACCGCTCTTGGATCGATCGGGGATCCCCTACACAGGGAGGGGTTCGAAGTTTTGCCGGAATCCAGGGAGGATTCTGAAAATGCTCTCCTTGGTTGGAGAGCCATGGAGGCTCATCGGTGGCACTGGATGACCTCCGGATAGGACTGGCGAGGAAAGACAGGCAGGCAGGTCGGTTTGAGTCGGGGGTCAATAATAATTTGTATTATTGCCAGGTTGCAAGCCACGCATGAATGCAGTAGCAGTAGAGTACAACTCGGTATGGGTAGAAGGTCTCTCTTCCCCATCAGTATGTGGAATAGCAAACAGGCAAGCATTGGCAATTCTAGGAACCCCCCCCCTCCATTAATTTACTCACTAAGATTCAGTACAGCTAACTGTGCTAACAGAAGAGTATGGCTAGTTTAGTACACACATCACCCATGGCGAGCAGCATTAGCTAGCCCTGTCAGACCTTTTCCAGGGGTTCTACAATGACAGAAGTGTGGTGAGTTCAAGATAGGATTGAATCTAAACCAGCTTGGTTTTGAGGTGGTGGTGGTAGGGACATTTTTCTGGAAATTTGTCTCCTGGGACAGATTTTCTTGAGATTTCTGTTTGTGTTGTTTACTTGTTTCCTTTTGTCACAGCAGCTCCTTGATCTTGAGAACAGTGCACCTAGTTTAGTTTAAAAACAGGTAATTCATTTTGGAGGAATGTTACACCTGCAGAAGTTGGTATAGGAAAGTGTTACTTGTAAAAGAGTAAAATGCATAACATGAAGAAATTATTGTGATTGCTTTTCTTGGTTTGAGGAATGATGTAAGAAGGGCAAAAGAATGTAAAATCAAGGCTGTATGTTGCAGAGAGATCCAGTGCAGGTTTGCTACAGCAGCCCGTTTTCAGAAAGGTAGGCAGTTACCAGGTTACTTCTCCACAAGAAGGTTGCCTCTGCTCAGTAGTTAAACATTAGCTTTTCTGTTGAGACTGGAATACTGCAGAGCGAAGAACCTTCTTGTTTGTCTTTGGTGTGCATAATAGAAACTGTTGTGAGCATAAGAATTGTAATTACAGGTGGCAAATATGTGAATGCTGCACTTGATATTGCCTCATTTTCTCTGTACTCTGAATTTAAAGCTTACAGGGATCATGTTTGAAAAATATATGGGATGATGCTATAGGATGCTAGAATTCAACAGAGTGGCAATATTCCTATCAGGATTCTGGGAAAAATGCCGAATAAAGGAAGGACACCATTCTACATGACACTGCTAATACAGAAGCAACTGAATTTTGCAAAATTAATTTTTGAGTTGATAAAGGTGATATTCCACCAAAATTTCAGGGAAAATGGGAAGTAGAAGCTGGAAGAAAAATGAGATTTGGATCTTAGAAAGGGTTTATGTTGTGGGAAGTATACAGATAAAGGTGTTAAGTGAATGGGTGGAATGTTGCATGTCATAGCACAGACAGGAGGTATATGTGTAGTACTGAGCTGTTGCAAAATGTGTGCAGCCATGGTGCTGCTTTCTATCTTCTATCTAGTATTTCATGTACTAAGTCATTAATGGTGCCAGATAGTTAATTCCCTTTTCTAGAACACTCAATCCATTTTTCATTTCTTCATCACCAGTGTTTTCTGATGACAGAACAGGCTCAGTACTCTTCAGTACTCTTCACCAACCATTCCTTTAAAAACCTGGGGTTTCTCAAAACTTGATTATATTTCCCTCATTACTGGATGGTGCTGTTCTGGCCCCATTGAGAGAATGAGCTCATTCATATATGTACAATTGACAAAGAGATGTTATGTATTGTAACTAAGCAAACTGCCTCCTGTGCACAGCGATCACACTGAATATTGACAGTGCCTTCGGTGCTTTGGCATCAGGTGCCTTGTACCAAGTTAAGATCATAAAATATGGCAGGTGGAAAAACGTTTCTGCAGAGGTTAGAAATTGATGCAAACATGGCAAAATAAAGTTCCATTACAAAAGAAGATTTGTCATCCTAATGATTTTCAAGGGGAAATTGAACTCTTGATTATCTCCTGTATTAATTGATTCCTGACATGATTTACTTTGAGTTTGAAGATCATTAAAAATTCCAAGAAAGTGCTGTCAAACCTGTAGATATCACCGTGACTGAAGCCTTTTGATTCCAAGCCTTACGTGTGAGTGAACAGCCTGCTCATAACCAGGCTGGAAAAAATATAAGCACAAAACCAGAAGGCAATAGGGGTCGTAGGTGGGATAATGGGACTGAATGCTACTACAGTGACCCCCTGCCATTTCGCAGTTCAGGTATCGTGGCCCCGCTACAATGCGGGATCGCAGTACCTGCACCGGGGGGGGGGGTCCGGGTCACTCCGTGCCGCCCTCTCACGCACCCCCCCCCCGAGAAAGCCTTGGGGCGGCCGCTCAGCCAAGCTCCCCCGGGAAGGCCCGGGAGGGGCGGCGTGGAGCGATCCGGTCTCTCCGCGCCGCTCAGCTAGGCTCCCCCGGGAAGGCTCGGGCTGCGCAGACGGGCAGCGGCGGGAGGTAAGATGCCCCCCACCCACTTCCGCATATCGTGGATTTTCTTGCATTGCGGGTGGGGTGGGTCCCTAACCCCCACAATCAGCGGGAGGTTACTGTACAGTATATTTCTTGTTGATTGATGAAGACAAAACATAGGGTTAAAATGTTGGCAGGGGGGATGCTGTGAAAAAATTCAGCTCTTGACTGTAAATTTGTTGTGCGACCTCAGTTGTGTTGTTCCTGTGTATGATGAACTTTGATCCCCAGATATTCTTGGACTGCAGCCCGCAGAAATCATGGCCAGCACAACTAGTAGTGAATGCTTCCAGGAGTTTTGGGGAACCATTGTCCAACATGAACACACAGCTGTTAGTTGGGAGACATGACAGAACTGTCAGTGAAAAATAAGTTTTGCTAGCTGGTAAACCTTTTGAAATACAGTGGACCCTTGTATAACAAACAGCTTGTATAACATAACATCTGTACAACATAAAAAATTCCGGAGATAGGGGAAATTTGCTTAACATAATTGCCTATGGGGAAAATCCATACAACATAAAAATGGGATTACTCAATTTTCAATGCATTCCTATGGGAATTTGTATAAAGGAAAATTTGCTTAACATAATTTCATTTGGAACGAATTAATTCATTTATACAAGGTACCACTGTATGTATCATTAGCCGCTTGGATCTGTAAAGGAGGAGGAACTGATTGCAGAAACGAAAATTGATTTATTTCTATTATGTCTGAGGGTTCTTTTATAACCTGGCTTCGCATTGTTATTTGATCAGGAACCTCATGGAATATGATATTCATTACTGTTCTTACGTCATCTTAATAGAATTGTTCTCAAAACTAAATGAGGACCCAGGGTGGATTTGATGTAAATCATGATTTTTAAATGTGAAGATTCATTCTTGCTGGTAGCCATAATCTTTAATATGTGCAACCAGATGAAGATCTCATATTTAGAATAGTAAACTGCCTGGTTAGTGAACAGCTATTTCAAAACTGATTTTATTGTAATAGATTAATCAATAGGTAATTCAGAGAACTACTTAAATTATTTTGATTTGACTATGATCCCATGGTTTATGAACTGCTTAGGTTTCACTTTGATTTTTACTGCTTGCCCCTCTGTCCTCACACTTAGATCCTGGTATAGACATATTTCATTCCAAAGAGTTGTAAAACCTAGCATTTAAGGTAATGTGCTTATTGTTATGCATACATTTGCAGAACAACCACCCAAAGTGGCCCTGCTGCCAGATGGGTGGTATAAAAATGCATTTTAAAAAAGCAGTGTAAATATTAAATGGATATATAGCCTAATGCTAAATAACTAAGTTTTGTTTTATGTCGAATAACTTTTGAGCTGCAATGTATCTAGAGTTGCCTGTCCACCACCTGCTCCAACATTTGCCCAAATAGGGTTTTTTTCCAGTGATCAATGGCTTCCCGTTTCTGATGGGAACGTTTGAGAATTAATTTCCCTTTTAATACATCTGGTTTTGCCTCTTAGTAATGTGATTTATTCAGATAAATATTGTTCTGCTAAATATTGTTTTATTTTCCCCAACAGATTATCAAGAAAGAAGGGACGGGGACAGAATGTCCCATGATAGGTGATAAAGTGACTGTTCATTATACCGGATGGCTTCTAGATGGCACTAAGTTTGACTCAAGCCGGGATAGAAAGGACAAATTCTCATTTGACTTTGGGAAAGGTATTGTATACTGTGCTTGGTACGCAATAGCATATCTGTTAATAATATCTCTGAAAACAATGTATTGCATATTCACTTAACAATAGTTTTCTTATTTACTTTGGTGCTCTTTGTGCCACACATTTGCATAAAAATATTCTCATAGAAACAGAATTGTTGATTTGTGCTTTACAGTTCTACTTGAGCAGAATCAAGAATAGTTCTCATAAATGCATGTGTTAAACTTTTGTTAAGATTGAACATAAGCCATTTCACTGTATTTCTGCTTGACAGAATTAAGAGTAAGATAACATGATCAGTATGAATTATGGAGGATAATTTGCATGTTATCTGTTTACTCAGAAAATAGCAATAAAAAGCAGAATGTTTAATGACTACCATACAGTAATTTATATACGGTACCAGAAAATCCAATGCAAAAAAATGACCCTGAAGTGGCTTGTTTTTTTCTTTCTCCTTCCCATATTTGAAAATAGTTACAACAGTGATGCATTTTTGTTGAGTTGGTATATATGAAAAACAGAAAACATAAATCTTTAAAGTATAGGATATGTGTCTCTTAAAGTTGTTACAATCTTTTCAATAAGGAAAAGTTCCTATGTTTTCTCAAGCCAGTAATAGTTTTTTTTAATAGTTAGATTTGTTACTTTGTGTGCTAGAATCCTGAGTCACATGACTAGGTTGTAAACATCTAGGTTGTAAACGTCTTAGGCCTAGTTAAAATATCATTCTTTGGTAAGTCTGTCATTTTCATTTTCAGTTTCATTGGATTTGTAACTTAAAAATCTGTGTAAAGATTTTATGTAGAAAATTACAGTGGTACCTTGTATAAAGGAATTAATTTGTTCCAAATGAAATTATGTTAAGTTTCCTTTATACAAATTTCCCATAGGAATGCATTGAAAACAGAGTAATCCCATTTTTATGTTGTACGGATTCGCCCCATAGGCGATTCTGTTAAGCAAATTTCCCCTATCTCCGGAATTTTTTATGTTGTACAGATTTTATGTTATACAAACCTTTTGTTATAGGAGGGTCCACTGTATAATGATTCAGTATGTTAGTTTCACTCTTTCCAGATGATCCAAGCACTTTTTGCACAGAGGGATGTTATATAGAGCACTTGTCTCTGGAATAAATATATCTTGATCAGCCATAATATAACTACCTTTCATTTGATAATATTGTTGCACTTTGTTGTGAAAATCTGAGCATTTTGGTTAAGGAGAGAATACACAATAGAATTCCTTTTAGTAGTCTGACTAGGTTTAGGTAGCAGTTTTGTACAAGCTGGTACAATTTGTGCTTTTTGCCATATACTGTGCATTTGTTAAAACTTTTTCGATTGGATTCTGACCAAACAATTGACAAGAAGCCAAATGGTATCAAATCCCTATAGAAAGTTATTTCATCATACTTTATAGAATGATTTTAATAGCCTCTGTATTCTCAGAACTTGTTAATGATTTGTCAGGACCTCATGCCCTTTCATTGCCCTTTCAAAGCAGAGCACTTTATCAACTCTTAAATTGTGCTTGAATTATTTTATACTGAGTTTTGGACTTGACTGGTTCCTAATAGTTTATTTTTTCCCCTTTGAAGATAGATGTATCTGTGTATACACAAGCATGTTGCATTTGCCCTGGGCACATTATTTTTAGGGGCGAAAGAAATCCAGGGCTCTCTGGCGAGATGCTGCTAGGAAGCCCATCAGGAAGCCTTACAGCTTGAACCCATTTGTCCAAGTCATGTGGTCAAGTCCTTATGGATCCGCCCCCGTCCTACCTGCTGGTGCTGGCACCACCACCATTTCCAAAGGCAGCAGGCCCAATTTCCATTCTTGGAGCTGGCCAGCTGATAGGCCAGCACATACCCAGAAACAGTGGGCCACTTCAGGAACAGCAGGTCTGCTTGGCCTCTCTTCCAGACCCCCTGTCTGTGCAGGCCTGGAAAGCTGTAGTAATAATCAGTAGGAGAGTTGTGGATGGGGTGGGGGAGAGCCATGCTGGGTGTAGGAGGATCAGGGTTGTTTTTGTCTCCTCAGAGGCAGCACCGGCTGTCTTCAGAGGCAGGGGTTTTTGCTTCCCTTCCAAGAGCCAAAAGCCTGCTACCTCCACCACTCACTCGCTACCCAGCTGAGAGGCAGGCCTGCAGAGAGGCAGGGGCCGCTCAAGAAGGGAAGCATCAGGGAGTACGAATGGTCCATTAATTAAGGAGTGCATTACTTGTCTTGCCCTGGGTGCTGGCAACCCATGTTATTCCACTGAGGTAGCGTACTCTATAGGGCAGTGATGGCGAACCTTTTAGAGACCGAGTGCTGAAACTGCAATTCCAAACCCACTAATTTTTTTGCAAAGTGCCAATACAGTAATTTAACCTGTATACAGGTGGCTATGAAGGGGCAATGTTGCGTGCCCACAGAAAGGGCTCCAAGTGCCACCTTTGGCACCCGTGCCCTAGGTTCGCCATCACTGCTATAGGGCCTAATTGAGACTACTGTTTCCATGAACCTTCACAAGTTCCCAGTTGCCATCCAGGGGGCTCTGGAAGAGGTCTCTTGTTTTTCATGGGAGTCCAAATTCTGTATGGAGGGGAGTACCATGGAGGTAGAGAAAGCTGCTTAAAAGCCTGTTGGTTTTTGGTTCCCAGCCTCAGAATTCTGTCTGTAGGAATGAGTCTAAAGAAATACTTAAAGGTCCCATTTAGGAGTGAATCTAATGAAGTTGTCTTGTTTTGCTTCTTTGAAAATCACCCCCGGAAACACCCCTGGTTGGAGGAAGATGTCCTAAGCTAAGGATTAAAATTGTGTGACAGTTTTTGACTTGACCTTCCAAGGTTTTTCTCTACTTTATTGTCAAGACCATACAAATAATTTTTTTCATACTGATGACAACTTTATCTCCCTGATATGGACATTTTATCAATTAGGGCAAACTCTCCCTTTCTCTTTGTTTAGGTGAAGTTATCAAAGCATGGGACATTGCTGTAGGAACAATGAAGATTGGCGAAGTTTGTCAAATTACCTGCAAACCAGAATATGCCTATGGCTCTGCTGGCAGCCCCCCAAAGATACCTCCCAATGCCACACTAATTTTTGAGGTGAGTTGAAGATAGTGTGCTTACATTTGCAGCACAAGTAGTGTTTAAGTTGAAGCTAGAGAGTTTGTGCTAATCAGGCTGACTCTGGGAACTTCCGCATCTGAAAAGATATGCATGCCTGGTGAAAGTAGGACGTGATTTGTGAAAAAGAGGGTTGCACAATGAGCTGAATGTAATGATTCTGCGCTACAAATGGAGACCTGTATTAACAGCATGAGTAGAACCTTTTGCCTGAAATTCTGTAGGCTTCTGATTGCTCTGTCTTGCCTCAAAGACATCATTATGTATATTTTCAATCTGTCATTGAGAGAAAGAAAGATTCTGAAGCTGCATTTGTCATTTGCACAAAATTCACATAATCATAATTTTAGACATCAATGAAATAGAGGAAGACATTACTTACAGCATTTGTAGCTACTCAATAATTGTTACAGTGTATTTTAAGCTAAAATACTGTATTTGGGTTAACACAGTGGTTCTGAACCTTCCTAATGCCATGACCCTTTAATACAGTTCCTCATGTTGTGGTGACCCCTTGCCCTGCTTGGAAGAGGCCACAAACCCTCTTTGGCTGGCCACTGCTGCAGGTACCATAGAGAACTTCCCTCTACAGGCACCCTCAGCCAATCACAGCCTCCGGTGCCATTGACTGACATCCCCTCCAACCTATCAAGCTGTAACTCACTCTTTGCCCCCCCCTTCTCCCTCCTCCAGACCCAAGCCGTTTGTGCCTTTTTTCCCACTGGCTCATGGTGACCCCTGTGAAATGGTTGTTCAACTCTCAAAGGGGTCCCGATCCTCAGGTTGGGAACCACTGGATTAACACTATGCATGTATCATATCCATGCGGTTTTATGCTGACAATACATTCCAGAAATTTAATCAAATCTCTTTTTTATGTTAAAGTGAAATCAGTTCAATTTTCCATCAAAGTTGAGGCAGTGACTCATCTGTGTCTTCTGGCTGCCTTTTCCCATGGAATGAGAGAAAAGGGACGATGTATGATTTTACTTTTTTAAGGGGGTGGGTAAACCCTAATTGCTCTTTTTTTTAATAAACAGCTAAAGGATTTGTTATTAGAAGTGGTTTTGTTGTTTGCATATTTATGGAAGGATTAATGTTGGGAAGCAGACATATGCCAAAGGACTTGGTTAGCAGGACATGCTTATTAAATATCTATGTCCTCCATTAAGTAAGAACATAAGAAGAACCATGCTGGATCAGGCCAACGGCCCATCTAGTCCAGCTTCCTGTGTCTCACAGTGGCCCCACCAGATGCCCCTGGGAGCGTATGAGACTAGATATCTGTCTCATGATACCACCCCCTGCATCTGGCCCTTGAAGTACCCCAGTTTTAAGCCTGGGGAATTACACATCTCCGTCATGGTTTGTAACCTGTGATGGACTTTTCCTCCAGGAATCTCTCCAATCCCCTTTTGAAGGCATCCAGGCCAGATGCCATCACCACATCCTGTGGCAGGGAGTTCCACAGACTAACAACGCGCTGGGTGAAAAAATATTTTATTTCGTCTGTTCTTACTCTCCCAGCCCTCAATTTGAGTGTATGTCCCGTAGTAGCTGTTAACAAGGTAATATAAATACTGTAGATGATTTTTTTCCCCACACTACCTATTTTGTTTTCTCATTTCCATCACCTGTGCAATTTCCCTTTATATGCACAATGGGCAGTCAGTGTCTTGACCAATGTGACTGCAGCTTGCTTCCTGTATTCTGAGCTCTAGTTAGTCTCAGAGAGCAGCTTCTGACAGTATTCAATTGTGGGATCTTTTCTGTGTTTGCCATGTTCACTCATGTGCTAAGTAGTACTCCCATTGCAGTATAACTGGCTAAGACCTAGTGCTTTTCCTTCTAGTCAGGTTATGATTTTTCCTTTTGCTCAGACTTTTTCTTTGCCATTGTGCCTCTGATTTGATATGTCCATGTTTTGTTTTTCAAATCCTTCCATTCACTCAATTTCCACAAAACTGCATTTCCTTGTCCCGGCAGCCTGCCCCAGTTAGAACACTTCCTTATATAAATTTTACTACATGAGATTTGGTGTAGATCAGCAGTCTCAACTGTGAGGGTACATGATTCAAATAGTAAAATAATAGAATAATAGAATTGGAATGGGCCTATAAGGCTATTGAGTCCACACATAGATATACACACCCACCCACTGAATGCAGGAATCCAAATTGAAATATAACTAACTGACTTTCTCTTGAGTGCCCCCAGTGTTGAAGGGCTCACCACCTCCTGGGGTAATTGGCTTCATTATCATACTGCTCTAACAACAGGATTAGGATGTTTTTCTTTGATATTCAAGCAAAACCTGGCTTCCTTTTTATTTTATGCATTCTGAACTCTGGAAAGATCGAGGACAGATCCTGTCCCTCCTCTGTATGATAGCCTTTCAAGTATTTGAAAGGCATAATCATTTCTCTCCTTTGTTTTGTTTTTTTTTCTTAAGGCTAAACACACCAAGTTCTTTCAGACTTTCCTCTTAGGACTTGGTTCCCAGTCCCCTTATCATTGCTTTTGCCTTCCTCTGTACCTATGCCAGTTTGTCTGCATCCTCCTTAAAGAGTGGCATACAGGACTTAGTACTCAATAGGAGACCTGCCGAGTCCCAAACAAGGTAACGAGTAGTTCACAGGATTTGCAGACTACTGTATGTTTCTGTTAATGCAGCCTAAATGCCATTTGCTTTTTTTTTTGTAGCCATATTACACTGCTGGCTCACATTCATCTTGTGATCTGTAACAATTTCAAGATACTTCTCAGTTGTAGTATTGCTGAGCCAAGTATCCCTTGTCTTATACAGAAGCACCCCCATGTCCATTGATTCACAATCTGCGGAGTCAGTTATCCACAGATGGCTAGCAGTGGTGCAAGGGACGGGTTGGGGGTGGGGGCGGGGGCCCCCGCAGGACAGCCCAGGAAGCGCAGCAGTGGTGGCTGCAGAGGCATGTGTCCCAGAGCGCCCCCCCCCCGGGCATCACCGGTGGCGATGGAGGCGGTGTGGCTCGCAAGTGCCTGCCCCCATAATTGCCGGTGGAGGCAGCACAGTCCACAAGTGCCTGCCTGCGGAGGTGGAGGCAGCACAGCCTGCAAGTGCCCATTAGTAACATCAGCATTGGAGGTGGAGTGTCCTGCAAGGCAGAGGCCACATGGCCCATGAGTGCCCGCCCGCAACAACATGGTTGGGTTCACCAGGGTGCTAGTGGGGGTTGTCAGGTTGCCCCTGCTGCCCCGGTGCTCGTGGTGGGCAGGGAGGGATACCTGCCCTACCAGATGGAGGGGTACCTATGGACCACTGCTATTCCCTTCGCTGGCTCCTCCTCCTGCTGCTGGCAGGCCCACCTGCGCCCAGTACAGCTTCTCTAGGTGCAGCACATCAGCCACTGACTGGCAGGGCGCTTACCCTGTGCTCCAGCAAGCACAACAATGAGGAGGAGGAAGAGACAGCCCGGGTGGCATGATGGAAGAATCATGCCACCCGCACTCTGCCACCACTGTTGCTGCTGTCACCCTTGGATAAGACGATGCACTCTTCTTTGCAGATTTTGTTATCCGCGGGGCGGCCTGGAACCAATCCCCCATGGATATGGGTCCTTCTGTAACTGTCTCTATGGTTATTGTTTTCTCTAGGTGCTGAGGTTTGCACTCATTCCTGTTAAATTTCATTCTTTTGTTTACAGCCCAGTGCTCAAGCATATCAATAGCATTTTGAATTTTGTTTGCGTCTTTACTAGCTATTTCACCCACTTTTGTATGTCTACAAATTGGATAATTATTCCCTGCACTCCGTCATTCAAATCATTAATAACAATGTGGAAGACATCAAGCCAAGGACTGAGCATTGTGGCATCCCACTCTTTACGACCTCTCAGTTTCAGAAGGAGTTATTATTGAGTATGCTCTCTGAGTATGATTACAGAATCTGTAATCAGTTTATCTGCCTGACAGTTATTCTGTTCAGCCTACACCTTGCTAGTTTGCTAATCAGAATATCATGAAATGTTTTGTCAAAGGCTTTGCTGAAGTCAAAGTTGATTATATCTACAGCATTCCCACTATCTACTAGGGAGGCAGATGAGATGAGATTAGCCTAGGAGGATTTGTTCTTGACAAATCTGTGTTGGGTTTTAATTATTACTGCATTGTTTTCAAAGTACTTTCAGAATGACCACTTGATAATCTGCTTCATAGTTTTCTCTGGGATTAATGTCAGGCTATCTGGTCCGTAGTTCCCACGTTCCTCCTTTTTGCCCTTTTTGAAGATAGGGGCATTAATTAACCCTCCTCCAGTCATCTGGCATTTTACCCTTCCTTCATGAATACAAGAAAAGGATAAACAGTGGTTCTGGGACTTCTTCAGCCAGTTCCTTTGGGACTTTTGGATGCAGTTCATCCAGCCTTGGAGATGTGAACTCTTTCAAAATGATGAGGTTTTGTTTAACTACTTGTCTGTCAATCTAAAATTGCAATCCTGTCCCCTCCACATTTTCAAAAAGGGACATATAATTTTGTAAGAAAGCCAAGCTAAAGTAGGAATTGAGCACTTCAGTCTTTCCTTTGTCATCCATTATCACTTTTCCTTTCCCACTGAACTGCTGAGCCACTATGTCTTTTCTTTGTCTTTAGCTTTGCTTGTGCCTACAAGATTGTTTTGTTGCTAAGTTCAGCTCAGTTTTTCCCTTCCTAATGCCATCCCTGCAGTTCTTTTGCTGTCTGTCTATACTCTTTCTTTGGGGCTTTGCGTTGCTTCTGTTCCTCAAAGGTGAATGCAGAATAGCATAGAAAGAGATGGTCCTGCAGAAGGTCTGCCTGCCTGCCTGCCTGCCTGCCTGCCTGCCTGCCTGCCTGCCTGTCTGTCTGTCTGTCTGTCTGTCTGTCTGTCTGTCTGTCTGTCTGTCTGTCTGTCTATCTATCCTTTTCTAGCAGCAGCTTTGCACTCCATTGTTGCATTAACTACTGGAGAGACAGGGTGGAAAGGAATATTAGCTTTTGGTTGCTTTTGAGTGCACTGGCTCCTTTCTGTCTTCTGAGGCTGGTTGATTTTAAGATGGAGGATAAGATGTCTTCTACTCATCTTCTAATTGCTTTGTTGGCATGGTGCTGAAGTTCATGGCTCAGTTGGCACACCAATTGAGCCTGCCTGCTGGAGAAATGACTGCTTATGGGGCTTGGGAACAGAGTCTCTAACACAGTCCTTGTTCTTGGAGGACTGCTTTCAGTGTGCTTCAGAAACCCTGGTATGTAATGTGTGAGACAAAGATATATCTTAGTGTGATGACATACAGGTGCAAGAAAAACCTGCTTAAATGGCTTTGGAGTTATAGAAAACTGGGAACATGTGCATTATTTGTTCAGCTGCTCATTATGCATGGGGTATGTTAAGTGTAGCCGTCCATACCATTAGACTCGGAGAGAAAAACAATTGACAACCCTTAAGTCTGGCATCAAAATAAATTTCAGTGCTACTTGTCAGTGGTACCAGATTTGAATTAAGGTATGATGAAAGAAGGAAGGATAAAGAAAATTATATTACCACCCAGCGTGACCTTAGGTCAGAGGGTGCGGTATATAAATCAAATAAATAAATAAATAATGACACCACCAATTTTAGTACATCTATTTATTTTATTTTATTTTTTCATTTCTAGACCGCTCAATTTCCCAAATAGGGACTCTGGGCGGTTTACAAGAAATCTGGTTTACAATATAATCTCTGAAGGTGGGGAACCATTTTGTGCAGAAATGTGACTCGCCAAAAAAGACGTAGATCTTAATGCAGAAAGTGGATATATCTTGGTGTGTTTGTGTGTTACGGTGTTGCAGTCATGACCGACTCTTTGTGACCCCATGTCCATGGAGTTTTCTTTGCAGGAATCCTGGAGTGGTTTGCCAGTTCGTACTCCAGGTGCCTGTAGCACCTGGTATTCTCTCGTGGTCTCCCATCCAAGTGCAGATCATAAATAAGGGAATATCAGTGTCTTCCTGGATCGGATTTACATAATCATCTGTACAAATGCAATAACCTCCATTTTCTTTAGTTAGTTATTGTGTACTGTATTCTGTGATCTCTCCCAGAGAGGCCTTAGAGGTTGTTTACTATCTTGATGTAGACTAAACAAATCCTGTTCTTACAGTAACGGTGAAGTCGTTTTATCGTCTTCTACCCACAGCCCCTCCATCGGCTACCTCAGACTAAACAAATGTAGTGGTTGAATTCTAGGAACAGGGCATCCAAGTTGTTTCAAAAGGGTTTTCAACAAAAACTGTTTGGTGACTGATAGTGCTGGACAGGAGTGGGTGATCACAGGCGAAGGGCATTTTGCAGATTTGCCAAGAGCCTGAAGGCTGTACTCCCAAAAGGATTTACCCAAAATGGCTAATTGACACCTTTTATAAATTTAAAGCAATGATTGCAACCATTTTTACTTACTTTTTTAAAAGTCAAAAAAGTTATGTACAGAAACTGTTGCAATGGGTTTAACTTAAACACAAAGAGTCCATTTGTATCATCTAGTGACCACAAATACAATTTTTATTATATATTTTTCTAGATAAAGGATTTGAAGGGCCTGGAGAGGAGGAGGCCATTCAAAATTGCATGTTCAGGGCAAAGTCCCTTTTGGGGAAGTGAAGGGTGCTGGATTACATGTGCATTTCAAGATGAATATTGCCCAGCGCTGGCTTCTAAGATGAGAGAAGGAGGCAGATATGCATATCAGCAAAACATGTTTTATATAATGGTTGTTTTTGTGGTAAATTGTTGTTGCTAGTAAATAACATTTATTTAATCCTTTGCACATTTCTTTCTTAGAACACCAGTCTGCAATTGGTGTCTAAGAGAGATGCATTTAAAGTTTCAACAAGAGCTAACTTTAGTGATGGATTTTGAAATTACCCCATTAAAATGATTTGATTAGACTATATTTCTGGAATGCATTTACACAAAAATGAAAGGTTATAATGAAACATTATAACAGAATAGAAAATTCAGAAAAGAAAATTCATCAGGCCGCAAAATTGCTGTGCCTACTCTATCTTCTACACTGGGTTCAGAAGTTTTGGCTGGAAGCATTCTACTGTAATCTTCCTTTCTCTCTCTGGTTTCCTTTTCACCTGAGACAATTCTGAGACCCATCAGGTATTCAAAAATTCCAAGGGCAGTCATGTTCATTCATTGCAGCAAAAATAATACTTTTGTGGGACTGAAAAACCTTTAAAAATGGAATAAGTTTTCATGCCTTTGTTGCAATCCTTGAAGTATTATATTCATTAAAACTTGTGAGTTTGAAATGACTAGTTTTCTTCATGTCACCAAAACTTATTTTACCCACATACTGTACTACTAAATGTAATGACTGGGTGTTTTGATCTAAGCAGAACTTAAACTGTACATGAGCTTATGAATTTTTAACAGTCAGTTAGCACATTGCTTTAGTTAACTATGCAGTGCTCAAAATGCTTTTAGACAATTTATAAAACATCTCTCCATAGCAGAGTTAGCGTTTGGCTCTGAATTCTACTTTTTTTCCTTATAGAAGCTTCCAGCTGTAGCATTCTAAGCTGCTGTTAGTATTTGGCATGCTATCAGCTGTGATTTGACTTAATCTAAGAGACTGTTCTGAAGTTGAAATTTGCTGGGTGGGTAATATTGTCTAATAGCGAAAAAAATAACCTAGTGTGGTTTAAAAAATCACATTGAAAAGATATTACAATCACAGCCAGCCTTTCAAAAGACGAAAGACATACAACCTAAATTGTGAATGGTGAGCAGCGGGTTCAGAGGAACTGTGGATGGTCCAGTGGACATAGAGCAAGAAAAAAAAAGTGAGAGGAACTGGGGTGGGAAGTGATATGAATGGAGATCTGTGAGGAAAGGTTAAACGTCATGCAAAAGCTGAAGGGTTATGGGATTCAACCTTCAATAATTTTACCACAATTTTGTAAAAGATTACAGACCTGTCTGCATTGTTCTCTTCTTTTCTTTAGATAGAACTGTTTGAATTCAAGGGGAAGGATCTCACAGATGATGAAGATGGGGGAATAATCCGAAGAATCCGTAAAAAGGGAGAAGGCTACTCCAAACCCAATGAGGGAGCCCTAGTGGAGAGTGAGTGTTTGCAGAACTGTGAATATTTTTGGTAGGATGGTATTAGTTCAAGATACTCATGAATCTGCACCCTAGTGACAAATGCTGATGTGACTCTGACTTCTGACTGCAATTCAGGGTTCCGTATCCACTGACCACAGCTCCCCCTTTTCCTTAAGAACATAAGAAGAGCCCTACTGGGTCGGATGAAAGGCCTGTCTACTTTATCATCCTCTTTTCCACAATCTACAGGCAGAGGATTAAAGCAATAACTTTCTTATGGGGGTTTCTCATTGATTCATATTCAGGAGCACACTAGCTTAGATTCTGAAGTACCCCAGAATCCCCCAATGTTTGTTGTATTTTTTTTCTGCTACTCTTGCCTCCTGCCAGGCTTTGTTTGCTTGTTTTGATTCACTTGTTTTGTTGTTTTTGGTTGTTCATTGATTTTAATTCTTGATTATTGATTTGGCTTTCATGTAAACTGCCCAGGGTCCCTTTCGGAAATTGGAGCGGTCTAGAAATGCAATAAATAAATAAATAAAGTAAGTAAGTAAGTAAGTAAGTAAGTAAGTAAGTAAGTAAGTAACCCTTTGCCACCTATTGCGGGTATTAGAGACCCGACCCGTAATAATTGAAAATCTGCGATATGCGGATGCAGGGTTTGGTTGAGACTGGGGGCCTGTCCGGGGCTTCTTGTACTTACCCCAGGCCTCGCGCTGTCCCGAACGGGCCTCCGACGGCCTTACCAGGCTGTTGGAGGTCCCCAAAGTGCTTCTCGCCGAACCAGAAGTGAGCCTTTCTGGGCATGTCAGAGGACTCAGAAAGGCCCTTTGAGGCCCCAAAAGTGCTTTCTAGCAATATGGAGGTCACTTCCAGTTTTCTGGAAGTTTTCTGGAAGTCACTTCTGGTTTGGCGAGAAGCACTTTTGGGGCCTCTGATGGCCCGGGAAGGCTGTCGGAGGCCCGTTTGGGGCTGTGCGAGGCCTGGGGTAAGTACAGGAGGCCTCAAACAGGCCTTTCCAGCTTACCGGGGGGGGGGCTTTTTTCCATATAATGCAGTCCCGTAATATATCAGGACTGCAGTATATGAACTGTTGAAAGGGCGGGAGGGGGTTTACTGTACTAGTAGTTGGTAATGTCATCCTCTCTAAATTGGTCTATTCGTCTTTAAAAGCCATCTGATCTGATGGCCATTTTCATATCCTGGAATACCAAATTCAGTAGTTGAATTGTGTGCTGGACAGTAAGGTTTGTGTAACTTGTCGTGGCTAATCCAGGTATTTGTGTCTCCATTGTATGCCCAGTAACATGCCTGGTCGATAATTGAGATGTGCCCCGCCATCTCAACAGTTTTACTTAACCACAGTAAGTTATGCAAACCTTGCCCAAACAGCAATAGATTTCTACCCACTATGGGAAAACTTACCTCTGTATGTCTGCCTGAACTTTGGTTTTTCAGCTTAATTGGATGATCTAAGTTCTAAAAAAGAGGTGGGGGTATGGGAGAGACATTCACCTATTTTGTAGAAATGCAGACTTAAAAATACAGCTGCAACACACATATCTTTTAATTCAGCTGTCCAACATATCCCTTTAGTGCACACTCATTTAAAATAGTGAAGAGGTTTAAGCAAGTCAGATAAACAGAGCAGTAGTGTAAGGAGGCTAGACTCTGTTTACGAGTCTGGATTCCTAACAGGATCATGTCAGTTGAAATGATCAAAGGTGAGAGACAACGTAAAAAAATGCATCCATCCTTTTCAAAATTAAAAGATTAACAAGAAAGAAATTCAGAAGACCAATCTATATTTTATAGACAGTAGCAAAGCCTTTGACTTCATGGACCACAGAATAAATGGAATACTGTAAAAAGAAATGGGTGTGCCTCAAAACTCAGTTGTCCACAATGATAACCTATATTCTACATGAGAAGTTGCCATTAGGACAAAACACACACACACACACACACACACACACACACACACACACACACACACACACACACACACACACACACACACACACACACACACACACACACACACACACACACACACACACACACACACACACACACACACACACACACACACACACACACACACACACACACACACACACACACACACACACACCCCTATGGAGAAACAGAATGGTTTCCTATAGGTAAAAAGGTATCAGACAAGGGTGTAGTTTATCACCCTATCTATTCAATCCATATGCAGAACATGTCATTCAAAAAGCTTTATTGAAGTTATTTGAAGGAAGAATGAAAATTGATGGAGGAAGCGTAAATAATTTAAAATATGCAGATGACAATATATTATGAACAGACAGCAACACTGATGTGAAACAAATACTGAAGAAGGAAAGCATAAAAGCAGGACCACATTAGAATATCAAGAAGACGAAAATAATTACTACAGAATAACTGTTAGTTATGTGTCTTCTTAGTTGGAACTGACTGGTAGTGTAGTAACCCTAATAGGGCTCTAAAGGTAAGTAAGAAACTTAAGTACTGTACTGGTTTTTCCAGTTTCACTCTCCTAGTGAGTTTCCCTGGCCAAGTGAGGATTTAAATCCTGGTCCATCACTCGACTCACTGGGCGCTCCACAGAAGAACATTTTTGCTAAACAGGTGTATGGCATTTCCCAGCCCCACCTCCAGCAGGTGCCCACTGAGAGGCAGCACCTTCTAGAGGAGGGGGGGGCATACATGCTGCCTCTGAATGGGCACCCACTGAAGTAAGTGGAGCTGGGAAGCACTGAGCACCTCTTTGGCGAAAGGACAAACCAGCACAAACCCCCAGTTCCATGGTTCACAGAAGAAGATGGCAGGAGAAAAATATTAATTGATTTGTTCAAAGTGCTATGTTAGATGAGACATTTAAAGATACTGTGGACTGCCTGAAAGGTGTGTAAATGAATCACCCTAGAAGCAAAAATGACTAAAATTAAGGTATTCTACTTTGAGTACATCAGGTCAAGAGAAAAGAAACGGACAAACACAATAATGCTGGGGAAAGTTGAAGGCAGAGGAAAACAGGAAAACCAAATATGTGAATGATTAAGTCAATAAAGAGTGCAACAGTGATTGATTTGCAATAGCTGAGTAGGACAATTAATGAAAGGACTTTTTGGAGATCACTCTTCATAGGATTGCCATAGGTCCAATGTAGGTTGCTGGCACATAACAGCAAACTTCACAGGATCTCTTTCACTTGGAATTCAAATAAGATCATTATTTGTGTGTATGAACATAAGCTTTCCTTCTCCGTTGCTTGCTTTATTTATTTATTTGTTTTTCTAGACCACCTCCTTAGTGCAAACACATTAATATTGTAGTAATTTTGGAACATACTCTGAGCTCTTTATGCCCCTTTTTGTTTTTCCTACTTGAAATAATTTATGTTACCCATAAACCGCCCTAGTACCTACTCTTAGCTTCATTATTTATTTATTTCATTTATATACCGCTCCATCTTCCTACTGGAACTCTAGGTGGTTTACAAGATAAAAACAGCACAGAGAGAAGACAATATAATAAAAAAAGAGGGAGAAATACCCTCGGCAAGATGAAGCAAGGATGTATGAGGAAGAGAAAAAAAGAAGCAAAATAATCAGGATAAAATAAAGTGGAAATAAAATTACAGGTCACCATATGCCTCTTTGAAAAGCATGGTTTTCAGAGCTTTTTTGAAGGCGGGTAGGGACTGTGCTAGGTGCAGCTCACCCGGTAGATGGTTCCACAACGAGGGGCCCACAACAGAGAAGGCGTGGCTGCGCGTGGCCGACCGCGCTCCCTAGGGGTGGCCACCCTCAGTGAGCACGCCTGCGACATTCGAGTGGGCCTGGCCTCAGTTGACCACTCCGACAGGTATTCATTTTTGAATAATTTATGAACAAATTTCAAAATTACTGAAAAAGCATTGGTTCCTTTGAGAGCCATTTTACATTTTCTTGTTCTGATGTATTCTGCTTCATTGTTCTTTAACCAGTTGTTATCTTGAGACCACTCAGTTTGCTAAGGGTATTTTGGTAAAGGATTTTAGGGCAGTCCTGTGCATGGACCTTTCACTGTGTTGTGTGTGAGAGAATTCCACCTTTTGAATTTCCTTGGAAGCAGTGCTGATAAACCCTTCAAACATAGATTTGAAATGTTGAGAACTACCAGGGTGAGCGTGGGAGGGGCAGAAAGGAAAAGAAAGGCAAGTCTATCCAATGTTGCTATGGCACCAATGCAAGCAAACAAGAAAGAAAAAGAAAGAAAGAAAGAAAGAAAAGGCTGTTTTAATGTCTGAACATAACAGTGTCTAGTGGATCACCCACTATCTGGAACTATCTGCATGCTTGTTGACAGTTTGGAGGAATTCCTAATGGTTAATGAGATAGGCTTTAGTTTTGCATAAGCCATTGTGGTTCATTTACACTAGTACATGTCCTTGATAATTTTATTTTTATATTTGTTTTTCATATTTTTTCTGGAAAGAAGTTAAATGTAATTCCAATATCTTAGAGCCCTTGAGGAGAAAACAATCTTTCCACTTCTGTGGAACACATTACAATATGGTGTTTATATTCTTGTGCCTAGAATCTGTTTCCATGTCCCCATAGTTTACCTCCATTTTTCAGAGTGTATTTCCGAAAATGTCAATTTAGGCACTTTTCATGCTTCATATCTTCCATAGTGACAACAAATGCAAAGAATTCATTCAGCTTCTCTTCCCTTGATCCTCCTGTAAAACATATTTTAAATCTTTTGTCCAACTGCATTCCTAGTTTGTTTCTTGGTTCTCAGGTAGTCAAAGTTTTTTTTTTAAATCATCTCAAAGTATTTAATAGCATTCCTCTAATTCTAATTCTCTTTTTTTTCTGTGTCACTTACTGGGCAAAATCCTCTTGGTGCATGTATTCCATTGTAAACTGGACCCAGATCCTGGGAATAATTGATTTAAATGGATTTGACGCTTCTTATCCCCAACTTCAGTTTCTGAAGTTCCCTAAGACTCCCTTTGCCCCATGGAAACCTTTGAAGGCCTCTGGCTAGATGAAGGCAGAATTTAAAAGTCAAAAATCATTGTCCATGGTCTGTGTAACTTTGAACCATCACTCACAATGCTGTGTGCTGCCTTATAACAGTAATTCCCAACTTTGGGTCACTCTGGTGTTCTTGGATTGCAACTCCCAGAAGCCTTTGCAACTAGCTGTGCTGGCCAGGGTTTCTTGGAGTTGCAGTCTGAGAACACCTGGTTTACCTAAGGTTGGGAACTTTTTAATGCATTTCCTTAGGGTATTATTGGCCTAATGGTGTAAGTGTGCTTCATCCCTAGCTGCACTTCCACCATGGTGGATGATGATGATGGTTCTCCCCCCCTAAATGCATTATAGAGTGTTATGAGTAATTCATTATATACCTCCTCAGGAATCCCATCTATATCTGTTCCCCCTCTTTTTTTGTACTAGTTGAGATAGAAGGTTGGCATGGAGACAGAGTATTCGACAAACGAGAACTGCGGTTTGAAGTAGGAGAAGGAGAAAACTACGACCTTCCTCCAGGCCTAGACAAAGCCCTGCAAAAAATGGAGAAGACAGAAGAGTCTGTGATCTACCTCAAGCCCAGGTGGTACCTTATTTCCCATAAAGTGGTCCTGCCACTCCTTGGAGGGCATGGGCATAGCTCATGGTTACCACTTTAGGAATTAGATGTATTCTTGGGATTCTTCCACTGTTTCATACCTCACAGAGATTCCTTATAAGTCTTGAAATTATTGATAGCTGCTGCTGATGTTTTTAACATGTTACAGTTTTGGGCAATGAAAAAATTATGACCTTTTTCATACTAACACCTCTGCTTTTGGAATAAGCAATAATTGCTCATTTACATGAGCATTCAAAGCTAGAAATCTTTCAAGGGCAAAAGAAAAGTCTGACTTAGAAGTTTCCCATTTCTTATTCAGCTATGGCTTTGGAAGTGCTGGGAAACCGAAGTTTCAGATCCCTCCAGATGCAGAACTACGGTATGAAATCAAACTCAAAAGTTTTGAAAAGGTAGGGAAAGAAGTGGTTTCTTCTGGTGAAAAGGGGATTGGTAGAGGCTTTGTTTTATGAAGTCACTGTAGTATATGTATGAAAGAAGAAATAATTTGTGTTTTTTTTAAAATAATATGTGTTAAATTATAAAAATACAATACAGAAACATAAGACATCATACAAAAAAAGAAAAAAAGAAAAACAATCTAAACTCATAACAAAAACATTTTAGGATGCAGCCATTCAGTGCTTTAAAGTTATCTTTTTAAATTAATTATATCTTTAACATTCTTCTGGTTTTGGCTGTTGTAGTGATAAGGTTTCAGTATATTATGAATATATATGTGTATATTTTAAATCATATGATGGCTTATGTTCTTTTTCAAAGAAATACTGGATATGAATCAATTCTATTTCTTTCACTGCCAGTTGTCACTAGTGTTATGGTAAGTCATGACATGCTGAGTATCCAAATGAATTGCTCCAAATTCCTTCATGGGAATGAGAGGTTTGCCCTCAATTTTAGATGGACATGGTATAAATGGTTAAGGGATGCCATACAGACCTATGCTATTCTTCTGTTGATTGTTCTTCTAGTTTCTCTTTGTTTTCACAGGCTAAGGAGTCCTGGGAGATGAACACTAAAGAGAAGCTGGAGCAAGGTTCTATTGCTAAGGAAAAGGGTACCCAGTATTTCAAAGTAAGCATAATATAGGATTTTATATATATTTTTCTTGTTAGGTTTTTACAGTGAAATATATGCTTGGGTGTACTGTACTCTTGTTATGATCTGCTGAAGCTAGAATATGGATCTATTGGCTTAATTTCTTTCTGTATTGGAAAATAAGTGCTTTAAATAGTTGGACCTGGCATCTAATAACTGCATGGTTTTACTAGGATTTTATAACACCTGGAAATCAAACTCAATGGGCAGTGCAGCATCTTTTATATATACCGTACTTCACAATGCTGTTGTGAACATTTTGGCATATTAGATTGTGATTGTCATGCTGGGTCTTCTGGCATTCGGAGAATGAGTGGGTAACTTCCATAGGACATTTATGAACATTGCAAACATTGAAGGAATTAACAAGGTGCTCACACATATTTGAATGAAGCTGTGGCTGAAAGCAAGGGTTAAAATGTTCTGATATTAAGAGGCAAGGCACAGTCCTACTCCACATACCTTTAATCAAAAAGAAGAGACTGGGTCAATTTCAAGGGAAAACAATTTACAGGAAACCACTCTAAATTTGGAGTGCTTGCAGCAGTGGGGGGGGGGATTCATCATGCATGAGGAAGAACCTAAAAATGTTGTTAAACCTCAGAATATTTGTTCAGTCAGTCAGTCAATTTACATCTGGTCCCGTGAGTGTCAAAGGTTTTTTTTTAATTTGTTTATTACGGTCATATGACCCAATTCAGTAAAACAACAGGACAAAGAACAGGAACAGCAATAGTACAAAACATAAATGTCAGCACAGAAACTACAACCTCCCAAAAGGTACGTATCGGTCAGCCTTCTGCCATCAACACGGCACTTCTATGGATTGCAGCTAAGAAAAAAATAGCAACCTGAGTTGTTATATGAGAGTTCTGGTCCGCTAGACAATATGCAACCAACCACTTATCTGAGTTCCCTTGCAGTCTATGGATCAAGGGATAAATCAGATCCCTCCTGATTTTCTCATAGAAGTTGCAATGTAGGAGGACATGTGACAGGAACTCTGGGGCCCCAACTCCACACGGACAAAGTCGTTCTTGTCGGGGGATTCCCTGGAACCTGCCCTGAAGTAAGGCAGAGGGGAGAACATTAAATCTTGCGAGGTTGAATGCTCTGCAAGCTTGGGGAGTTCTGAGTGTGGATAGGTATGATGCAGGTGTTCGATACACTGGGATAATGCCATATGCCTGTGGTGAACAAGTTCTATTCGCCATCGAGGACAGTTCTTGCCTTTCTATATCATGAAGTCTCTGACTAAGAGCGTGCAAGGCCTGTTGTTGTCCAAGTAGTAAGATGGAATCAAGGGGCATTCCAATAGATCTAATTTTGCCTTGGATTATACGCATCCACTTACTAATATATGAGTCGGATAGCAAATAGTAAATATATCCCAGTTGTTCTGCCTGAAAGTGGATTCTCAACCAGTATTTTAATGTCTGTATCCACGCTCTCGTCTCAACACGCTCAAAGCCTATTTCTAGATATAAAGCTGCCAGGCCTACACAGCTGGGAACACCTAGGATTCGGCATAAAAAGGTAGATTGTACCTTTTCTATCCCTGAGTTAAGAGCACTAATCCAAATAGGTATTCCATAAAGCAGTTGTGCCCTCGTTTTTGCTTTAAACACATGGGCAGCAGGGAGAATGTGATGGCCTCCATTGATATAGAAAAAACGGGTGATGGCTGTCATACTATTAGTAGCCTTGTTCTGTGCATACTCTCGTTGGGCAGTCCAAGTACAGTTATATGTGAAATTCAGTCCTAGGTATTTAAATTCTCTTACCTGGTCCAAGGAATTGTTCTGACTTGACCAGCAGAATTTTTTCCAGACCTTGGAGAATACCATAATTTTTGATTTTTGTATATTTACGTTTAGACTGTTGTTGTCAGAATAATTTACAAAGGCTGCCAAAAGTCTTTTTAAGCCCAGTTGAGTTTGGGATAAGACTATGGCATTGTCTGCGTATAATAATAGTGGAATCTGCTGATTACCAAGTTTAGGAAAATGGCCTTCTACCATCCTTAGGTGTGCTTCTAGATCGTTAATGTACAGATTAAAGAGATGAGGAGCCAGCACACAGCCTTGCCTGACTCCCCGATTACTCTGAATCTCTTCTGTCAGTTCGCCTTGGTGGCCATAGCAAACATAGCAACTAGTATGGGAGTAAAAGTTTTGAATAAGAAATAGCAATCTCCTATCTATTGAGTGTCAAAGTTCTACTTTGGGCAGTGACAACAAATATGACACAAAAGAAATAACGATAAAATAATTGAAAGCAACTCCAGTTAACCCTTAAAACAGATGGCACAATACAGTCATATAAAACTAGAGTGGAGGTGGGGAGAAGTGCTAGGGTGTGGTGATGGCATCTGGCACAGATGCCTTTAAAAGGGGACTTTTAATTGAAAATTTCAACTGTGGCCTTGGACATCTAATGCGTAGGGAATTTGGCCTTTCCATGTGTTTGATTTTGAAACACTACTATAAACGATTGCTTTCCAGGAGGGAAGATACAAGCGTGCAACTTTACAGTATAAGAAGATTGTATCATGGCTGGAGCATGAAACAGGACTCTCTGATGAGGAGGAGGCAAAGGCCAAAAGCTTGAGGCTGGCTGCCCATCTAAACCTGGCCATGTGTCATCTGAAGCTGAAGGAGTATTCCCAAGTCTTAGAGAACTGTGACAAGGTAAATGGCATTTGAAACATGGGAAAGATAGGCATGATCCTTAGCAGCAGCAGAAAGCTCCTGTTGATCTGTAGATCAAAAGAAAGAAATACTACCCAAACAATACATCTTGTCTGGGATTGCTTCCCTTACTGTAGTAGTGATGGAACATGCCTCTGACTTGAAAATCTAACTGTACACATTGACTTGTAAATTAGACTAAATTATTCTTAAACTAACACAGTGCCTGGCTGTTCTTTGTAGCCTTTGTGAAGCCACACAGATAGGTTTCCCGGCGTGCACGTGCAGAGATCAAACTTCCTTAAGAGTAGGAAAGTTTGTTAGTCTCCTCCCCCCAGCCCCACTCATGAGAGAGAGGCTTCTCGCCTAAACGCTTCAGTTCCTTTTAACCACCACGGTTAGAGGTCATATTTTTGTTGATCTCCCACGAAAATAATTTTCTTCTCTTCGTTTTTTCCCCCCGCCGAATTTCTTATGTCCTTCTTGCCTCCGTTCAAGAAGTGCGTATTGTATGGGGCTAAAATCCCACATTCCAACGGTCATCTTCGGTGCCTCTATTGCCTCGGTGAGTCACACCGTCCTGAGGTCTGTTCGCTCTGTAAGGGCTTTCGCGCCCAGGCACTGAAGAACTGTCGGAATCGCCTCAACACATTTTTTGCTTGAAAAGTCTCTTCAACCTCAAGCTACGGAGAAACAAAAAAATCTTCTCCTTCTGCTTCTTCAATTTCCTCGATATTTTTCTGTTCCCAAAAGGGACAGAGGCCTTCGTTTTTGGTTTGTCCGCTGCCCCAAGGGTCTTTACCAAATGTGTGGCACTGGTGGCACCCTTCTCCGAACTCAAGGGGGTCACAATATTCCCCTATCTCGATGACTGGCTCATCGTGTCGTAGTCCAGGCATCAAGCGCAGCGGAGCTCATTACAACCCAAGTTGTCTCTTTTATTGGGGTCTCACTAGATGCCACAAAAGCAATGGTTTATCTACTTCAGGAGAATTTAAAGGAGATCTTCACTCTTCTGCCCTTGTTTCACCGGCATGCCTCAGTACAGGCTCTTCAAGTCCAGTGTCTCCTTGGATTCATGGCTTCCATGATGGCTGTTCTACCCTACGACAGATTAAAGTGCTAATATCTACTGCAATTATTCCTCTTGCAGTTCCATTTGCTTGTAGACCTGCCCACGAAGACCCTGATCGTCCTGGACGACCTATCTCCGCATCGTATCTGGTGGGTCTCTCCAATCAACCTTATGGTCAGACGTCCATTTCGTTCCCCATTCCCAATGATTCACGTCACCACAGATGCCAGCAATCCGGGCTGGGGAGCACTCTGTCTCAACTACAAAATAAACTGTACCTGGTCAGCTGGAATCAGCTGGAATTACTTGTGTTCAAGACCTTTTGTGCGTTTCTCCGACACCTCTCCGGCGGTGTAGTACTGGTGGCTACCGACAACACAGACACCATGTACTACATCAACAAACAGGGCAGAACTCGTTCAAAGCACCTGCTCTGGTTGACCCTGAGGTTCTGGGAGTGGTGTCTGTCACATCAAATCCACCTGATTGCCATGTACCTCGCTGGCTCAGAGAACATTGACGCTGACAACCTAAGTAGGAGACAGAACACATTGCACCAGTGGGAGTTTCACCACCTCGTCTACCACCACCTTTTCTGCAGGTGGGTCTACCTGCTGCTGGACCTGTTTGCCACTCCTCAAAACTTGAAATGTTTCCAGCTATGCTGCAAGGCAGGGATGGGCAACGGATCCAAAGGGGATGCCCTCCTCCTACCATGGACAGGTCACCTACTCTATGCCTTTCCTTACATCCCTCTTCTGCGCACGGTCGTCACCAAGATTCTTCAGAAGCGGCTGGATATCATCCTTATTGCCCCTTAGTGGCCAAGGCATCCATGGTTTGCCTACCTTCTCAACCTAGCTCACGACTTTTATCGCCTACCTATGCCTCCAGACCTGCTCTCCCGCAGCAGGGGACAGGTTCTTCACCCAGACCTGCTGCGCCTCCAGTTGAAGCATGGAGTATCAAGAATTAATGACCAAGGTCTTCATGGCTTGCCGAAAGCCCTCCACCACTCTACTCTATTACTATAAATGGAAAATATTCCTCTCCTTCACTTCTGACAGGGATTCCCTGCCATCAACTCCCCTTGCAGTACTTGCTGCATTTGAAGAGGTCCAGCCTCACTCTATCTTCACTCCACGTACACCTACCGGCTATTGCCCCCCCCATCAGCCACTTCACTCAGCAGCTTCTCTTTTTTTCTGTCACCCTTGTTTAAAGCTGTTCCTCTGAGTTTTTAAAAAACACCTTCCGAGATCGAAAACCAATCCCTCCTCAATGGTCTGTCTCTTGTCTTACGACAACTTCAGCGCCCACCCTTTGAACCTATGGCAACTGCTGGCTTGTGTTTACTTACCTTCAAAATAGTGTTTCTCCTGGCTATCACTTCTGCTCAGTTGTCTAGTGAGCTGTGTGCACTCTGCTGCAACCCTCCCTACTTAAAATTTTATAACAAGGTCATGGCCTATCCAGATAATTCTTTCTTGCCCAAGGTAGTCTCTTCTTTCCACCTCTCTCAGCCGATTTCTCTACCTATCTTCTTTCCCAATCCATTAACTCCATTAGAAAAGGATCTCCACGCCCTTGATGTCCATCGAGCACTGGCCTTCTATACCTGTAGAACTGCTTCGCTTCGCAAAACACAAAGATTGTTTATATGTTATGACCCTAGTTCTAAAGGGTCTGCTGTTTCTCCCCAGCATTTTTCACACTGGATAGTTTCTTCCATTAAGTTAGCCTACTATTTAGCAAAATGGCTGTTGCCGTACACTATTCAAGCCCACTGTACTGGAGTGGTTGCTTCCTCAGTGGCCTTTCTCAGAGGTGTCCCCTTGGAAGACATCTCCAACGGCGCTACATGGTCAAGGCCTACCACCTTTGTGAAACACTACAGGATGGGTGCCCGGATGAGGTCTTCTACTGCGGTGGTCGGCACCGGGCCGCCTGGGGAGGCCGGGGAGGCTCCTCCCCTTTTCCT
>JAHTLZ010000274.1:7345262-7363169 GCA_023846285.1 Phrynocephalus versicolor | reverse complement strand
AGCGATGCGATGGCTCCCCGCGACCCTCCCGGGTGGCTCCTTAAAGCCTCGGAGGGGGCGGGGGTGGCGGGGAGCAACCTGATCGCCCCCCAGCGGTGCAGGTACTGCGATCCCGTGATGTAGTGGGACCGCGGTACCTGAACCGCGAAATGGCGGGGGGGGTGTGACTGTACTGTGCTGAAAGTTTAACCCTGCCTCTTTTCCATCTCTCTTCCCTCTTGGACAATCTCTGCAGGATCTACTAAAGAATGCAGCGGCTCAGGCCTCTTTGCACTTTGCACTTTGGACGGTAAGGGTGCCGATTTCTTAGGAACACTACAGAGGGGGAAATTATCTAGATTGCAAATGCGACAGGATTTTGACGTAGCTTTTTGTATGACGGATAACGCTATGACAAACAAGTGTAGCAAATTAAATATCCCATTACTAACCCATTAGTTACATGGGAATTGTATTATCCTAGAACTCTAAACTACAGTTGGATGTTAATCTGGAAAATTTTGCTACCGCCACTTCCTTTTGGTATTTCTATTCCTCTTTGAATTTCTCTGTGAGCAGTAGGAAGTGGGGCCAATCGTCACTAAGGGATGATGACTGGTTGCCTGCACAGTTTCTGAGATGTACTGTGAGCGGTTTTTTTACAGATTAACCCAAGGATGTACGTAACAATGCTGTTGTATTCCTTTGTAAATAGATTTGATAATGAAACTTTGAGGCAAATTCTGCACACACACTCACAGTATTATTACTTTGGTTTTATTACTTCACTTCACTGTGATTACATGGGCAAACCCCAAACGTCAGAAACAAGTGCAAAGGTTGTTAAAGAAAGCTCTGAAAAATGAAACAGTATTGTCTATCTTTGCTATATTTGTGCAAGAGGTGGACAGAATTATATGTAGGCACAAAGGAGGACTAGGTTCTGTTCATTTGTAGAATTTATTTTCTGCACCAGCAATGCCTCTTGGCATTCCAGAGTGACTGACCAACAAGAGAAAGGCTGGGCTGGTTATTTTGTGGCATTCCATACATTCCAAAATAAGGATAATCCACATGCATGCATACATTATATCTCCTCAAGCATAAGCCACATTCTCACCTCAAACATTTTTCCTCTTGGCAATGGGGTTTGCTGGACTCACCTGAACCTCTGGACCCAATTAAAATGTGCCTTCTCCACCCCCAACCCACCCCCAGCCTTCTTGCCTGGATGAGGAGAGATGTGATTCAGACAAAAACTGCTGGAAAAATTAGAACAGGATTTCCACGGGATTTCCTGGGACTTCATTAAAGGTACTAAAAGAAGAGCTGGGTGTCACAGACTTTTCCATCCAGCATCTTCCTCTCTCAGGATGCATTCTACTGGATGAATAAAGGCCAGATATCATTTGAGAATCTGCTATGATAACCTCCCAGACATGAATCCGCTGGCAGTGGGAAATTCTTCAGCAACTTCTTGATCTCCCGTAGGGACTCTGAAGCTCATGGAGGGGGCAGACAAGCTGCTATGGTCTGTGCAGGTTGACCACCAACTATTTGCGCTATCAAAACTGGATGTCACGGTGAGTTCTGCTCTTGGTCGCAACACTGTCGAACTGCAGCTGGGCCACTTCTGAGATGAGGGAGGAGCATCTCTCGTGCTGAAAACGGTAGCATTTTAAGAATAAAGTATGTGTTTGTTTCTAGAGTGACTTCTCCAGGCATGTGCTACTGGCACACTTTCTTCCGAGGAGATAGCCCCCCCCCCCTTTTTTATTCCTTACGTTCAGGGGACAATGGGGTAATGTCCTAGGGGTAGGCAGAAAAAGCAGTGCTGCTGTTTAGAGGTGCAGAATGACCAGATGAAGTACAGGCAAGGGAAAGGTTGAAGAACAGGTGTCTTGGCACCATGTGCTTGACAATTGGGCCTGAAAGGCAGACTGGGTTTCTTTCACCTTGGCGGCTGTTCTCGGATCAAATTGTTACACTTCCATTGCACTCCTGCCCCAGAAAGCTCAGAGCATCTTCATCAGAGTCTCAGAAAGACTTTTAGCCAGTTACTGATTAAAGTGAGACTTGTTTCATTTGAATGCTATTAACATATAAGATGTTCCTGACTTGTCCCCCCATGTTTTTAGCCAGCAGAGCAGCCCAATGAAGGGTCCTAATGTAGCTTAACTTAATGTGGTTAAGTTGCTGCCTCTGCTCTCCCATCTGCTTTGCAACTGTGTTGCCTTCATAGCTTTGATTCCATTTTCCTGTATATTTTAACCTCTCTGACTGTAGTGACAAACTGTCACTGCTGGTACAAGGTGGATAAGGAAAGTTCTCACCATTGCTAGGGTTTCCTCCTAATGATAAATGTTGTACTTTTCCAGGGAAATGGCCACGAGGAGGTGATTGCTTGTGCTTGGGACGGGCAGACCTATATCATAGATCATGACCGGACAGTGGCTAGGTTCCAGGTTGATGAAAATGTGAGTGCCTTCTGTGCAGGTGAGGTCCTACTTTGATACAAGAGATCCCAGGCTAATATCCTTCCTCTATTTGCTTAAAAGATCTCAGGTAACAGCACAGTTCAGTAGGATTCCTGCCTAAGACCATGGAGAGTTATTGGAAGATGGAATGCGGAGTATTCATATATATATATATATATATATATATATATATATATATTTTTAACCCGCCTATCTATGCTCGGACACTGCTGTTTTAGCTACCTGTTGTTTTTATTTGTTCTTATTTTAATGTTGTGAACCGCCCTGAGTCCCCTTTGTGGGAATAGGGCAGTATACAAGTGTGAATAATAAATAAATAAATAAATAAATAAATAAATAAATAAATAAATATTGGGCTGACCTACTGGTTCAGCACATTTTGAGCAAAAGGTTCTAGTATGGCGCATGCTCCGTGTCCATAAAGATCACGGTTCAATCCTTAGAATCTCCAGTGTAAAAAGAAATACAAAGGGCTACCTCTGTGATGAGACACTGTCTTACAGTGGTTCTGGTCCTTCCTGGAGGAGCAGTTATTCAGAAGCTGTTGTTGGAGGACTCCAGTTTGTGGCTGTGATTGTTGGCGTGCAGAGTCCCTTGGGTTCAGTCTGGTCCTCAATGCAATCTTAACTCACTTATGAAACTTCCAGGAGCAGTCTTCTTGATCTTTGGGTTTAGTATGCTAATGACACCTAACTCCATCCATCTTTTCCATCTAAATCTATTTGCTATTTTTTTCCTGATAATTTTGAGTTTTCTTTTTAAAAAATATTGGGAGAAATGCTACGGCATTGATAGTATTGCCTAGGTAAAGTTGCATAACCCTGGGTTAAATGGCCCATTGTTATTTTATGTTAATAAGACCGAACAATAAAATAGAGATGTCAGTGCAGAATTTACAGAGGACCACTGCAAAACCACTGAAATTACAGTTAATAATGATATTGGTGGGTTTTTAAAAAATAGGAACACTGTATTTGAATTTGCTTCAGCTTTTGAGGAATGGTTTCTAATTAATCTGGAGAGTTTTCAAAAGGCAGAATTTCCATTTAAGGCCTGCAGTGTTCTGTAGTGCCTCCTGTTGTTTCTTCCAACATGGTAGCAGAGAAAGATATGAACTGCCCTACATCAGACCACTGATGTTTATAGTTTGTTGAGAAAACAGACCAGATGAAGTATAGATATGAAATAATCATTTTGCATCTTAAAAATGAACAGATTTACTGTGGCACCTGTTGATGAATCTGTTTGTCTTTAAAGTATCACAAGATTATACGTTTGGTTTGGTGACAGACTAATATAAAACCACTTCTGAAATGTATTTTTTCTTGGTCATTATTTGCTTGCTGTCCCGGTTATGACTGCATTACAGGTGAGGATGCAATGACCTTTGCTTTTTTGTTGCCCCTTGGTAGCTCCATATTTTTCAGTGAAATATCTTCACTTGATTTGCTATCAGCGGATTGTGCGTGGCAGTCAATTAATGTACCAGCAACTAAAACAGTTATTTTTGCTGAAGTTCTTCCTAGATTTTGTCTTAGCAGAAGAATGCAGGTTGTGGTACCCCCTCATCTTAGCTATTTTTATGGGTTCAGACTGGAACATCTTGCATTTGCAAACCCATGTTGGCAACATGCTGGTGTTTGAAAATGTGTATTTCATCTCATTCGATTGAGACTGTGGTGTGTGTTGAGAGCATTTCATCAAAAAATTCTTCATTAAGACTTGTACTGCCAAATGTTCCCCTATCCTACAGATCTTTTTCTCAAGTTTGCACCATCTTTTGGAATCTTTGAATAATGGCAACTTAATTCCTCTTAGGCCTCTATGCTTGCAAAGGAAACTGCAATAGCCCTTGCCTGGTATATGTCAGTTTCAGTCAAAAGATCTACATCTATTGGGATGTGCAGTTGGAGAGAATGGAGTCTACTAATTTGCTGAAGATATTGGAGAGCAACTCAGAATACAGAGATCTCCTGCTCCAACTGGGTGTTGGTATGTCAGACCTAGTATAATCTGAAAAATGGTGACAGTGTTCTTGATTACAGAAAAGGGAAGTGGGGGTGAGAAAACTATAAACAACAAATTAAGAATTCTGCCCTAACACTCACCAACATTTCAGAGTAAAATATTTTTATACAGAAGTGTACAGGATGAAGGCATGGTGAAGTGTCTTTGGATCTGGGTCAGAAAGTGTAGGTACATTGAGGTGAATGTTAAAAAAGCAAAATAGGTAACATTTGGAAAACACCATTCTTGATACAGAAGACTCATTTACCCTAAACTCCCAGTTTCTTGGTTTTCTGGAGCTTACATCTATATAGGATATTCTACTTGTAAACCATCTGGATTTTTATCATGGAATTTGTTTTGTTTCTCCAAAGAAAATTTGTCGTTACTATGTTATCAGTCCTGTCCTTCACTTAACATTTAATTTAAAAATCAAGTGTTGCAGCTACTCAGTATGCCCCCCATTTAATGGCTATTGACAAAGCCCAATTTATCCAGCCATTCCTGGTTCTTTCATTTCTCTCTCTTAATGTTAAGACCTCAACATAACAGGCTTCACTTTTGCTGTGGGAAAACTTCTCTGCCCATGTACCTTTCATGATGGTATGATTAAAACACCATCCACAAGTGCACTCGAATGCCTGTCTCATGCCTATTTTTCCAGCTCCTTGTCAGAAAGAGCACTGGGGAAGCCTGTTGAGTATAATAGAAGATTTGGCCTTGACTGTATTTATTTACAGAAGAGCACTTTCAATAAGGTAAAAGGTAAAGGTTCCCCCTGCACATGTGTGCTAGTTGTGTCCAACTCTAGAGGTGGTGCTCATCTCTGTTTTCAAGCTGAAGAGCCAGTGTTGTACAAGTCCATGGCTGGCATGGCTGCAAGGAAACACTGTTTTACCTTCCCGCTTTTAATGGTGGTGCCTGTTTATCTACTTGCATTTACATGCTTTCAAACTGCTAGGTTGGAAGGAGCTGGGGTTAACAGCGGGAGTTCAGTCCGAGCTGCTGACTTTGTAGCCGACAGTTTTCAGTCCTCTAGCTCGCTGAGCCACCACCCCTTTCAATACAGACATTCACAAATTCATGTGAGTCCTTTTTCTTAGTTTAGGTAGAACTTAGTTTGCTCAGTTCAAGAAAGAAACTAATTATCAGCATTAACAACAGAAGTTTGACATATTTACCACCATCATATCTTCAGAGTCATTAAATAAGCAATAAATCTTGTCAGGGGCCATTTCAGGCAATAGCTCACATTCTGTGCTGCTTTCTAATCTGAAGAAAACTAGGTACCAGGTCATCTGATCATCCAAGCTGACCCTGTTAGTCCTCTTTCCTTTTATAATGAGCAACTGGGTGAGGCTTAGCATTTTCAGTGAGCTAATTAACAAATCAATTGCATCTGTTACTTTAAAAATATTCTGCAGAAGAAAATATCTTCATCAAAAAAACAATACCAACAAAGCCCATTGGATATGTTCAGGAATAATCACAAATTGATATCTGGGTGTGATATTATGACAGATATTGTCACCCTGAACATACTTAATTTTTACCCCACAGTTTTTCTTCAAGGGATGTTCTCATATTGCCTTTGCAAGGATCTTATTTCTCCCTGTTTATTTGCACAACAACCAGCTCTCTGACACTTTTCTTAGTGATCCTTTTTCAAATATTGTACAATTGTAAACTTCATGAAAGAGATTATTATTTAATATAGTTCCAAAAATTTAATTTCTTAGCTCTGCAGGTATCATTTTTAGATGCAATAGAATGTTAAGGCTTGTAGTGGTGGAACTTTTTTGTTTCTGGAGATGGGGTGTTACTTGCCAGAATAAGAGGGGCACTCTGTTCCTCTTTGAGGAATTTGATGCATTGGTATGTATAGGTTTTCCACTTGCACAGGAACCTTGTGTGTAGCCTTCTAGAGTTGAGCATTCCAATGGAAACTGCCTTTCCCCTGTCCCACTATGCATACTTCTGGGGCATGTCCCTGAAAATGATAATCAAACCACATACTGTAGTATTGAAGACAAGGCATTAGACATGGGCACGACTCGGCGAAATCCTCGTTTCCGTTTTCGTTCGTCATTTCCGTTATGTAGCGGGGAACGAGAACGACAATTACTCCACTCCAGCTCGAACCCGACCCGATAACGATAAATTGGGTCTGATTTGTCGTTGTCGTTCATGGCATCGCGGCGCCGGCGATCGCGTCAGCCTTCATAGTGGAGGAGGGAAGGAAGAGGGATCTGATCCGATTTCCGCGTGCAGAGGTTGAATCAGAGCCCCCGCACACGCACACGCACACACACCATCGCCGCCCTCCTCGACCACAGAGGCTGATAGCCCGGTGGGCTTTCAGCCTTCCTGGTGGAGGAAGGAAGGAAGGGGGATCCGATCCGGTCTCCGCCCCGGAAATGACAGCCCGCAGGGCTGCCATGCATCGAGGCGGAGGGCGGCGAGAGGGATCTTCACCATGCCGGATGACAAACGACAAACGACACAACGAAACGACAATTTTTTAAAAAATTTTGCGACAAACGGAAACGACCCGAAACGGACCCGTCCTGACAAACGACAACCCGAAAAGTAATTTCTTATGGTCGTGCCCATCTCTACAAGGCATTGATGCAGGAGTGGAGCATCCATCTGCATAGAATGTACTGCTGCTTTCTAAGACAACTATCATAACAGTACATAAGGTGTACATTTAAAAAAGCACTGGAGATTTGCTTATAAAACCTGTTTGGTATTCATAAAATTCTAATGCCTGATGAATATTCAAGAAGTTATAATGAGTTGGATGCTTTGTGAGCCTGACAGTTTTGTATGAAGCTGTTGCACAGTGCCACAGGTGTTGATCAAACCTTGCCTCCCTCCCAGCTGGCTTGGCCAATTACCTGTTGTTGTGCACTGACATGGTCCTTCTGCTCCAGTCATCCACCAACCCAGGCAAGAGCTTGGCCAGCCCTTCCCCACCTCCTCAGGCAGCTGACCACTCATTGGCTGTGCAGGGAGAGTCCCCATTCTGCCTCCTTGATGGAGTGGTCAGCTGCTGGAGGAGGCAGGGAGGGGCAGCCGGGGCTGCTGCCCAGATTGACATGCCACCCAGAGCTGAAGGACCCTGGCAATGCACAACAACAGGTAAGTGGCCCAGTTGGCTGGGGGTGGGGGCCAAGGTCCGACCACCTCCTGCAGCATGACTTCATCCAAAGCTGTCAGGCACATGACGCATCCATCTCTAGTTATAACTTCTTATTGTACACAAGATTATGGGGGGGGAAGATGAGTAGAAATGAAGCAGGAGAATAACTTGTCAAGTTCCATGAAGCCAACAGTCTGTTTACAGTAAATGCATTCTTTAGGCAGTCAGACAGATGGCTGTACATGTGGACACCATCCGATGGTCAATATAGATGTAAAATACGCTATTGGGAGCAAGAAATGAAGGAAATGTATTCTTTGGATGGTGTGTAGTCTAACAACACAAATATACACTCTTGTTCCTCTCGGTAGTAATAATGTGTCTTCTTCTCTTTTCTATAGCTGAAGATGACTTATCTGCTGTCAGAGATTTGATTCACAAGACCCTGTACTTTCCAGCAGAGCACCTCAATAACCCTTCTCAGCCCAGTTGTCCTGCCAGGAGCTCATTGTCCAGTTGTCACCCTGTTACTCAAGAAAGCTGAGCAATGGACTCCACATAAGCACAGAAACAGTAGCACTGCCTTTCACGTCATCCCAGTGCTTACTAAACTTGGCTATCCTGGTTGCATTAAAGTATTCCTTTCAGCTGTTATTTAACTGTGGCAGCTGAAGCAGCATTAAGATCCAGGCTTCTGGTCTCCAGTGAAGGGGCAGAGCAGACATGCAGACTCAAAAGTAATGGCATGGTTTTGGCCGAAGGCGAAGCAATGGAAAGGGTTTCTTCCCCCCCCCCCCACATTTTTCTAATGGCTCTTATTGCTTAACTTCTCACTAGTCACTTTCTCTTCTGTCACAAGAGACTGACATAAACATGGAAAGATGAATGCAGTTCAGTGAATACCATTAACATTAGTAAAGAAGAGGTCGTTCAAAACTTGACAGCCCAGGAGACTTAAAAATAGCAATATTTGGGCAGGAATAGGATTTTGTCATTTAAGAAGCACTAACAAACATGTAAAATACTGTGAGGTTTAACTTTGTATTTGTGTTGTATCTATTTATTTTTTGTTCTTACCATTCTGCTGAACACATCAATAAAGATAGTACAGTATCTTAAATTATAGTTGTTTTAATTAAGTGATTCTAATATCAACCCAATCTCCATTCTTAAACATGAATAAACACTTTGGTTTTTCTTTAGATTGCACAGTTTTTTTTTTTTTGCCTTGTGTCACTTTTTAAAAAAGTATCACATTAGAAAAACTCCGTGTGTGTTTTGCTTTCCTCCTCCTCATAGTGGGCAGTTCCAGATGGGAGCCTCCTACCTCTACCAGTCATTATTGAATCACAATTAATTTAGCCATTCTGAAATAGGTGTTGCATATCTTTTAAGTGAGTTTTGTGCCTACATCCTGTCATGTCTTTTCCACCTAGTGGGCAGAGCATAACTAGGTTTTATGCTCGATTGTCCACCCTCTTTCCACCCAGTGCAAAGTGCTTCCTTCTAGACCTCTATATAATACTTTAAAACACTCATGAAATTGTACTCTGTATCTTGGCAGTTTCACTTTCCACCTTCATTTTCACTTTCATTTTTACCAGACATTGCCAGTTATCCGGTACTGTATTTCTTGCTATGCTCCATTCTACAATTAACTACTGCAGTGTGTGTGTTTGTGTTGAGTTTCAGAAGGGGATAGAGGATTATGTTATTGGCTATTCCAATCCATCTCCTCTTGGATGCACATCTTAACATAGTAAGGGGGGATGACTATGTCAGAAAAGTTGAGAATACCACCAGGAGTCTAGACTCCATTACATGCCTGGACCCCTAGAAGGATCACTCAAGGTGGAACATTCACAGTTGAGGCACCAGACTGAGGTGCATCCACCCTCATCAGGAGTAATGGCTTCAGTGGCAGAGAATGGATAATTCCAATTGTGTTGGGGAGAGAAGCTTCTGCAGTGCAGTTATGGGATAGCAGCAGTAGTTGAAGGTGGCACTGGTGGGAGGATTGGTCACAGACAGTGGCAGTGGAAAATTTTGTCTGATTAATGAAGCAAGGGAATGGCTCAGAGGACTGCAAAACCAATAAAACTACTTATCACAAATTCATACTTCAAACAACTGAATAGACCATTATAAATATGAACATCACCTGATAGCCAATATAGAAATCAAATCAACTATATAATTAGAGCTAGGAAATGGAGAAGCTACATTCTCTATGCAAAAAAAGACTGGGAGCAGATTGTGGTAGTGATTGTCAATTGTTAATATCCAACATTAAAGTAAAGCTGGAAAAGAAAACTAACAGTATTTAAATGTCAAAATATAATTTAAAACATGTCTGATGGGTTTAAAGTCCACATAAGTAATAGATTTGCATTACTAAATTTAATTGACCATAGAGCAGAACTGTGGATTGAAACCAGAGATATTATTAGGGAGGCATGCAAAGCAAAACAAAAATTAGTAAAAATATATATCTAGATGAATGGTGAACAGCTAGAAAGCAAAAGGAAAAAGTTACAGAAGCAGGGTCAGAATCTTGATTGTAGATTTTCACCCAATGTCATGTAGAAACAAAAAGAAATATTATAATGGCCAGTGAAAATAAACTGAAGATAACTAAAGAGGAAAAACGATGTATCTTCCAGAATATCCAAGGAATTAAAGTGAAATATAAGCCTCGATTAGAAATGCTGGATGAGTAACAGGGAAGCACACTATCTAACAAGGAAAAAATAAAGAGAAGGTGAAAAGAGTATACGAAATGCCTATAAAGAAGCGATAAAAGGATGACATGCTTGTTTGAGGAGAAAACCTATTAAGAACTAGAAGTTCCAAAAAGTGAAATGAAAACTGTTCTGAAAGTTCTGGGAGGAAATAAATCACCAGAGGTATGTGGGATACCAATATTAAAATCTGTAAGGCACTCTATAGAGTGCTTGAAGGCACTCTATACATTTCTTTTAGAACCCAACTTATTTGCAGACTCATGCTCATTGTATCCAGTCTAAGAAATCGATTGTTGACTCTGGAGCTGCTTTCTTCTCTGTTTCCTTGGGTAAGATGTCTTTTATA
This sequence comes from Phrynocephalus versicolor, assembly GCA_023846285.1. Taxonomy (NCBI): domain Eukaryota; kingdom Metazoa; phylum Chordata; class Lepidosauria; order Squamata; family Agamidae; genus Phrynocephalus; species Phrynocephalus versicolor. Next base: position 7,352,450 of record JAHTLZ010000274.1, on the reverse strand, counting down.
GATTCAATTTTCTTACATACCTCTGGTGAGCATGTGAGAAACAAATCATACTTACATGTTAAGTTTTGTGTCTGTAATCTGCTCTGCATCAGTCCCTGTCACTTCTTAGCTATGACTTGACTATTGCTTTTGAGTGGTAATTTATTTTTGTTTTTTACTTGTCACACTATTTGCCTGTAAACAGAATTATTCTTCTGTTGTCCTCATCTCTGCTATGTCCTCATCTCTGCTAACAATAGTCAGAAGCAGCTGGACAGCATGCAATAACATGGCCATTCAGGGATATATACAGTAAGCATACATATAATTAGCTATATAGTGTAATATATTACATAAGAGATGCAACTGCAGGTCAGACATGGAACTTCAGCCCTTATCTTAGAATCATCAAGTTGGAAAAGACCTCAAGGGCCATCCAGTCCAACCCCCTGCCATGCAAGAACCCCCTTCAAAGTAGGTACTCCCGACAGATGGCCATCCAGCCTCTGCTTAAGAACCTCCAAAGAAGGAGACTCAACCACTCATCATGGCAGCATATTCCACTGCTGAACAACTCTAACCGTCATGAACTTCTTCCTAATGGTCATCCTGCTTGCCCTCCTCTGTACCCGCTCGAGGTTGTCAACATCCTTTTTAAATTGAGCCGCACACAACTGTACACAGTAGTCCAGGTGGGTCTGACTAGAGCAGAATAGCAGAATAGAGTGGTACTATCACTTCCCTTGAATTAGACACTAGGGTTCTGTTGATGCAACCAAGAATCGCATTGGCTTTCTTGTCTGCCGTGTCACATAGCTCACCCATTTTAAATTTGTGGTCCACCCAGACTCCCAGATCCCTTTCACAGGTACTATTATCCAGCCAGGTGTCTCCCATCCTGAGAATCTTGAGATCATTATCGGTTAGGATAAAAGAAAATTATTTTAAACTGGTTTCTAGATGGTACTTAACACCAATTAGGCTGAATAGAATGAATGCTGAATACTCTAAGATGTGCTGGAAATGTGAAAAAAAGATAGGTACATATATGCATCTGGTGGGAATGTGAAATAGTTCAAAAGTTCTGGAAAAGGGTTTTTTTTAGAGCTAAGTGACATGATTAAGCTAGATATTGATTGCAATCTAGAGACAGCACTATTATCATTGTTAACTAGTAAAGATTATGATGCTACAACAAAGGAGCTAATAGCAAATCTTATGACAGCTGCTAGATTAATTATAGCAAGAAATTGAAAATCTAAACTAGATCTCAAGATGGAAGATTGGTATAACAAGCTTTGGGATATAGCCATAAATGATAAATTGTCTTGTAGCCTAAAAGTTAAACGAGGAGAAATGAAAAAAGATGTTTTTTATGACATTTGGGGGAAATTTATAGACTTTGTATCAGTTGAAGGGAAGGGGAAAGAGTCAACGAATACTTCAAGACTGTTCTGGAGAAGAGGACTTTAAGAAGAACACTAGAACAGAAGACGGAGTAACAAGAACTCATGGATGGTCCCGGGGGGTGGGGGTACACTTGTATTGTTAATTGTTATTTGTTATTTTGTTTGTATGTAGTATAAAATTAAATAATTTTTTTTAAAAAAGGTGTCTCCCATCCTATGTTCAGTTCATTTTTTGTACCTAGAGGCAGGACCTTACATTTCTCTCTGTTGAAACCCATTCCGTTGTCTTTCTCCCAGCACTCTAATCTGTCAAGGTCATTTTGGATTTTTATCCTATCTCTATGGAATTAGAAACCCCTCCCAATTTGCTATCATCTGCAAATTTAATCAGTCTACTCGCTATTCCTTCACCCAAATCATTAATAAAAATATAGCACAGGATCCAGAACAGAACTCTGGGGCCTCTCACTAGCCACCTATCTCCATGCTGAAGAGAAGCCATTTATGATCACCCTTTGGGTATGATCAGTCAACTAATTACAAATCCACCTGACAGTAGCACTATCTATCCCACATTCTACTAACTTATTTGCAAGCATATCATAGGGAACCTTATCGAAGGCCTTACTGAAATTAAGATAAGCAACATCCACGGCGTTCCCCTCATCTTTCTAGTAAACACTACTACCACAACACTGGTGGATCGGGTCCAGATCAGTAGTTTGTATTCTAATTCAGTAACCTGAACATTTCTCGATGAGTGCTCTCTTTGAAGCTATGATCATATTCCAAGCTCCAGGTGAAGAAAGCAGAGATGTATTGGAGAACTATTGCTGTGCAGGACACCCCAAATCCTCATGTGCTTTATAGTAAGAAAATCTGTAGTGCGAGAGACCTATAGATAGGTTTTGCTACAAGAGTTTTTAACCATCTGGACCATCCGTGTAGGTGACATGGAAAGGGAACATTCAGGTTTGAGCTGCAATCCTATTACATAATATACATGCATAACAATGTTACTATAAATTCTAGCAGATGTATGCCATTAGTTAGGAAGCTGGTGATTTTTTTCTGCTCATGCATCAACTCTTATGACTGATCTGTGTTAGAAAAAAGCAGTGTTAACTTCTTGACTGATGGCAATTCACGGCTGAAAGTTTATGATGACAGATTTGCACGTGCAAAAGGAGTAGTGTCGGGGACATTGTGTGGCAAAAGATTGACTCTGAAGCCAGTTTAGTTGCATAAAATGAATGTCAAATTTCACTTCAATTTATTTAGTTGACAGGTGTACAAGGCCTTATTTTGCTCCCAGAAAGGGCGAGTTTCTGGTATTTTTCCATCACATCCTGATAGATTGGACTGCTGTTCTTCAGCGAAAACTTGACAGCTGCTTCCTGGTAATGGGGTTGGAGATTTGGGCAAGGGTAGTTCCTACAGTCTTTAGAAGGGAGTGCGACAGGTTGCAGTTGGACACAAAGTGAGGCTGGTGTTTTCCCTGAAAGCAGGTGCTTATATCTGTTCAAAAGGCAATCACAAGAACTCATCTTACATTTATTGGGTAAGTGAATAAGGCAAGGATTAAATCTTATCACAGATAGGGACTGAAGCTGGGGAGGGGGCAGGTGGGGGGGGGGACTCCAGTAATTCCTAGCCCAGCTGCACTGGCTGTCCTTGAAAACTCTTCGACTCATCCTCCCGTCTCACATTCAGAGACCGGGATTCTCAGGGCATCTGCTGGCTTTTACCAGGAGATCTCTTTGAAAGACATTCCTTTGGAGGGTTAGGGCAAGGAAGTCCAGGAAGTTCCCAAAGGGAGGTAAGGACAATACTTCAGTTTCTGTTGGTTCCTCAGTTGCAATATAAAGTCTGTTCTTGGCCATTCTCACAACCTGGAGTCTCCTGAAAATGTGGAATTATTGTCAGAAGACTCAGCTGCAAGCAGCACCATCCAAATGGATCTAGTGGCTTGGTCCCAGAAAGGGTTTTTCATCCCTACCACACCCGTGACCTGCCCCCCCCCCCACAAAACACTATATTGTAATGCAAAAGGCACACATGCTTAGTCTGATCCCTAATAGGATCCTTGTCTGAATTAAGCCTCCTATGATTACAGTAGGATCCCCGTATCCACCAATTCATTAACCAATGAGTCAGTTATCTACGGTTGGCAGAGGAAATAAATAAATAAATAATTCAGCAGCCTCAAAGCAAGCTACTGTCAGAAACAGCAGCTGTAAATCAAGCTACTGTCACAAAACAGCAGTTTTGGGGTTTGGGGGGTTCTCTCTTTTCCACAATTTTTGTTATACACAGGAAGGCCTGGAATCAATCCCCAGAGGATACCAGGGTCCTACTCTATTCTAGAAAAGATCAAAAGGAAGAGTTAGATATCTTAAAATGATACAGTATTTGCTTAGTCATTAGAGATCATTCTACTCACATTCCAACCCACTCCACTCAATTGGATTTTTATACACCCTTGTTTTCCTAATGCTGCAACCCTACACATTTTAAAAGGACGACCCATTGAATTCAGTGGGGCATGTTTCTAAGTAGACAAAAGTGGGGACTCTCTCTCTCTCTCTCTCTCTTGCCTTAAAATGTTTCTGGGGTTTGTTCCAGGGATTCTTAGGGCTGGCTAAATGAGCAAAGGCACATGCAGTCTCTGTGTTGCCTACTGTAGAGCAGCCCTGTACAAATCTGCTCTTCTGCCCCATGCTCTTCTCTCATCAGTTCCCTTAATTTTGCAATAAATGATTAGGAAATGTAGGTCTTGGCTTAATGGCTATTTGAATCAGGCTGGATCAGGCTAAATGGGGTTCCTTAAGGTTCTGTAGTGGTGGTAGGCCTTTTGGTGAGATCCTTGCATCCCCATGGCTTATGCACCTCAAACAACTTTATTTGGCCTGCTTCCCTTTGCAGGGAAGGGGAAAAAATGCACACACACAAAGCCCTCTTTGCCCTGTCCAGTCTCTTCTTCCTTCTGTGAGGAGGCTTTCAATTTTTAATTCTGCTCCCCCTCAAAAAGTACAGCACATTAGTGATACCCAACCTATGCTTAAAAAAATTCTTTGCTTGTTTCCTCTACCACATCCTGAAGGAGCTTTTTTAATTTCACAGTACTATTCAGTGGCTAAGCCATCTGCTTAAGCCACTTAACAATATTGAGAAATAGAAAAAATGAAGCCACCCACTTTGGTTTGACTCCAACAATTTCATGTGCTGGAACTGAACCAAAACAGAGCAATCCTGTGTGTGTGTGTTGTGTCGTTACAGTCATGACCGACTTTAAAAGTGACAGCCAAAAATGGTGCAAGTAGGATGGGTTGGTTTTCGCTGGCACTTATTATGTGAGGTTACCAAGAAAAGGAGAAAATCACCCTATGCCCAGAGCAGACCAAACAGTGGGAGAAATCCCCATGCCGTCTCACCTTCAAAAGCCTGGATTATGAGCAAAGGCAAAAGCCAGACCAAGAAAGTGAAGGGAGGATTGGAGGAGAGAAAGGAAGATTGGGGAGAAACAGAAAAGTACAGGTTAAAAAAAATTAGAAATAAAGAAACCAGGAAGTTTGGCAAAACATATAAAAGGTAAGCCAGAGCAACCGGAGTCTCAGGCCTGGAAACCAAGCAGTTGGCCAGTGATGCAGTGGCATACTCTCCGTTTGTCTCTCTCATGCTCTCTCTTGCAGTCTTGCACTTAACCTTATGAAGCAAGGGAACCAGCTGGCTTCATGATGGAACCAGCTCTGCCCACATCAATCAAGAGGAAAAACAAAGACTGGGAAGAGAGGCATATCTTACCTTTTCAACTCCTTGGGAGGGATAATATTGCCTTGGCTGTCCAGAGGAGGAGCTCGGCATTCACTCCTTAGTTTGAGTTGTTCACACTGCTTTATCTCTTTCCATGTTCGAGTCAGAACTCGTCGTTTATGCCTTTGATCCACAAATAACGCTTCTCCTTCGATGAACTTGATGTAGGTGTTTCCGTCCAACTGTGAAGGAGGCGGCACAGGGGGTTCGGCCATTGACTCTTTCCTGGGGGCAGTAATCCACCGCCATGTGTTACTGTCGAAAGGCTGATCTGGCCTTGGGCGATAAATAGGTGGCAATCTGCCGACATCCAGCCAGGTATGATATCCCCAGACATGCCAAAGGGCACTCTCTTCAACTGAGCAGCGCAGTTTCTGGCAAACCTTGACTTTGGCATCGGTGTGCGGGGGTGTTTCAACAGCCAGTTTATGATAGGGTCTTGGAGAAAACCCTGGCCATGAGACACGTTTTTCCTGACATAGGAAGTGCCTCTCTTTCCATGTGGACATCTTGAAATGGGAGTCAGATAATTCCTAAATAGGGAGAAAAGAGGGTTCAGAGGGATTCCAAGATCAAATATTTGGTAAGAAAACATTGCCATACTGCTACATCCAATTTTCAGTGAACTTAAGAACTTTTATTTTTTCGATCAAGGCATGAATTTCGGTGCACTGAAATGGAAGACATTGAAGACCAAAACAAATTTAAATTGTGTCCAAGGATCTATTTCAGTAGGCAGGGTTTCTTAATCTATGACCCATGTACAGTACTTGCTTCAGGGGACACAGAAATGTTCCTCTGCATGTGTTGAAGCACATTTATTTCCTGGGGAAAAAGTCCACAGATTGCATTAGCTTCTCAAAGGGGTTCATGATGACCCAAGAAAGGTTAAGAACCACTTCATTACAGCATTGCCATCACTGGGCATTTGTGCCCTGATCTACAGTAATACTTTGGTTTACAAGCATAATCTGTTCTGGAAACATACTTGTAAACCAAAACACTCTTATATCAAAGCAAATTTCCTTATAATAATGGAAACTCTGATGATTCGTTCTGGGGTCCCATAGAGCACATGCTGTATACACAAAATGCCAAAACTCACAAAAGAAGTTGGCTAGAAGTCCACGTCCACACCATGGTTTAGGTACTTGGCTGCGGAATCTGCCCTGTTTGGGACTAACAATTGGATTTTACTCTGTGTTTAAATGTGACAATAATAAAATGCAATTTGTAGCCCCATACACACTTGACCAGCTGCCACTTGACTGGAAATGGTTTGAAAAAATAAGAAAGAACGTTGACAACAAATTAAATATAAAGAAAATAAAAAAAAAAACGAGCCTGCACTCCCCTTTGAAAACATTCCTGGCTGGTTCAAGGGAAACATCCATTCCTTTCTCCTCCCTCTGCTTTGCAGGGGGAGAGAGACAGAGCCACCATTAGCTCACTTGTGATAATGTGACCTGCTCCAATTACTTGTATTGCAAGACATTGCGTGTTGATCAAGGCAAAATCTGGAAGAAATATTTGCTTGTATTGCAAAACACTAATACCTTGGTTTAAGAGTAACTTGGTTTAAGAGCATTTGCAGTCCTGAAAAGGAATATGGGTCCAATTGAAAAGAGTATAAATAGTATGGAATATTGGTCTTGCTATCACCTCTTGTGTCCAAGAAGAATCAGCCTCTTGCTGCAAAGAGACATGAATCACCTCTGTTAAGCATCATGGCATCGGTTCTATTTTGTTAAATTGAATCATCATGAAGTCAAGGGTCAAATAAATACATGGTAACTCTCACATATCAAACATCCCATCAAAATGCATATGATCCATAAGCTGAGAACAAGTTCTTCTGTCCTGCTTATAATTACTAGTGTTAAATCATTTGGTGTGGAACAGAGTAAATGTTGCAAAGGCCATTCTAAGGCATTTTATACACACAAATTAAACTTACCACTTTCGCTTGCTAAGCTGTGCAGCTCCT
>JAHTLZ010000274.1:7313726-7331767 GCA_023846285.1 Phrynocephalus versicolor | reverse complement strand
GTTAAGAGATCTGCAATTTCATTTCTCAGTTCCCTAATAACCCTTGGGTGGATGCCATCTGGGCCCGGTGACTTGTTAATCCTCAATTTATCAATTAGTCCTAAAACATCCTCTCTTTTAAGCTGTATTTGATTTAATTCTTTAGTCAAGAGGGGCGGCTCAGGCAGCGGAATCCGCTCAAGGTCCTCTGTCGTGAAGACAGACGCAAAGAAGTCATTCAATTTCTCTGCAATGTCCAAGTCCTCCTTAACCTCCCCTTTTCCTCCCTCACCATCCAGAGGGCCAACTGGTTCTCTGGCAGGTTTTCTACTTCTAACATATTTAAAGAAGCTTTTATTATTACCCTTTATCTTGCTAGCCATGCGTTCCTCAAAATCTTTCTTTGCCTCCCTTATCATCTTCTTACATTTCTTTTGCCAGAGTTTGTGTTCCTTGTTATTTTCCTCATTTGGGGAGGATTTCCATTTACAAAAAGACCTCTCCTTGTGCTTTAGAGCCTCTCTAACTCCACTTGTTAACCATGCCGGTGTCCTCTTGGACTTAAATGAGCTCTTCTTTCTTTGTGGTATGCACTTGTGCTGGGCCTCTATTATTGTTGTTTTAAACAGGCTCCATGCACTCTGAAGAGATTGGATTCTTCTAACCTTCCCCTTCAATTTTTCTCTAACTAGTTTCCTCATCTGAGGGAAGTTTGCCCTTCAAAAATCAAGGGTTTTTATGTCTGATTTGGTTGACACTCTTCCTCCGACATGCATGGCAAAGGAAATTGCAGCATGGTCACTGTTCCCCAGAGGCTCAGTGACATTCACACCCCTGACCAGGTCCTGAGTATCACACAGTATTAGATCCAGAGTTGCCTGTTCTCGGTTGGGCTCCATGACAAGTTGCTCTAAGGCACAGTCATTCAGCAAGTCGAGAAACCCAGTTTCTCTTTCTTGCCCGGAACTTGCATTGGCCCAGTCAATGTGGGGATAATTGAAGTCCCCCATAATTACTATCCTATCCCTCTTAGCCACCTCCATGATTTCTCTCCTCATTTCAAGGTCCCCCTCAAGTTTTTGATCTGGTGGACGATAGAATACTCCAACTATCACATCACTCCTGGGACCTGGTAGTTTAACCCACAGTGATTCTATGGTGGAGTCAGACCCTCTGTCAATCTCCATTCTGCTGGATTTTACCCCTTCTTTGACATAGATGGCCACTCCTCCTCCAACCCGCCCCTCTCTATCCCTTCTATAGAGTTTATAGCCTGGGATTGCTGTATCCCACTGGTTCTCCATCTGTAGGTGATTCTGTGGGGGTCCTGCCTGGCATTAATAATGAACATGAAGGCCAATAAATCCAAACAGAATCCAGATAAGATGCAGTTCCCATAGTTGGGTAGGATCATTGGACTGATTATACATATTTCCCTTGTCTTGATGAGTTACACTCCTCCAAAGGATCTGGTTTGCAGTTTGAGGGCACTGTTGGACCCAGCCCTTTCTATGAAGGTGCAACTATCTGCTGTGACCAAGAGTGACTTTTATCAACTTTGGTTGATTGACCAGCTGCATACCTACCAAGATCAGAAATGCTTAACAGTTGTTTATGCATTGGCAATCTCTAAAGCAACTACTTTAACGCTATCTATGTAGGGCTGCCCTTGAAATCAGTACAGAAACTTCAGCAGGTCCAAAATGCAGCACCAGACTGGTTGCAGGTAGTGTATCAGTTGATATGAACAATTACTCCCAGCATTGGCATATCTTCATTGACTCCATGTTTGTTTCTGTACTCAGTTTAAATTGATGCTCACAACCTACAAAGTCCTTAACAGTTTAGGTCCTTGATATCTGGTAGAACATATTTCCCTCAAGATACCTATCTATCCCACCTGCTTGATATTATAGTGCTTGATGTTAAGAATTATAACACCCAAGGAAGCTGGCTAAACAAACAAACATAAAACTAGGAACTGGGATTTCTTGGTCATGACCTCTTCTGGAATAAGCTTCTTACAAATGTTTGCTAGAATTATATAAAGCTGTATTTTATAAAGCTGTACTGTACTGTATTTTACTCATGACCTAAAGTATTCAAGTATATTTTAATTTATATATTTCTGTTTAAAGTTATGTTTATAGTTTTAGCTAAGGGCAGGGCTAAGTGTATTTTTATTGTAATTATTACATGGTTATTACTGAATGGTTTTATTGTATGTTTTGAACTGCCCAGAATAAAGAAATACTGTAGGGCAAAAGCCAGATCAAGAATATACAGTATGTATTCCTGAAAGGGATGAGGAGTCAGTTAAAAGATGAATGTAACATTGTTATAAAATGTGTGTGTGTACATGTACATACACAGACAGACAGACAGACAGACAGACAGACAGACACACACACACACACACACACAAGGTATATTAATGGATGGTCTCTGGGGTGAGGGGTACACTTTTGCTTAATTGTGTTTATACTTGTTTTTTCTTGTATGTAAATAAAATAAAAGGATTTTAACCCCCCACTGAGGGCCTTACATAATGTAGTGTTTCTTTAGTTGTATGTACAGTATGAGAAAACCAGTTGATTTATCTTGCAGGGTATTTTTATAGTTCACTGAGGTAGTGCACAGTAAACACTGGATTCTCATGCAGCCAGTTCTTTGTAACATACACTCTGAAGTAAGATCTCCCTTGCCCACACATCAACAGGACTTGCTTCCAAGTATGATTGAAATTGATGCTTCCCAGTTATGATTAATTTCATGTGCTTGAAACCCAGCATTTCTCTTTGAAGAAATTAAAAATAGCTCAAGAAGATAAGAGAAAATTAACAAATATTATGTATGCTTCCATCGTTGCCAGTTGTGCTGCCAGAAAATAATCCTGTCCAGTTTTAGAGATGCATAGTATCACTGTCATCTGAAAATTACTATCAGTTTGTGCCTTTTAAAGTACTGTTCCAAAAGAAGTATCTTTGCCTTCTACTGCATGGTGTCTGAGCACTGTCCTTGTAAGTGCTGTGTTCTCTTTTACTGTGAACCACATCCAGGCAGTTTTGTTCCTTTCATAGCTTAGCAGGAGCAATCTAGGTTACTTTCCCAATAAGCTTGATGAATTCTTTTGTTTCAAGACAAATCAAGCCTTGCACCACAAGATATTCCATTTTGACTTAAAGTAGCAGATGTCCATTAATGCAAATTGGCATTCCCCTGGCATTGTCATCAACCAACAAGACAGATGGCACTTCATTTGAAAATGAGTCCCAAGATTAGTATTTAGAACTGAGGCCCACTGAATAGTGTGGGGTTTGCTGCTCACTAGACTAGGTGGACTTCTTCTGTGTCTGTCTATGCTGAATTTCTGCCAAATGTCTCTACCTTGAACCGATTTCCAGGGAGTAGCTAGTTACAGGAGTAAAACTGACAAGAGTCTTGCAGCACCTTAAAAACCCATGAGTTTTTCTTGGTATGTTTTTGTAGACAGTAGCCCACTTCTTCAAATGCACGAGTAGCTTCAGTATCTAGAGATGTGAGTTGCATCCCGGGAAGTTTTGTGCCAAACCAAACAGGTTGGGCTTTAAGATGCCACAAGACTCCGATGTTTTGACTAGGGATTGAGCGCCCTTCGGAAACCAACGTGCTAACGAGTTGGATCCCTCTCGTTCAGCACCAGCTTCTCATCTAAGCGCGCCCACCTCTTTCCTTGCAGCGCACGCATGCAACCCCCCCCCCCGCGATGCAGCCCGAGCAAGCGGCTGGTGCCCTCGAGCGCCCCCTTTCCTCCTCCTCCTCCTCCTCCTCCTCCTCTCTCACCGCTTCTGGTTGCAACGGCGGAACCGGCGGCTCGGCGGAGCGCAGCTGTCGGTGAATCTCCGGGGCGGGCGGGAGGGCGGGACGGGGGTTCACGCCGCAAGCCACACCCTCCTCTCCTGGGCGAGGGAGAAGGGGAGCGCCGGGACCCCCGACTCCCCTTTGCAGGGTCTCTCCTGCTTCTTCTTAGTTGTTTGAATTTGGCGCCCTGCAGGCTTGTTCGAGGTCACATGATAGCGGCGGGCCAATCATGATTCTGCTCAGGCAGAGCCGACTGCAGGAACCGAGGCAGCCAGTCAAGTAGACGGAGCAGAGGCGGGAGGGCGGGGCTTCGAGGGGAGCGGGGGTGGGGGGAGAGACGTCAATCAAGAGGAAGAGGCGGCGGCCGCTGTGTCGGGGGGTGGGGGGATGGGAGGTGCGCATGAGTTGGGCTGGTTGGCAGTGCCGCCGATGCCCCGAGAATGGGAGGGGGGGGTTCCAGGGGGGAGGAGGAGGAGGAGGAGGAGGAGGAGGAGGCGCTTGTGCCCGGTCTGGGCAGCTGGATTTAATACTGTAATAGGAACCACCGTCGGTTGCCCAGACACTCTTCTTCGACTTGCTGCCCTCATTCGGTCTCAAGCAGCGCCGCGCCAGCCAAGTTAGGCTCACATAATGATGATGCCCTCCCTGGCTGGGGCAGAAGCGTCGTGCACGGGACTGCGGCAGTTTCAAGGCTGGAAATAGCATTACCCGGGAGGAGACCCCGTTGAATATATTACATTCAGGGATGAGCAGTTTAAAATAATAGTGAGGGTCTTGGAGCCTTTCAGGGATGCTGTGAAGAAGAGTGTCTATACCAGGGATGGCAAACCTTTGAGAGACCCGAGTGCCCAAACTGCAATTGGAAACCCACTAACTTTTCATGAAGTGCCAATACAGCCATTTAACCTGAATCCAGGTGGCTGTGAAGGGGCGATGTCGGGTGCCCACAGAAAGGGCTCCTTCTAGGGCCACCTTTGTCACCCATGCCGTAGCTTCGCCAACGTATACCGTCAGGGTCGAGAGAGTCCCCTTTAGACTCCTCATTGTGTCCCCCAAGGCACGGTGGTAAAAAGATACCACAGTGAACTGCAAGACAAGAAGGGAAAGGATTCTGGTGCTAAGAAGAAATGGAGAGTAGTAGAAGAGGATCACCAAGCATGCGATGGTTTGGTTTAATAAAGGGGAACCACAGCCTTAATTTTCAAGCTCTGAGGAGAGTTTTTAAAGGTAGGGCCATTTTTGGATGTCCTTCTCATGGGGTCACCATTAATGCAGAAGTGACCTTAGTAGTATATAATAATCAGCCATATAATTCTGTTAGAGTGTAAATTAAAGTGTGGTGCCACCTTCTGAGCCTAGCAAAAGTGCATTCAGTGTGAGCTTTCCTGATTACATATATCTGAAGAAGTGATTATAATCCAGGAGAGCTCATACTGAAATTTGTTAGGCTTGTTCTCACTGAATTACCTCTAGGTTTGTGATAGAGCGTCCATGGTGAAGTAATAAATAACTTGGGTCATCAGTGGTGAGGGGATATCATACCCTTTGTCCCTATTTGCTATTCATTTCATAACTGTTCACTCACTGTTGGCCTGTTAAGTGCATTTAACCAGGGCTCAACCCTTGTTGCAACCATTGATTATTCTGCTTTGCCTGCTGTTTTCTTACTGGAGCCCTTTATATTTCCTAAAATCGGTCTGTGAAGGTTTATCAGATCTGCACCATCCCATTCCTTGACATGTAAGCTGCAAAACCTGAGGCAATAGGTTTTTCAAATGTTGGAGGAAGGGAAATTCAGTAACTGCTGCAGAACTTGTTTATGTTTCCCAAGAACTACTGGTGGAGCATACTGTATTTTAAATGCACCTTTCCACTGACATATAGTAACTTTGACCCACCCATAGCCACTTTTCCAAACCTATAGAGTTGTGAGAGTAAAAATGGAAATGATATGCACTGCCTTTGTGTTTGTTAATAAATCAATTCTGACAGCAATCTTTCCAGGGTTTTAGAGAGTGAGTTTATTTATTTATTTATTTTTATATTTGTTAACCCCCCAATTTTCCTGTAGGAACTCTGGGTGGTGTACAACATGTTGCAAAGACAACTTGCTCAAACATACAAACACCATACATAGTGGATCAAATACAGTAAGAAAATAATAATTGTGATAATAATATAGAAAAGGGTGAATAAAAAAGAATAACAATATGCATAACGCATCAATAGCCAAACTACACAAACAAACTCCGGCAAGGCAGATCAGGAACCAGCAGACATACAAACTAAGAACAGGCCACTGAGTTCTTCAGAAGTGGTTTGTCACTTACTTCATTTGAGAATGCCCTCAAATACAACAACTTACCCAAAGCTGCATAGGCTGGCTTAACTCCCAGGAGACACTGACTAATCAGACTTCCCGCCTCTGGCTGTATAGACTACCCAATGCACCAAGCTCTCCATCCAGCCTTTGTGTTTGTTACATGCTGTGAGCTGCAACTCAGTTTATGGCAACCCTAAGAGGATTTTCAAAGTATGTCGGATATTTGAAGAGCAATTTACTATCATCACCCATGGTTGAGCAGGGATTTGAAGTATCCAGAATCCAAGTCTGACGTTATCCACTACATCACACTGGTTCTTACATTGCTTTTAGCTCCTGGAGAAAAGATGGAAAAGCCCCTGGAGAAAAAAGCTTGAAGGAGCTATGGACATTTAAGATCCTGAATGACCAAAGCGAGTTGGGGGTTGAACCCACCTGCCACAATGCAGTAACAAAAATCTGGTTCCCCACTACAATTAAGCATACAATAATACCTTGGTTTAAAAACATTTTGCAAGTCAAGCAAACATTTCTTCTCGATTTTGCCTTGATCAGCAAGCAGTGTCTTATACAAGCAATGAAGCATGTCACATTATCACATGTGAGCCAATGGTATCTCCTCTCTCTCCTGCTGGACAGCCTCCAAAGCAGAGGGAGGAGAGGAATGGAGGTCTCCCTTTCATCAGCCAGGAACATTTTCAGAGGTGAATGCAGGTTAGGGGTTTATTTTATTTTATATTTATTTGTATTTAATTTGTTTTCAACATCCTTTTTGTTTTTCAAACAATGTCTAGTCATGGGCGTCTAGTCAAGTGTGTATAGGGCTACAAATGGCACTTCAGTACTGTCACATTGAAAAGGCAGAGTAAAATCCAGTTGTTAGTCCCAAGCAGAGCAGATTCCGCAGCCAGGTACCTAAACATGTTGTGGATGTGGACTTCTAGCCAACTTCTTTTGTGAGTTTTGGCATTTTCTGTGTACAGTGTTCCAAAGGACAACTCATTGACAAAGATGTACAGATCTTGGACAGAGAAGATGGTGTTGTGTGCGTGTTTCAGCCATTCCTTATCTGACTTGTACATCTTCTTGGCCCTATGTAACTTATCCAGGCTGGTACAAAGGTATGCAAATAAACACAAGTTGGCTCCTCCTACAAGCTCTGCTACTGGATATGCAAATACCAGATCATTGCATCCTCCTACCTAAGCAATGCATATTCAAGGGTTAGGCTACATATGGTATTTGATTTTTATGAGGCTTTCCACACTGACCCAAGCTGATCACCTTTTGTTTGTTTGTTTTTCTTCCCTCTTTCCTCCATCAACTTTGGTTTTATATGATCAGTCTGTACCATCTATTTTTAAGGAGTATTGCAGTTGTTTTAATGCCTTTATCTTTATTTTTCATTTCATATTATATTTGTGGTAACCACCCAAAGTAGTATCTGGGCACTAATGGGAGCAAGATATAAAGAGAAGAAATAAACAAATACATGATGTATGTAATGTACTTAGTTGGGTTCCATCTATAAACTTCAGTTCTTCATACAAAGATATGAAAATTAGATGAAACACACACAGAACCCTAAAACCTATTTGATTTAGGAGGTATTGCATCACATTTAGCTTCCTCACAATAGAAGTGATAAATGCATATAGGAAAACAAAGGGATCAACCCAGGATTTCGATATAACTGTCATTAGGCAGCAGTGTTTCTGAGCAGAAATTTATGGTAGCAAAGGGAAGATTGTGCTCCCATCTACAAGACCCATTTCAGATTTTATTTCTTATGAAAAAGGTAGTATGATGTTTCTGAACTGTAAATATTCTCCCCTTGTGTTTTGTTGGTGAGAGATTGACCTATAACTGCTCTGTGGCGTCGTACACAATATGAAGGGATGCTTGTGTGCTAGCTGTTCTTAAACCAGGCAAGCCACCAGAAGACCCAAAAAGCTATAGGCTCTTATCCCTTCTCAGCCACCTATACAAGGTATTTGAATGTCTAATTCTGAAACAACTGATTGCAGTACTAGAAACCTTGCTTATACCACAGTAAGCTGGTTTCAGACCTTGCAAAGACTGCCAGACCCAATTCTGAATTTAAATGCAAAGTGTTCTGGTTATATACTGCCCCATACCACTTCACGTACTCTCTGGGCGGTTTACAGTTTAATTACAGTATGCAGGCTACACATTCCCCCACCCCTAGCAAGCTGGGTACTCATTTTATCGACTTCAGAAGGATCTAAGGCTGAATCAACCAAGAGCCTACTACCTGGGATTGAACCCCAGGTCATGAACACAGTTTAACCTGCAATACGGGCATTTAACCACTGCGCCACGAAGCACATAGAAAATAGCGTTGAGTTGAAGGAAACCATAGGTGTAGTCTTTATAGATCTTACTGCTGCTTATGATATAGGTAACCACGTGGTCCTACTGAAAAAAATCCAGCACATTACAAAGAATTTTAGATTTGCAAAAATCAAAGGTTGCCTACTAGAATACCATAGGTTCAAGTTGACTTAAAGGGACAAGACAATCAATGGAGAAACGTAAGAAGTGAGCTCCCATGGGGCAGCAGTCTATCCCCTACACTATTTAACATATATACCAATGACTAAACATTGCCGGAAGCCACTAGGAGCTTTCTTTATGCTGATGACCTGGCAACTGCGGCACAGAGTGCAACCTTTGAGGCTGTCAAGGAAAAACTGACTAAGGCTTTGAACCTACTATACAGTATTGCAGAGATAAGCACTTGAAACCAAACTGCCTAAAAACTCAACTCGGTGCTTTCCACTTGAAAAACGGGCATGAAGAACACTGAGGGTGACATGAAATGGTACCAGGGTAGAACATTGTACTACCCCCAAATACTTGGGAGTTACCCTGGATTGAACCCTTACTTTCAAGAATCACTGTTTTAATTCAAAACAGAAGGATTTTTCTAGAAATAACATTCTGAGGAAAATGGGCACAAGATGGGTTTCCCAACCACACACATTAATAATTTCTGCAGTAGCCCTATGTTACTCTGGAGGAGAATATGCTAACCCTGTTTGGTACAGAATAGATCTTAACACACAAAAAGGTGGATGTGGCCTTAAATGAAATAGTGTGATTGGTCACGGGGTGCTTAAAACAATCCTCAGTACAAAAGCTGCATTACTTAGCTGGCATTACTCCACCAAAATCCCACTGGGAAAGTGCCACACAGAAAGAGTGGGTCTAAGCAACATCTTCAGAAACACACTTGCTATTTGGTCATCAACTCTCAGAGCTAAGACTGAAATCAAGGTATAGTTTCCTCAAAACCTCTGCCCGACCAACAGTCAGCTCTCACAGACCACCTTAGAACTGAGGAAGCAAGATGCTGCCAGGTAACTTGGCAGAACCACATGACTCTCCACTGCCTGACCAAGAGCAACCATGACCTGTATGGAATGCATTAGACTGCCGGCCACGCAGTCTGTTCAAAGGATAATCTGAGAAAATGGGGCTTCCCTGTAGAAGACACCGTGCATGAATGTGGAGAACAAACCATCTCACACATGTTGCAATGCATATGATGTCCTTCAACATGCATGAAGGAAGATCTTATGTTGGGAAGAGGGAATGCTGTGGCCTTATATTGGGTGAATGTCATTTTTTTAAAAAAAATATCTTATTCATTTTATACACTTTGAAATACCTAATTATTTTATTACTCATTTATATTCTGCTTAGTATTGTATGCTTATATGCCAATAAAACTTGTTGGTGCTTCTGACAGATAAAGAGAAATGTTTTACATTGCTCATCTTCCAAGTTTGGGTTACCACCTGTTCAAACCGTTCTGCACGAAATGGACTGCAACAGAGGGCAATCTTCTTAAGGCCCGTTGGACCAATCCCCAGCACAAATTCAGCTATCATATCCCGACACCACGGGGTGCATAGCTTATACAAAGATGTGCACTACTCGACATGTTTTTTAAAATGGGAAAGCTATTCCAACAGAATAAAGTAAGAGTGAGAGCATGAGCTTCCCTCGCAGCCTTGTAGGTCTGTGACACACTCCTGTCCCGAATGATTTTCTATAGGCTTTTCTCCTTTTCATCCTTCAAGCTCATCACAAGGTCGAAGAAGAAATGCAGAAATGTTGCAGTCTGCAGAGGTTGAGGTTCTAACAAGTCTATGGCGCTAGTTACCCCCCTTCATTATGTCCAATGAGAAGGGGTGGTGTTTGAAGGTTTTGCCCAATGGCGAAAAGTTTCACTGTCGGGATCGGTTACCAAGGGAGGAGGGAGAAGGGGGGGCGGTTGCTAGGCAGGAGAGGAGCGGCAGCCCCCCCCTCCTTCCCTCCCTCCTCTCCCTAAAGAGGGTTCCCGTAAGTAAGGAATGGCAGGATGGCGAGCGGGAGCGGGCTTGCCTGCCCCAGCCTGGGAAGCAGGTAAGACGGAGTGGCGGTAAGGCCACGCTCGGCGGGAAGGAGGGACGGGGGGGGGGGAGGGGAGCTGGAACGGGGCGAGACCCTCCTGTCCCCTCCTGCGCCTTCGCAGGCCCCGCGGAGTGGCCAAGGGGGGGGGCGGAGGGGAGGGAGGGCTGGCGGAGAGAGAGGGGGGGGACTCCTTGCGCCCCCGTCGCCGGGCCACTCGGGCGGCGTCTTGTGCCCCCCCGCCCCCTCCCGCGCCTCTCCTGCTCGCCCTTTGGGGGAAGCCGGTCGCCAGGAAGGAGAGCCCCTCCCCCACCCCACCCCCGGCAAAGCCCGTAGAGATCAGTGGTCCTCAACCTGTATGGGTCCCCAGATGTTCCTGGACTGCAATTTCCAGAAGCCTCCACCACTCGCTGTGCTGGAAGGGGTTTCTGGGAGTTGCAGTCCAGGAACATCTTCTGGGGACCCATACAGGTTGAGGACCACTGCCCTTAGATGAAGCCAAGCATGAGGAACCGTGGCTGCCCAGGGCTTGCCAGCCCAGGAGGAGGAGTAGAAGCCTCCTGATCCCCCTGCCTTACCTTGGGCTGGACCTTCTTTTGGAAGGGTGTGGCAGTGGTGGTGGTGGGACAAAGCTATCTTGGTTGTAGGATGTTGTGATGTGCCAGCAAACTGATTCCAAACCCATGACACATAACATGAATTGTGAATTAGTGAGGTCTTCCTCTTTTCCTGTTGCCTTTACCTTTTCCCAGCATTATTGTCTTTGCCACTTACCTTGTTTCCTCATGATGTGCCTGGGTACAGCAGGTGCAGTTTGCTTCTAGGAAGATCAAAGTATTTGATCTAGCACCCACATATTTGTTTAGGAAGCTCTCCTCAAAATGTTCAATTTCAATTAATCATCCCCCCCTCATCTTTTTTCACTGTCCAGCTTTCACATCAGATCCAAGTAACTGGGATTACCATAGGGTAGATAGTCTTCTCCTTGGTCTCTAGTGACCCATTCTTGAAGATCTTTTTCAGTTTCTAAGACTGTTTTCTGATTTCTAGGCTGCAGTCTGTATCTGAATTGATGATTGAGCCAAGGTTCAGAAAATGTTTAACAATTTTCTTTTTTGTCAACATTAAAGTTATGGAAATCTTTTGTAGACATATATATATATATATATTTGTCTTAACTCTGCCGCAAGCCTGTTTTTTCACTTTTGCTGTTCAAAACATTGCTGTCTGTACTGTAACATGGTATCATCTGGGAATATTGTTGCTGTTTCTCCCACCATTTTCACTCATCCTCCTTTTGAATCTAATTCAGCTTTCCATATGATAGTCAGGAAAATAAAAACACCCTTGCCTGACATCTTTGCTTGTGGGGAACAATTTCTTCATCAACTGTCCTAAGCATAGGTTCTTGTCCATAATAAAGTTTACACGTCAGGATGATAGTTTCTTTTACAATAACCCATAACTTCCCATGGCCTACACAGTCAAAGGCTTTGCTTTAATTCATAAATCATATGGGAGCTTTCTTTTACAATTCTCTCAGTAGGCTACATATATTATGAGTATGATCTCTAATTCCTCTCCCTATTCAGCATCCAGCTTCAACCTGGCAGTTCTTGATCTGCATATGGTAACAGTTTTTGTTTCAGAACTTTCGTTTACATGAGAAGTTATTACAGTGGTCCAATAATTACAGCACTCCTTGGCATCTCCTTTCTTGAGGATTGTAATGCATATTGAACATTTTTAATCTGTGGAGCATTGTTTTTGTTTTCTGTATTTGTTGGCATAGTCTTTTTAGGATTTTGATAGATTCTTTCTCTGTACCTTGAATTGGTTTTATTGGTGTCCTATATATTCCTGGTATTCTCCCCCCCCCAAGTATTTTGAGAACTGCTTTCACCTGACTTTCTAAAATCACAGGTTCTTCACATAAAACTGTTCTTCAAAGAATCATTTATTCTTGCAACTCTCCTGAAAATTCAGTATATTGTGTTTGCTTTCTCTTTATTTTATCCTGGCTAGACATTTGTGAGAGCCATAACTGGATGATATTTTTCTTAAAACGTTTTAGAGGTTATTATACCTCCCCTTCCCATTATAACTGTTTACATTTTTTTGTCTGGGTTACAGTGAAACATGGGAAGCCAAAATGTTGGAAATTAAATGTGTGCTGTCAATTTGAAGTTAAAGTTACAATGAGAATTTTGAATAGCTATGTATAAAAATGTGCAAAGTATAGCAATCCAGATATTGTTGAATTGTAACTCCCATAAGATTTAAATATCATTGTCAGTCGTCAGGAATGCTGTGAGTCAACAACATCTGGAAGTTGTGTTCTGCCCACTCCTACTTGAAGTGCTTACTGTACTTAATCACCATGTTAAAGCAGTTCTTAATGTTTTGTTACACACAAGGATGATCAACAGAGACACTAGACAAAGCTTTATATTACACCAGGCCTGCCCAAAGCCAGGCCCGGGGGCCAAATCTGGCTCGTCAGGCCATTCTGAGTGGCCCGCAGCTGGCGGGCTGGCCTGCCCCTCCTTCCCCCTCCTTTGTCCCATGTTTTTTTTTTAATTCTTCCGCTAACACTGACACAGCCGGGAATCTTGTGAAGCTCGGCGCGTGCGCGCAGGGTGGTGCGTGGGTGAGCCGCCACTACCGGCATAGCTGGGTAGCTTGGGCGGCACCGCAGGGGAATGTGTGAGGTTGGGCGCACGCGCAGGGCAGTGATCAGGCGGGCTGCGCCACTGGCACCGCTGGGAAGCTTGGGCGGACGGGCGGTCTGCCGCCACCGCCACCGCAGGGGAATGTGTGGGGGTGGGCTGGCCAGCAGGCCTCTGCCACCACCAAGGAGCTTTGAGGTGGGCTGGTGGGCGAGCTGTCGCCACCGCTGGGGAGCTTGGGGAGTGCAAGGTCGCACAGATCGCCTCTTCCAAGGGGCAACCTGTGGCCACGGCTCCTTCCTTCCTTCCTCTCTTGGTTTCCACCTTCCTCCCTCCCTCCCTTGGTCCCTGCCTTCCTTCCTGCAGGTGGGGTTGCAAGGGGTCAGTGGGTGGGGCTTGCAGTGGGGTGGCAGGGTCAGGGAGCAACCATCCCCTGACACATTCTCAACCACCAAATCTGGCTGTCCTTACAAAAAGTTTGGGCACCCCTGTATTACACCATCACACCATTTTCCCATACTGCCTTCCATTTTTTTCCAATTACTTTAGAACAGTGCTGTCCAACTTTGAACAGGCCGAGGTCTACTTTTTCCAGACAAAAGTGCCTGAGGGCTACTACACTAAAACCTCTACTTATGAATTTTATCTGTTCCGAGCATATTCTCATAAGTAAAAAAAATTGTAAGTAGAGCGCATTGAAAATCAATTAATCCTTTCTGGAGGGAACATATTTCAGTGCATTCCTATGGTAAGGCTGACCATGCACATGCTTCCCTTACACGCGCTCAAGCCAGTGTGGACGGGTGCAAGGGAGGTGAGTGTATGCTTGCGCAGACTGCCCCTTCCGCTAGCCCAGGCTGCTGGAGACTTTCTAAAAAAGGTGCACTTTCCCTCCCAACCCGCCCATGGCCTGACGACTCTAATTCTCCTCTGTTTCCCCCCTTCTCCCTTCCAGCCCCCTTGCTGCCACTGCTGCTGCCGCCCATAACTCTCACTCACTTCTGTGCCATCACCCTTGAACTGCCCCGCTCGGCTGAGACAGTAGGCTGGCAGACACAGAGATTTGCTGGGGCAGTGGTGGTCCTTTGGGTGGGGGAGGTAGAGGTGGAGAACTTATCCCCTCACATTTCTTATTGATGGCTAGCGGACTACTTTTGAACCCTTCACGGGTTACTGGTAGCCCCCGGTCTACCTGTTGGGCAGGCCTGCTTTAGAAAAATTATTATGGTTCAATAGTTTCATAGTGCCCTCTGCTTATATGCTTGAGGAGCCTTCTATCTGGAAACACCCCAGAGAACAAGAGGTATGTAAATGAAAACAGGTCCCTCCCTTAATTGCTTATCTCACTAGGCAGCAGGACTAAGCCACAGTGCTATGATTCACCCCATTACTCTTTCCTATATAGAATGGTAGCCTCAGCTCCTGTGCTTTTGGACAATAGTGCAATGACTGAATGAAACTGCACTCCACCTTTGACACTAAATGGTTGTACTGTACTGATGATGCACTCCTGTAGAGAATCATGCAGTTATCCCTACACATCGTGTACAGTATATCACAGAAGGGAGTACACCCCTTCACAGTTCATAAATATTTTATATCTCTTCATGTGACAACACTGAAGAAATGACACTTGACTACAATGTAAAGCAGTGAGTATACAGCTTGTATAACAGTGCAAATGCGCCATCCTCTTAAAATAACGCAACACACAGCCATTAATATCTAAACTGCTGGCAACAAAAGAGAGTACATTTCCTAAGTGACAATGTCAAAATTTGGGGGGAAAGTGTCCATATTTTGTGTCACTACCATTATTTTCCAGCACTGCCTTAACCCTCATGGATACAGAGTTCGCCAGAGCTTCAAAGGTTGCCAGTGGAGTTCAGGAGTCATGGGCTAAAATCTTGGCCCAGTCTTGGAAATTCAATGAATGACCATAACAGGAGTAACCCACTTCTTAATATCTCATATGCCTATTGAAATTAACAGAAGTCAGAAGTGTCTTAAAAGCACCTAACACATGCACATGTGGAGAAGACCTGATATATTCTACCCAAGAGACACAAACCAGCTTTCTCTAAGCTATACCATCCAGTTGATAAGGACTCTTTATCTCCCATCTGTCCTTTATTTGCACTGTAAGCTTCCAGCAATCAAGAGAAAAAAGCTAAGAACAAATACTGGATTTTTTCTTTAGCTTGTAGAAAGGGGACAAACAAGACAAAGGAAGCTGTCAGCTGCCAGATGACACAAGTTGAGTTGTGTCAACTCAATACATTGAGTTGAGGGTTGGTTTGTTTGTCCTTGCAAATGCTCTTGTGGCAAGGAGTGTGATCCAACTGCATTTCTGCCTCCTGTTCCAGGTGGAGCAGTGATGGAGCAGTAAAGGGAAGCGCAAGGAACATTATTAAAATTGCCAGAACAGACTGCAGCCATACCCCCTATAGAACCTTCTGGTATCACACTGTCTCTGTGCAGTACAAAGGCGGGGTAAAAATACTCTAAAATAAATAAAAAATAAACAACAAAAATCCCAACCCAAAATATTATAGAGAAGTTTATTTCTTACTCTTCTTCATAGGTTTTCTATGAAAAACATTTAAAAGCAGTTACAACAATAGTGGAGCACTGACTAGATGAAAAAGACTGTTCCTTTTCTTTTCACAAAAATTTGATTCAGAAAAAATGGATAGGTCACATGTAACAATACAAAAGAGCAACATCAATTCCTGACTCCGAATATTGCCGCAGGCCATTAGCCAAAGCAGGATGGGCAAGCCCCAAGAATGTAGATGCAACTTTGTGTGCCTTAGTAAGGACCCACACTAGAATGCACTTCCCAATGAAACCCAAGTGTCTGAAATGTAGCTTTAGCAGCGCCATCACATGCACAGTTATATCCCTAACGAAGCTCAAGGAAATATTTAACCATGGCTGAAATATTGAGATTAAAACAAAAGGATTGGCTTGCAGTTGCGATCCAATGTCTGCTTAGAGTAGCTTTACATTTATAATACAGTGGTACCTTCTATAAAGGAATTAATTCGTTCCAAATGAAATTATGTTAAGCAAATTTTCCTTTATACTGTACAAATTTCCCATAGGAATGCATTGAAAACAGAGTAATCCCTAATTGCGACCATTTTTATGTTGTACGGACTTGACCCATAGGCGATTCTGTTAAGCAAATTTCCCCTATATCTGGATTTTTTTATGTTGTACACATTTTATGTTATACAAACTGTTTGTTATACAAGGGTCCACTGTACTGTAGTAATAGGAATGTTCTAGGTCTCCTGCTGTTTATTCCTTACATTCAAAAATGCTGTACTGGTGAGTATAGATCTTCTATGCAATTATTTTCTACTAGAAATGTCAAATGATCTATGTTGCTCTGTTGAATCTGACAATTAAAAACATAAATTTTGTGCCAGATATTCCGTGTTGATATTATTTTGTAGAAGTAGTAATGTCTTAAATGGATTTAAGTGGAGGTGAGGAAACTCCTAGTAGTGTCCAGCATTTAAAAAAACCTGGTTTAATCATTATAACTTGCCAAAATGTGTGCTTGTGCTTTTTCCATTTGTTTTGGTCATCTTTTTGTGTGATGGTTGTTTCCACTTTTCTCGAAGTGCTCATACTTAATGACTTCTCTTTCTTGTTAGCTTTGAGGATGAAACATTGAAACTGAGGCAACTGAAACTAGAAAATCAGGTAATCATATCCACAAAATAGTAGGAGCTGGTCAGTGCTATAGTGGGTGAAGAGAGCAGGATAGACCCCACAGATAAGCTCATTGCTACAACTGTGTAAATTTATCTAGTTACATATATTTAAAGTAATGGGGAATGAGGATATTCAAGTGTAGTAATTATTTGAAATATCTTGGGATAACAATGCATTCAGCACAAAGGGCCAAAGTATAATCATGCAGAAAACTGGCCAATGAAGACCAGGTGTCTCAAGTTTCAGTGTGAAAATGAAATGTTACCATATTTACTTAGAACAATGATGGCGAACCTTTTAGAGACCGAGTGCCCAAACTGCAATTCAAAACATACTAATTTTTTTTTGCAAAGTGCCAATACAGTAATTTAACCTGTATACAGGTGGCTATGAAGGGTCAGTGTTAGGTGCCTACAGAAAGGGCTCTGAGTGACACCTTTGGCACCCGTGCCATAAGTTCGCCAACACTGACTTAGAACATACATTCCTATATACATCTGAAAACTAATTTTCTGTGTTCAGATATTACCCTTTTTAAAAATCCAAACTCAGGGTGTAATATCCCTGTGGAATTGCTAAAATATTAAAAAACATTATTTGGTAGAGAGTGAGAGAATAAAAAAGTCCAAAAACAATTCTGACCAGATGTCTCAACATCTGTATTAGAATGATGTTCCAAGATGGGCTGTACAAACTTTTTGAGTCAGCTTGAGATGCCAGACTTCACCTCAGCCAGCGTAAGACCAGTTGCCATTTCCTGTTTTCATACACAGAAGGCTGCTGATTTCATCTTACTATATTCTCCATCACCTTGTGTCAAAGCACACTGGTACCGCTACTTATGAATTTAATCTGTTCCGAATGCATGCTCATAAATCAAGCAAAAGGGAAATATATGAGAATATTGAAATGGAAAAAAAATCTGAAAAAATGTAATATACTTCAAAAGGGAATTTTTGAATATAATTATTAAAAACTTAAGTATGTTGGCCAGAGACATGCAAGTTAGAGACATCAAGAGTCTTATTGGTATACCTAAAAAGGAAAGGGGGAAATGTAATTCAAGATTTTTACCTATATAT
>JAHTLZ010000274.1:7266999-7312726 GCA_023846285.1 Phrynocephalus versicolor | reverse complement strand
ATGGCCACAATGAGGGTGCTGTGGCCATTGGAAATTCAAAAACCTGCTCTTCGATCCTCACTTTCCCAAAGGGAAGCACCCTATGCTATCCGTTGGGAAAGTGAGAATCAAAGAGCAGGGATGCTACCATTTGGGAAAGTGAGGATTGAAGAGCAGGTTTTGAATTTCCCGTGGCCACAATGAGGGTGCTGTGGCCGTGGGAAATTCAAAAGCCGGCATCACATTCCTGAAAGGTAGCACCCCTGCTCTTCGATCCTCACTTTCCGGAAGGGTAGCACCCACAGTGTTTGTAATCTGGGGTACCACTGTATTCAGGTTAAATTGCCACATTGGCACTTTGCGAAAAATAAGTGGCTTTGAACCAAGGTTTGGGCAGTTGGTCTCTAAAAGGTTTGCCATCACTGGCCTAAACCATCTAGTATCTACTAACCTGAATGGTTGGTTGTCCAGTGCCAGCATCTCACCAGTACCACTGTATGGCACTTGAAACTACTATCTCATGGCCGGTGTTTGGCTAAACCTGTGTTCTCAGCATTGGCCTATCAAATGTTACTGCCTCTGGAACGGAAAACCTGGGAGGAGGGAGTCCATATACTGCGCTTACCATGTCTCATCATCCTTTCCTTACCACCTGATTTTAGCAGAAGAGTCTGATGCTGTCTTGTCAAGATTATGAGCACACTTTTACCTGATTTATGCCCTTGCTGTTTCCTGCAATAACAGAGAGATGTGAGACATTGGAAGAGACACCTGTTGGCCCTGGTGCCTTTGCTGTGGTCACTGTCTCCTCCAAAGCACTCACCAAAAAAGCGCTGCTGCTGATGCCTCCTCTTGCGGAATTGCCAGGACTATGTATTTTCATTTTCCTCCCGGATGAGTGGTTCTATCACAGTAGGCAGCCCCTGAGGAAACTGAATGAGTAACAGCCCTTCCCCTGCCTCTTCCACCCATGAAAAGCTGCTGTTTCCTTCAGCAGACACTAACAAGATGAGTGAATCTATTCTGTCTGTACCAGTGTGTCTCCTTACTGCTACAAATTATGGCCATTTTATATTTAGGAGTGGGGAACACAGTTGGTTATGAGTAAGTGCCAGCAATAGGTTCTTTGTGATCACTTCTGCTACCTCTCCCCATAAGAGCATGTAATTTACCTCCCTTTGGTTTACCATCACCACAAATTATTTCATGTAGCTAAATAATCATATGTTGTATGCTAAATTTAAGGGGGGAAATCAGGATGACTGTGCATGCTAGGTTACTTGTAAATTAGTACACTAATACCTTGGTTTATGAGTACCTTGGTCTACGAGTGTATTGCAAAGTGAGCAACCATTTCCGATAAAATTTTCCTTGATCAATGAGCAATAGCTTGCAATATGAGCACCGGAGCTAGTCAAAGGATCACAAGTGAGTCAATACTCTCTCTCTCTCTCTCTCTCTCTCTCTCTCTGTCTCCCCTTCCCTCCTTCCCTCCCTTCTTGCTAGATTATGGGGGATTGTATTTAATGTTCTATCTAAGGCAAACCTCAAAAGCAGAGAGAAGAAAGAGGAATGCAGGTCTCCCTTGCACCACCCACAAAGGTTTTCAAAGGAGAGTAAAGGTTAGGGTCTTATTTGATTTATTTCCAACCTCCTTTCTTATTTTCCCAGACCATTTCTAGTCATGACAACTAGTCAAGTGTGTATAGGGCTACACATTTAACTTTATTATTGTCACCTTAAAAACACAGAGTAAAATACAGTTAGTTGTTTGGCCTGTGTACACTTGTAAACCAAGGTATTACTGTACTCTACTATCAGTCTTAAGTTCTGGAGGGTTTTGCTCCCAGAAGTCTTCATGACTAGCTGAGCTAGCCAGGATTTCCCAGAAGACTTCTGGGAGTTGCAGTCCAGGAACATCTGGGGACCCACAGGTTGAGAGCCACTGCTTTAGAGAATGAATCATCAATTCCTAGTTCTGTGGCATTGTGTAGACTCCAGCAAATTCCTGATTTGACCGCTCCATTTGTTGTTTGATATGGTCATCCCATCTATTGTCATGATCAAGTATAGCAGGGGCAACTCATTCATACGAAGAGCACAGACTAACCAGATCAACTTGTGGCAAAGTGTAACCTCAGCAAAGTGCTTGGTACCACCAGTTCAACCAGTGTTTAGATTTGTGGAATCATCTCCAGTGACCTACAGAGAATTATCAGTGCTCTTCTTCATGAAAGACACTAGATTAGATTAGATGGAGTAGGAACTGGAAAACCACTCCAGTATTCCTGCCAAGAAAACTGCATGGACATGGAGTCATGAAGAGTCGGTCACGACTGTAATGACACAACACACACAGTGGAAGGAGGAGGGAGAATTAGAGAGACGAGAGTGCTGTCAACACAGACAGAGAGGGAGAAAGATGCAGGATTACCATTACTGCCTCCCTTGCCCATAGAATGGTCAGTGCTAGTAGTGCCAAAAGCAGTTAAGGGAAAACTAACTCAATTTGAAGTACATCTCCCTAGGTCTTTTGGCTAGTACAGAGTGCTCACCAAACAGCTTATGTTTTGATAAAGCACCACATTTTATTTGGTACACAGATACTTAATCTGATTAATAAATGTCTGATTCATAAAAAAAAAAAAAGAAAATATTGTAGCACCTTAAAGAGTAATATCATTATTTCAGTGTGAGCCTTTATGGTTCACCATCCACTTCCTCTGACACTGTGGTATAATATTTTGTGCCTCCCTCATCCCTTTTTCCTTGTTTTTTGCCTGTGTGCTGAACTGAACACAGCTACTTCTTTGGAAACTGATAAAAGAATATGGTGTTCCAATGGTAAGTAATATTATGACTTCAACCTTTCCCCTTAATTACACTTGTAAGCAGTCCATGACATGTGGAGTCCTCTTTTCTACTTAGGTAAATAAATATTCACTACCCACTTATGCAAGTGAAAAACTCTGCATTCTCAGGCTGGAGATGGTGTAGTGTGAAATGCATACAGAGGTGTTACGTTCCCCAGATACCAATAGATGCTTAAATACGTGAACAACTACAGGACGATATTGATTATACCTTGTATTCAAAGTTCCATCTGCATAAAATTATAAGATTAACTTGCTGATTTTAATTTGACAGGTATCTCTGGAAGTTTGAATTTTGATGAGGAGGATACGGATGAGGAAGATGAAATGGAGAAGCAGTCGGGATCTTGTTCACCTTGTTTGGAATCTCAAAGGCCTCCTTCTGCCACAAGTCAGATCTCTACTACAGTAAGCATAGTCTTTTCTCCAATTTACATGTCTGCTTCTCTTCTGGTTTTGGGTCTGGACCTATCTCCATGTTAATAGATTTATCTGTGGGGGTTTTTGTGCCTGCTTCAATATTAACCTTGCCAGATTTAAGCCTATGGAGGCTAGCTAGTCTCTCTATCTGCAGCTTTTAATGCAGCTTTCTACTTAGAATGTCTCTTTTGCTGTTCTTCAATTGAAAATAAGCCTGTATGAAACCTATGTACCTAGGGATCTATGATATGTGTATTCTTTCACTTTAGACAACTTTTCTAGTAGCTATCATGTTCACTCGTGCTCTTAAATTTTGTGCACCCCATAGCAATTCCTCTTGGATCTTCCTGCATCTGGCTGCAAAAAAAGATGATACTTAATTCTGATGTTGCTTTCTCTCCAAAAGTGGGTTTCAGACTTTGACCACAGTCACAAGGTAGTCCTCCAGATATTGTTTCAGGAACCCAAGACAGACATAGAATGTCCTCCTCTCCAATTTGAAGGTACAGAGAACACTTTTAAATGGAATTGCAGAATGGAACCCTTTCTCACAAAAGCCTGTAATAGAGCCATCAGCACCCTATTTTTGCCAACCCTAACCAATGAACAATTGTTTCTCAATATTTATCTTGCGGGAGTAGCTTCCATAGTTGTTCCCTGAAAATGCATTTACCTCTCCTTTCTTTATTCAATAGAGTTAGCCTTACAGTACACCTAACTTTGTAAAGCAGCTACTTAGCCTTCTTCTTTGGCCTCCTTGGTATTGGGCAGAAATGGACATAGATGCAATGCAAACTTTTCAAGGCCTTGACAATGACTGAAGCCTTGTTCAGATACATTCTGTTTTTCTGTGTGTGCTTAAACAGAGACCACAAAGGGGAAACAGTAACTGCTTGCAGATACATTTGTTTACTGTATTTGATTTCTCTCCCACCTTTCTTAGAGGGATCCAAAAGGGTTCCTGATCTTTAACTGGCGTTCTGTAAAGTCACACAATGCACACTCACCTTGCCCGCAGCAGGCAGTCTCAATCTATAGAACAATGTTTTGTCATATTCAAAGTGGTACAGAGTGAGAATTCACTTGCTGGCTCATGAGTGACTTACATGTTTATTGAAATAAAAAGGGGTAGCCATGTGGCCGTTAGAAAATACAAATGCAAGACTAGGCGATAGGCAATACCTTTTGAGGGCACAAAACAAACAAATAAATAAAATCATTGCAAGCTTTGTGGACATTAACCCACTTCTTCAAAGCAAGTACCCAAAGTCCATGTTTATGTTGTTCTTTCTTCTTACTTTGCATTGAAGAGAACTCTCTTATTCCATAGGAAATAGGTGCTTCCTCTGTGGAGCTGCCCCAGCCAGAGGCACAGCTGGGAGAGATAGACAACCTGGAAGAGTTTGCTCTGCGTCCTGCACCTCGTGGTATCACAGTGAAATGTAGGATCACCAGAGATAAGAAGGGGATGGACCGAGGCCTCTTTCCTACTTATTACATGCACTTGGAAAGGGATGATAATAGAAAGGTACGAAGAACAACTCAACACTTAGCCCTGAACTAAGATGTAATGTCGTAGTGGCAGGAACCAGCCCCTCCCCCAGCCCAAAGAGAAACCTCTTCTACAAAGTTAGACCATTGGCCCATCTAACCCATTCATTATTGCTAACTCGGACAGCGGACCGTTCATGATGTGGTTTTCCAGGTACGGTTATGAATTTGGGGCCATGACGTACCTATTTACTGGTGGTCTCCCAACCTATATTCCCTCTGCATTCTCCATACTTTGCATTCTTCAGTGGTCTTCCTGATAAGCTTTCTAATCAGATAAGATCAATGTGTTCAGGATGATATGGTAGTGGTAATTGTCAGAGATTCTCCAATAGGAAAAATTAGTCCCATTAAGATGGATATTAAATTAATGGTGAAAATAAATCAGCATAATTTACTCTGCACAGTCGTTTTTTGAAAATCAAAAATTTCCAATTCCTCCCCCGCCTCCTTGGGGTCTCTTTCATCATGGGAAGGTAGTTGGGCACCGCAGGACAACAGGGAGAATATTGAATGTCTTATAATTTATGAAGCTGTGATACATTTACGGGGGGGGGGGTTGATATTCAGAAATTAAAGATGCCCGTGTACCTCCCCAACAGCTTCCCCCAGAACAAAGGGGATTCAAAGGAAGCCTAAGGACCTTTGAGCAGAGAGTGGAGGAATTGGAACATTTTAATTTCTCAAACCACACAATGACTGATGACATCAGGTAGATTAAATGATATAGCAAAATTTTGTCAATAAGAAGTGGACTTTGAAGCCTTAAGAAACAAATGGCAACATACCTGTTGTTAAAAAGTTATCAGCAATTGGAAATAAAACATTTGTAAACATGTAATGTGTTTTTTGTTTTGCATTTTGTTTTGTTTTCGTTGCAATTAGTAGGAGTAACAAGGTTGTAAATGTTGATCTTGGCAGATACCACAAACATATCTATCTGTTCACGGAGATCACCTGTCTGGAACACATGAAATCTTTCCAGAAAGAAACTCACCTTGTTTTAAAATTGTAAAGTTTATATAACAAAGCTTTAGCTTTTGGTTCCTCTAAATGTTAGCCTAAGTGGTCATGAAAGTCTAGAGAAATAATTTTAAAGAATCAAAATTACTAGGGCTTTCTTGATTCCCACCCCCCACTCCCCAAAGATTTAATAATTCTTTTAATATGCCTATTAGGTATTTCTTCTTGCGGGAAGGAAAAGGAAAAAGAGCAAAACATCAAATTACCTCATTTCAATTGATCCAACAGATTTATCCAGGGAAGGGGAGAGTTTTATTGGAAAACTCAGGTGAGCCTCACAAAGTGAACAAATAAACATTTGTAGTGACAGGTTGTGTCAGAGCACAAAATCTCTCTTGTTGAAAACAAAATGGGCAAAAATAAGTTTTTTTTCGACTTAAACCAGTATGCATCTCCATGGCTTGTCCCCCCCCAAAAGGATTTTAGAAATCTGCATGCTTTTGCTCCCCCCCCCACAAAAAGCTGGTAGACTGAAAACAAGCCATTACTTCTGAGTTTGCTCCCTTCCATCCTGAAATAACCTCATGGGACCCACCATGGCCCATATCTTGGTTCTACACTAAAACAGCTCAGCCTGTCTTAATTTGAGCTATGTGCACTTTTTTCCTGTGCAGTGCAGCTTTTGTTGTGACTTCTTTGTGATAGGGTAAAATTATATGGATGATCTTCATCTAATGATTAGAAAGTTTGGAGGTAGGGAGACAGGTTATCTGTGTATATGAAAAAGGCCACGGAAACAGAAGTAATTCAGGATTCAGCAGAGAGGGTGTGGACAGATTTTTGTATTTTGTCCAGGACATGAAAAGAAGAATAGGCAAAGAAAGTAATAGGATGTCAGCCATATTACCAAGAGAAAAGTGATATTCTCATTTATTTTCCTTAGTCTTAGGTCAAACATGAATCTGATTTGTGTTCCTAAATTCTAGATCAAATCTTATGGGTACTAAATTTACTGTCTACGATCATGGAGTCAGTCCAACCAAAGCACAGGGACTGGTGGAAAAGGCTCATACTCGGCATGAGATGGCTGCAATTTGCTATGTAAGTGACTTTCTATTGTTGGTTTATAACAGAAGGTACTGTTGGAAAGATTTTGTGTTATGCAGCTCTTATTAGTGAAAAGAAACGGAAGCTTGTGAAATTGATTGGTCTTATCTACCTTTCAATGAAATCCTTTTTAGGTTTAAGAAGCATTTAACTTCACAAATAATCCCAGAAAAATTTTGTCATGCAGTAACCCCCCGCCATTTCGGGGTTCATGTGCTGCGGTCCCGCAATATCATGAGACCGCAGTACATGCTGGGGCTCCAGCTGGTTAGCGCTGGGGTGGGGGAGAAAAAACTTTATTTCCCCACCCTTGCCCCAATGAGCTGGAGGCTGGGTGTGGGGAAGGGGGAAAAAGATTTTAAAAGCCTGGGCTTTAAAACCTTTTTTTCCCTTCCCCAAGACCCAGGCTCCAGCTCAGTGGT
Source organism: Phrynocephalus versicolor (assembly GCA_023846285.1). NCBI lineage: Eukaryota > Metazoa > Chordata > Lepidosauria > Squamata > Agamidae > Phrynocephalus > Phrynocephalus versicolor. The sequence goes on along the minus strand of JAHTLZ010000274.1, from coordinate 7,305,411 downwards.
GGATCTGATCTGCCACCGTCGCTGGCCCGGCTGCTGCAAGACTTCTTGGAGCAGCCTGGGCGAGTGGCGGTGGCGGACCTGATCCCCCTCTGCCGCTCACCCGGGCTGCTCCAAGAAGTCTTGGAGAAGCCCCGGCAAGCGGTGCCCTCGGACTTGATCCCCCTCCATCGTTCGCCCAGGCTGCTCCAAGAAGTCTTCCAGCAGCCCCGGCAAGCGGCAGACCTGATCCCCCTCCGTCGCTCGCCCAGGCTGCTCCAAGACTTTTTAAAAAGTCTTCCAGCAGTCCAGGCAAGTGGCGGTGGCAGCTCAGTTCCCCCACCACTGCTTACACGGGCTGCTGCTCCCCAGCCCCCACCTGACCTGCATCCTCATATTGCAGATTTTCAGTCATCGTGGGTCGGGCGGTTCTCTAACCCCCGTGATAGTCGGGGGGTTACTGTACTGTGATTTGTGATTTTTCTTTTGTTGCAGCATGTAACTTTTGAGCCTTTCCACTTATTTCTATACAAGAAAGTTTTTTCCATGAAGTGAACCAATAATAAAGTTGTAATAACTGAGAAGCAGTTAAAATAATAGAATATAAGTTGAAATAAAGCAATCCTTACTGCCCACAAAATGGCAGACGAGTAGCCAATGATAGCCTTTTTGAGCTAACAACTAAGAAGTCATTTGTATTTCAGAGAGTAGGGAATAAGAGCTTCTGAATGGGGTTGTTAGACAAATTCAGGTTTAAAGAAATGAATTAGAACAGATTTTGTAACAGTAATACAGTAGTGGCTAAAATCCTGTTACTTAGTGTACATTTGTGACGGATTTGTGTCTTTAACAACCCAGCCTACACTTAAACTTTGTGAAAACACCGCCATTCACTATCTTATATTCCTATTCATAAGAAATGGGACTGACACCAATGTTAAAGTTTCCAAAATACACTTGAATTTAGTTACACTGGAACCGGTATTGACCAACCCTAAATAAGCTTTCCCATTTATGCTGACTGCTTCTCCAGATGTTGCTAATAATTAATGGTCTGGGTTGATTAAATAACAGTGAACCACTTCCTTTCTTCCTCAGCCACTGAGTTTTTTTCTACCTTGGGTTTTGAATTTTCCTCTTGACTGTTCTGAACATAAAACACCTTTTTCTCATTCTGGTTTTGTTTGTTTTTTAACTTATGGCAAAATTGTGTTCTGTGTCCTTTCTCTAGACACACCCAACATGTCAATTTCTGTTTATTTCCAGAACTCCATTTATTGGGCTTTCCATCGCCTCCCTCAGATTTTGGAGACTGGGATTCAGGCATTCCCCCCCCTGTCCTCCTTTATTCTGAGCTTGCTTAAAAGATTTGTAATGACCCTGTCCTGTTTTTTTCTTATAATCCCAATTTCTATATTTCAGTTCTGAAAACTTGGTTTCTCTCAGAATACTTATCTCATCAGCATTTTTTTGCTGCTTCTATGACTGTTCTGGGTTTCCTATCATGTACTAAGAACCGAAGATCGGGTTGTAACAGGTTATAAAGCTGTTCCAGACCAAACACTTGTTTGATGTCTTCAACAGTAGTTCTCCATCGTGGCCTTCGTGAAGCCACACAGATGGGTTTCCCAGGCGCCCCTGCGCCAGAGGTCGGAACTTCCCTAGCAATAGGAAAGTTTGTTAGTCTCCGCCCCCGCACCCAGCGAGGATGTTCCCGCCTAAACGCCTCAGTTCCTCTTAACCGCCTTGGCTAGAGGTTCTACTTCGTTAGTCTCCGCGCCATTTCTCGTCAGCTCAGGATTTTTTTCTTCTATTCGGCTTTTGACTCGGACTGTTTTTCAGCTCATGTCTTTCGCGCCCCCCTTCAAACACTGTCCGAACTGCCAGGCCAAGATCCCTCATACGGACAAGCACGAGCTTTGCTTATTTTGTCTCGGTGAACACCACCATACATCTTACTCTGATTCCTTCCTTCCTGACGATGATTGAGGACTCGTTCCAGGCTTTGTCGACTACTTCCATCCCTCGCAAGCTGGAATCTCTCTACAGGGTCCATGATGATAAGGTGCCTTATCTTAATAAGCACCCTACACCCAACTCGGTGGTAGTCGCCTCCTCGCAAGTACAGTCACGTACAAAGCACACCCCCATTCCTCCTTCTAAAGAAGGACGGAAATTGGATACGGTTGGTAGGCACCTTTATTCTTTCGCTGTTCTTCAACATAAGATTGTGAACTATCAAGGTGCCATGGGGGCCTATCAAAGGGATCTTCTCACTCACCTCCACCCTTTTTTGGAGTTGATCCCAGAAGACAAGCGTGCAGAGGCCTCCGCCCTTTATGAGGAGTCTATGGCCCTGGCAGCTCAGCAGATGAGGGCCTCCAAACACTCCTTCGATGCTGCCTCTAAGGTGCTTAATTCTTCTATCACCCTCCGTAGACACGCTTGGCTACGTACCACTGGTCTTTCAGATGACCATAAGGCACAAATTGAATTTCTGCCTTTCGATGGCTCCGGCTTTTTTAAACACGGCTACTGATGATCTTATGGAGGACAGACATAAGAAGGAGGACACTGCCAAGAAGTCGAACGTGATTCCTTCTCGCCAGAAACCTTCCTTTCGTTTCCACGCAAGAAGGCGCTTCTGGCCTCCCTCAGCTCAGTCTTCCTCAAAACACCAACAGAGAGATCATCCAACAAGATCTTTGGCCCTCTCCAGCTTTGTCTCCAAGGCCAAGAAGTCCAAATCCACTTCCATACCCTCCAAGCCTAGGGAGAGGAGATCCTGAAACGACTATTGACTACCATCCGATCCGTCTCAATCCTTTTCTTGCGGCTTGGCAACGCATCACCTCGGACCAATGGGTCCTCTCTGTTATTCAAAAAGGTTACCTGTTAGAGTTAGCTTCTCTTCCCCCATTGGGAAATTTAGTTTGCACTTCTCCATCACCTTGCCTCCTGGAAGAGATCTCTTATCTCCTTCAAAAACGAGCTATAGAAGTGGTCCCAAGGCACCTCGCTCGTCTAGGCCTCTTCTCCCATTATTTCACGGTACCGAAGAAAGATGGAGGACTCCGGCCGATTCTGGACCTGTGATTCTTGAACAAATTCTTGGTATACAAAAAATTTCGAATGGTCACCTTGGAGAAGGTCATCTCCCTTCTGCGCAGAGGAGACTGGTTTGGACTTGTGGATCTCAAAGATGCATACTTCCACATATCAATCCACCCAGCTCATCGTCACCTGCTTCGCTTCGCTGTAGGGGAGGACATCTATCAATATTCCGCCCTGCCATTTGGTTTGGCCACAGCACCAAGAGTATTCACCAAGTGCATGGCACCAGTGGCAGCCTACCTCCGCACAATAGGAATAGTTGTCTTCCCCTATCTCGACGACTGGTTGATCGTCGCAGACTCTCAGGACAAGGCCCGCCAAGACATCGCCACTGTCCTCGACACCCTAGAGTCAGTGGGTCTACAGGTCAATTACAGGAAGTCACACCTCAAACCATCTCCAGTGGTAAGCTTCATCGGTGCCATTCTGGACTCCACCAGAGTTATGGCTTTTCCTCCAAGACCCAGAATTGCAGAAATGCTCCATCTGCTCCAACAAGTCCAAGCACATCAGTTCATCTCAGCAGTAGAGGCTCAAAGACTGTTAGGCTTCATGGCCTCCATGACCTCTGTCTTGGTTCACGCGAGGCTTCGACTCAAACCTCTCCAGGTCTGGTTCCTCCGGCACTTCGACCCTCTTCGGGACCCTCCCAACAAACTCCTCCCCATCCCCCTGGACTTACCTCATCATCTTCGCTGGTGGTCTTGCCGATCCAACATCCTCTCTGGACGTCCCTTCAGGAATCCATTTCCTACCATACAAGTGACGACAGATGCCAGCAACACGGGCTGGGCTGCGGTTTGCCTTTCTCACTCCATCCACGATACCTGGACTCCACAGGAGCAGATGCTCCACATAAATGAGTTGGAGCTGCTGGCAATCGTCAAAGCGTTCCGGTCGTTCATCCGACACCTCTCTGGAAATGTAGTACTGGCGGTGACCAACAACACAACCACCATGTACTACATCAACAAACAGGGCGGAACCCACTCACAGCGTCTTCTGCAGCTCACGATCCGCTTCTGGGACTGGTGCATCTCCAACAACATTCACCTGATTGCGATGCACTTACCTGGAGAGGAGAACTCCGACGCAGACGACCTCAGCCGATGACTTCAGGCGATCCACGAGTGGGAGCTGCATCCCGGGACTTTCAACCTTCTTTGCAGCAAGTGGGGCTCTCCTCGTGTGGACCTATTCGCCTCCCCATCCAATACCAAGTGCTGAGTATACTGCTCCAGGGCAGGGAATGGACTTCACTGCTTAGGAGATGCTCTCCTCCTTCCATGGTCGACAGACCTCCTTTATGCCTTCCCTCCTGTGCCTCTGATGCACAGAGTAGTCATCAAGACCCTGCAGGAGAGAGCCAACCTCATCCTGATAGCACCTTGGTGGCCTCGTCAGCCCTGGTTTGCATCCCTTCTGCAGATGCCCTCGGAGTATCTACGCCTTGCCCAGTTTCCAGAGCTTCTCTCACTAGACAACGGTCAAGTTCTTCACCCAGACCTGAATCGCCTCCAGCTTACGGCCCGGAGGATTCTGCCTTGATTGACACTATCATTGACTCTTGCCGCAAGCCTTCCACTAAAAAACAATACACCTATCAGTGGAAGAGGTTTTCTTTCTTTGCGGCAGATAAGGGGTTTGACCCACTCAATCCCTCCCTTATGTGGGTCTTACAATATCTTCTACACTTGAAACGTTCAGGTCTTACATCAGCTTCTCTGCGAGTTCACCTCTCGGCTATTGTAGCTCACCAGCCACAGTTTTCAGAGGCAGCTGCTTTCTTCAGACATCCTAGAATGAGAGCTGTTTACACGCACCACATACACAGTTATCACTTTCAAACTTTTCCCTCCTAAAGCCATGGTTTTCTTCTAGACCTTTACTGAGCCTCCCCTCAGACTTCTCTCTTTCTAGGGCAAACGCTCCAGGTCCTAACCCAATACTCAGGGAAACCAGTTCACCTTGTCCCAGCAGCCTTCTATTCCCTGCTGCTTGACTTTCAAACAGATACTGTGTATCTCCAGTTGGTACGCTCTTCCTGTTTCAAACCCCCACTAGCAGTTTTATTTGACAACCTGTATTCTTTTAGACCCCTCAGATTTCTCTATCTTCATCTTCAGTTTCTGACTTCAGCCAGACCTACTCTTCCCCCAGAGCACTGGCACCAGACAACTGACAGGCACACAGAAATCAGGGTAAAAATACAGTTTTAGAGCCTGAATTCCCTCAGACTGGAACTAGACTCCCCCAATTCTCAGCCCTGGCCCCACTCTTAGGGAATCTCCACAGGGAATCTCCACAGGACTTGCACGTAAACTCTAGAAAAGTATTTTTCTTAACTGAAGTCTTCTTTCCCTAAGACTTCAAATTTCAGTTGGCATCTTTTCAAAATTATAAGGATACTGGTTCTATTACGGACTGGTGATTTTTTTCTTGAGGCTCACTGAATAACTTTTCAAAAATCCGACCCCTGTGCCACCAATTTATGATGGGTCTGTGTCTTTGACAACCCAGCCCGCACTTAAACTTTATGTTTTTTATATTGCCGCCACCATTCACTATCTTACATTCCTGTTCATAAGAAGTGGAACTGACACCAATGTTAACATTTCCAAAACATACTTGAAATTTATTGAAGTAACTGAAATAAATGACTTATCTCACGTTGTGTATCTAAACTTATTCTTAATACTTATATATAAGCAGTCCCTAACTTTCTTAACCAAGTCCCTGACCAGACCCTCCCTCTCTGACAAACACCTTGCCCTGATGCCAACTACTCTCTAGAGATGTTACTTGCTCTCTGTCTTGAGGTCTCCCTCCCTTACAGTTTAACTGTCACTTCTTTTATAGGACCCAACCCCTCCCACCTTCTGGGATTGGCCTTTCATTAGCATATTCATGGGTCTCCAGGGGTTCCATCACAGTAACATTGTGCTAGAGTGGGCCAGTTGAATCAGTGAGGGTTTGGTGAGTTACCTCCTCCATAAGTTTCATTAGTTCAAATGAACTTACTCTAGATGCAGGTTATTTGAATAGAGTAAGTCACATTAAGAGTAAGCCTATTTGAATCAGTGGAACTTACAGAGGAGTTGATTCTTCAAATCCCCTCTGATTCAGTCTTGCTCTTATTGTGCTACTTAATACCCCAAGCAACAGGATTTCAGGCAGTGATTAGCAAAGAAAATGAGGATGTGTATTAAAGCACCTTTAACGTTCTTGTTCTGCTCTTGTTTGGCAGGGATCTGTCACTCTGTTACTGCTCTGTCATGCACTAAACTAAAATTTGTTGGCCAGAACTCTGTTTGTAATTATGGGGCTTAACACTTAAAAGATGTAGTGCTCTCTGTGATCTTCATCTTGCAGTTTCCTAAACTAGAGATTGGTCAATACCCCTGATGTGCAGCCCTTTAAATGAGAAGTAGAAACAAAAAAAATTCCATTTTAGTTAAAGAAAAATACAGATTGTGTGGATTTGTATGCTGCCAACTGAAAGACAAATTTAAGGACACTATTGATGCATAAGGTTCATTTGCCTAGTTCCATCTCATTTCTTTTTCCTGATCTTGCTAAGGATGAGATGGAATTTTACGAGATGCAATAGCTTTTTCATCAACGTCTGCCAAACTATTTTTAGCAAATCATTATTTTAATCCACTAAACACTGTATGTGTAAACTTAATCATATTCTCTTTTCTTTAATTCCAACCTCATTTTTCAAAAGGAAACCAATGTGCTAGGATTCAAAGGGCCCAGGAAAATGTCAGTCATTATCCCAGGAATGAACCTAAATCATCAGCGAATTCCAATCAGACCACGAAATGTAAGTTTGAAATTGGATCACATCTGCAATTTAGAAGAAGGGGATTTTTAGACCTGAGTGATGAGCACTTGTCCACAGTTTTGCCCTGGAATAATTTGAAAGAGGATTTCCAAAAGATGCTACTGTTTAGGCCCCTTTTCAGAGAGTCCCTATAAATGAATTTCAGTATTCTTGTTAAAGTCTTGCCAGTGTAATAAATGCATGATGGAGGTGAGGTGAGCCAGGAGGAAGTCAAATGGTATAGTTAGTAACAACTGTTCTCCCCCTGACTCAGACAGACTAGCAACACATTCAAACGAATACAATTCCAAACAATGCAAAAGCAACAAGCAATGCATATTTAGATAATTAAGTGAGCTACATGAAAGCATTCCCCATAAAACAATAACAATTAATTACTTCTGCCTAAAAACTCCATAGCTGAGCTTCTGCATCTCTATGGCTGTTGCATCTATTCTCTCTATAACAGACAGACAGACATAGTCAGTTTGATTGACACTCACTAGCCCCTTGCTGATTCTTGAATCCATGTTCCTCCAATGTGATGTTGCAGGCAAAAATCATAGAAAAACAAAACAAAAGAGACCAAACATGTGGCACTTTCATATTTTAATGGAACGTTTTGTGGAGACGTCCACTTCTTCAGACATATAGCGGCAGAATGAGGTATATAATATAATATGTGATGAGATATACATTTCATACCAGATGATCATTGGTGGATAGGGGAGGGGGAAGAAGAGAGAGAGATGATCAGTTGTAGAAGTAGTGGGAGGATTTGGCCAGGGGTCGTAGATATGTTAAGCTTTGTTAATGGGTCTATGGAGGAGGGAGAGATGATTAGTTGTACAAATGGTGGGAATGAAGATTTGGCTGGGGGTCATAGATATGTTAACGGTGACCTTCAAATCCTTCAAGGAGTGTCCTGGTAGACTGAAATGGTTTGAGACAGGTTTCTATGTATTGTGGTTTCTTATGTCAAACTTGTGTCCATTGATGTGTTTTCTTAGAGATTGTCCTGTTTGTCCAGTGTAGAGTGCAGATGGGCATTGTTGGCAAAAGATGGCATATCCAATCAGATTCAATTTGTTTGTCCAGTAACATCACCCTCAAAACGTAACTTCTCCCAGTTACCTCCTTTCAGCTCTCATGAGAATCTCTTCTGATTAGCAGTTAAGAATGGAATGTGATGTGATATGTCCTTAGTGCAACCTGAAACAGAGCAAAATAATTCTTTTTCATATATATAAGCACCACCTGGACCATCCTGCAGTAGTACAACATAACTCATCTGATTTACTCACAGTGACTTCACCAAATAAATACAGATGCGGATGCAGATGTAGATGCAACTGTCTTGCCCCTCATTAAAACATACTCCGTTGTGACAGCTCAGCATATTTTACACTTAGATATTTTCTTTTTCTTTTGGGAAAGCCTTCCACAAAGAACTCATACATCTGTCAAAGCAATGTGTATGCAATACTTGCATATGATATAATGACTCATAAAAATTGAATTTTGAAACCACTTTTTAAAAAATCCATGGTGACAGCTATACGGTGCGTTGTTTTTAAAACTTAAGATAAAAGCAGAAGAGTTGCGTAAGGCAGATTCACCAGCAGAAAACAAATAGCCATAAGCATTCAGAGTAAGAGTCTAGATGCCTAGGTAGACATGTAAGGAACATTAGTGCCCAATTATATATTAGCAGTCATTTCAGAATGTAATATTGTTTAAATATCCCTTCAGGGAAGCCATCATGATGAACTCATGTGCATGACAGCAGAGACTAGTATTACAGTTAATGACTTTAAACTGAAGCCAAGATAATGAATCTTTCAAAGAAAAAAGTATATAAATAATCTGTGTTTTGAAACTGAATAAGAAAACTCTAAAAGAACATATTATCAATTATCTACAAAAGTCATCCAAAATATTTTAAATGCATGACATGAACTAACTATTGGGTTCGGTTTTTACATGGTTTCTTATATGAATCTATATTTAATAAATAAATAAATAAATAAATAAATAAATAAATAAATAAATAAATAAAAATACTCAGTAACTGCTGTTACAGGCAGATGCTGAGGGACTATAGAAGAATCGTCCCAGTGTTCTTCAAAAAATTTATTGGATGCAGGGATACAGGTAGTGCTTATCACATTTATTGATGGCAGAAAATTTAGTGGAATAGCTGATACCTTGGAAGACAGGAACAAAATTCAAAAGGATCTTTATAGGCTTGAGCACTATGCTAAAAACAACAGAATGAAATTGAAGAAGTATAAATGCAAAGTTTTATAGCTGGGGGTAAAAAAACAAATGTATTGTTATGAGATAGAGATACTTGACTCAGTAATACTGTGAGTGAGGACAATAATGAAATTGTTGCAGATCATTATCTGAATGTAAGACAACAGTGTGCTATAGCTCCCAAAAAGGCAAATGCTATTTTAGGCTGCATTAACAGAAGTATAGTCTCCAAATTCCTTCAGGTAAAAGCAAAAAGTGTTCTGCTTATATACTGCCCCATAACTGTCTGGGTGGTTTACATTTATGCAGGCTACATATTTCCCCCTCCCCCCAGTGAGCTGGGTACTCATTTTATCAACCTTGTAAGGATAGAAGTACAGTGGTACCTCGACTGAAGAGCGGCTTGACTTAAGAGCAATTCGACTTAAAAGCAGAAAACTCTTGGCGTTTTAACTGTCCCCGTACAAATTTTAGATATGGTCTGCTCGACTTAGAATTTTTTTTAACTCATTTTTTCAAATGTTTAGATAGGTACCCTGACTTAAGAGCATGCATTAGGAATGGATTAAACTCGTAAGTTGAGGTACCACTATATTCTGCTTATATAGTGCCCCATAGTACTTCAAGCACTCTCTGGGCAGTTTACAATTTAATTATGCAGGCTACACATTGCCCCTCCCATAATAAACTGGGTTACCGACCTCAGAAGGATAGAAGGCTGAGTCAACCATGACACAGTTTCCTGGGATTGATCCCCAGGTCGTGAGTATAGTTATAGCTGCAGTACAGCAGTTTTAACAACTGCATCACAAAGTACTAATTATCTAGCGCTGGCTAGGCCTCCTCTGGAGTACTGTGTCCAGTTCTGGGAACCACATTTTAAGAAGGATACCAATGGATTGCAACAAGTTCAAAGGAGGGCAACGAAGATGATCGGGAGACTGGAAATCAAGCCCGATGAGAACAGACTGAAAGAAGTGGGCAGGTTTAGCCTGGAGAAAAGTAGGACAAGACGAGATATGCTTGAAAGAGGAGGAAATACTTGAAAGGCAGAGGAGGGGAAGCACAGGATCTGTTCTCAATCATCCCAGAGTACACAACATGTAATAACTGGCTCAAGTTACAGGATGCCAGATTTCAGTTGAATATTAGAAGTAACTTCCTGTTAGAGCAATACAATAGAACCAATTACCTCGCTCCAACCATAGAGGCATTCAAGAGAAAATTGAATAACCACCTGTCAGATCTGCTTTAATTTGGATTCCTGTATTTTGCTTAAGCCTCTTCAATTCAGTTATGCTCTGATTCTATGGATAATAAAGGCCAGCTGTTAAATTGTGTTGGAAAATTTAGAAAAAAAGTACTTCATGCATATAAACCAATTTCAGGGGGGGATACTAATCTAGAATATTATGCAAAACATCCAAAACCAACATAGTTACTGTCTGTACAAATCAAGGTTTTATAAATGAACTCAACACAAGTCATTATCTTCATACTTAAATCCAGAATGAAAAAAATGCTACTTTGTGATATCAGTGCATAGCTGCTAGCAAAAAGACAGATCCAGTGTGGCACTGAAGTATAGTAAGAGCACAGTATCCAGAGAGGATTACAGTAGGACCCCTGTATCCATGGAGGATTGGTGTCCCCAGCTGTTCATGCTTCCCAGGCGGCGGACCAGGTGATGATGCATCAGTGTGCCTTGGTGGAGGTGCAGAAATCCCTCTTGGCAGCAGCAGCAGCAGAAACAGCAGCCACAGTGGCAGGCGGCAAAACTCAGCCACTCTCCCTCAACCCCCCTGCCTTCTTGCTTGCCTGCCTGCCTTGCTAGCTAGCAGCCCTACCTCTGGCTCTCTTTCTTCTCCCTTCCCCTCCCATCGGAGCCCCGCCACTCTGCCCATCTCAGGCCGCCAACTCTGCTCGGTCTTGCCCCTTCAGCCCCCAGCGCCTGCCTGGCTCTCATTTACTCACTCAGTCTTGGCTTCCTGCTCTCTCTGGCCCAGGCATGAACCCCACCTGCACTCTGGTCTTCCGGTTGTTGCCAGGGCGAGCAAGCGAGCGAGAGCCAGGCAAGTGCTGGGGGCCGAAGGGGCAAGGCGGAGTCAGCGGAGTCCACAAAGCAGAGTCAGTGGCCTGAGACGAGCAGAGCTCTGGGGCTCCTAGTTATTGTGAGAGGCACCGTTGGGAATGGAAGGGAGGGGAAAGAGCGGCAAGAGGTAGAGCTGCTAGCTAGCAAGGCAGGAAGGCAGGCAAGCAAGAAGGCAGGGGGAGAGAGGGTGAATTTTGCCACCTGCCACCGTGGCTGCTGTTTCTGCTGCCGCTGCCAAGGGGATCTGCTGCCCAGGAAGCTTGAATGGCTGCTGGCACCCCACCCCCACCCGCTGATCGCCATCCATGGATAACTGAATCCACAGATGATGAATCAGTGGACATGGGGGTGCTACTGTATTCCCAGTCCCCTCTGGATACCGTAAACTGTGGATAGAAATGAACCCTATATGTAGCCTAGTTTCTGGTTCCCTCTAATGGCCATTTCTAGTAATGCCTCTGGAAGTATATGTTTCTGGATGCATTCATGCCCATGACCTCCACACAAAAATATTTCTCACATTTTTTTTTTACTTAGCTGTGCCCTAGTGGCCAACTTTTATAAACATCTGTTGGCCCCAGAAATGCTTGAGAGACTGCTTGAGTCACAGTTTTTACAGAAATTAAAGAAAGCCCTATACGGTGTGTTGGTGGCTACATGTTATCTGTCTGAGCACCATATCCACAGGAATCACCTTAACCTACTGGGAGAGGAAAAGGAAGAGCTGGCAACTTGAGAGATATTTTGCTGAGTACTCGGTATAGCCAGTAGTGGGGAACCTTAGGCACTCCAGATGTTTTGGACCACGTCTCCCACAGTACTTTGTCATTGGCAATACAAGCTCAGAATTCTGGGAGTTGTGGTCCAAAACATCTGGAGTGCCGAAGGTTCGCCACCACTGGTATAGAAAGTAAGGAAGTTTCTCAGTAAGGCAGTAAGTTTCTCAGAATGGGCTCCTTGGCTCTGTTTAAGCAAGCAGCACTGCTTCAGCGTCCTTTCTCTGTGTCGTGCTTTAATGGGATGTGGTGCCATACCTGTGCTCAGCTCCCTGTTTTTAGTGGCTGCTCCTGCTCAGCGACTTGATTTTGGAGGCCTACTTCTGGCCCAGTGGGAGGAGACCTGAATGCCACTGCTGGTTCTGGTCACTCACATTAAAAAGAATTATATGCTCAGCTGACGGCAGTTCCTCTTCATAAATGTCAGCTGGATGAATGCTTAGATGCAAAGCTGCTGTAAAGCCTGAGAAGCTCAAGAACTTAAGGTACTGGGAAATTGCTTCTTTCTACTTCCCAATTAAAAACCAACTGAGAAAATGCAAAATTTAGTGATATAGCACAGAATGTATACTGTTCTTTCTAAGAAAATTGTGCAACAATACACTGCTGCCTGTGTATTGTGTCCCTGAGTGTATGAATATACTATTTTAAGAGGAATTTTATGAAAGTAATATTACTTATAGCTGCCTAGATGCCCTAAGCACATCCAATCTCGCCTGATTTCGGAAGCTAATAAGGGTTGCCCCTTATTAGTACCTGGATAGGAGACCACCAGGGAATACCAGGTGCTGTAGGTGCCTGGAGTAGCAACGGGCAAACCACTCCAGTATTCCTGCCAAGAAAACTCCATGGAGATGGGGTCACGAAGAGTCAGTGACGACTGTAACGACACAACACACAATATTACTTATGGCATCTAGTTTACAAGCATAATCTGTTCTGGAAACATACTTGTAAACCAACATACATGAATATCAAAGCAAATTTTCCCATAAGAAATAATGAAAACTTAGATGATTCATTCTCAGGCTCCAATTTCCATTAATTCCTATGGGAAAATAGGTGTTGGTGGCCACAGCAGCCAGGAACCACAGTGAGGGTAAAGGCCACTACCAGGCAGCCCCGGGCCTGTAGTGAGGGCTGGAGGCTGGGACTGCAGCCGTGGTTCTGGCCAGAGGCCTCCAGGACCATGGCTGTGGTGAACACCTGCTGGCCACAGTGGTGAGGAGCTGCTAGCCATGCCAGCCAGGAGTGTCTGCCGAGGGCCTTGGCGGTGGCAGCAGTAGCTGCCGGATGCCAGGGGTCACTCTCTTTCCTCCTTCCCTCCCAATCTGGCTCCTCCTTCTCCACGGCCGCCATCCTGGGGGCCTGCCAGGCAACATTTTTTATTTATTTATTTATTTTATTTTTATATTTATATCCCGCTTATCTCCTTTGTAAGGACTCTAAGCGGCTAACAACAGATCAAATAACAAAACAAATACAAAATAACAGTTAAACAAACAGTATAAAACCTACAAATCCTAAGATCATAAAACCTAAGCCTCCAAACGCGTCCCAGCACGTCAAAGACGTAGATCCTAAAATAAATTGGAGACACAATGGGCATAATAATAAAAATAATAGCATTAGTAGCAGCGATGGCGGGGAAAAAAAAAAAATAAATTTCGCCAAAGGCCTCTCGAAATAAGAAGGTCTTTAGAGCTCTTCGAAAGGCCTGCAGGGACTCTGCAGAGCGCACTTCGCTGGGGATGGCGTTCCAAATGGATGGGGCTGCCACCGAGAAGGCCCGGTTTCGGGTAACCGTCTTCCGGGCCTCTCGAGGGGTGGCAACCCGAAGCGAGTGCGCTCGCACCTGCCGAACTGGACGGACCGAGGTGGATCGCTGGATGATACGCTCTGACAGGTAGTCCGGTCCCAAGCCATGGAGGGTTTTATAAACTAAAACCAAGACCTTGAATCTAATCCGGGCCGCAACGGGCAACCAGTGCAGGCGAGCCAGGACTGGGGTGATATGGTCATAACGACGCACACCAGCCACCAGCCTGGCTTCCGCATTCTGTACCCGCTGCAGGCGCCGGAGAAGAGTCAAGGGCAACCCCATGTAGAGAGCGTTACAGTAGTCCAGTCTCGAGATCACCAGTGCTTGGACCACTGTTCTCAGAGAGTCAACATCCAGGTACGGGCGGATCTGGGCGATCTGACGAAGATGGAAATAAGCAGCCCTGGTCACCGACGCCACCTGAGCCTCCATGGTCAGCGCCGGGTCCAGGACCACGCCCAGATTCCGCGCCCTCTCCACAGGCTGGAGAGAAAACCCCCCCCCCCAGCTGCGGAAGAGGGCCACCGTACCCAGATGGTGAGCTCCCAAGGAACATAACCTCCGTCTTCTCGGGGTTGAGCTTAAGCCTGTTCGCCCCGGTCCAAGCCAGGACGGCGTCCAGGCACTCATCAAGGATCCTCACAGCTTCCACTGCAGAGGTGGAAAAGGAGAGATAGAGCTGCGTGTCATCAGCGTACTGATGACAGCAGACTCCAAATCTCCTAATGACCCCAGCCAGCGGCCTTACGTAGATGTTAAACAGCATGGGGGACAGCGACGACCCCTGTGGAACCCCACAATCCAGGCACATCCAGGCACCATCCCAACATGGTGGCGGCGAAAGTGAAGAGGAGGAAGAGGAAGATTTGAGCCAGGCCGTGAGGGAGGGAGGTACACCCCTGGCCCGTGCTGCTGCCCCCCGCCTTGCTGGGGGGATGGCAGAGAGGGGCTGGCGGTGATGGCTGCGGCAAAGGAGGATGTGACTGCAAAACGAGCAGCTCTGGTGCGTGTTTTGCAAAATACTCATAAACCAAGGCACTTGTAAACCAATGTGCTATTTTATATATAAATCAGAGCATTCAAGCATTAGAGATAGCTGGGAACCAAGTTGTAACCAGTCTGTAAATGATAATATCTAACAAGGATTTAACCATTATGCCTCCATTTAGCTCTGGTCAAAGGCAACTAGTGTAGAAAGATCAAGCAAGCCACTTGCCCATATATCGTAAGAGAGAGATCTGACAAGCCGATGTTTCTCTGTTTGCAGGCCTATAAGGGTAGGATGCATTACAAGTCATTGTTTGTCTATATGTCTCACAGGTACTCCTGCCTCCATTTGCATGCTTTTTGTAATATATGACTTCCCCCCCCCCCCACGCCCTTCTTGTTGCCCAGGAGCGTGAGAGCCTGCTGTCAAAATGGCAAAACAAAGACATGGAAAACCTGATTGAGTTGCACAACAAAGCTCCAGTGTGGAATGATGATACTCAGTCATATGTCCTGAATTTCCATGGGAGAGTCACGCAAGCTTCGGTGAAGAATTTCCAGATTGTGCA
Source organism: Phrynocephalus versicolor (assembly GCA_023846285.1). NCBI lineage: Eukaryota > Metazoa > Chordata > Lepidosauria > Squamata > Agamidae > Phrynocephalus > Phrynocephalus versicolor. The sequence goes on along the minus strand of JAHTLZ010000274.1, from coordinate 7,289,987 downwards.
TGACAATGACCGTAAGAACTAAAGCAGGGGCTGGTGGGATACAATCGCAGCCCCTTAGGTGCTGCAAGGGAGAAGATACATCCAGAAACTTTTGCTAAAATCTTCTAGGGTTGATGAGAGTCATTCACATCCAAAATTTTAATTGCGATCCAGTCCTAATACGTCATTCTTCCAGTATTTGGTTTTGCATATTTACAAGCACTGTTGTCAGTCTGCACTGTGAGATCCACCCCTCTGAGCTCCTTCTCCACCTGAGCCACTGAATTACACACTTCTAAAATCCTTCTCTGTTAATGGATATGCCCCTCACCACATTTAAACATATATTTCCTCCAAGACTTGCACATTGTTGGACTCATCCCAACGTGATCATCATCCCTTCCAACTTTCCATGGTATAAAATGTTGGCAAATTCCACTGTCTTTACTGCTAAATGTTAGCACCATGGGGAGATGATGTTGAATTTTACCTGACAACTATAGCAGGCTGCTTGGGCTGAACTTATGACTTGAACATGGGCATAATGCATGGGATGTGACCCAGGCAGGGACACTGCAGGGATTAACTGAATACAATGATCCCCCACCTATTGCAGGGGTTAGGGACCTGACCTGACCTGCGGTAATTGAAAATCCGCGATATGCGGATGGTAGGTCGAATCAGGCCTGGGGGGGTAGCTGGGGGCTCTTGTATTAACCCCCTCAACGGGCCTGTGAGAGCCTTCCCGGGCCTTCTGGAGGCCCCAAAAGGGCCTCCCTGTGAACCTGAAGTGACTTCTGGTAAACCGGAAATCATTTCTGAGGCCTCTGACAGGCCTAGAAAGGCTCTCGGAGGCCTCAGAAACGATTTTCAGCGATCCGGAAGTCACTTCTGGTTCGCAGGGAGGCTCTTTTGGGGCCTCCAGAAGGCCCTCACAGGCCTGTTCAGGGCAGCTCCAGTCCTGGAGTATGTATGGGAGGCTTGAAACAGAACTTTCCCCGCTTACCCTAGGGGACCTTTTTTCATATACTGCGGTCCCGCGATATAGCAGGACTGCAGTATATGAACCGCGAAAGGGTGGAGGACCACTGTAATCTAAAAGGTGGGAGACAGCATGAATCCATTAATAGGCAGAAATTGTGGTAAGGGTGGGGGTTGGCCCAATAACCTGTTTCACACTTTACCTGTTCTTTAAGACAGTTCAGTCACTTGTATGCACTAACGCAGGCCTGCACAATAGGTAGATCATGGGCTACTGGTAGTCTGCAAAGGGTTAAAAAGTGGCCCACCAGGGGATTTCCATAATCCAGCCTGTGGAACTTTGCAATTGGCCCACTCCCATCAGTGGCTGCTTTAAAAAAAATAATTTTCAGCCTGGATGGCCCATGGGGTGTTGTGTGCACCGTGTGCATAGCCGAGTGCCCAATGGCTCCCGTTGTCGGCTGTTTTAAAACATTAATTAATTTTCAGCCTGGAGTGGTGCAAGGCATGTGTGTTTTTGGTTGGTGGGGAATTGAGCCAGCTCCATATTTTTTATTTCACTCCCCCTTGTGGAATGTGTGTGGGGGGGGGAGGGGGAAGCGCTGCTTAGCTGGTCCAGCTCCTTTTTTTCCTCCTACTTTGTGGTGGGGAGTGCTGCTTGGCTGGGCCAGCTCCCGGTTCTTTCCTTCCGCCCCCCCCCCTTTTTGGCTCCTTCATGTAGTAGCCCTCAGGCACTTTGGGCCAGAAAAAGTTGACCTCGGCCTGTTCAAAGTTGGACAGCCCTGCACTAACCCTTGCATTTGAAAGTTCTGGACTAAAAGTTGCCGCAGAAAGGCTTGGATGCTGCCATTGGAGAGAATGAATGGGTCATGTGGGATCTTTTGGCCATACAGAGTGGAAAGAGAGGATGGGAAGTAATCCAATTGGCAGAGGGCGGAGATACTTTGCAGCATGTGACAATACCCTTGACATACAGTATTCGCAATAGATAGACTGGATTGTAGCCATTTTCAGGGTCCCCCCTCGGTCCTAGCGCCATGTGATGCATGAAGATTGTAATTCATCCTCTCTCTCTTTCTCCCTTCCTCTCCCTCCCTCTCTCCAGCTGACTACATTGTGATGCAGTTTGGCCGTGTAGCCGAAGATGTTTTCACCTTGGACTTCAATTACCCTCTCTGTGCGCTTCAGGCCTTTGCGATTGGACTCTCCAGCTTTGATAGCAAGCTAGCCTGTGAATGACAGACCTGGCACACCAGGGCCGCCTTACCTTTTTCTCCCTGTGCTGATACTTGAGTAGAAGAAAAACCTACAGGATATAATCAGGAACATTTCCCAAATTTTGAGGATATTGAAGGGAATTTAATTATGTTTGTTTTTTACGTGATGAATCCAAAGCTTTCTATCCCTAAGTGTTTAAAGCACTACCTTGTACAAATGGTGGCTGATGACAATTTACTAACATAAATTGGTTCTTACAATCACATGCTTTATCCAGTTTTAATGATATTTTGAGGGCAAACTAATACTAGTCTCAAAGCTTTATGAAAGGATATGTAGGGAAAAAAATAACAAAATAGCAGCCATTCAAATTTATTTCAGGGAAGCTGACAAAATATGGGCAGAATATGTTATGAAATGAACTTGAAATATTTCATGCATAAGGAAAATGGTACAAGTGACTTTTTTCAGTTTTCTGTCTGTCTGCCATGCATCCAGGTGTGCAGTCAAGTGTTTGCCATGCATATGTGAGCGTGCAGTAGCCAGCTGGAACAATTGTGCCCAGTAGTTACACTGTGCTGCATAAACCCAGTAGCATTCCAGCCAGTAGGAGGGCATAGGTTTCTGTACGACCAGGCTTTTGTGACGATGAAAAGAAAGTAAGATAAATGTTTAACATTGCTGCCCAAATCACTACTTCTCCATTAAACATTCAACTCTTCTGACAACCTGCCAGAGAGGAGGATGTTGTAGGGAGTGCACAAAGAAAGAGATTGTTCAATATTAGTGAGTCTGAGATCTCAAGAGGGTTTCCTCTGTGAGATCTCAGCTTCGGGAAGCTCTTGGGAGACCTTTTGATCTCATGGATCTTTACTCACTGGCGGCCCTTGAGTTACTAGTCATGTCTTTCCAGGCTGGTAGGCAGTGTAAGAACATCATGCTTCCTGCTTTGAAAGTTTTGCCTTACAACGTGACTGGTACATCTCTGTGAAATGCTATGTAAGCACTGTGAAAATAGACATGAGTGGTTGCAGGAGTTGGGATGTGCAAGTTGTGGTGGTCTACCATAGGGTTGGGTGGATTCTTGTTTCCTTTATTCTCTACTTGCTGGCCACTTTATTCAACTTGCCTCTTCAACCACATCCCTCAAGCTGCTGCAGAGTATGTCTCTTACCTTTTATTTCTTTTGTTCTGGCTGCCAAAATCTATTCTCCAAGGCCCGTCTCTCTCTCTCACACACACACACACATCTGTGGCTGGTGGTACATACATCATTTTGCAGGGGGAACAACAATGAAAGGTTTAATATTGTAGGAATATTGTTACAGATTAAATTAGAATGATAATTTATAACTATTAATTTTTGTATCTACTTTTTATATATTTGCATGTTAAATATTTATATTAAAGCTATATTAGATGCAAAGTATTAGGATCCCATGACTACTACGGAAGTCAAGCTTTTAAATTGTTAATTAGAAAAATTAAACAAGGAAGCATATGGAAGCTGCACTTTGATGCACTTTTACAAATTGTGCCTTTTTGCAGCTCTGGTCACACCAGCTCTGCTAACTGCAACCCTCTTCTCTTTTCTGGAAGGAAGTCCCATCGCATTTAGAGAGGTGTATATCTGAATAGACAAACATGAATTGCATTATAGTTAGGCAAATTGTCTTCAAAACAAGAGCATATACATAATCTGAAAATGAGTAACAAGTCATGTAATAAACTGGTTGATTGTCTTCTGTGGAGGTTTTTAAGCAGAGGCTGGATGGACATCTGTTGGAAATATTGTGATGGGGTTACTTGGGGTTCCTACATGGCAGGGGGTTGGACTAGATCAGGCATGCCCAAACCTCGGCCCTCCAGATGTTTTGGACTACAACTCCCACAGTCCTTTGCCATTGGGAATACAGGCTTGGAATTCTGGGAGTTGTGGTCCAAAACATCTGGAGGGCTGAAGATTGGGTATGCCTGGACTAGATGGCCCTTGAGGTCTCTTCCAACTCTATCATTCTATGATACTATGAAAACAAGAGCATATACATAATTTGAAAATGAGTAACAAGTCATGTAATAAACTGGTTGTCCAGTCAAGCAAAAAAAGGCAAACACCAGTGAAAACTTTTTAAATTGCAAGATAACATGGATAGAGTTTAGTGCTGTGACAGGAATGCAGGATTCATTATCAATGGTCCATCACGTTTGTTTGAAAATTGGTAATCCAGTTAAGGACATATTGGAGTCATGAGTCCTGCGCAGGTGTTTACATACACATTGACAGGAAGGAGTATGCAAAGCCTTGTGTCCAGTGTCCCCAGCATACAACCTTCTGAAAAAACCCTCCATACATTTTCATTAACATATTCTGGGGAAAACACTTCCCAGTCTCATGATTGGGAATCCTGTCTGATCAGGGTTCCGAATCCTAAGGAGGTTTGTAAGCATCCTACAGAGGCTTGTAAGTGGAACCTTCCTTCATCCTTCAACATGATAAGCATACATGTGACAGGGGTTGGGACTAGAGATGTAAAATTTCCAGAAATTTGGAAGCTCAGGAAAAAAAACTGTTTTTCCCCATTTCCCCCCCAGAAAAAAATGAAAATTTTTGGAAAATTTGAAAACAAATGCTACATTAGCACTCCCCCCTTCCCCCTTTCCAGCTTGAACATAAAGTATGACTATGGACAATTTGACTTGGCATAAAATTATTATAACTAGCATATTAAAATATAGTGTATCCAAACAATTATTACAAACAGAATTTACTTTTTATAAACTAATTAATGTAGCTAAAGGATTCAGTTTTCTGGAATCAGATAAATGTAAACTCTTAACTTTTAAAATTAATTTAATTTAATTTAATTTAATTTAATTTAATATATACTTTCAGGTTATTTTTGTTGCTCTGTATTTTCTTCCAGTGCTTTGAGGCCTAGTGAAGAGCATAGAATGGAACCAAACATAGCCTCCCACATGCAAAAACAAAAGTGAAACCTTTTTGTTTTTCTTGCGACAATAGAATGCATCTTGTTCTTGCATTGGAGGGTTCAGTTTGTAACCTAGGACTTGCTTGTCCTTGCTGCACAGAAATTAGAATAATCTGATACTGTGCATATTTTTAGAAATGATTTGGAAAATATTTGAACACCCTGTCTTAAAATATTTTATTCATCATGTTAAAATAAAACATTCTATACTCATTGTTTTTCTTTTTCTTTTTTAATTTTTCCATTAGGGGGGCGAACAAAAAAGGCTACAAAAAGAAAACCATTTTGTTTTCCAAATTTTTCCAGTTTTTTTCTGGGTCTTCACATCTCTAGTTGGGACTAGATTTGTATGCACACATCCTTCCTTTCAATGATTTTCACCCTGGCATGAAAAGACTGAAGAACAATGCATGGTTACAATATGAAGGCAATTAATACCACACTCTTCTTATATATATAACATCTGAAACTAAGAAACAGCATAATTTAAAGGGACACAATACAGTTAAAATGCCACAGAACGAACACTGAACTTGAGAGCTCTTTGTTTTTACGATTGCTATTAATATTGACAGTGCAAAAGATTGTGGAAATAAACACTAGTGGGGAAGTCAAACGTTACTTGCATTCTTCATCACAGCTTATTACAACACTTTAGAATCATATCCCTGCTGTACATTTACTCCATATGTGTCAATCAATTATATAAACACAAAGTGACCAGGTTTTAATTGTTGTCTTTACTGTTTAACATTGTTTATGGGTCCTCTCTGTCAATGTATGTAAAAAAGGGAACCAACCTTTTAAGATTGACTTACGCCTCATAATTGCTTCAGTCAATTCTGTTGTGTTTGTTTGTCAGCAAGGGCTGCTTCCCAGATAGTCAGAAAACATAATTTCTTCATTCCACGTTTCATGACATACCTATCCTACCTGCTACAGATAATAAAAAATAGTTTTTATCTAATAACACTTTCTCTGTGTTATTAAAAACAAATAGAAGGGTTATTCATGAGGGGCTGTGAACTTTCATGGCACCGGGGGGTGAGGAAATGTGTTTGAAAATGGTAGTCTAAAATATTGCTAGATTCACTGGTTTACTTCAAGTGGAACAACATGTCTCTGAGTTGACATCCTCTGCTACACTGGAGAGAAGAATATGTGCTGAGGTTGTTTGGTTTGACTGGTGTTAAATGCCAGTTCTACAACAGGTTTTAAATGTTTATATCTAATTGCAGTTGAAATAGATTTGAGTGAGTTCTTTCTCCTGATGGCATCGTATTGTGCATGCATAAGCTGTTCTGTTGCACTACAGTGTGTCATTAATCAACCATAGAGAGTTAACATTTAGTTTTGGGCACAATTGCACTCATTTTCTGAACTTGTTGCCTTGTTCCCTCACACAATTTTTCAGATCATGTTGCCTTGTTCTCTCATGCAATTTTGGGAGCAAGACTGTCTGAATGATTTGAAACCAGTTCTTTTCTGTATTTAGGTGATCTATACAAAGGGCTTTTCTGATGCTGCCACTGTGAGATAAACCTTCCAACTTTGCTTAGACCACAGGCAGGGCTCTGATATTGTTTTTCTCTATCTGGCTGATCGGTGGTTATGGCAGGATTATGGTTATGGTATAGGCAGAAAGTTTGCTTTTCAGGAGGCTGACACTTAGGGGCTGTTATTGTTTCATTCTGGGGTACTAAGCACAAAAACATGATTTCTGAATGCATTGACTTAATATGTACACACTGTTACGCGAGGGTGACATTGAAACTCCTGCCACAGTAGTTTAAGATGGTAACACTTAAATATTTTAGTAATAATAGAATAAAGAATATGTGCTTCTGCATCATGAAACCACACCAAAATTATATCCATAGCGAAAGACAATTGTAATGGGCTCAAACTGTACAAAGCTCACATGAAGGGTAGCAGAGAAACCATTTAAAAGATGTCTGTGAAGATTCTCAGTCATCCAGGTGAGTTTATCTGGAAGTTGAGTCATGGCTACTGGACTTCTTTTTGAGAGATAGAAACGTTTCGCTGTTCATCCAAACAGCTTCATCGGTCCGACTCAACTTCCAGACCATTTAAAAGAAAAAGTTATCAGGCATACAGTTTTCGCTGAGCACCAAATAACCCTTCTTTACCTTTTAGAGGTAAATTCTGACAAAGCATCAAAGAAACAGATATAAAATGTTCATAGCATTTTATTTTGTCTCTTCAGCAAATATTTAACATGCCAAAATGAAGGCAAATACTGTATAAAGCCAATTGAAAGTCATCAGTGGTTTTTGTAAAGGGATACTATTTTTGTAGTTTTAATTGTTCTTATTTAAAAACAATGCATATATTTACATTTTAGTTGACGTAGTGATTTTTGGCAGCCACATAGATTTCTCAGTATTAAATGGTTGCAGAAGCCTGGTTCACATACCAAATTATGTGTCATTTACTGTTCTGTGACTAAGACAATTTCTTTCTTTCAGTATGTTATTCAAATGTTGCATTTTGCTTGAGATAAAATGTAGTTAGCTGCCAATTTGTAATGGTTTAATTTATACTTTTAAAAAGGTTTCAAATTAGTATTGGGTCTAATATTAGCTGGCCCTCAAATATCACAAAATATCACAAATATCACAAAAAATTTATAAAGATGACAGAAAGGACAGAATCATGCTCTTCAGGAGTTATCATCAGGAAACCTCCTTCAGTAATAATCCTGTGGGGAATAGTGCAGAAGTACTGTCATGGAGGCAGGAAAGTAGGCACTGTGGAATCCTGTATTATTTAATATTTATTTTATTTTATTTTGAATATTTCCACCACCACCACCTTTCTCCTTGGAGAAGGACCCAAGGTGGCTCACAATATTGAGGGACAATATATAGCCCAGAACATTTAAGATATATTCAAGTTAAGGACGGAATTAGAAGAGGCATCTTAGAACATTAAAAGGTAACATTAAAGCTATAAAGAGCACACAAAAAGAAAAAAATCCATTATGGGGGGTGGGAACTAACATGGGAAACACTAGTGTTCTTATGAAATCAGTCAATGTAATCATGCATGGTAATCCATATAAAAGTCACATAGTAAGTAGTCCCTCATTCAGGGAAAACTTGCCTGAAGAGGAAGGTCTTTGCCTGCAGAGATGGGACAGTCCTGGCCTCCAGCAGAAGGGAGTTCCAAAATCTGGGAGCAGCAACAGAGAAGGCCCTTTCATGTGTTCAGAAGAGAGGCTGCTGTGAAGGTGGCAGGGTGGAGAGAAAGGCCTCTCCTGATGACCTTAACACCTGAGCTGGTTCATACTGTGAGATTCGATCTTTGAGGTAGCTAGGACCCAGGCCATTTTGTGCTTTGTATGTTAAGGTCAGCACTTTGAATTGTGCCCGATAGCTGATTGGCAACCGGTGGAGCTGCTTTAGTAAGAGTATAATGTGATCTTTGTAACCCACCCCAGTTAGCAATCTGGCTGCTGCATTTTGGACCTGTTAAAGTTACCTGGGGCTTTCCCACATAGAACACATTACAGTAGTCCAGCCAGGATGTCACTAGGGCATGTGTCACAGTGGACAGAGCAGGTTTCTCAAGAAACGGGAGTAATTGGCATGCTAATTTTAATTGTGCAAATGCACTCCTGGCCACAGCTGTGACCTGGGCATCTAGGCTCTAGGATGAGAACAGGAGCACCCCCAAGCTACGGACCTCTTTTTTCAATTGGGGGTTATCCCATCCAGTACAGGTTGCATCCCAATCCCTTGATCTCCCTTTCGACTGACCAGAAGCACCTCTGTCTTGTCTGGGTTTAGATTCAGTTTGTGCTTCCTCATCATATCTGTCAAGTTTTGAATTTTAAAATAAGGGAAATTTTTTGACACCCGCTGTAAGGAGGAAGGGCCAGCCAGCCCGCCAGCCCACCAACATCCCTCTGGCTTGAGGGGAAGCCCCGGGATCTCTGACCTTAGAAGCAGTGTGCAGCCAAGCGGGGGGGGGGAGGGGGGAGAGACGGCAAGAAGCTGGAAAGGCCCATTCCACAGCCGTCTTGTCTGGTGCCAGGAGCTCTGAGCAGCGGTGCAGGCAGTGGGTGGGTGGGGATGGGGAGTGCTGCAGCCCTCCCATTTGGTGCTGCCACACCAGCTTAGCCCCTCTTCCCCAGCCTTGGTTCCCCCTTCAGTTTGCTCCAGCTTCTGGCCCATCCGGCAGCCGGTGCGCTGCTCACTCGCTCACACTCAGAGCAGAGGGGGTGGAGCAAATACAGGGCATTTCCGGGAAAATAAATGATCCGGGAAGACAGTGGGGAAAGGGGTGAAAATGGGTGTTTCCCGGCCAATACGGGAAACTTGACAGATATGTTCCTCATCCAGTTCATTAGCAAAGCTAAGTACTGATTTAAAGTCAAAATAGCTTCCTTGAAATCCGGAAGTGATGAGAGGTAGAGTTGAGTGTCACTGGCATACTGGTGACACTTAACGCCAAAACTCCCCCCAATGGTTTCATATAAATGTTAAATAACATAGGAGACAGAACAGAACCCTGAGGGACCCAACTGGTCAGTGGCCGTGGTATTGAACATGTGTCTTGTAACACCACTTTCTGCATTCTCTCCTGCAGGAAAGACTGAAGCCACTGTAAGACAGTGCCCCAAAGAACCATTTCAGAGAGATGAGTCAGGAGGATGTTGTGATCAATAGTGTCAAAAGCAACTGAGAGGTGCAGTAAAACCGAAAGGGACACAGATCTATCCATTTCCCTGCGCAAGTCATCTACCAAGGCAACCAGTGCCGTCTCAGTCCCATAACCAGGCCTGAAGCCAGATTGAAATGGATCTAGGTAGTTTATCTCATTCAGAAACCTCTGGAGCTGTGAGGCCACAACCCGCTCTAGTACTTTCCCCAAGAATGGGATGTTAGATACTGGTCAGTAAATGCTCAATATTTTTGGATCTAAGGAGGGCTTTTTAAAGAGTGGTTTTACTATTGCCTCCTTCAAGCATGCTGGAATCCTGCCCTGTTGCAAGGAGGCATTCACTACTCTTCCTAACCAGTCTGCCAGACCCTTTCTGCAAGCTTTTATGAGCCCGGAAAGGCAAAGGTCCAACAGACATGGTCCATTTAGAGCTTCATAACTAAGACCTCTTACCCCCAAATCTTTCCAGATTTCAGGGGATTCCCTAAAATTCCTTCGGGAAGGTATCCCTGCTACTTTGGAGCCCCAAGGTAAGTAAATTTTGATTGCATATTTTTAAAAATAATTTTGAACGCATAGTTTTTTTAAAAATATACACTCAAAAATTACTTACCTTGGGGCACTAAAATAGCAGGGATACGTTCCAAAAGCAATATTAGAGAACCTCCTGAAATTTGGAAACATTTGGAGGTAAGGGAGTTGAGTTGAGTTATGATTAGTAGTGATTAGTCAGTTAGCTGTATCATGGACAACTTAGCTGGACTGGAGTCCCCTTTTTTTGTTGGGCATCACATTTGCATATTATGTTATATTCATATGTTAATGCAAGAGACTCACAGCAGCTAAGAATAAAAGATATCTAGCATCAGTACATGAGTTGCTAGCGCCTGCTAAAATTTGATTTTGTAATGTACACGTTCTATATTGGGACTGAAAGTTTTGTCCTCATGTGAAGCATGGGGATTCAAGATATAATCACATTGCTTCCTAACTATCATGCTACCCAGCCTCTTAGTGAAGCCACCCATACAATAATCTAACCCGGCCAAGTAAATATGGCCTCCCCTGTGTGGATGAAACTAATTGTTTTCCCTCTTGGAACTAGTACCCTCCTGGAGCCCCTTCCCCCTTTTATCTGGCAGGTGCAATTCCCTCTTCACTCACACTGAAGAATGATACCCAAGTGACTAAGTGGCCAGTCCAAGACAATGGATGATAATCACAGAACAGTGAAATTGGAAGGAGCCTACAAGGCCATCAACTCCTTCTCAATACAGGGATGCTAATCAAATGATACCTGCCACGTGGTTGTCTTAAATCTAAAATACCAAAAAGACCTGGGAGAGAGAACCAGGTGGTGTGTGGAGTCAAAAGGACTACAAATGTGGGTCGTGGGTCTCCTTGAGGAAGGATGCCAGTCAAACGTGTCTCTCCTTGGACTCCAATCATAATCTTTGGAGTTTGGGAATTCTTAAAAGAGAGCACCAACAGATATTATCTCAAGTTCTAGGTGGGTCACTATGAGAATAGGAATTCTGCTAGATATCTGAGTTTCAATTTGCTTAAGACCATGAAAGGTAACTACTAGCATATTGGCAGTGAAGTTCTATTAATAGGGGGTAAAATGTTCCCAGAAGGGTGTCCTAGTTAATAGTTTATTAGCGGAACCCTTTATGTATGTGAATGGATTTCAAGGATACTCCCATCTGAATATGATGAATTAGATTTATTAAAATAAAGCTATCCAGCTTGGGGCATTATTGCTACACAATAAAACCTGTTAAATAAACTACTTGAACAAGCCTATGCAGTTTGTGACCATAGCTGAGAGACAGAGGGAATCACAGTCGTATGCCAGTAAGGTGACAAAAATAGCAAAGCACTTGGATGCTCCCTGATCCTAACCAACTATCAAAATATTTATCCAGCTTCTTATAGGCTTCAAAGACGAGTGTCTGGAAATAAGCAGTCCTTAGGTAGGTGTGTAGATGGAAGATGTGCAGGCTTGCTACATGATGGTCCGGTTCAGGCCTAAGGCTTAGCTGTGGAACTAGATAATGGGTTCAGCAACAAGATGAGCGATTTTCAGGCAAAACAAAAAAGGGGGAGGGGAAGTGAGGAAGGATGGCTGTTCTTTAATATTCCTAAAACCATGGTAAGAAAACAGATTGCTTTCAACAAATGGTATATAACATGCTTTAAAATCCATAGTATTTAATGCCAAGCTACAGAATGAAATTATCCAAATGGACACATTTCTGGTAAGCATCAATTCCAGCCAGAAGGACTTCACTCTTGAGCCCCGGAGCTCAATGGGATGAGAGCGGGAAGGGGTCACGCTACCCTTTCAGGAAGAGGTGCCATTCTTGCTTCAGTCATGAGTGGCCCGTACTTTTGGATTTAGAAATGAAGCCACAGCCAATCATCCCTTGTCATGTTTCATTTCCGGATGCCTGCCTGGCTTATTTTTCTGACACTGATGGTTCCAGTTTTTCTCCGTCCTGGGGTTATTTACATTGACAGCAGCCTGCTCTTTGCTGCTCTTTGCTGTGTATTTAAATTCGTAAATGGGTAAAGGCAATGTATATTATTCATTTTATCCTGGATAAACGAGAAAAGCATTGATTGAATAAATACAAAGCTTTTGTTTATTACGAAGTTATGTAGCAATAAAGAAACACAATTTCCTAAAGCGTGACTGTGTGTATATGCATCATATTTAAATACCAGATGGTGCATTTTGAGAGGGTTCCATGCATTTTCCAATCATAACATAACATCACAATATAAATGGAAGTTCCGCTGTGGCTGTTTTTCTGTTTCCCCCTACTGCTACTACATTTAGTACTCTTTTCCCAAAGGCTAACCAGTGGGTTAGGCATCTATTTATAGAGACAGCCATCTACTGTAATGGAATCAAGAACCAAATCCACATACACAGGCATCAAATGGAGACCAACAATAAATATAGTCTTTAATTTTAGCAAAGAGCAGGACATGTGTACTTGAAGCCATCTCCTAGCTTCCATAAACATGCTGAAGTATTTCTCCAAAGGTTCAGTTAACAAAGAAACAAGATCCTGAACCCCCTTCCAAGGTCTTGCTCATGTACATTCTGCTGATTTCAAAGACTGTGTGTATGCAGGACTGCAATCTAATAGGATCCCAGCTACATATGAATCAGAAACAAAACAATCACAAAGCAAATTCCTGTTTTCAGACTATGCAGTTCTTCTGAAAGAGAATGCTGCTCTATATTTTAAATCTCAATATAATCTCAGCCATCTACTCACAACAGTAAATCCTAAAAGGCCATTTGGTAAGAAAAACAGCATGCAAACCTTTGGGGGGGGGGGAATATAAGTAATAATGTGGATTTTTAAAATTATGTCTTGAAACGAAGCAGAAAAGAGAACCCACAACTACTTTATGCCTAGACAAAAGCCTTATGTAGAAAGTGTTATACATTCATGTTAGCCCTCTTTACACACACGTACACACACACACACACAGAGCCCACGTGGCACTTTGTTCGGCAAGGAGAGACTACTGACTTTCCATCACAGATAACTTCAAGGCTTTCAGGGTCCTGTAAGGGATGGTTCTCCGCTCGAGGTGGACAGATCAGGAATTGTTCTCGTTTCAACAGAGCTGCTTGTTAGCGCATTTTGTATTCATTAGATATTGAAGTTTCACACAGCTGCCCTTTAAAATCCAAATCTACTGTGAAATCCAGGTCACGCTGTAATGAAAATGCAGACATAAGATTTTGCAGTGCATTACTGGGCCAGTATAATGTTTAAGAACTAAAAAGCCTCTGGATCAGAATTTCCATAGGTGGCTATAAACAACTTCTGTAATATAGGCAGAAATAAAACACAGAAGACCTATATTGTATGAGGTGTGTAAATATTACTTTAATAACAGCCTTATCCAGGTGGCATAGAAGCTAATGGTTTGGACATGCATCCAGAGTCCCGCCTGGCTCAATCGCCATCAATTTCAACACATGTTCATTGTGAAGTCTGAAGGGTAAAGATTCCTGTTCAAGTGTAGGATCTCTTCATGAGGTAAAATCCAGGAATATGTGAGTTCTTGTTCCCATAGAAACCCTACATGCAAGTGGGAGATATATTCTCTTCAGACTTGGCAATGATGACACACAGAAAGCAAGGGGTGGAGGGAGAGGGTCAATCCAGGTACTCCTTTCTAGGTGTGCTCAAGCTACTGGGTTCTGTAACATCTGAATCGCTCATTAGTACTATGTAATAATAAATATGTTAAAGGGTTGCAAGGGATTCATGTTTGACACCCTGACCACTGACCTGTGTGTGTGGGGGTCCCCCAGGGTTCTGTTTTGTCAACTATGTGGACTGTACCAGTACACTGATGACACCCAAATGTACCTCTCCTTGCCACCTAAATGCAAATAAGCTACTTTGGCTTTAGGTCAGAGTTTCATACCAGTAATGGACTGGAGGAGGGTGAACAAATTTAAACTTTATCCAGTCAAGGCAGAGGTGCTTCTGGTCAGTTGAAAGGGAGAACAAGGGATAGGGAAGCAGCCACTGTGACACACATCCTAGTTATTTCCTGGCTGGATTACTGTAACGAGCTCTAGCAGGGGCTACCAACGGAAAGTGTCAGGAAGCATCCGTGGATCCAAAATGCAGTAGCCAGATTGCTGGCTGGGGCTGGTTACAGGGATCACATGACACCCTTGCTACAGAAGCTCCACTTGGCTGCCAATCGGTTTTCAGGTACAATCTAAAGTACTGGTTTTAATCTATAAAGCCCTAAATGGTCTGGGTCCAAATGATCTCAACAACCTTTCATTCAGTACTACTACTGTCACAGGTCCATCTAATGGAGGCACACAATTGCGTATTGTTCTTAAAGTTAATATTGCCTTTTTAATGATGTAAGATGCTTACACTCATTGTTTTTAGCTTTAAATATTGTCTTCAAGGTTGTTAAAAACCATCGTATACTAATTTAACATTTCTTCAGTGTTGTAAGCCACCTTTGGTCCTTTTTGAGGAGAAAGGTGAATTAAAACTATTTTAAATAAGTAAATACAAAATCAAGTGGCACAGCACTGAACTGATATAACAAATTGGGAAAATGCAATGCCTACTTGAAATAGCTCTACACTGTGGAAAGTGCAATAAAGAACTGTCTGGAGGATAGACTCAGGAGGCCCCCACTTGATGGGGATGTTCTTACTGTACTGGACCAACACACCGTGTTGGTGATAGTATAGCTGGAACATTTACTCTCAAGGGAGGGTCTCTTGTTTCTCCTTTGGTCAAGGTTTGTTTTATTTTTATCATTCAACCGCCTTTGACAATTGAAAGTCATCAGTGGTTTTTGTAAAGGGATACTATTTTTGTAGTTTTAAACTTTTAATTGTTCTTATTTAAAAACAATGCATATATTTACATTTTAGTTGACATGTAGTGATTTTTGGCAGCCACATAGATTTCTCAGTATTAAATGGTTGCAGAAGCCTGGTTCACATACCAAATTATGTATCATTTACTGTTCTGTGACTAAGACAATTTCTTTCTTTCAGTATGTTATTCAAATGTTGCATTTTGCTTGAGATAAAATGTAGTTAGCTGCCAATTTGTAATGGTTTAATTTATACTTTTTTAAAAAGGTTTCGAATTAGTATTGGGTCTAATATTAGCTGGCCCTCAAATATCACCAAAATGTATAAAGATGACAGAAAGGACAGAATCATGCTCTTCAGGAGTTATCATCAGGAAACCTCCTTCAGTAATAATCCTGTGGGGAATAGTGCAGAAGTACTGTCATGGAGGCAGGAAAGTAGGCACTGTGGAATCCTGTATTATTTATTATTTTATTTTATTTTATTTTATTTTGAATATTCCCCACCACCACCACCTTTCTCCTTAATTTCCCCCCTCTGGCAGGAGGATGCACTGCATGCTAAAGGCAAACATTTTCCTACACAGCTCCACCTTATATATGACAAAACTATCATTTCCCCTTTCTATAGGTGTCTGTGCTGGATTTAGGAATGTACATAATCCCAACAATAAAAATGAATGGGTATCGGAGGGCCAGGTGTCATTTCACATCCCTTTGCTTCATTAAGTTATGACTCAGAAATATCTGCTAAAAGGCTGCCCCGCGGTAGTCACCTCAACTCCGATAACTTACCTCGTTTTTCACGTTCGGTTTCATGGATATGGTTCCATAGATTTCTTCACCTCTTCTTACAGTTAGGTAGTCCTCCAGGTAGAATACTGTTTGTTTCCAATGGGTATAAGGAGCATCAGGAGCTGCAAAAGGAGTCAAATTTATCTCCTTTGTGGATTTATCAGGGTTCAAAGTTCTGGTGTATGTTCCATCATTTTCAGAGCCACTTAACCAGATGAAACAACTTAAAAGTTGTATTTGGGGCAGCCCAGTATTCACAACCAATGCCTTATGAGCTGCTTACATTTGCCTGCATTGGTCGTTAAATGTCATGATGTAATTCTAATATATAACTGGAGATACGCGGATCCCTCTAGCAGTTGACATGAGCATGCCCAAGCACTTTCTTTCCCTGGCCTGTGCAGATCCTGAGGGGTGCACATCTGCACTGAAGGCAACAATGCTAGTGGACAGAACACACCTGACAGGCAACATGTGCTAAATCTGACCCAACACATCATGAAAGCTACTACGGCCACCTCTCTACCACCACCCCTATTTTTTAAATTAAACACATGGGCACTAGAGGGCGAGGTGGAGCTTTTTCAATTAATAACTGATTTTTCATTTAACACAAAAATATTGTAGCTAGCAAGCTTTACAGTACACTAACAATGCATTAAGTTTTTTTAAAAATACAATGGAGCCCCATATAACAAACGGTTTGTATAACATAACATCTGTACAACATAAAAAATTCCAGATATAGGGGAAATTTGCTTAACAGAATTGCCTATGGGGCGAATTCGTACAACATAAAAATGGTCGCAATTAGGGATTACTCTGTTTTCAATGCATTCTCCTATGGAAATTTAGTATGGAAAATTTGCTTAACCTAATTTCATTTGGAATGAATTGATTCCTTTATACAAGGTACCACTGTAACACTAAATTAATATGCAAATTATTTCTTTAACCCTGCCTCTTGGTAGTTCAACTGTTAGGCTACCAGCAAATCTGAAAAATGCACTCGACCCTCACTGAGATCACCCAACTGGGATGTAAAGCTTTAAGAGTAAGTTTTAAATTGGGTCCAGATGTGTACTATCAAATGGTGGGGCCAGCATAACATAAGTGTCAAATCATCTCACCACTTAGCACCTACTATTACTTCAACAATTACATTTTGTACCAGGTGACATTTCTGGAATATTTTCAAGGTAGCCAGTACAGAACCCAGATACAGTAGTAAGGCTCAGTGTACCATGTTATACGCTGCTGATTGGTTCAGATAAGAATCT
Source organism: Phrynocephalus versicolor (assembly GCA_023846285.1). NCBI lineage: Eukaryota > Metazoa > Chordata > Lepidosauria > Squamata > Agamidae > Phrynocephalus > Phrynocephalus versicolor. The sequence continues at coordinate 7,272,661 of JAHTLZ010000274.1, read as the reverse complement.
TGTTGGTGAACTGCTGGCAACATACAATTCTAATGAAAATAAAAGTGAGCTTTCAAATTTGCATTTCATTTTAGAACCCCATCCTATTCTATACCCAGCAAAAGTTGGTCTATTGTGGCCTCAGAGCCAATTGCTGTCTGTGTACGACATCTAGCCAGATGGCTGAACTCTGTCCTGCCTCTCTGAGGCACATTAGCTCTTCAGCTTTCCACGATAGCTTGAACAATGGAAAATACTAGACCGAAGAGGAAGAGAAGGATAGAGGGCTGAATGATTAGATGAGTGATGAAAAGTCGTGGCAGGATGAGGGGAAAATGTGACAAGACGATAAGCCCCTCCACCTGCAACGAGGACGATGGCTAAAGAGAATGCAGCCTAGCCAAGTGACCTACTAGGATCAAGTAATCAGATGACAAAGATGTATGGCCCATGGTTTCCAGTCAGAAAAAATGTGCATCAACTCCAAATGAGATATTTGGGAGTGGTTTTACCAGTTCCCCATGGGATACTAAACAAGTATCACCACAAGGAGATCGGCCTGATTAATTGTGAACAGGTCTGTGCAAGAAAAGCAAGACAGTCACAGAGATGATAGAAGACATAATAATATAATGCCCAGCTGGAGTAATCTTGATGCACTGAGCTGCCCATAATCCAGAGACGGCTGACCCTTCTTCAGTGTCAGTCCCCCCCATTGACCAGAATTACATGCCTACCAAGAGGTGAATGATGTCTTAGAGAAATCAGCCAGGGGTTCATTGCCTGCTTGTCCATCAAAATGGGAGAGGGGGTGTCAAGGAAATTAAGTGTGGACTTACCCGTAGAAAATCCCATTTTTTTGTGGCACTTGGTAAACTCTATATTAAAATACGTGACCAAGGCATGAATGTAGTCGTTGCGCTGAATCTGGAGGCAAAATGCAGAGGTGAACGCCAGTTCTTCCAGCTTCACTGTATAAATATCCACTTCCTATGTTAAAGCAACAGGGATGGAAAGAGGCCATTTAAAGGACTCAGAATAAATTAACCCAGACTAGTATTATTTTCTTTTTTTAAAAAAAATCTGCTATATTAAGTACAATTGTTGGAGGAGGTTATTTCATTTTTAATTTTTAAAAATTATTTGATTTTTATATGTCTTAATTGCATGCTCTAATTTTATTTGTATTCTCCTACTAAAACATTACTGCTATTTTGTTGTTGATTTTCTTTCCTTTTAAAAAAGGTGGGACATAACTTTAATGAATTTAATAAATTTAGGTATATTAACTCTCTACTTTTCCAATCAAAGAACACAGGAAGGGAGAGAGCTCAGAACCAGAATCAGAAGTGTACCTTCATCTGAAGGACAAAACACACTCATTCAAAGATGTGGATGTACACATGTTAGACAGAGAAGATGAGTGGCTTGAGAGAGTGGTCAGGGAAGCCATTCGTAATGCATGTATTGAAAACCCCTCTCTCAACAGAGGTGCGGGGCTCAGGCACAATTTGTCTCCCACTTATCAGGTGGCCCTTTCACTTGGTATATTTGAAGAAATAAAAAAAGTGGGTTGAGCCCTGTGACCAGAAAAACAAATTCAAAAGTAGGCTAGGTGATACCTTCATGTACCATGTATCCTGGACTTTGAAGCAGTCTTAACACCAGCTTGCCTCCTGATACCATCATCTGGTGTATTCCATCTGACTAAAAAGATTCTCAGTGCCTGATAGACAACATCTTCTATCAAGATTGCATTTCTGGTACAATGCTTTGATAAAGACAGCAAGTTGCTATTGAAAGCTTAGCTTACTTTTTTTTGTTTTAGTAGTGACCAATAAAGGTATCATCTAGCCTACTTCTGAATTGGTATATTTGGCAATCTATCACTTTGGTGTGATCAAATGCTGGAGAATTAGCTGTTATGCAGAAAGCTAGACAAGCCCGTGATGCTTATAAATAGGCAAACAAGTGCTTAAGTTCACACTTTTAAATCACCATACCTTTATTAAACAAGCATTGGTCACCACTTGCTTGGGATCTACAATGTCCACCAAGGGCTCCTTCATGGCAACGTCCCTGATACAGGTCATGTCAAAACCATATACATTCTCCCACCCTGCCAATGCAAAAAGTGAGACCAATAGTCAGAGGAAAATATCGACAGTCCACACAAGTACCTTGGCGTGGCATGCTAATGATAAGGGTGATCCACTTTAAACAGGTAAAAGGAGAAATGAGCAAAAAGAAGGTACAATTGGAGTTAGCTTAAGATGCCAGTGTCTCAGAGCTAAATTACATACCATGATAAACATGTCGTATGATGTTTCTGATTTATACTGCAGTTAAAAATGCACAGTCTCAAATCTGACTGAGACAATTATACCTGGAACACTGAGGATTAAAATACCCCAGCCAGTTTTTAGAACAAAACCCTATACACCAGAAAATTTTAAAAGGTAGTGCTGTTATTCATACTAATAGAGTTCCCCCCCTCCAACTGTGCATGGGGTTAAGTAATGTTTGAAATTTTAAAAATGTCCAAGGAGGATATTTAAGGTTCTTTCACCAATGCATGGTGGCCTTTATCTACAACAGGGCCATATATTATACTTCAATGTAAACAAAACAAGGTCCTAAACTGCACACTATGCATTTAATGTAGCATCGATTTTAAGTCTTAGACTCAAAATGGATGCAGTGGTGCTTAATTTAGGATGCTCCATGAAATATTATGGTATATCTGATGCCTGCCAAATCATACCATCTGCAGCCTATATTAGTACATTTTAGTTAAAATATTAAAGTAGAAGTGTACATTCTAAATTTATAATGTTTTTAAATATGGCTAAGTGCTGAGTGCAAATTATGTCAGTCGAAATTCAGCAGTACTGGATAGGGTTTAACCTGGGGATAACAGAAATAAAAGCTCAATCCTGATGTATAATTCAGACCATGTATAATTCAGACCATTAAGAGCCCACTGGAGTGAGACCTATCTTAGCAGAAAGCATTTGTATTGGAGCAATCCTTTCGAGATCTGTGTTATCTCTGTTCCTCATTGTATCCTCTCATTCCTATTTTAGAAGATGTGAGAGTGGATAGACTTGATGCCAGTCCAAACTCCCAGCTGTTGGAGCATTGTCCCCCTACTTGCAGGTCTAATTTTAGAGAGTGGCCTTAGTAGACTTCAGTTCACTGATTTGGTGCACCAAGGAAGATGATTTCAACCAGAGTTTAACACCTTGGTAAATTCTTGCACTTCTATTTTATATAACACATCCTCCCCCTGAAAGCCAGGTAAAGCCGAGACTCAAACCAAAATCTTTTTTTAGGAGCTAAGAGGGAAAATATTTTGGGGCCAGCCTGAAAAGATCCCATTGGTTTCTTTTGCTCTGGGCTATCAAATGCATGTTTCTAAATCAGTACGCAGACTGTGGCCTTGGGTGGGCTGATGGGGGTATTTCTAATGCAAACCTCCCCTTCTAAATTCTTCTTTCTTTACTTGTACTTCACTTAGTCTTTAAGCTTCCTTGTAACATTATGCCTTCACTTCAGGAGGTCTTATCAGCAACAGCAATGGAATTGGCTGTGCATACTCATTTCAGTAACTCTTCTTGGTTGATCGTGCCCTTTGAAAAGAACGAGCACTAATGTGTATGGATACCTGCCAAGCCAGCAAACCTTCATAGAAACTTCAGAGTGAGAGAGGATCAATACATTACCACAGAATGCAAAATGGTCTGTTTCCCTAGTGTTCCCAAGCTGAGTTGCACTCATTGGCTGTTTGAAGCACTTGGATGACCGTATGGACTAAGTGCTTTTTCAGCTGCTGAATGGCAATCCTTGAACAAATAGTTCCTTAGGGGAAAGCACATGGGCTCTGCACTTTTATGATAAAGCACGAAGAATGGTATGCTTAAAAATACTTGCCCCTTTCATACACAAAGAAATCTCTTCTATCCAATGAGTCATATACCCATTAAAGCGCAGAATGCCCCGTTATTATTATTATTTTAAAAAAGAACATTACAGGAATGTAGGCAGCAGTATATGCCAAGTGAAAGAATGGCTCTAAAGGTAGTGCAAGTGTTTCAAAATAATACTGCATGTGAAAGCAAGTGGCATAAATTGGCATTCTGCAAAAGACAGGCAAGAAAGCTGTAGCTGCTTTGTAGTGCATGGCACAGTGGTGGAACTTTCTGTGTTCCCAGCAGGAACCCAGCTGGTACTTCGTAGTTAAAAGGTTTCAATATTTCTACATTTCATCAGTTCAGCAAAGATTTGTTCTCTGAAAACGTCTGTTCTGGTTAGTGTTGCCACATTACATTTTTGACTGAGTTCTCTCTAGATTGTAGGCATGCCTCCCAGCACCTTTTTAGCTCATCACCTAGCCCTGATTCCAGGTTTTCATGGCTTAAAAAAAAAAAAAGCTCACGTTGAATCAGAGATACAAAGGCAAAACATATAGCCACTGTTTCGGCCAATTGTGCATCACGCTCATCAAAAATTTGTTTGAAGTTTGAAACTTTCTTTTTCAGCATTTGACCCTTCTCTAAACAGAGTTTCCTTGTAATAATAGCTTTGAATGTGAATTCTCTGTTGAGGGGAGGGGGCCATGAAAACCATCCCAGTTCCGTTCTACAATTTGAGGCTACTTTTACTTTTGGTTGCTTCACATACCGAGAGAATCCTTCAGACTTCAAACAGGATTCTGAAAGGGAATTAGCGAAAGGAAAATGGAACCAGTATTTCTCATCTGTGATTATGGTCTGGCAGAGAAGATCCATGTATTAGGAAACTATTGCTGTGACTACAGGTGGTAGTGCAAGGTGGGAACTTAGATTGCTGGCAATGTTTTCTGCAACAGCAGCTATAGGAGCATCTTGTGGAAGTCTGTGTAAAAGTAGGTAGAGAGTTATTGTTCTTAGGGTCTGTCCACACTGGCATATAGATATGATATATGGACTGCTGGTGGTGTGGCTGGATTGGCAGGCGGTGGAATACTACATCCCCAAGTGTTTCCACTAAGAATGATCCATTCTTTCCCTTTAAGAGTTGTCGTGCACCTTTCTGGCCCACCAGTAGGGCACACATTCTTTTTGGCATGCTCATTTTTTCAGCCTGTTTAGCAGGAGAGATAGCAGCCCCCAGGAGCCTCAGATTCAGAGGGAGAGCTTGAGAGAGAAAAGTACATAGGGGAAGAATGAGGGAAGGGAAGCAGGGAGAGGGAGAGGATGAAACAAGAATGGCAGTGACAGAGGGAGAGAGGAGGATGCTAAACAAATCACTTCCTTTGATCCTCCTATTGAAAAAAATCACTTCCCTTGATCATCTTCAGACAATCAGGGAAAACGTTTAATTGACAGGTGACCAGGCTGCAATGGGTCGTTTGCTATTTTGATGGGAGGAGTATGTCCTCTCCTTGAGCTCAACAGACCCTTTGAAGCCAAATCCACCCCATTCCCAACATGGTTTATTTCTCTCTCTCTAGGAGTGGGTAAATAAGGGCCCATCTTCTAGAAGAAACAGCTTTTTCTATTTTCCATTTTTAGATAGATAAACTGGTATCATTCCCAGTTTAACACTTGCCTTGTGGAATTTGTACCTTGTTCAGAATATAAATATCTATCTATCTATCTATCTATCTATCTATCTATCTATCTATCTATCTATCTATCTA
>JAHTLZ010000274.1:7185218-7266989 GCA_023846285.1 Phrynocephalus versicolor | reverse complement strand
CTATCTATCTATCTATCTATCTATCTATCTATCTATCTATCTATCTAAAGCAGGATGATTTTAAAAATAACGAAAACGACATTTCTGAAGGTGCTAACGACAAATGTGAGCAACACCTATGCAATCCTATAAAACATAAGGTATCTTTTAAAAATAAAAATTCAAGTAGTGAACTAATTCTGCTAATTTTTCAAATTAAATGTTTTCATTGTTGAAATATTACTAACAAATCAATTACTAACAAATTAATTTTCAAACCTAATATTCCAAGCTTTGTTAAAGTTGTTGGCGTCAAGCTAATTGAGGTTATCGTTACCATGGTTCTTACAATTCTGGACAAGTTTTCAAAGAGAGAGAAGAAACAAAAAACTAAGTTTACATGGATTTGTCTTAAAAGTATGGCATGGCTTTTTGAGCTGCTTACTTGAATATCTGTCCTACTATGTTAACTGGGTTTTACGCCACTGTAAATGTGCATAGGAGATTGCTATGGTATTCTCATGGATCTCTGAGGTGGTGGTGAGAGGGTTGCATCTACAACAATCAATTGGCAAAAACCATCAGCCATTCATCAGGACATCACAAGAAAGCCTTCATGTCATGACGGGCTTTCAGATCTGTCCAGGTTTTGGCAACCCTGTGAATTAATCATCTCCTAAAGGCCCTACTATTAATGGTCCTGCTTTGATCTTGCAAATTAAAGGTTGTGATTTTATACTGCATGAATTCATCTCATAGTACATCTTACTTTTCCAACATCTCCTGTGTTATTCACCCCACCTGTTTTCTCTTCATACGCCCTGGAAGAAATATGAGCACTGTACAGTTTGCCATAAATCACAGGCAAAATTTCTGGTGAGTGAATGCCTCATTTTGAGTACAGTTAACGGATAGCTCAGGGAATCAGGGATCTCTCTGAAGAGCCAGAGACTGAGAGTTTGATTCCCCATTATGCATCCCAGGAGAAGAGCCAACCTTCAGAGCACTGGCCAAGTCCCACGGCATATGGCACAGTCCCATGAGGACTCTGGCAGAAAGGAAGGATAAATTACTTCGGAGTACTCTACATCTAGAAAGCCCTGGGAAGGGTTGTCATGAATCAGAATTTACTTGATGGCAAGTTATTATTATTTGTTATTGTTGCTTTACTAACTGCGTTTTTATATGTATTTTAGTGGTTTTGTTCTAAGGAATCCTGGGAAGAGTTCAAAGATTCCCCAGCAATGGCAAGCTGGGTCCCTTGAAAGGTGTCCAGTTATCCAGTTTTCTCTCAGTGTCCAGTCAAAGGTGAGTGTTGCGTATATTCTTGGCTGTTTGAGGCCATACTGGGAACCAGAGCATCATCTGCTCAGTTATGGATGACTTCAGTGCATCATGACACTCCTTGACCTTGAAGAAATTCTAGTTCTGTATTTGTTTAGAAGGTAGCCAAGAAATCATTTCTCTGTTTCAGAGATCAGGGATTTGGGGAGGGACCTGGGTGTGAGGGGATTTAGTAAATCCATTTCAGACTGGATGAGAATTTGGTAATCCACTGGGCAGATCAGGCACGGATCTCTGTGTGTTCATGGGTGGGCGCTGACTGGATTGGGATGCCAATGTCCCCCCCCCCCCGTGTTTTCCTTTTATTTCCTAAGGAGAGAACATCTGAAGCAACACGTTCATTACTGTAACTTACATTTACTAAATATATATCCATCTTAAAATTGGTGGGAGATCCTCTTATTTTTGCAAACACATTGATAGGGCAGAAATGAGGGCATCTTTTTTTAAACAGATCGTACAGTGCCTGCATGTATAATCTCTGGTTCCCTCTCTACTTCCCATTCACAACTGGCTTCACTTGCTCTTTGGAGATGCCAAACAGCAAAATATGTAGGAAGTCACAGCATCTCATTTACAGTATTATCTCTGATTGGCTGGGATCACCTGCGTCCATGGGAGTAATCTGGAAGGAGAAAGAAGCAGCTGTCGTGGGAAATAATATTACCAAAGCAGCTGTGAAGGAGGAGCAATGATACTGAGAGCAGGATTTTACAGTGGATATGTTTGCAATTAAATATTTTCCGAAAAATATTTATTCCCCCACCAAAATGGCTGGTTTAGTTTTTTAGAATTGGTGAGGCCTCGAACCGCCAGGCGGAGCTCTTCCAGGTGGTTCGGGACCTCACCAATCCTAGTCTGGCCAGGCCTCCTCCTACTGATTTCAGTAGTGAGAATTTCGCAGCCTTCTTTCGATCAAAGATTGAGGCCATCCGGGCCGGTTTCGACTCCGGTTGTGGTGGCCCTGTCTCGGCATCCCCAGTTGCTGGTCCGCCTTCGTCGCCTCGGTTGGATGCGCTTGGGCCTGTTTCTGCTGTCGAGGCCTCCAAGGCTATGGCTTGCTGCCGGCCAGCATCCACTCCTTTCGATCCCTGCCCTGCCTGGCTTATAAAAGCTGCCAGCGGGACCATGGCCGAATGGGCTTCGGTCATCGCCACCGCCTCCTTCAGCGAGGGGTTTTTTCCCTCCCGTTTGAAGGAGACGGTGGTAAAGCCCATTCTTAAAAAATCAGGCCTTAGCCCGGACGATTTAGCCAACTACCGTCCTATTGCTAATGTCCCGTTTATGGGTAAGGTGATCGAGAGGGTGGCGGCGGTCCGGCTACAGTCGTACCTGGAGGATCGGCAGTGCCTCGATCCTTGCCAGTCCGGGTTCAGGCCTCGTCGGGGGACCGAAACAGCTTTGGTCGCGCTGCAAGATGACCTAATCCGGGCGGCCGACAGGGGTTGCTCTACCCTGTTGGTTCTCCTGGATTTGTCAGCGGCCTTTGATACCGTCGACCACGGTATCCTGTTGGATCGGCTCTCCGAGGTTGGAATCGGAGGCACTGCTCGCAGTTGGCTCCGATCCTTCCTGGAGGACCGTCCTCAGTACGTTCAGCATGGGGGGGAGTTGTCGGCTCCTTGGATACTCCCTTGTGGGGTTCCACAGGGGTCGTCGCTGTCCCCTATGCTGTTTAACATCTACGTAAGGCCGCTGGCTGGGGTCATTAGGAGATTTGGAGTCTGCTGTCATCAGTACGCTGATGACACGCAGCTCTATCTCTCCTTCTCCACCTCTGCAGTGGAAGCTGTGAGGATCCTTGATGAGTGCCTGGACGCCGTACTGACTTGGACCGGGGCGAACAGGCTTAGGCTCAACCCCGAGAAGACGGAGGTTATGTTCTTTGGGAGTTCACCATCTGGGTACGGTGGCCCTCTTCCCTGTCTGGGGGGGGTTTCCCTCCAGCCAGTGGAGAGGGTGCGGAATCTGGGTGTGGTCCTGGACCCGGCGCTGACCATGGAGGCGCAGGTGGCGTCGGTGACCAGGGCTGCTTATTACCATCTTCGCCAGATTGCCCAGATCCGCCCGTACCTGGATGTTGCCTCTCTGAGAACAGTGGTCCAAGCACTGGTGATCTCGAGACTGGACTACTGCAACGCGCTCTACATGGGGTTGCCCTTGACTCTTCTCCGGCGTCTGCAGCGGGTACAGAATGCGGCGGCCAGACTGGTGGCTGGTGTGCGTCGTTATGACCACATCACCCCAGTTCTGGCCCGCCTGCACTGGTTGCCCGTTGCAGCCCGGATTAGATTCAAGGTCATGGTTTTAGTTTATAAAACCCTCCATGGCTTGGGACCGGACTACCTGACAGAGCGTATCGTCCAGCGATCCACCTCGGCCCGTCCTGTTCGGCAGGTGCGAGCGCACTCGCTGCAGGTTGCCACTCCACGAGAGGCCCGGAAGACGATTACTCGGAACCGGGCCTTCTCAGTGGCAGCCCCCTCCTTATGGAATTCCATCCCTAGCGAAGTGCGCTCTGCAGAGTCCCTGCAGGCCTTTCGGAAAGCTTTAAAAACTTTTCTGTTCCGAGAGGCCTTTGGCGATTTTAGTTAGTTTTGTTTTTTCCCCTCCCCGCCATCTGTTTAATTCTAATCTGCTAGGATTTGTCCCTCCGCATGCTGGGATGCTGGAGGTTTTTTTTTATATGTTTATGATGTTTTATTGTTCATGTTGATTTTGTTTTATTTGATGTTTTTTGTAGCTGATTTGCATTTATTGCTTTGTTAGCCGCTTAGAGTACTACATGTAGTAGATAAGCGGGATATAAATACAAAAATAAATAAATAAATAAAATTTAAAAAAAATCAAAACTGAAAGCTGAGATGATCAGGGGGCAAGTTAAGCAACATCCACAGGAGCAGGCAACAGCAAACTGACTTTGAAATGGAATGTGTTTTAAGTGAAATGGGTAGACGGACAGTATTATCTATATACTCACAGTGTATTTTGAAGTCCTTGTACTGTCTGTCTTCAATTGCTATCATGTACAAAGCAGCCCGGTCTGGAAACATAAGCCCTCCAGGTTTCTGTTGATGAATTGTGTGGAAATGGATCTCTTAATCTATTCACCTGACAAAGACATCATATTTTTGAACTGCACATACAAAAAACCAGACAAGCATCCCACCCCCAACCATGCCATTGATTCTGTTCTCCTTCTACTTGTCACCATTATCTTTCCTGTCTTTGAGATCCTTCTGCCCTACAGCAATGTCGTTAGGAAAAATCACATCTACAGGAAAATGTGGCAGCTGTCACTTCAACGTAAAGCTTTGATTCTAAAACTGTAAGATCTAATCTTTGGTTTATTCCACGCTCTGTATACTTTCCAAAGCCTCACAACCAGCATTCATTCTGACATCAGGAACACAGTATTGGTTAGAACAGGAGGGGGAGGATTGGCAAATGAGGGTTCTAGCCTTCTGAGAAGGAAGTCAGAAAAGTAGCTTTTGGGGGACTGCAACTTCCCAGATCCCACAGCTATGCTGGCTGTTGTCCCAAAAGCAATGATGAAGCTCTGATGAGTAAGAGACAATGTTATAGAATGAGGGGCTCCCGGGGTGGTTGCCCTGAGTGCAAATTTTGTAGGCGGTGTGGCCCCCCTTGTCTCCCACACGGAGCATTCTCTGCCTTGCCCAGCCCAGCCTTCTTGGGTTTCCGATTTGGGCTGGCCGCCCCCTCTACTTCAGCTGCTTAGGTGCAACCCACAGGGGTGTGTGTGGGGGGGTAGGTGGTGCAGGCAGGGATTCCATTGACACCACTGAGGCACAGTTGTCTCCCCTCTGGAGCTGCCTGTCTGCTGAGTAGGCCTCAGAGCAGAGAATGGCGTCCAAGGTGCCTGATGTTTTTCCCTACCCCACCCCGAGCCCCTTGCCTGAGGCACTGCCCTCCTGCCATTGCAGACTGACAACTGGCTGGAGACTGGGGAGGTTAGTGGACCTAATCCTCTGCATGTGCATTCAGCTATGGAGCAGGAGATGCCTCCTTAAATTCACGCCAAGGCTGGGAAATGTTATTGCTGGGACTAGGTCTCCCAGAAGGCCACTAGATGGGACTATCCGCTTGGGACTAACATGTGTATCCATGGGTAACGGAGCGGCTGCTGGAGGCTTGGATGAGGACCTGGGAGACTCCAGTTCAAAGACTCACCAGGCCATGAAAGTCCATGGCTGGCTCCAGGCAGTCATCCACTCTCTCTGCCTGGCCTTCCTCACAGGGGCCGTGGGCAAGATCCAGCAGGGAGGAGGAAGAAGAAAGCTATATCTGCTGCCTTGATCTCTCATGGGAACAAAGGAAAGAATGAAGGAGGAGGGGGGCATCCTGCCTGTTCAGATGGGTGCCCACGGATTCCCCTGCACCAGAGCAGAAGCCAGCAGCAACCTATGGTGGGTGGCGGAGGGGAGTGTTGTGTGTATTTGGCCAAGTGCCTGCTCTTCCTGCTGGCCCAGTGACCCTCAGTTTTCCACCTCTCGGGCGCAATTCTGCTCTTGTCCTGGATGCCGGCCACCCACGCTACGCCACTGGTAAGAGATGCAGGACACCTACCAGCCACTTGTCTCGAGCAAAGATGACAGTTTTCAGCATGGACTCATAGAAAAGAGAGTAACCCATCCATTCACTGATGATAATGTCTACTTTGTCCACAGGCAATTCAACTTCTTCCACTTTGCCCTTAAATATTGTGATTACTGGAAAAACAACCCAAAATAGATCGAGTTCGCATACTATCATGGTCAATCCATTTTTTTTTGTTGTTGTTGATGAGTATTATTCTGAAACTCTTCTAATTTCCCATGAATTAAGGCCTGCTAAAATTAAATCACAACCCAAAATAGATCGAGTTCGCATACTATCGTGGTCAATCCATTTTGTTTTTGTTGATGATGAGTATTATTCTGAAACTCTTCTAATTTCCCATGAATTAAGGCCTGCTAAAATTAAATCACAGGACCATACTATTCTGGAAAAATAATTTATTTTATTCAGTCTTGGAGAAACACTGAGCCTGATTAGGACTTATTTGCCAGACCACCAGAGCTTACCAGGGATCTCCAGGTAGGTAAAGAATCCTGCTAGAAACCATGGGCAGCTGCTGCCCACGAGAGTAGCTGATACTGAGTGAAATGGTCTGGTTCATCACAAGGGGACCCTGATGTTCCTTGGCTGCAGTTCCATTTTAAGATTTGTACCCCCTTCACACAGGAGATCAGTTGCCACTTCAGCCAAGCTCACCTTAATCTGCAGCGTGTTGGAAGTGGCCACTGCCAAAACCAGGAACGGAAATAGGCCCGTTTCCCTTGTCTTCCCCATCCCCTGACCTCCCCATCTTACCAGAGGGAATAATATCAAAGAACCCCTGCTGAGTTCAGGTCTATTCACTACCTTCTCACTCAAAGTGTATTCCCTCAGTGACGTTATCCCACTAGAGCTATGCCCTGCGCAACATAACATATTTGGCAACACACTTAATCAGAGTGTGCAACAGGGGAGCCTAATGGTGGAGGATGCCATCTGGCCAACCTTTAGGCCACTGAAGCAGATTTTTATTTACCCCGATTCAAGCTTGATGGGTTCTGTTCATTGCCTCATGATGGTAGGGCCTGTGCTACTTTTGAAACATTCTAAACGTGAATAGGCTTCTGGATGATCTCCAGTTCCCTGGCCCACCTAATTCTACAAGATGCCAGGTGTACTTTTAGACCTTTCACATTTTGCTACAGGGACTAGGTGTTCCCTGGCATGGCGGCCCCATTCCCCTAACTGGTTGAAGAAGACGTCCATCTTGACTCTGTTGCATGCATTTCTCAGCTACCTGTGCAACAACGAAAAACACTGCAGACCATAACTGGACATTTCCCTGTAGTGCAGCAAATGTGCATTGATGGTTCAAAGACCCCATGTGGTGGAGAACCCCTTGTGTTAGGTCCCCAAATCCCAGCACCTCTGAGATTACCCAGCAAGCAAACTGGATCAGACAACTGGCTGGGAGTTGGGCTATGTTGAAGTGTGGCAGTGATAGTGAACCACTGTTATGATTGCCTCTGCGTGATTACATGTGCTGCTCAGTCTTCTAGCCTTCCCCACAATTTCTGTTGGAACTATTCGTTCAAACAACTACCTCTTAGCTTCTTAGTTTCTTACACACATATTCCCATAAGGGGATTAGAGCTGCAAATATTTATGTTTATAGGCTAAAAATAATTCCCAGAATTCTCTTGGCAATATGGAAGCCAAATGGGCCCCATTGCCCGGGGAATTCTGGCAGCTGAAGTCCAAAAACATCCATTTAAACAGTCCTAAGGGAAATGCTTTCTTACTTCTGGAAGATCATTACTGAAATTATAATCAGATGTTTTAAAATTATGAATATGTGTTCATGAGTGCATATTCAAAGCACAGATAAACAAAATCCAACATGCACAACATGTTATTGATATGCAAATTAACTAAGGAGAAACTAATCAAAAGCCACATGTAAGCAATTGCCTTAAACATATCTTACTGTGGTCCAAGTGGTTTGCCTTGATAATTTTTTCGGAGTAGTCTGATATACTGGAACATTCAATCTAAAGAATGCAAGGAGAAAAAGAGAGAGTGCCTTGTATTAAATATTTCAGAGGCACTGAGGAAAGAAACATATTTGTAGACTCAATAACAGGAGATGTAATGATAGGCACATGAGAATATAAGTAACTAGAGGAAGAGAGTATGATTTCTTACATTAATGTGTATTTGGAGTATGTATATCCATGACCTTTGAAGGAGGTTTTGTTTATTTCCAGTTTCTGTTTTCCAGGTTAGGATAAGTACTAGGTAGTGTGTAGAGTTGCTGAACATTGATACTGCATCCACATGTTAACAATCACAGATGAATCACGGGAATGTCATAATTCATTGTATAACAGAGATGGGAATAACAGAGATAATTCATTGTATAACAGAGATTTGGACTACAATCACAGAATGCACCAGCCAGCATGTAGCCCGTCACTCGGTTATTCTATGAGCTGTCAGGCTAAAAAGTATGGTAACTTTTTCCATAGTTGCTTATCCAAAAAGAATTGGATCACTGATATATGCCAACTAATAGGGATGCGCCATTCAGTTTTGGCTTTTTTGGACTTCAGCTCCCAGAATTCTCCAAGAATTCACCAGGCAATATCTTGGGATTTCCAGTCCACAAAGCAAACTAAAATGCTCGCTCTTGGGTCACCTTGAGAAGGCCATGGCCTCCAAGACTGTCTTGTATTTTTCCTGAACCTGTTAGTTCTTGGGGAAGCACATACTCTATACAGCGAGAGATAACCACAAACAGAAAGCCTTGCAACAGCTTCTTGCCAAGGGCACAGAGAACATAATAATATAAGAACATAAGAAGAGCCATGCTGGATCAGGCCAAAGGCCCATCTAGTCCAGCTTCCTGTATCTCACAGTGGCCCCACCAAATGTGTCTGGGAGTGCACAAGACTAGATCTCTGTCTCCTGATACCACTCCCCTGCATCTGGTCCTTGAAATACCCCAGTTTTAAGCCTGGAGGTTATACATCTCCATTATGGTTTGTAACCTGTGATGGACTTTTCCTCCAGGCATCTGTCCAATCCACTTTTGAACGCATCCAGGCCAGATGCCATCACCACATGGGAGTTCTACACGGGCTGCCCTTGGAGCTCTACAGACTAGAGAATGCCTCTCAAAGAAAGATGTCTGCCGGGAGGCACTGCAGCAGCTCTTGTTATTTAAATAAACTGCCAACAGGAAGCAAAGGCCGGAGAAGCCAATGGGGCAGAAAAATGACCAGAGAGCCTTTCTACTGGAGGGTGTGTGGGAGCACCACCCACAGGTGTGTAGATTCGTGTTTGTGGGCTACATCTATCAAAAGTCTGCCTGTGGAATGTTTTGGAGAATTCTGGGGGATTGCAGACCAAAACTATGAAAGTCAAACAACTTAAAACATTCTCCAGATGCTCTTGTATGTCTAAACAGTGTCCAGTATTGATCAAATGTTTGATTTCTGTACTAGGCACTCAACAATACAGTATTTGATATGTGATATCTGGCTGACTGTAATAGTATATAGTTGGCTGGTAATTAAAAGCACATGAGGAGTGATATTTAGTATCCAATAACATTTATAGTTGGCATATATCATTTTGTGTTTGTATTTCACTCTATCTGGCTTCTCTTAAAATGTAATGATGCAAAATGATATTTTATATCTGATGGTTCGAAACAGGATCTGGTAGCAGTAACTCACATGTAATATCTTGTTACATGCCACACCTCATGTTTTTCCAAACAAACATGGAATGCAAAAATAAAAATAAAAAAAATTAAAAAATAATTCTGAAGCACTCAAAATGCTCCCCTGACTTCATTCTTGCTACACTCATTGCAAAATATTTACTTCTGCATTAATTTGCATCCAATTGACTGTCAATAGTATTCCTTTGTTACATGATATAAAATGGCACTAGCTGAAGGAGCTCTAGTTATGCATTTTCTCTAACAAATAGCAGAGGTGTAGTGATAAAAAAGGGCAATGCATCTGGAAATAATAATTCTTTCCCTGTGTAAATTTATAATTAATTTTCCATTCATTATTCTTTAAAACTGAATTCTATTATGTTTCTGTTTGTACAATTAAAATGATAACATCAGAATTAAATTAAAATTTAAAGGCTCAATAAAACAGCTCATTTATAAATGCTGGTGAACATCTTGTCATGTGGCTGGTCCTACCTCCAGTTACTTAACTGTGATGAGCACTTGCCAATTAGCTACTATTAGGCACTGCGAGTTATGCAAATCATGTAAGAGAACTTTACACAAGCAATTCTTCCTGCTTTCAGAAAAGTCACAGTATGTCTTTATTCAGACAATTCTGCTAGAACAATTTGTAGAATATATATATATATATCCACTCATCACAGAGTCTGACTAGACTCCAGTTTACCCTGCAGTTTGTGCCAGACTTGGCATGGTTATATTTCCTGTCTGCTATACAATGTATAGCTAAATCATAAGCAAGCACCCCCTTTTTTCATGAGCATTCTTTTTTTTTTTTTTTGTTCAGCTGGCAGGGGCTATTTTGGGGGGTAGCAATTCCATTCACACAGTTCGTTTCTGGTTTCTGGACCAAAGGGGCAATGGTAAGTATGAGGTATGTCCTGGGATAATGTTGATAATTGGGCTTTTTTGCCTGGGGGTGGGGGCAAGTGAAGATTATGCTAACAGAATGACAACATCCCCTTCAAGCGAAGACTTCTTGTTCTCGTATGAACATTTTTAAATTTATGCTTGTCCATTTTAGTGCCATGTCAGATCGATGCTGCTTGCTATATTTGCTTAGTGCTATGCCACTTGCATTTTTTTAAAAAAGAGGAAGAAGCAGGGAAGTGTATGAATGGCAGAGATGGTTGAACATCCTGTGATCTCACTGAAAATTTTAGCAATTTGAAGTGCTGTCTGTGCTCCTGCCCCTCAAATTGCCATGGATGGGCAAACACTCCACGTGCACTGAAACAGCAGTTTAACTGCCATAAATAAACCTGTATCAATCCAGGACTGTCTCCCTCTTTCGTTGCACACACAATTATGTAAATTATACAACTATTTGTGGAAGCTAATGTATTTTAAATGGCACCATTTCTTTAATCATAGCAGTCTTTACTTGACAGGATTGAGATTAAATAAGTAAACCAGAGAGGGAACAATAATCGTCCCAGAAGGCTATGTCTAAAAAAAGATACAGGATTTCATGCTAGGAAGAATAAATAATCTCCATTTGCTTTAGTAATCTGTCTCCCCACTTGCCCCTGTTTGGGGACTCCTTTTGAGTCAAGTTGTGTTTTATTTTCTGTAGCTCCAAGAGACTGACCAAGAAAATTACTCTTTGTGATATAGTGTTTAGTTGCTTGTAAAACCAAACAACCTCTGATCAAAATTATATTTTGATTTTTAAGTAGAATATCGCCTTTTAAGACTTGGGTGTATTCTGCTGCAACTTGTCACAAAACAGGCTTCCTCTTTTTGAGATAACTATAAAGAGAGGCTTTTAAAAACAAACATGCTCACAATTTGGGACAGGGGTAAGAGCAGATAGGAAACGGTTTAGTAGAGGGAAGAGGGGATGGCCTTCCGGAAGGCGTTAAAGACCTACCTTTTCCGGGAGGCCTTTGGCGATCTTTAACTGTTTTTTTTTCTTTTTCCTCCGCCATCGTAAACTATTTTATCTATCATTGTCAGTCATTGAGGTGCCATTAGGTTTTAACTTTGCTTAGTGTTATTATTATTTGTTTTATTTTTGTTTTATTTTTGTTTTTTGTTTTTTTGTAATTTATGGCTATTGAGGCCCGATGTTTTGTAAGCCGCTTAGAGTATATATTGTAGATAAGCGGGGTATAAATGCAATAAATAAATAAATAAATAAATAAATGGGTAGAAAGAAAGAACTAGGCAGATCTTCCTTCACCCACTTCTCTGTCACAAACCTTTCCTTTGCAGTTAAATATGGAAACCTCTTCTCCATTTGTTTAAACCCATCCCCAGCCTGTTAATAAAATTTAAAAGCTATAGTTTAGTGGGGGGTTGTTGAGTTAGTTGTACTTTCCCTGTACTTACAAAAGACCTATTGATTTCAAACAGAGGAATAGCTGGCTCCCACCATGCAAAGCTGGGATCCACCTCAAGCACTCTGGGGTGTGATGCTCCACATTTCTGAACAGAAATCTAGTTTCCCACTTTGAGATGTGATTCTTGTGGTTGTTTTTTTCCTCCTGCTCCTCCTGCTCCTCCGTCCTTTTTCCTTTGTGCATCATTCTTATTGCTCACTTACCTAAGGGCTGCAACTACCTTAGTGTTGATCTGTCAAAGCTGCTTGGGGACCTTTTCTGGCTAAAAAGTGAGGTGATGTATCTAATAAATAACCCCAAAAGGATTTCTTCAGAAGGGTGCACATTGTCTGTTTTTTCCTTATAGAAACATACAGTACTCTAAACTGAAAAATAAGCCCACTTGTGCCCTGTACTCTTCAGATTTGTGTGGACATTTGAAATTGGGAGTGTGGGGGTACATCAGGTGCATTTCAGGCCCTTGTGGGCGCATACAGCCTGCAGGTCACGTGTTCCCCATCCATGCCTTCCTTTTGTACTTTTTAGGAGGTATGAGGGGCAGTTTTGCCATGACTGGGGGCCTTGCAGCATCCCTTACCCCCTCACAGACAAAAACCTCTGATCCACACCTTGTTTAGATCAAACGAGGAATGCTTAGGTACACAAGATTCATGAGAACTTCATACATTTAAGTTTTTATATTTTGCTTTGTTATAGGTTCTCAGAACATCATAATCAAAGATTTGAAATATGACATTGGGAGAAGGAAGGTCTTTTCATTTTCTGGGAAGCCTATCTTGTTTCAGATTCAGAGACAATCCAAAGAGTTTCAGAAACTAGTGTGCTTCTTTTGTTATAGAGATGAGTATCTCTGTTGTTATCTTCCACCTTGTGAGAGCATTCGTGGGCTGTTCAAAGTAGCAATCAGAAGATGCTATTCTATCTCTTTCTCCTTAATGGATTATCCATGGTGTGTGTGGGGAAATGGAAGAAGAAATTGGGGCAGAATGTGTGTGTGTCTTCATAAGTGAAACACAATGTCATCTGAAGGTCCTATAAAAATGAAATTCAGAGTGATGGCATGATAGAACCCTCATCGAGAATGAATCCAAGTTTGACTTTTGTGCAGGTCACAGATGTGGAAACTACACATTCCCTGTTGATCTAAATAACCGTGGACCAGAAACATGCAATAACAACAAATGCATTATTTATTTATTATTTATTATTTCCATTTATATACCATCCAATTTTCCCAAAGGAACTCTGGGTGGGTAAATTAAGACTCACATAATATCTTGAAATCATGGAATAGGGCTTTTGTTTAACTGAGCTTGTATGTTGTCTTGTGGTGCTTCCAGATACAAGAGTCCTGCTGCTGACAACCAATTGTCCTCATTTGTTTTCCTTAATACAATTTCTGTGGTCTTAAAAAAGGTGGAAGCAGCAGCGGTGGTGGAGAACTGGAGAGCTTAAGTGAAAGACTATCTGATATCACACCTAGCCTGTATGTTAAAAGTTTTGTTAAGAAGCACCCTTGTTGTGTATTCAGAATCGTAGGACAATGGAGTCTTTTCAGGGTGATGGGAGAATTGAATTGGGAAGCTTCTCTTTGAGATTACAGATTTATTGATCAGAAGAACTCTTAGATTAGCAATGCTGTCCTTCGCATTACAGCTGCACTCAAGGTTCAAATTGGAATATGGATAAAATGAATTTTACTTACACCTACATTAAGAGCCAACTGACACATTTTAAGATGTACTGAGGGGTTTTAAATGTACACTTGAAAATGTAGTTATTAAACTTGGCAATAAGTATGTGCTTTCAAATTCATTTAGATATGCTTATTGTCTCCTTGTCACATAAACTTTCAATGACAAATACAAGTATAAGACTCTTACAGAGTTGTGTGTGAAAGGCCTTTAGATCTGTGGACTTGTATAGAAATGTTAATGTGTTATGAATGGTCACAGTTATTGCATATTAACTACAACTGTAAATTGTAGTAAATTGTACTAAAGTAGGCCTATTGAATCAGTAGGGGTTTAGTGAGTCAACTCCATAAGTTCCATTGATTCAAATATGTCTAATTTAACTGTGACGACTTTAGGAGATAAATTATTCCAGGTTAGCATAGACATGATCAGTGTGCATATGATGTCTATTGTGATTTCTTAAATTGGTATAATTTAGTCCCAAAAGTTTAACTTTTTGTGCTATGCCAACACAACTAGGTCAGATAATTTGAGAATTAAGTTGCCCCCCCCCATCTATAATTACTATTTCCACTGTTTTGAATATCAAGTGGATTTTGGTATAAGTACTTTCTTATTAATCATTGATGTGAAGTCAACACAAGGTGTGCCACATGTGTGGTGTTTTGGTGGGGCAGAAGGCAGGAAGGAGCAGTATCGCTAGTTGTGTGAAAGCTTAGCTGAAGGCTAGGAACTTGGCCTCAAATGTTGGAAGCCATAATTTTTACTAATTTGATTGAAGCTAGTTTGCTCTTTCGAAAATACAATGTTTCATCATAGATGCCCTCAAAGTAGTAACATTGACATGGTAGAAAGGCTACATGCCATCAGACCCTCTTAAGAGGGCATGAACAGGTTGCTCCAAAGCCATAATCACAACATGCAGAGTATCTTGGTTCCATTATTTATTTATTTATTTATTTATTTATTTATTTATTTATTTGCCACCCATCTAGGTGCAAAGCCACTCTAGGCTGCCACAAATCTGCAATGAAACTTTTTAAAAATTCTTCCTCAAGTTTTAAGGAAGAGGAATCCTGTTTGTCACCTCAACAAATTTCTTAACTCTGCCCTCACCGGTATTCCTTACTGAGTTGCCCTAAAGAGGATCTGGGGCTGCAATTCTTTGATCACTTACCTGGGAGCAAGGCCTACTGAAATCAGTGGGATTTGCTCCTGAGTCGATGTGTGTCAGATATGTGTGTGTGTGTGTGTGTGTGTGTGTGTGTTGGTGGGGGAAGAACACAGAGACCCCCTTCTAAGCAGGGATGCCAATTTATTAAAGGCAGGCGGGGTGGGTGGGCATAACTGTTCAATTTCTTTGTTTGATTTTTGCATCTGAGAAACTTGTCAAAATGTTAACTTTTGTAAAAGCAAGAAACATGTGCTGGTTCCAGAATACAGTATACAGTAACCCCCCCGCCTATCGCGGGGGTTAGGGACCCACCCGGCCCACGATACATGAAAATCTGCTATATGCGGAAGCGGGTCGGGTGGGTCAGGGGGTGATCAGAGGAGCGGGGGGCGGCGGGGAGTGATCAGATCGCTCCCCACCCCCCACCCCCGCGCGGCTCCAAGGCCTCCTGGAAGGGCCAGGGGTGGTGGGAGGCCTCCCGGAGGGGCATGGGGGGCGGGGAGCGATTGGCTCGGTCCCCGCCCCCCCAGGTACTACGATCCCACAATATAGTGGGACTGCAGTACCTGAACTGCGAAATGGCGGGGGGGGGTGACTGTATTTTAATAAAACTGACAGTGTTTTAAAATGTAAGAAGTCACTCATAGCATTCCCACTGAACGCATCAGCCTGAACCGCGGGCAGCCATGTCACCAGCTTGTTACACATGCTTCTGGTAGCCCATATGTCATGCTGCTGTGACACCGCGTGCAGCATGGATGATGGGTAGAATTCCCATACACCTTTTTAATGGTCCACATAGGCTCTCTGTAAATAAGGTGAAGGAAGCAGAGCAACTGAGGGGGAGAACATGGGATTCGAGAGAGGTTCCTCTCACATGGTCTTCCCTGCATGGCTTCCCTTATTGGCCTCCACTGGGCTGCATTCGCTTTCCTCTCTTTGCCAGACACACAGATTTTTGAAATCCAGAGTTGGCAGCCTTACTTAAGTTGTGAGAATGTAGGTACAAAATAATGAAAAGACTGATAGTAAATACTCTTCTTACCCCATATACTTTCTTGGCTCCTGCCTTCGCGGCAAACATGGAGAGGATGCCTGTGCCACTTCCAACATCCAACACAATCTTATCCTTAAACACGTGTTTATTATGATACATGGAGTTCCTGTATGTTAATGTGCGTACCTCATCTTTCAACATTTCCTGTGCCAGAAAAAGGTGTCACATATTTACTAAAAGGTACAGGATTTATCTCACTTAGAAGTAAAATGCATACCTCAGCTGGCGAAATAATTGATGGGAATTCAGAGAACAAACATATATTGTGAGTTTTTTGGGCCGTTTGGCTGTGTTCCAGACATTTTTCTTCCTGACGTTTCACCAGACTCTGTGGCCAGCATCTTCAGAGGGCAAGGAGCTCAGGGAACAACACCCATCAACTACAGAGAAGCATCGCTTGCACTGCAGTGAAAATTCTTAATCCCTCCATCAAAATACAACGATTAACACCTATTCTCCTGCATAGGACAATTTTCCTCTTTCCAACAACTTTAAAAACCCACAGTTGCACTCACTCTATATCCCATAGCACAGAGAGAACTCCTAGTTCCCTGAGCAACTTGCCCTCTGAAGATGCTGGTCACAGAGACTGGCGAAACATCAGGAAGAAAAACTTCCAGAACACGGCCGAACAGCCCCAAAAAACTCACAACAGCTAAAACCGTGAAAGCCTCTGAGAATATATATATATCTCACACACACATATATATGGAATTCTCCATGCTGGATATTGGGAAGGTTAGTATTAATAATCAACAGAGCACACATCCAAATGCAGTACATATTATAGCAGGGGATTTTAATCAAGTGGATTTGAAAACAGCACTCCCCAAACTGCATGAACATGTCAAGTGTGCTACTAGAGAAGCTAACACACTGGACAAGGTTTATTCAAATATCAGGTTAGGCTACAGAGCTAGACCATTAGCACATTTGGGCCAATCTGATCACATGTCCTTGTTTTTAGTTCCTGCATATGTCCCCATCAGAAAAACTTTTCCTGCCACTATAAAGACTGTGAGAAGCTGGTCAAATAGTGAATCTCAGCAGCTGCAGGACTGCTTTGACAGGACTAGCTGGGATGTTTTTGAACATCAAAATTTGGAGATTTTCACAGACAGTGTTATGTGTTATATTCGGAACTGCATAGACACTGTTATGGTGAACAAACGTATCCAGATCTACCCAAATTGGAAGCCCTGGATGACTCAGAAAGTCCAGAGACTATTGAAAGAAAGGGATATCACCTTCAGGTCTGGAGATAGGGCTTCTTATAGCATGGCCCAAGCGAACCTGAAGAGAGGAATTAGAGAGGCCAAACTGGATTACAAGAGTTGGATTGAGCACCATCTGGATAGTAATAACAACAGGAAAGTGTGGCAAGGAGTCCAGCGTCTTACGAATTATAAGACTAACAATGGAGCTGTAGCAGGCGATGCAGCATTGGCAGAGGAGTTGAATATCTTCTTTGGCCATTTTGAGGTGGAAGCACTGAAGGAAGCTGCACTACAGTCCCCAGTCCACAGCAGCTTTATCCTTAAAGTGGAGAAGCATGAGGTGAGGGGCATGCTGTGGGCTGTCAACCTGAAAAAGGCTGCTGGACCGGATGGCATTCCTGGATGTGTGTTGAAAGACTGTGCAGATCAACTAGCTGGAGTCTTTACCAAGATCTTTAATCAGTCTCTGGCTCAATCTAGGGTTCCATCTTGTTTGAAGTCCTCCACCATAGTTCCTGTACCTAAGAAATCTCATATCTGCAGTTTTAATGATTATTGACCCGTTGAACTTACTTCAGTGGTGATGAAATGTTTTGAAAAACTGTTCCAGAATTACATCACATCACTTCTCCCCCAGAGTTTTGATGCCCACCAGTTTGCATATCAAGCAACTAAATCTGCGGAGGACGCTGTAGGAACAGTTCTGCATGCTGCATTGTCACATCAGGAACAGTGGGGAAGCTTATGCAAGGCTGCTTTTTGTGGACTTTAACTCAGCATTTAATATCACTCTCCCTCATAGACTGGTGGTTAAACTAGGGGATATGGGATTCCCATATTCTATATGTATATGGATAAATAGTTTTTTGTCTGGACGTAGTCAAAGGGTTAGAGTAGGTCAGTATACATCTACAGATTTGAGTCTTAGTACTGGCTCTCCACAGGGCTGTGTGCTGAGTCCCCTGCTGTATACTCATTATACTTATGATTGTTAGTTATTAATAACATTATAGTTAAGTTTGCAGATGACACCACGGTAGTGGGGCTTATCTCCGAAGGAGACGAGTCTGCTTTATAAGAGATGGGGTGGAGCGGTTGATAGAGTGGTGCAGAGAGAATAACCTGCTGTTGAACACATTGAAAACTAAGGAGCTCATAATAGATTACAAGAAGAAGACAACGGATCTTCAACCACTATTCATCAGTGGGGACTGTGTAGAAAGGGTGACAGACTTCCGATGGTTGGGAGTCCATATTGAGGAGAATTTAACCTGGAGCATAAACACCTCTGAGCTGTTGCAAAAGGCTCAACAAAGACTGTACTTTCTGAGAGTGCTCAGAAAGAATAACATCACTCAGAGACTATTGGTGTTTGTTTATCGTTGTTCAGTAGAAAGTATAGACGTATTGCATATGTGTGTGGTATGCTAGTTGTACAGTGACGCAGAGGAAATCACTCCAGAGGGTTATTAATATGGCACAGAAGATCATTGGATGCACACTCCTCGCATTGTAGGAATTACACAGCTCACACTTAAGAAAGCACAGAATATTATAGGAGACATTTCTTATCCTGGATACTCTCCATTTGTACTGTTACCATCAGGCAGAAGGTATAGCTCTATTTAGAACAAGGACAGAAAGATTCAGAAACAGATTTTACCCAATAGCAGTAACCATGACGGGTAAATATCAGTGTTGAATGTGTAACATGTATATTGTATGGGGGATTGTGTATGGCTGTTGTTTTTTAAATTGTAGTTTTTATGTATTGGGTATGATTGCTGTCAGGTGAGAGAGTGTGTTTGTATGTTTGGCTTTTATGTCAGTTTTAAATAAGTGATGTTCTGCATGTGAATGTAGGAGTATGTGCATGGATGTCTGTTCTTAAATGGTAGATTTTATGTCTTGCATTTGTATACTGGGATGTGTGAATGAGCTGACTGGATGGCACTTTTTAATCTCGCATTTTTATACAATGACAATAAATTCCATTCCATGCCATTCCATTCTATTCTTAGGGTGTAGAATCATCCTAACTAGATTCTGAAGCTACAGGCTCAACCTGTATTTCGTTTTTCCTAAGGCTACCTCAGTACTAAGGTAGGGACTGCAAACCTGAAAGACCAGCTTCAGATACATAATGGCATCAGGTTTCACTGCTGGCGAATCTATAAAAGCAATTTCTATAGACCATAATCTACTGGTCACTCAGTGAAGGCCCTGTCACCTTTTGTTGAAGCACAAGGAGCTCCTATCCTGGCTAGGTGCAGAAGCACCAAGAAATATGGCAATCCCCATATCAGAAAAGATGGAGGTTAAATTTAGCAACCATACAGAGTGCAAGTATTTTTAAATAAAGTAAAATATTCCAGAAACATCATAAACATCCAGCCCTTTATCTTTACAATGAATCAACCGCTGACATATAACACATGCTAGAACTCTTCTCATCGTGGAAGTGGGAACTTGGAAAAGTAATTAAAATTAAAATATCAAAGTGCTTATCTTTTGTTTGCCTTTCCATAAATCTCATAATAGTGCTGATCATATACAGGGTTTTTTTTTTCATGATCCTCATTTTGAGTTAATATCAAGCCTTTAATTCTGCAAAGAGACATGACACTGAAATATGTTGAGGGTTCTATTACATGACAGTGAAAATACAGTTTGCGAAAGGCGATTTAATGATCTGGATCTACTCGGGATAATAGAAACAGTTATACAGCAGTAGCAAATCATGAGGTAGTTATCCTAACTTTGCCAAGACTATCTGGGGGACATAGCAAGCTGTTTGCTACTTCATGCCAATTTCATTAATGCAATCCAGAAATGGGCATTAGGCAACTTTATTCCATGGACATTATTATACTCTCCCAAATAGTAAGCCTTATATTTCTTTCTTTATACAGGGAGAAAATTCCAATGTTAAAGGTGTTTTCATAAACCATGAGAAAATCCCTTCAAGACTGAGCATTTGCTCTTTATAAAACACTATCACAGCTTGCCACCCAAAACTGGCAGTGTTTGTACTGCCAAATTTTGGTGGAGAAGTGGTGCAGCTCCCTGTGAGTTGTAGAGACCTAAATTATGTGTGTGGCAGCAGGGTTTTGCTTCTCATGGAAACACAAGGTCATTTCTAAGATCTAATTAAATATTAAATGCCAAGATTTATAATTCTTACATTTATACATTACATTTCTATTTTTATACATCATCTTTCTTTCTATGTATCATGTTACAAAATGGTGGTTGAAACCTTATTAATTAGCATAGTAAGATATAACTAGAGTAGGCCCATTGAATGAGTTGGGACTTGGTGAGTTACTTCCTTCATAAATTCCACTGATTCAGGGAACCTCTGCTAAACCTCATTTACTATGCTAAGCAACAGGATTTCAGCCTATACAATACAGTATATCATATTGCTCTGGGACATGGATCTTGCACATTCTTGCATATACCGGGCTGCTCATGTTGCAAACCTTTTTAGAAAAGCATTTACTACTATTTTAAGTGGTTACCTCATGAATTCCAAAGTGAGCATATGAATCAAAATAATAATCCCTTGAAGTCATCTCATCTGGATTCAGGAATTTTGCCATCTTTCCCCGGCCTGGGCAGCTTGGTTGCAAAGGGACGTGAATGATCGATTGAACCGGCTTTGGCATGACAGCGGGTGGAAGAGGCTGCGGAGGACTGTTGCAAACCTAGAAAGGCACAAACACACCTCCTTAGGGACCCTGATAATCACAACACCAGGGGTGGATGGGGGGAAGGGGCCTTATTCAACATTCACCTTTTCCTTTGCATGTCTTTCTTTCCTTCCAAATCCAACTCCTCTTTCTATACATGACCCCATCCAAAATTACATGGATGGGTAGTTCAGGAATTACAGGAATAACTTTCAGCAACACATGGTGTGTGGGCATTTCTATTGGTAATACAGATACGGCTCTCCAAGGCGACGTAAAGCAGAGAGATCGTCATGGCCTTTCTGAGGGGAAGGGGGCATTTCAGGGTCCAGAAACGGCATGCCATTTCTGTTAAAGTATATAACCCTTATATGCAGATAGGGATTTGTTATGTTCAAGGAAATATAAACTACTAGCAGAGATGAGCAGTATTGTGGAAGAATAAATGCATTTGGTAATTATGGAGCTAGAAGACAAATGAACAAGGCAATAGAGCTTAGTACAAAACTTATATTACATATGTACACATGACAAAGAGTAATATACAATAACAATATGCAAAGCACAGCATATATAGAACATACAACAGAGCGTGGGGAAAGCCTCTCACCTTAGGTAGTCCCAATTTACATTGGGTTGCTGCTACTTTTACTCATACAGCTAGCTACCTGCTGTAGCCCAATCAGATCCTTGATGAAGTGAGGTGATCAAACTATATTCCACCTGGCACTAATCATCTTGACCTTTCAGGCTCATTATTCACTGCACCTGTGTCCTAGATCTAATACACATTCTTGTCTAGCTCATGACATAGCATTTTACACAGGATCCATTTTGTAACCTGTTAAATACATATAACAGACATTCTGTCAAAACTACAATCCTTGACACGTTCGTATGTCTTCATGAACACAAGAATGGTAGACACGCCACTAAGGAAGTTCATACAGAGCCAAATATTTCTATAGGTGAGAATAGTTCACCTGGCATATATTACAGCATTTCTCTCTCTCTCTAAAACTGTATTTTTGTCTAAAATTGTTAGACTAAACATTGAGGGTTGTCTTATACATGGAATTAAGCTGAGGAGAGAACTGCGCAAACAGTAATTTTGGGTTGGAAATGTAGGGGGTCATCTTATACATGGGGGCACCTTATAGACAGGAAAATATGGTAATTCTTTTGAGACTGAGCATGTCAACACAGCCAGACATGTTGTAGTAAGGCCAACTGTGAGGTGTCTAAAAGCACAGTGATGCTATAAAACAGTGGTTCCCAAAGTGGTCTATATAGACCCCCAGGGGCTCTATGACAGTGGGAAAAAATTGGACATCCATGAAATGTAAATGGGGGTCCACGTGAGTGGACCCCCATTTAGGCAGATCATCATCAACATTTAGGCATTCTGGAAATGTCTTACACCTAATACAAATTGTTTTGGTGCCATTTTTGAAAGTTTTTGCAGCACTTTTTTGAAAACTTTTAAACTTTTTTTGGGGTGCATTTCTCAAGTGGTGCAAAGGTAGTGATCTGATCCTTGTGGTGTACATACTTTATAAAACAAAAGGTCAGGCAAAGGAAGCTATAACTGGACCTCCCACCCACCCCCAACCAACAGTCTGCTCCTTCTGTATCCACCCCCCCCCACTTCTTACTTCCATCTCTTTGTTACTAGAAGTTTTGGATGAATTTGAGTTTTGCAATTTCTAGCAAGAATTAGTGGTCAGAGATGGGAATATCTTGTTAAGTGAAGGTCTGTTGATCTTTGGGAGATGTCAGAGATGGAATGCAAGCCATGATAGACAAAGCCTCTTGTGTTCAGCTGATAGTGGGAAGTAGACATGGGCACGACTTGGCGAAATTCTCGTTTCCGTTTTCGTTCCTCGTTTCCGTTACGTAACGGAAACGGAAATGACAATTAAGCCGTCAGAACTCGAACTAGAACCGATAAACGATAAATTGGGTCTGATTTGTCGTTGTCGTTCATGGCATCGCGCGGCAATCGCGCGATGCCAAGTGGCACAGAAAAAAAGTTTTAAAAATAAAAAAAAAATCCTGATTCCCGGCCAAAAAAAACCAGGCGAAAATATGCCTGTCTGAGGGCACCTACCAGAGGGGTGGTTTCTGGGGAGGGGGGTCCCGGCCTCCCCCCCTCTCCTGTCCTGGGCTGCTGGACCTGGTACCAGGCTGGGGGGGAGGCATCAGTCTCGTCGTCTCCATTTGCCATGCGGTGAGGGGGGATCCAAAATGGCGACCGCAATTTTTTTTTTTTTGAAATCGTGGTCCAAAAACCCACCAAAGCACCACAGAAACATGCGAAAATTAACTATTTTAAATGCTTGAATTTTTACAGTAGCAGCAGTGGGTTTTTCTAGCAATAAAACGTCTCCATTGATTTTATTTTATTTTATTTTTATTTTTATTTTTTTTACACCTGTGCAATGATGAGCTGGCCATGGGATGGGACCATGCAAATTTTTGGACCCATTCTACCAATCGCATGGCCAGGTTTTGACTGACACTTCTGGATGTGCCAGAGGGCATAAAAACCCGAGGCACTCCCAGAACAGTCGCAGTCCGGGCTTGGATGAGGGTGGAGGAGGGGTGTGTGTGTAGCTGGCTGCTGTGCTAGTTTCGATTTCGCGGAGCCTTTAGATTTTTCAGTTAGGCAGGCAGGGAGGGAATTGATTCAATTGAATTTTTAGGAAATAACTCCTTTCATTCCCTGTCTGCTGCGGGGAATAGCAACACAGTTTATTCTTTTTTATTCTCCTGCAGTTTTATTGTGATGATTTCTTTTCTGATATTGCTTCAAAGGGGAGGTTTAACTGGGAGGGGAGGTGTGGATTTATTTTAAATATATATATATTTATATACTACAATTTATTTTCTATTTTCCAAAGTTCATTTGCTTGGTGGCAAGCCAAGGTCCTTTCATACCCTGTGAGGGGGAATAGCAAGCCTAGCAGTTTATTCTTTTTTATTCTCCTGTTTGTGAGGATTTCTTTTCTGATATTGCTTCAAAGGGGAGGTTTGACTGGGAGGGGAGGTGTGGATTTATTATAAATATATATATTTATATACTACCCTATCATTTATTTTCTATTTTCCAAAGTTCATTTTGGCAAGCCAAGGTCCTTTCATACCCTGTGGGGGGGAATAGTCTGGGACGTCAAATCGCGCGAAATCGCGGTGGTAACAACAAACGACAAACGACATGATGAAACGACAAATTTTTTAAAAATTTCGCAAAAAACAGAAACAACCCGAAACGGACCCGTCCCGACAAACGACAACTCGGAAAAACAAGTTTTCTGGTCGTGCTCATCTCTAGTGGGAAGAATCACGGCCACAGAGGACTGTGTTGGGCAATGGCAGGATTTGTGGCTTCATATGTGCACACGCATGAGAACTTGTGAGCGATACTGTATACATATAATCATCAATGCTGGATTAAGGAGCCTTTCCCAGAGGTGTAGTAGCTACAGAGGCCATGTTTTCAGGGAACCCAGAGTGAGTTGCCTCTACATTTTGGATAGAGATAAAAATGAAACGTGTCAGAATAATCCTTAGAAAACAACTCTTGGTAGAAGCCTTGGGAGGCTCTAGGCCAGTGATGGTGAACCTTTTAGAGACCAAGTGCCCAAACTGCTACTCAAAACCCACTAATTTTTCGCAAACTGCCAATACAGCCATTTAACCTGAAGCGGCAATGTTGGGTGCCCACAGAAAGGGCTCCGAGTGCCACCTTTGGCACCTGTGGCATAGGTTCGCCAACACTGCTCTAGGCTCCTTTTGAGAACCCTTGAACTGAAAAGAACACAACATGGACGGTACAAATTGCCTGTGTGTCTGCGCAAGTTAAGCTGCTGAAGCCTACAGAGTTTGGTGGTGGACCTAATAGGTGCTGGAGAAGCATTCTCTCTCTTTCTCTTGCTGTACAAGGCAAGAAGTGGTCCATAAGGAGAGGAGGGGAATCTGGCCATGAGAACGTGAACAAGGGGTCAGAATGGAGAGAAGTAGTGGCAAACATTCCAAGGATAAAGGTGTCTGAAGCTGTGAACAAGTACTCCAGGACAGGCATAAAAAGTACAAAAGACTGTGTAGAAAACAAAAGTGGGCTTAGGGGTCATTGGGGGAGGTTTCTGATGACTTAACTAGAGGCCTGGCAGGGGACCTTCCTGGTGAGGGAGTACACATCCTATCTTATCAAGGCTCCCGATTAGCTAATTCAAAGTGAGGAAACAGCATTGCAAGCAGGTGGATATTTTCCATTCTACCCTACAGACTCAAATAAAATATTTGCAATCAAATCAGTGGAAAGCCTGTAGGCAGTTGCTGTGCATGTTGGATTTTTAAAACTACAGAACCCATAATTCCGCTTTCTGGGATCATGCTTACCTGGAGAGAAGGCCCAGTAGCCAGGTTTTCTGCCTTGGATAGGCCTAACTTCTTGCTTGGGGGCAGGGAAGATGTCTTGATGGTAATTGGGAAGGTTCCTTTTCAAACAGAAATTTAGACCTATCCAAGGTATGAAATCTTCTGGGTGGGCCTTCTGTCCAAGTGACCACCGTTTAGGTATCTGTAAGGTTTGCATCCTGCAGAAGGGACTCCCAGAAAGGAGAATTATGGAAATTGGAGTCCAAACAGCTGGAAAGCCCATGCTTAGATGCGCCTCTGCACCTTGTTCAGCGCCTTGCACCTGACCAGCTGCTTCTTCTGGAACTAAAATAGATTCTGGAGTCAAGGTCTTAAGGTAATTTCAGTGCAATGCATGGTGTAAGACACACGTATCACCACAAGCTCAGCTCCTTGGTAACCATTCACATAGTTCTCACTTTCATTGCATCTGTTCTTCACCACGATCAGTGGATTTTGGAATGTCAACGACACAACTAGTGACATCGGATGTGTTACGAAAAGGGCTCCTGGCTGAAGTGAACTCACTTGGAGCTTGATGTTGTACAGGGCATTTTGTGGCACGCATAAAGAGTAGGGACAAAACACTTAAGAGAATTTCTCCCAAATATCTGAGTTCAAGATGCAAGAATCTCATGAGCCTTTGCGTTGCTAGGCACCTGCTGCCTATAACACAGCAACTGACAACGCAGAGAGGGGCATTAAAAAAACACGAAAATGATGTAGCATCTTAAAGACTAACTGCTATATTTTAATATGAGCTTTCATAGACAAGTCCACTTCAGACCCCCAGAATCGTGTGTGTGTGTGTGTTGGAAAAGACTAAATCCTCTTTATTAATTTAATATAGCTCTAGGATGTCTTTAGCCAAATATTGGAAAACAGGAGAGACACCAGAGCATCAAGAATTTTGGATAAATATTTAGAAACGGCAGAGATGGACATATCAGAACTGTTCAGAGGGAAAGACTTACAGAGGCAAAAGAAAGTTGGAGGCCACTCTATGACTACTATGCAAAAGAAGCCTGTAACTAATATCACCCCATTAGTAGATTTGACTTATAACTTAGTTATCAGAATGGGAAATGATGTGATTTACCATGTAATACTTTCCCCTTTTTACATATAGATTACCTATCCCAGTACCTGTACCCTGTAGTTGCCCAACCTGGAAAAATAAATAAACATTTGAAAAAGAAAGAAAGAAAAAGAAAAGAGTAATCCACTCTAAACATTGCTCTCTTGTGTGCCTTTATTCCTTCCCTGTCCAGATGATGCAGGAGTGCAGCAAATATATAAATGCTGCAAAAGTGCTGTTCCATGGCTCGTGGGTGCTGGCAGTGCTGTTCTGGGAACAATTTCAGGAATTGCTATAGTGTTGATCATGTGTACTGCTTTTGTTTTCTTCTTGGAATATATGGGATCCTGATTCAGATACCTGTTGCTAAGCTGGATAACAGGTGTAGCAGACGAGTGTCTGGTGTGCTAGGACTGGTCAATTGATTTGTAAGATTTTTCATATGCTTTATTTTAATCACACATGGTCTCAGGGTGGGTCACAATAATCCATTAAAACAGGTGTCATTTAAAAATACAAACATCAAGACCCAAAGACCAGCTGAAAAAGGAAACCTTTGAGGTGACTGAGTGAGCCACCAAGGCTCAGAGAGAAGAGAATTTAATCGTCAGAGAGGAAAACACTCTCTGATGAGATTTGTGGTTTTTGCAAAACCGCCAGCAGGATGGAGGCATCCTCTGGGGGCCTCCAAAACTGACCTCAAAACTGGGATTGCTTTGACTACAGCTATTTGAACAGATCATCCTTCCTATAAACAGACTTAAAAGAAACGTACATGTCATACTTAATATCAAAGTGAACTAAAAAACATCAAGGAAATCAAAGGAAAGTTTGTTCACTGGTTCCTATACAGCAGTTTCTTCTAAGCATATTTCTTCAGAGGGTTTTGTGATGTAGGAGGAATCAGTACACAAATGTGATTTATGAAAGACTGAAATTGAACGGTATTATTAGAAAGAGTGCTTTCCATCTAATTTGACCTTACACCTAGTTTTTAAATAGTTCACCTCTCTGCTATGCACCTAACACAAACAAAATTCAATCACAGAATGTATATGATAACAATGTTACAAATGTTTGTTACAGAGATAGTTTCAACAATCAGAGCTAAGCTGTCATCACAAAACCTAGTGGTTATACTGGAAACACAGCATCAATTACTTGGCATAATCTAAAAGCAATGGAAAATGACTGTATCCTTCATGGTATCTGCTGCTCATATCCTGATGTTATGATATGCTTTGAGGAATAGTCAGATATATATATCTGAAAAGTCATCATACATTGTTTCTGTGAAGATTCTCAGTTATCCAGGTGAGTTTATCTGGAAGTTGAGTCATGGCTACTGGACTTCTTTTTGAGAGATAGAAACGTTTCGCGGCTCATCCAAACAGCTTCATCAGTCTGAACACAATGGAACCTTGACTTACGTCATTAATCCGTTCCGGAGGTCTAGACATAAGTCAAACAGGCCTTAAGTCAAATGAACTTTTCCCATAGAAAGTAATGGGAAAGTGGATTAATCCATTCCAGATGATAAAAAAGACCCCTGAAAACAGCAATTTAACACAAATTTGACTGGGATAGGAGATTCCTTCCAGGGATGTAAATGAAATGTCTTTTCAAAGAGAGGAGGTGGCAGTGGATTTACAGTCCACAAGTTATACACGTCCACTTTTTAATGTTCATAGCAACAATGTCTAACATTTAAGTTTTACTGATTTTTAACCTGACATTCCAAGTTCTGAACAACTCTATGCTTACCATTAGAGTCCCACAACTGTACATCTCCCCAACTAACATGCTTCCATTGTGGACCAGAATTCTGCAGCCAGATTTTTTACAAGACTGAGCCGACTGTCTAACCAGTGAGGCCAGCCCCGAGCTCCTGGCCCTTCTTCTCCTCCGGCGGCAGCGGAGGCTTCGGCGAGGACAAGGACCAGCTCAGGTGCTCGGAGCTGGCCTCGCCGAAGCTGCCGCTGATGGAAGAGAGGAAGAAGGCAGGAGCAGTTTGGAGGTGGCAGCCATGGTGCTGGGTTGTGGCTGCCGCACAATTCCGGTGCCTTGTGCCGGGGCTCCGAGCTGTAAGTCAAAGCCTGCAGCGCAAGTCAAACAGGCCCCTTCTTGCTGCAAGTCAGATATGTTGCAAGTCAAGCAGCATGTAAGTCAAGGTTCCACTGTACAACTAGTGCGAGTCCTCCATCTTATAGTCAGTCAGCTTGACTATAAGATGGAGGACTCGCACTAGCTGTATTCAGACTGATGAAGCTGTTTGGATGAGCAGTGAAACGTTTCTATCTCTCAAAAAGAAGTCCAGTAGCCATGACTCAACTTCCAGATTATACATTGTTTCATACGTGTCTCAGAATCAGTTTTGCTAAAACGTGTGCAACATCACGAATGTGAAACAGCTGAAATTCAAAGTTCGGATTTTGAATGTAAAGCTTTGCCTCAAAATCAAAGTAGTTTCAATCTTTGTTGGAACTTTTGAATATTATGGGGTTGATATTTTTCAGAAAGTTCATATGAGTATCAAATATGAAATCTTGCAAAACTTCTGAATTGTTCTGAAATAATTTGATACAACTTCATTTCATTATGGTCAAATGTAAAATGTTCCTGTATAACTGGCATCCAAAGCCTTCTGTGCACACACTCATGTACAAATGTTTTTGCACATGCTTTTGCTTTCTGGGATAAAGCTTCATTTGTCATATCGAAGAGTATTCTAGAAATATACTAAATCAACACTGATGGCTAGTTTGGGAGCCAGGATGTAAAGGAAGGAGACTTATGTCTTATGAGGAGTGGCTTAGGGATCTGGGAATGTTTAGCCTTTCAAAAAGAAGACTGAGAGGGGATATGATAGCCATGTTTAAACATTTGAAAGGATGTCACATTGAAGAGGGGGCTGGCTTGTTTTCCATGGCTTCAGAGACTCGGAGCAATGGTTTCAAGTGGCAAGAAAAGAGATTCCATTTGAACATCAGGAAGAACTTCCTGACAGTTAGAGCTGTTCAGCAGTGGAATATGCTGCCACGGAGGGTGGTGGAGTCTCCTTCTTTGGAGGTTTTTAAGCAGAGGCTGGATGGCCATCTGTCGGGAGTCCTGTGATGGGGGTTCCTGCATGGCAGGGGGTTGGACTAGATGGCCCTTGAGGTCTCTTCCAACTTGATGATTCTATGATTCTATTACTTGAAAAGTCCAATTTTATGTGTGGTAATGGTCAGAATCATTTGCACCATTTGTCAAATATCCTGCTGGAATCAAGTACCAATGCATGTCAAAATATAGTTAACAAACACTCAGGTATTTAGAGAACGCTTGGTATACACCCAAATCAGGGGTACTTTCAGCAGCAAAGCCCCCTTCTTGCTAATCCAGCAATCCTAAACTAGGTGAGATAAGGAGGTTAGAGCCTCATCTCCAGTCACTTGTGCACTCTGCCCAAAGTGCAACTCAGGAGCTAATGAAATCCTAACTCCCAGCCTGTAATTGCTCATCTCAAAAGTGTACTCACACCATTCATGTGTAGAGAGCTTCTCCAACTTCCCAAAGGAACAGACAAAAGTTAGTTAGTCTGTGGAACTCCCTGCCACAGGATGTGGTGATGGCATCTGGCCTGGATGCCTTCAAAAGGGGATTGGACAGATACCTGGAGGAAAAGTTCATCACAGGTTACAAACCATGATGGAGATGTGTAATCTCCAGTCTTAAAACCGGGGTACTTCAAGGGCCAGATGCAGGGTATTGGTATCAGGAGACAGATATCTAGTCTAGTGTGCTCCCAGACACATCTGGTGGGGCCACTCTGAGATACAGGAAGCTGGACTAGATGGGCCTTTGGCCTGATCCAGCATGGCTCTTCTTATGTTCTTATGTAGGTTTGAAAGGTTTCATATAAGTCCTCTAAGTCTGGGCCCCACCTGCTGTGCCCATTTTTATCTGAAATTATTTAGACCTGACACCTCTCATATTTTGTCGCAGTACTGATTATCTCCAAGGTAAAGATATTCATTTTGGATGTATGCCTCCTCCAAGATTTTTTGCATGATGTATTACAAATCCTCAGTCACCAAACCATGCATCCCACACACAATTCTTTTAAAAAGTTTAATTTGTTTCATTAATCATTATTCAGCTCAAAAATCTTACCAGTGATGACTAAACAGTTGCAAGTAAAACAAAACATTTTTTGAACTTGTGGTGTTAGATAGTGTGTTATTCACAGAACTTGGAAGGTCACAGGTGAAAAGGAAATGAATGACCAGAGTCCAGTTCCTAAATTGTTCTGTCCCCAATGACAAGGGCTGAGCCCGGCAAATGGAGTCATGTGGTTCCCAGGAGAGCTATGAGAGCTATGTAGCTACACAACTGTATTCTAGCCATTATGTAACTCATTATTTCTTGGTCACCAGATTGCTGCCGTTGGTGCACCAACTGCAGATGTTATTCAGGCATGTTGCACAATTTATGAGCAGGCCAGGGAAAATCAGGGAAACATTCCCTGGTTCCTACTAGTGAACCAATACCAGTATGACTTTGTCTCAGGCAAGTATTTAAGAAAATTTAAAAATATTGCTCTTGCCACTTAGGACTGATTAAAGAGTTGCATAAACTTTCAAAAAACTCTGTGTCTAAAATGCTTTGAAATGCCCCTTAAAAGTAAGCTTTGAGATTAAGAGTTGATTGTGACATGTAGATAATACAGGTGTTATCCATTATGCATATCTATCTATCTATCTATCTATCTTTGCACTGTTTATGTTACTTATTACCTCAAGAGTGACTGATCACTTCTAAGTTCTGCTTATTTGTTGTTACTTGGAAAATTTATTTATTGCAAATCGTCAGATCATTGCAAAAATATACATTTCAAACAAGCAAACATATTATCATGTCATATTCATCAGCATCCATACAATAAAAGAAACACTCCAATATCAATGCTTTAAAATATAATATAAAATACTGTATACTTAAAACCAATTTAACTAAAATTCCCTAAAAGTATTTACTTTACAATTTTAAAACCTTTACATAAAACATTTAATTGATTACCCAAAGATGCCAGCTTCGTAACAGATGAACCATACTGTTGGCACACATTCTGCATATGCCCAGAATGTATTAAATATGAAAGCTGCACTCCTGGAAATCACTCATCTGAAAGTAAGCCCCACTGAACTCGGAAATAATACTATGTAGTAGTAATACTGGGTAGTAATACTACTCACACTATGAACTGGCTAGGGTGTTAAGGCCCTTCTCTCCATCCTGCCACCCTCACAGGTATGCCTCGTGGGAACACATCAAAGGGCCTTCTTGACTGCTGTACTCAGACTCTGGAACTCCCTCCCACTAGAGGCCAGGACGACCTCATCTCTGTTGTCCTTCCAGAAACAGGCAAAGACCTTTCTCTTCAGGCAAACTTTCCCTGAATGATAGACTACATATTATGTGATATTTATATGAATCTACCATACATGATCACATAGACTTTGTGTTTATAGACTTTGTGAATGCATTGACACTATGTTTTCAATGTTAGTTCCCCTCACTCATAACTTTTACATGATATTTTTACTCTCTCTTTAACTGCTCACATTCTCTTGTAGCTTTAATGTAATGTTGTCTTTTAATGTTGTAAGATGTTCCTCAATTCCCTGTTCTCAATACTTAAATGTGTGTTAATTGTGCTGGACTGTATGTTGTACCTCATTGCTGTGAGCTGCCTTGGGTCCTTTTCAGAGGAGAAAGTTGGGGTAAAAATAATCTAAAATAAATAAAATAAATAAATAATTGATTATTTGGTAATTATTCTATGCAACAGCCAAATCCAAGAGGAAATAGCTTTCAGAAGTGTTGCTGTACTGCTCCAATGAATCTATTTGCCGTTGTTGCTTTTGTTTGTCCTTTCATGTTTTTTTCAGCATGTGCAGTGGCTTGTTAGGGTCTTGAGGAGACCAAAAATGGTATCAAAACCTTGGCTGTTGCCCAACCTTAAAATTATCCATTGATGCATCCCATGCCAGCACAATGCTTTGAGCAGCTCCAGGTAGTTCAGTTCCTCCTAAATGTTGTCGGGTTGATCTGTCTCGCTCTGCTATTATTTAATAATATGAGGATTGATCAATTAACAATTCTGTTAGGTCAGTTCTGAGTCTGACTTATGGCAACCCTTTCTAGGCTGTCCTAGGTTTACTATTCCTTACAAGGCACATTGAAGAATTGAACTCCTGACTTATGGCTCTGCAACCAGGCACCTAAACCACTGAGCTATCCAGCTCTGGTGCTATTATTTAGATGTGCCAAAGACATTTACAAATCTGTGTACAGAACCCTGTACGCTACTTTGACTTCATTTCATTTTATTTTGGATAATTTTTATCATTGGGGATTAGGGAAATTTTTGTTAAGCAGCTTCCTTACTCTTGCTCTGGATTGTTCTGTTCTAAGATCTGAAACCTAAATTATGTTTGTTTTAATTTTCTGTTTCCATTTAAGCAGAAGTGGGGAAAAAATTAATGAACCAGATGAGGCCCACTGAGTTTATTCTAAGACAAGATATGAATGGTCGCGTTCCATGTGGGATT
The DNA here is from genome assembly GCA_023846285.1 of Phrynocephalus versicolor. Taxonomy (NCBI): domain Eukaryota; kingdom Metazoa; phylum Chordata; class Lepidosauria; order Squamata; family Agamidae; genus Phrynocephalus; species Phrynocephalus versicolor. The sequence continues at coordinate 7,234,059 of JAHTLZ010000274.1, read as the reverse complement.
TCCTTTTCTTTCAGTTTGTGTCACTGATGAAGATGATGAATGATGTCTTTGCTAGTGCTGATGCTGATGGTTATACTGGAACTTCCCACCTCACCCCTGCAGCTGTGTTTTCTTTTTTATTTGCTCAGAATGCACATCACATTTCTGCCGAGAGCATTCTTTGGCACTTCCCAAAATGCTACCCAAAACAATGCATCATCAGTGAGTAGAATAGTGTGTGTGTGTTGCGTTTTTACAGTCACGACTGACTCTTCATGACCCCATGTCCATAGAGTTTTCTTGGCAGGAATACTGGAGTGGTTTGCCAGTTCCTACTCTAGGTGGTGTGGTATTCCCTGGTGGTCTCCCATCCAATTACTAACCAGGGCTGACCCTGCTTAGCTTCCAAAATCAGGTGAGATCGTATGTGCTTAGGGCATCTAGGCAGCTGAATAGAATAGCAGCTGGCAGAAATAGATATGGAAACCTCCTTTGTAAAAGGCTTGTAAGCAGAGACCTGATTGCAGTCTGACAGAGATGCTTTAGCTGCAGATTTTCTTCATCAACATGGAACCGGACCAGGTGATATTTGCAGTGCCTTCTGAATGAAATAAGCTGATTGAGACGGCCAGACTCCCTGCCTGATACAAAGCAATGTCTAGGTTGTTTCTTTCTGGTGAAATGTTAAAATAATGACTAAAAATAAGAAGAGAAGCAAGTGGGGGCAGCACAGTAACAGGAGTACAATAAATTCAAATTAAACAAATGAAGTTTTAATGAGTAAATAATGAGACAAAAGTGAAGCATAATGATAAAGGTAAATGAAATAATAGAACTTGTAAAATGATTGGACCTCCCTTCTGAATTCTGGTTTAACTAGTAAAAATACTAAAAAGATGTGTTTGGAAGACACAACTCATCTTAGTTTTCACTTATTTATATATTTTCGCTTACATTGCCAATTCACATAGATAAACAATTTCTAAAAATAATTATAACACAGTATGGTATAAATGCATTAAAGATATTCTTCTGTGTGTCCTACAGATGTGTTTGTGCATATATGTGTTTGTGTACATCTGGTAACCTAGTGCCCACGGGTGAGATCCCTCTGACCCAACAGACAATCTGGGATTTTCATGTTGGAAGGACTGCAACCTCCAGATTTCACCAGGCAGAATTCTGGGAGTTGGAAAGTACAAAAGATAGCTTTCCCCACAGCCATGCCACTCCATTTTGGATATTTCGGGTTGGTAGAAGGAGGGAGCAGCACTGCTGCTTATTGGCAGTATAGCAAGGCTGCCCATGAGTCATTGGAATGCTGCACCAGTAGGAAGTTCTGGGTGCAATTACGTAGCAAGAGAGAGGTCAGTTAGCTTACATTCTCTTATTCTGAAGTTGCACCAGGGCATTTAGTGTCCACAAAAGGGGGAGAGATGGAGAGAGAACTGCATTTCCATTTTGAGCACCTGCTTCAGGAAGACTTTCTGTTTCCAGTTACTTTACTTCTGCATCTTGTCTTGCTGACTTTAAGCTATGAACAATAAATAAATAAACAAGGTCTGCTCAAGAGAAACCTTTTTTTTAAAAAAAACAAAGAAGCATATCAAAAGAGACATGAGTGCTGGTGCTTGTGCTCTCTCTCTCTCTCTCTCTCTCTCTGTGTGTGTGTGTGTGTGTGTGTTTGTGTATTCCCTTTCCTGATCCTCCCAGATGAGGCAGGCAGGAGCTGAAGGAGAAGGTGCTTTGTCACAACATGGCTGAGTGTTTATGTGTGCTGGTGCTGGGTGGGCTGTTCCTTTCTGTGCTGGAGAAAGTGAAAGGATCCAACGTTTTAAAAAGTAGAAAGAATCTCTGGTGCCAAGGTGGTCTTATACTCAACCAGAACGTCAGTGCAATGACTCAGTGCTTAACTTGTTTATTCAAAGATTAAAAAAAATATTCTGGGACACTCGAGGGACAGATTGCACGAGCAGATGTTCTTGCAATCCCTAAACATCATGCCCCAATGGCCAATGTCACCACAAAACCATCCGCAGGCACTTCCCTTCAGTCATTCTGCAGATTGAAACAATTCATCATGTGGGGGAAAGTCCTTTTCAAATTGTCCCAGCTTGAACAAGGTGGACAGCCCCAGTGGTGAAGGGTGGGTGGGTGGAAATGCCACATTGTGAACAAAAAAGGGCTTGACGGATTTGAATTGCTCTTTGCATAATGGGAAGAGTAAAAAATGAAAATAAAAAAATGCATCAATTTTATAACCACAGCAGATCTCATGGCATTTGACCGTGTGGTTACAGCCTGTGTGAGAGGGACCCTTTATGAATTCTAAGGAGTATCTGGAAGCTGAGTCATGGCTACTGGACTTCTTTTTCTTGAGAGATAGAGAAACGTTTCGCTGCTCATCGAAACAGCTTCATCAGTCAGTATGAGGAAGACATGAGACTGATGAAGCTGTTTGGATGAGCAGCGAAACATTTCTATCTCTCAAGAAAAAGAAGTCCAGTAGCCATGACACAACTTCCAGATAAACTCACCTGGATGAATGAGAATCTATGCTGTGCTATACTATGCTTTTCCTGCAGCACTGCAGAGACTTCCAGGCAGCCTTGCTATCAGGGCCATCAGTCATAAGGCTCCTTCCGTTTTCAAACCGGAAACAAATTGAAGAGTGGAGTAGTGGGGAGAAAACCTCTCTGTTTCTTGTTACTTGGGATCTCTTGCTCCCATAGTTCTTTTCTGGGGGATTCCAGATGAATCCCAGAGGTGGAAGTCTGTCCAATATAAAAACTCCATCCTCTTTCTCCTGTAGAATTTTTGTGCCCTTCTTGAGATGTCAGAGTTGGGGTAATGTGAGTGGGTTGGTGGTAAGGTTCCTGTTCTGAAGGATCCAGACTCTCTTGAGCTCTCTCTATGCTTCCCCCATCATGAGAAAATAAGTGCAAGGGTTGCTGATTAGTTGCAGTAAGCTTAACAGAACAGAACAAAATGAAGGGACAATAGCAATGCTCTTTTCCCTCATCTCTGCCCTCTAAGGAGAAATGTTGGAGACTTCTGGCTGTTGTGGTTTTTTCGGGCTGTTTGGCCATGTTCTGGATGTTTTTCTTCCTGACATCTCACCAGTCTCTGACGCTGGCATTTTCAGAGGGCAGGAGATCAGGGAGTTGGGAGTCCTTTCTGTGCTCTTGGGTAGAGAGTGAGATTGTGGGGATTTTTTAATAGTTGTGGGAAAGGGGAACTTGTCCTATTCAGGATAAGAGGTGTTGATCATTGATTGTGATGTGGAGGGATTAGGAGTTTCACTATAATAAGGGAGGGTTGATCTATCTCTGTGGATGATGGGTGTCATTAGCTGTTCTATTGTGTGACGTGATCCTTGGTGCTTGTGGCTGGGCTGGCAATCTTCGATATTTTGCAGGCTGTAGTTTTCAGTACTGGGAGCCAGGCTTTGCTGATGTTTAGACTTTCTTCTTTTCTGTTGAAGCTGTGCTGGTGTTTGTGGATTTCAGTGGCTTCCCTGTGTAGTGTGACATAGTGATTGCTGGTGTTGTTCAATACATGTGTCTTGGAAGAAGATTTCATGTTGTTTGCTTCAGGGTGTGCTCAGCTACTGCTGATTTTTCTGGTTGTTTTAGTCTGTAGTGTCTTTCCCACAGCTATTAAAAAAACCCCACCGTCTCACTCTCTACCCCAGAGCACAGAGAACACTAACTCCCTGAGCTCCTGCCCTCTGAAGATGCCGGCCACAGAGGCTGGTGAGACGTCAGGAAGAAAAACTTCCAGAAAATGGGGAAACAGCTCAACCCCCCCACCACCACCACAGCCATCAGATCCCAGCCGTGAAAGCCTTCAAGAATACATTGGAGACTTCTGCTTCTGAGGATTCCAACTAGAGCAATGTGATTATGGTCCAAAAGAGTCCTGATGCCATGAAGGATGCAGCGATAACAGAGAGGTGGTTTTGGTGCATGCTTCTTTGTGCATATGTCTTGCGGGTGCAAAGAAGCACAAATAAGAAACTTAACTTTGTGGCCAGTAATGGGTAACAAGAGAAATTAAGAATGTAACTGTGGTAGATTTCTAATTCAGTGGCTCTGTTTCAGGAGCAAGATCTCCCCACACAGTCTGAGGGAAAATTTAGAGGAGAGGATGTTTGTAAGCATCCCCAGTTGCCACTTCCAGCTGAGCATTGTACGAGATCAATCAGTTGTTCTCCATATAAATAGCATTAATTATCTTAGTTTATTTCACTTTGATAGGCAGGGAAAGTGTTAGCCTCCCTCGTCGTGTTTACACATGTCTTCATTTGAAGCTTTAGCTCTTTTTTTTTTTTTTTTTTTTTTTTGCAAATCAAAGAAATTAAAATTCACAATGTCTTTCATCTTGATGGTTTCAGAAGCACTTTAATCATAAAAATTTGGGGGCAAAATGACTGGGAGAATGTATTAGTTATCATTAAGACCATGCAAGCTCATTAGTATCAGTCCCATATCAAATCTATATTTGCTATAATTTTTAAGACCACCACTTCCATTTTCTCTAGGGCCCAAATTCTGTTCCAGAACTCAGCCAATTAAGAACATAAGAAAATCCATGCTGTATCAGGCCAAAGGCCCATCTAGTCCACCTTCCTGTATCTCTCAGTGGCCCCACCAAATGTGTTTGGATGGGCATGAGACTAGATATCTGCCTCCTGATACCACTCCCCTGCAACTGGCCCTTGAACTACCCTGGTTTTAAGCCTGGAGATTACACATCTCCTCAAAGAATCTGTCCAATTCCGTTCTGAAGGCATTAGAAAACTCCCATTTGGTCAGATGCCATCACCACATTGTATGGCAGGGAGTTCCACAGACTAACACCACACTGGGTAAAAAAAAAATTATTTTCTCTGTTCTCACTCTCCCAACCTTCAATTTGAGTGGATGTCCCCTAGTTCTGGTATTTTGTGAGAGGGAGAATAGTGTCCCTCTATCCACTTTACTTATGCCCTGCATTATTTTGTATGTCTCAATCATATCCCCCCTCAGGAGCCTTTTTCCAGTCTAAAGAGCAGGAATGTTGAGTCTAGATCTACCCAGGACGTGCTTGTATGTTTGCTGTCCTTTGTGAGTATGTGTATTTCTGTGGATAGCAGTGCTCTTACAGCCTGCTAACTGTTGCCCCATCAGCTTGAACTGTTTCTTGAACTACTCTAAAGCAGGAGTGGGCAAACTGGTGCCCCTTCAGATATTATTGCAATACAATTCCCTTTAGCCTTACCCAGCATGGTGAGGGAAGATGGGATCTGTCGTCTAGTAGTGGATGGATGACCAGATATTTTCCCAACCCCATTCTAAAGGAAAGGAAGAATGAAAATCCTACTCCAACCCATCCCCACTCTATTTCTGTGCTGAGCCAGTGGTTGGTTACAGCAATAGTACAGGTAACAGGAGCCCTGGAACTTTTTGATACTTGTGTATATACTGTAGTTTTAACAATATACTTGTAGATTATTTTGTTTCATTCCTTTTAGTGGCAGACTTTTCCTTCTTCTTTTGGTGCTGGTTTTGAAGTGAGGCATTCGGAAGCAGAGTTAGGGAAAGACTACAGCTCCCAGAATCCCCAGCTATCATGGCCATCATTGTTGGGCACCCAAAGAACAGAGTCTAGACCGGACATCAAACTAAGCAAGTTAATATTACTTTTTCCCTCCAACCCCAGTTATTAACCTGAAGGAGTGAAGTGGACCAGGTGGGAAAGTGAGGGTTGTAGCTTATGAGCGGAAAGATGTCTAGACTTAAGCATGTCTACCGAGAAATATCAGAGGAGTAAGTCTGGTGTGAAGATTTCTGAATGTCAGTTTTACCTGCCGTGGTAGAACTGGTGCCCTGGCCTTGCAAAAGCCTTGCTCACCCTATATAGCACAACGAAACCTCTACTCCAACTCAAAAGAGGATGGCTTTTAATATAGTACAGCCAATCCCAAAATGAGAAGCTCTGATGGGAGGGAAGTATTAATTCCTAGCAAATAGTGCCAGTATTTGTTGTTATGTATTTTCACTTTCAACTTATGATAACCCTACTAGAGTCTTCAAAAGATGCAAGATGCTCAAAGAGTTTACCATTGTTATCCCTCAATGAGCAGTCATTGCCAAACAGGGAACTGAATCTAGGCTTCCCAAGTCTTAGCCTGAGGCTCTACCTACTACACCACTGTGGCGCTCTCTACTACATTTGCTAACGCAAGAAGCAGATGGGAATATGAATGAATGAATGAATGAATGAAGCAGATAGGAATATGAACACTAAAGTGGGTTGTCTAAACCCCTGTAAAACTTCAACCCTCCCGTTGCAAATTCTGCTGCTAGTGTTCTCCATATTTTTGACTAATGTTTCCAGTGTCAAAGAAAACATTCTAGATAACAGCAATCTTTTTCGTAAGACCATTTGACATTCATAATGTTAAGGCATGGAAATATCCAGTACAACTGCTATGAGAATGCTGCAGTATGCTGCTTAATCTCATTCTGTTTCCCACTGCCCTACAACACCCACTTCTTAATGTGTATTTTTTAAAATATACCTTGTTGCAGATAACGATGCTAGCCTAGGACATGATACTCTTCTTCATTACTGCTGCCAGAGCTCCTGTTCCATGTGGACTTCTTAACACTCTGGAATTTGACTCTAAGCCACAAGAACAAGCTAATAGAAATGCATAGAAATGTTATAGCGATACATTCTTTCTATAGAATTTTCTGAGGAAATTTAGGTGTTAATATTTGCCTAGATTATGAAGTTGCAATGTTAGAATATTGAGCCCTATTTGTATTTCATGGAATTATGAAACCAGAGTAATGACTTTCAGAACTGTTTAATTATACAAATATTAAGTCTTGCTATTTTTTTTCATTCTGGGTTCAGGAATCCTGATTATAAAGTGCCTTCTTCCTTTAAAAAAGTCTGATTCCAGTGCAGTTCCATATACAGTGGTACCTTGTATAAAGGAATTAATTCGTTCCAAATGAAATTATGTTAAGCAAATTTTCCTTTATACAAATTCCCATAGGAATGCATTGAAAATGGAGTAATCCCATTTTTATGTTGTACAGATTCTCTCCATAGGCGATTATGTTAAGCAAATTTCCCCTATCTCTGGAATTTTTTATGTTGTACAGATTTTATGTTATACAAAATGTTTGTTATACAAGGGTCCACTGTATAGTATATCACAGAAATGAGTACACCCCCTCACCTTTCGTAAATATTTTAGTGCAGGACTGTATATCTTTTCATGTGACAACACTGAAGAAATGATGGTTACAATGTAAAACATTGAATATACAGCTTGTATAACAGTGTAAATGTGCTGTCCTCACAAAACAACACAACACAGAGACGTTAATGTCTAAACCGCTGGCAACAAAAGTGAGAACACCCCTAAGTGACAATGTCCAAAGTGGGCCCAAGTAGCTGTTTTCCATCCCTGGTGTCATGAGACGTGTTAGTGTCACAAGATCTCAGGTGTGAAGGGGGAGCAGGTTTTATCATTCTCACTCTCTCATACTAATCACTTGAAAAGGGGGAAAGGATGAACAGACAATAGAATGTCAATGATAGAAAATCACCAAACAAGATATGTTATATTATAAAATTGTTTTATATGTTTTATATGTTTCTCTTTCTCTTTCTCTTTTTCCTTTTTATGTTTCTTTTTTGTTTTTTTACTTAAAATAAAATAAAATTGAGAGGGAAAAAAGAAAGAAAGCCTGCCTACGGTTTGCTGCAGACAAGCAGACTAATGACATGTATTTCTAGAACCATGTCCTGTGGTCCAATGAGACCAAGAAAAACCTGTTTGGTTCTGATGGTGTAAAGTGTGTGTGGCAGCAACCAGGTGAGGAGTACAAAGACAAGTGTGTCATGCCTACAGTCAGGCAAGAAGCCATGGTCTGGGGCTGCATGAGTGCTGCTGGCACTGGGGAGATACAGTTCTTTGAGGGAACCATGAAGGCCAACATGTACTGTGACATACTGGAGCAGAGCATGATCTCTTCACTTTGGAGCCTGGGCCGCAGGGCAGTATTCCAACATGATAATCACACCAAACACACCTCCAAAATGACCACTGCCTTGCCAAAGAAGCTGAGGGTAAAGGTGATGGACTGGCCAAGCATGTCTCCAGACCTCAACCCTATTGAGCATCTGTGGGGCATCCTGAAATGGAAGGTGGAGGTTTGCAAGGTCTCCAACATCCACCAGCTCTGTGATGTCATCATGGAGGAATGGAAGAGTCAACTAGTGGCAACCTGTGAAGCTCTGGTGAACTCTATGCCCAAGAGGGTTAAGGCAGTGATGGAAAATAAATGTGGTCACACAAAATATTAACACTTTGGCCAAATTTGGACATTGTCACTTAGGGGTGCATTCACTTTTGTTGCCCGATGCCCGTGGTTTAGACATTCATGGCTGTGTATTGCATTATTTTGAGGGGATAGCACATTTACACTGTTATACAAGCTGTATATTCACTGCTTTGCATTGTAGCCAAGTGTCATTTCTTCAATGTTGTCACATGAGAAGATATCCTAAAATGTTTACGAAATGTGAAGGGATGTACTCACTTCTGTGATATTCTCTCTCTCTCTCTCTCTCTGGAATTGTCTTCAGTATTTTGCTTTGGACATAGCTCACATGGTGCAAAAATCAATCATCTTTTTTGTGTGTTTTCTTGCTAGGGATCATTAAAAAGAGAATTGAAAATAAACTGATAATGCAGTTGTACAAAACAAGGGTAAGACTGCACTTGAAGTGCTGCATACAGTTCTGGTCATCACATCTCAAAAAAGACATGGTGGAACTGGAAAAGGTAGAGTGGCTCAAATGATTATTGGGCTTGGGCACCTCCCTTATGAGGAAAGGCTCCGGTGTCTGTGCCTTATTAGTCTAGAAAAGGCACCGGGGTGGGGGGGACATGATTGAGACATACAAAATTTTGCAAGGAATTGATAAAGTGGATTGAGGGAAGATCTTTTCTCTTTCACGTAATACCAGAACCACTCAAACTGTGGGTTGAAAGAGTGAGAATAGACAAAAGAAAACACTTTTTTACCCATTATGCTGTTAGTCTATAGAACTCCTTGCTGCAGGATGTGGTGATGGCATCTGGCCTAGATGTCTTTAAAAGGGGATTGGAGAGAAATGTCCATAGCAGATTGCAATCCAGCAATGTTAATCCCAGGCTTAAAAGGAGGATACCTCAACATGCTAGATGCAGGAAAGTGACATCAGGAGACAGGTATCTAGTTGTCTCGTGTGCTCCCAGAGGCACCTGGTAGGGCCACTGTGAGATACAGTGCTCTTCTTATGTCCTTATGTTATTCTTCTACACCTAATGCCTTTTAAAGTGCAGATTGCCGTACTAGTTCTGTTGGTTGTGCTGACTACAGGTAACTAACTACACATTTGATGAGTGCTCTGATATAGAGGAAAATCAACCCTTGGCACAACCATTCATGGTCCCAGATGCTACTAGAGTACTAAAGTGTGTTTTTCAATAACGTCAGTGACAACAGCAAGAGGAATAATCAAAACAGCACATAATTCTAAAGTACCCTTTTTATTCTTCTGACTTGCAGCTCAGACATAGTCACATAATTGCCTTGCCTTTCGCTGTTTGTTATCCTTCTATTTCCTTGCTTATATTCCCATTAATTCCCACCCCCCAAGTAGATGCTGCAAGGTTTAAGATATGCTTTGAACACCTTTTAGCAGCTTTCAAATGCTGGGATGAACAGAATTATAAAAGCAAACTGTTCGTGGGGAGGTTACATGGCTCATGCACTAGACATATTTGTGTGGGAAGCAAGAGCATCATTTTATCTGCGCATACTGTTTTGACGATAAGAAGTAACATGTTCTAATAATTAAGGCAATTTTAAGGCATTTGTAGAGGCATTTAGATCTCCTTGAGGCAAACTCCATTGTGCCCAGGGATGAAGTCAACAAGGAGAAGCTGAAAGAGAGACCTTGGACAAAAAAGAGAGAGTGATCCAGCAGCAATCCAGGGGGATCTGTGGAGACCTGGAACTAGCAGCATGGCTACCTCCAGTCACCAGGCCCTGTTTCTTATTTTGAGAAGGTTTCTGACAGGGCAGAGAGAGGGGGAAGAAGGTAGATGATGCTCATGGACAAAAGATACAGGTGATGCCTTCCCACAAGTATAGAGTTCACTTCCCCCATTCCCTGCCTGGTATGCAAAAGTGTTCTGCTTATATACAGTAGGACCACGGTATCTGCTGGGGATAGGTTCCAGGCCTTCCCATGGATAATGAAAACCGTGGGTAGAATTTATTTATTTATTTATTTATTTATTTATTTGATTTATAAACCGCAACCATCTAGCAAAAAAGCTACTCTGGGTGGTTTACAAACATATACAAAATATAAAAAACAGATTAAACAACTTGAAATAGTAAATAAAAACTAATCAATCAAACAAAATAAACAAATCATCATAATAAAAAGTACAAATAAACAAACAAGCACAAATACAATAAATCAAAATGGATAGAACACCCCAAACCCCCAAACCTGCTATTTTGTGAAAGTAGCTTGCTTTATGGCTGCTGTTTTACAACAGTAGCTTAGCTTGTTCTACAGCTGCGGCTTGTGACAGTAGCTTGCTTTGCGGTTGCTGGATTATTTACTTAATTTTTTTCCTCTGCCAACCATGGATAACTTGATCAGTGGTTAATGAATCAGTGGATACAGGGGGTCCTACAAGCTGGGTTCTAATTTTACCAATCTCAGAAGGATGGAAGGCTGAGTAAACCATGAGCCTGCTACCTGGGATTGAACCCCAGGTTGTGGGCACAGTTTTAGCTCCGGTACAAGCATTTAACCACTGTGCCACGAGGCTCCTATGAGCAACAGTTTCCTTGGGGTGTACTGCACAACACCAATCCACTGCATTCTGGTTTCTTCTAGCTAGTATGGCCCCAGAGGGGCAACCAGGCCAGCCATGCCAGTGCACACAAACAGCAGCCTTGTGCTGTAGATAATCTCCCAACTGGCACAATGATCAGAGCCATTCACACAGGACGGGAACTCAACTTCATGAAATCATAGAAGTTGGAAGGGACCTACAAGGCCATCAAAACCAATCCCCTGCTCAAGGCAGGAAGTAAAATCATAGGATATCTGCCAGGTGATTGTCTAAAATTCTCTTGAATGCCTCCAGTGCTGGAGCACTCACCATCGCTTGGGGTAGTCGGTTCGTTTGTTATAACATTTCTGAAGTTTTTCCTGATATACAACCAAAATCTGGCTTCCTATAACTTGAGCCCATTGTTGCTAGTCCTGCACTCTGGGATGACTGAGGACTCATATCTGTATGACAGCCTTTCAAGTATTTGAAAAGTGCTCTCAGATCTCTGCCCACTCTCCTTTTCTCAAGGCTAACCATGACCAGTTCTTTCAGTCTTTCCTCAAAAGACTTGGTTTCCAGCTTGCAGATTAAACACCTATCAATGCAGCCTAAAATAGCATTCACCTTTTTTTTGTAGCCATATCACACTGTTGGCTCACATTCAGCTTTTGATTTGAGCACTAAGAACAAATGTAAGTTTTTGCTCTTTTCTGCTACTCATAAACTCCTCTAAAATGAAATGAAATTTATGCAGCTGTGAAGTTTGTTTTCAGGATCTTTGCCCAAAAGCCTGATGCTGGACCTCCCAAGATACCTGCCATTTCTTTATGGACAAGTAGCTGGATGCACAGCTGGCCATGTCTGTGGTATTTGCTTTCCACAGCCTGCAGGTAAGCAACAGGATATTTGGTGTGCGAGCTGGGTGGTAATTACCAGTCTGCCTTAAGGCCAGATAGACGCAGTAAATGGTATGCCTTCAAACCCTTGCATAAAGTGGAACCAAGCAGGTACTGAATAGAAAATAACAGCTTGAATGTGCTATAGAAATAGGCTGACTTCTTGCAATGGGTTCTAATAGTATCTACTGGAAAAAATCACACAGAGAACAATTTCCCTTTACAATTTAAGCATGCCTCTCTCTCTCTCTCTCTCTCTCATTCTCTTTATATATTTGCTTAACAGAATCACCTATGGGGCGAATCTGTACAACATAAAAATGGGATTACTCCATTTTCAATGCATTCCTATGGGAAATTTGTAAAAACGAAAATTTGCTTAACAATTTCATTTGGAACGAATTAATTCCTTTATATGCGGTAACACTGTGTGTGTGTGTGTGTGTGTGTGTAGTGGTACCCCGGCTTAAGAGCAGCTCGAGCAGCTCGACTTAAGAGCAATTCAAGCTAAGTGCCGAAAACTGTAGGTGTTGTAACTGCCACCTTACAAATTTTAGACATGGTCTGTTCGATTTACATTTTTTTCATTTTTTGATATTTTTACTTATTTTTTTTTCATTTTTTTAGATAGGTACCCCGATTTGAAATGTTCATATTTGACTCGGTATCTGTAGAACAGCCTCACCATGCAGAATCCTATGGCAGTAGTGCTTCAGGGGCCCTTGGATAAACTGGTTGGAAGGCATTGCCCTTATGGTCCAGGTGCAGGATATGATTCTGCATCATGCTATGTTCCTAATGAAACAGCTGGCATTGGTTTGCTGCAAATTGAGCTTCGTTGTTGACTATCTTCTTCTCAAAGTCACCATCAGGAATGATAAAGCCATCTTGTGAAATCTTCTGTAAGCAGGTTCATGGACTAAATGAGCTTTACCTTTTCAACTTGAGAACGATGCAAATGAGAGAAGCTTCAGGTTTCAAAGAGATGGGGTGTCCCAAGACTGTAGATGCCCTGAATTCCTTGGAGATCTGAATCCGTATTAGAGACATGCTCTACTGATATGTCCTAAAGTACTTTGATAAGAGTAAAAGTTTTGGAGAAGGTAGGCATGTTAGTCTGTGCAAGAATTCCAGGCAAAAATCAAAGAAAAGCAAAACCAGACAAAAGACAAAAAAATTCCATGAAAAAAGCAGTGGCACAATATATTACATTGGATAATGACTCAAGAAACCTTGACATGTTTAATCCATTCTTGTGTGTGTCCATCATGCATATGAATTTTATCTCAGCTATTTCTCTTTATAATCTTGATTTGTAATGATTCTCTTCCAAAGCTGTAACCTTCAAATCCTTCAAGGAGTGTCCTAGTAGATTGAAATACTGTAGTTTGAGACAGGTTCCTGTGTATTGTGGCTTTTTATGTCAAACTTGTGTCCATTGATGTATTTTCTTAGAGATTGTCCTGTTTGTCCAATGTAGATTACAGATGGGCATTGTTGGCAAAAGATGGGATAGCAGGTTTTTCATGGAATTTTATCTCGCACCAAAAGACTCTAAGGTAAAAACTATCTAAACTTTCCCATTTTCTCACACTGTCTCCCTTTCCCTCCTCTCTTCTACCCACCTGACCCTGCTCTGATCTGGTGCGTATTTTTTTGTCTCTTGATGGATTTTTACCACAGAGCCATAAAACAGCACCAACCATATCAACAAACCCAGCTTCCACCACAAGACCCTAGGCCAAATCGTTCTTCCCATCATCTGTAAAATTAACCAACTCCCCTCTTCCTCTTCCCCCTCCCCTATCCACCCTCACCCAACTCTGTCTCTATAGGAATTTACAACCGGGCTTGCATGCAAATATACATACAACAGCCAATGAAAATTTGGATGAAACATATATCCCATAACATATTATATTGCACACTTCATTATATTGCTATATGTCTGAAGAAATGGACATGTCCATGAAATGTTACATTAAAATATGAAAGTTAGCCTTTAAGGTGCCACATGTTTTTTGTCTTTTTTTTTCATTTGTTTTTCTGTGATTTTTCCCTGGTAAGAGTACTTTACTTTAGAAGGACAGACAGCTTTGGTTGTTCCAGGAGCAAGCTCCCCTTTGCTGGAGACTGAGTACCCTCACCAAAATTTACTGGCAGTATAGCAACAAAGTCATTTTTGTTTCTTTTACTTCTGTTTTAAAACAAGACATGGGTGGAGTGTGCCATCACACAATTTGCATTACAGGGAATACTAGAGACTAGTTTTTGGACATATAGATGTTCAGGTCTGAATCTCTCCCCTAACAGAGAAGTTCTCAGTTGATCCTTAGCTCTGATCAACAACTCTTCATCCTAAGTGATGAAGGCTTTCCTCTCCAGGCCTGGCTAATGGGACCCCACAAGTTACTCAGAATGCCTTGGATACGTGGGAATGTGGAGGAGAAGTGATTACTGTATGCACTTTGCAGGCTGGCGAAGAGGACCATGGTGCCCCTGCTCTTGGCTGTATCTTCTGCAATAATGGGGCTACAATGCACTGGAAGGAAACATATGAGTTTCTGCTGGCAAATTATGCCCTTTCCCATGTTTGATAGGATGAAAAACTCAACGGAGCAAATTTCTCACACCTACCGATCAATGCTAACCTTTTCCTGCTCTCCAGGTGTTCTTCGCAGCCTGGTGACATTCCTGTGCCATGGGCAATGGGCCTGCAAGTAACTAAGGAAAAGTCTCTGTCCCCCCACCCCCACCCCAAATCTGCTCTCACATTCTGGCTCTGAGGAGGGGGTTCAGCTGAAGTAGCTCCGTTTTGCCATGAAGAGGCCTCCACATGCTCATTAGCTTCACTGCCTCCCCGCTGGCTGTGCCAGAAGGAATATTTCAAGGATGTATCAATATTTAATTTAGAATGTTCATATTTGACTCAGTATCTGTAGAACAGCCTCATCATGCAGAATCCTACGGCAGTAGTGCTTCGGGGACCCTTGGATTTATCATGTCCCCAGGACCTTCCTTTTAGGTGCATAGTTAAAATTGCATGCTAACCACTAGGGAGAAACCAGGATAAGGGAAATCCTTGCCAGCACTAGAGCAGGCACAGAAATCAAAGAAATGGAGCGAGAGTTGAAGGTTCAAGTATGTTCTTCCCTGGCTCTGATTACTGAAGGTAGAGAACAATACATGCTCTCTCTGGATGTAGAGTCTGGACTTCTTTTCTTGTGAGATTGAAATGTTTCGCTGTTCATCCAAATATCTTCGTCAGTCTGAAGAAAGCTCGTTGCGAGTCCTCCCTTTTATAGTTCACTTACATGGTCTCATTAGGAATATGGCTGTGTTTTGCAAATTTATTAAATGAATGGCTGGAATGGGTCAGTGTGAAATTCAGCAGTATCAGTAGTTCACTCAAGAATGTGTATGATAGGAAGGCTTGTGTCCTTCATGGCTGCCTCCAGAGAACATTGAGGGAGGAGATTTCCAGCAGCCCTGTTGTTATTTTCATTTTCCCCAGGATACCCGAGAAGCTGTGCCAAAGAGATCTACACTGGGCTGCCTGCATCTTGAAAGTCAAGGGGAGCACCGAGGATACCTTTCTCCAGTTGCCTGTCCTGCTGCCTGAGAAATGTGCCTGTGGGGCTGACATATGAACCAGACCGCTCGACAAGACCCAGTCACCATTCAAAAAGAGTAACCCATCTCTTGTGGGCTGTTATCCAAAAGCAAACAGCATGTGTCCAGAAAGAGGTGACAGGGTACAGAGACGAGTGCAAAGAGTCAACGAGGCTTATTAAAGTCAGAAATGAAAATCGAGGCATTTTGAAGGGCTTGCATTTTTTTTTCTTCCCACTTGCTGCTGCCTGGGCTTCTGTGAGAAATAAAAGGAAGAAACATATTTCTCCTAGTAAATCTAGGCTACTGCCTCTGGGAAATAAAGAGCACTTCCAGATTTAGCATTTTATTTCTGATTTGCATTTTAGAAAGAGCAGGATGGTGGCAGAATGTCTCCACTTTATAAAAATGCTTCAGGTGCTGCAGCTAGTTTTAAAATGTTGGTCACGATCTCAGGGAAGCCTAAAATAGCCATATCAGCCATCTCCACTGGCGCGCAGTGTGGCGTAAATTCAGTGGTTCCCAGTGCTATCAGGCAGGTCAGTTTCAGAAGGTGGAGGTGGGAACGTTTTCCTGCCATGGTCCCTTTGTTCTGTGTGACATCACAGCATTGCACTACTTGGCTCCCGCCTAAGCTATTTGATATCTACATGAAACTGCTGTAGGTTTTAGGGCTGGGCTGCATGTTCACCCCTGCACAGATGACAGACAGCCCTGCTTGCCCACCAACTGATCCAGAGAAGACAGAAATACTGTGAGTGAATCTTTTCATATGGAGAGAGAAATTCACCAGGGCACAGAACTGCACTCATCCTAAAGGACAGGCTTGTACTTGGGGCTGATTCTGGATTTAATGTAGTCTGTGAATGCTCAGGCATTCACAGTAGTCTTGGTATGTCATCTGTTATGAACCACCCAGAGTGACCATTGGTCAAATAGCTGGCATCAATCAACCAACCAATCTGCAATCCTATCTTGAGAAAGGACACATAACCTCAGTTAATGTACATCCTAGTTGTATTCAGTCTGAATTTCTTTAATATGATCCACATGGGGCTGATTTGAAGACAACTTGACTTCAACTACTACAGAATGTGGCTGCACAAATTCTTGGTGAGCTGTATATATTAGAAAGTCAGATCATATCACACCAATTCTGCCAATGCACTTCAAAACAACCAGTTACTTACCTGTAAAGGTGGTTCTTCGAGTGGACCTACACGAAGCCACACAGATGGGTTTCCCAATATGCATGTGGGAGGTTACAGACTTTCCTAGCAATGGATAGACCGTTAGTCTCCTCCCCCTCCCACTGCGCATGAGTAGGAGGTTTCCCGCTCAAACCCCTCAGTTCCCTCACAGCCACAGCGTGTAAGGTAAGTACCATAAAGTGTGACGACTGGAGGGGAGGTGGGCAGGTGCTGTGTGGCCTCAGGGAGGTCCACTCAAAGAACCACCTTTACAGGTAAGTAGCTGGTTCTTCTCCATTGTGGCCTTCATGAAGCCACACAGATGGGTGATTGTAAGCATGCTCACAGGATGGTGGGCAGTCACACCACCACAAAGGAGAGGACAGCTCTGCAGAAAGCTGTTGCAGATCTCATACGGGCATCCATCCTGTAGTGCTTCATGAAGGTAAGTGGCTGTGACCAGGGGGCTGAATTACAGATGTCTTCCAACGGGACTTTCAAAAAGGCAACTGAGAACAACACTCTGTAGTGGAATGTGCTTTGACAGAACAAGGTAAGTCTCTCTTAGCAAGCAGGTAAGATAACTCAATTGCTGAAACTACCCAGCATGAAAATCATTGGGACAAAACCACGGACCCTTTGGAACTGGGGTCATAACAAACAAACAGCTTCTGAGCGGAACAGATAAACTTAGCTCTGGAGAGTTAAAAGGCAAGTGCTCTTCACACGTCCAATGTATGGAGGTCTCTTTCAAGGGGGGTTGACAGGTTTGGGAAAAAAACGTTGGCAAGGAGATAAGTTGAGAAGTGTGAAATGTCGAGACTACCTTCGTCAAGAAAGAGATGTCCAGGTAGGCAAGCACTTTATCCTTGTAGAATTGCAGATCACATCTGAGGGGACAGAGTTCACTAGAACTTCTATCAGATATGGCTAGCAAAAAGGCCGTCTTAAAGGAAATAAGGCATAAGTCACAAGAAGCCATCAGTTCAAAGGGGACCACATTAATTGGCGAAGGACTAGAGACAGAGACCACAGGGAAGGTATCGGTTTTCTATCAGGGTAAGTGTTTAGATGGCCCTTAAGGAACATCTTCAGTCTTGGGTGACAGAAGAAAGCAGAAGCAAGGGAGCCAGCTGGCTGGTGAGCTATAATTGCTGAAAGGTATATTGTCAAGGAGGACATTGTTGGAAGGTACATTCCTGGTTTGAAAAGTGGGACAAGAGAGGCTCTATCCCGTAGACAGCTTAAAGGAGGAAATGCCCTGGCTAGAGTACCGTCCAATATAGCTCCAATGTAAGCCACCCGTTGAATGGGAACAAGTGGCGACTTTCCGACATTTTGGTTATTTATCCATAGACCCAAGGTATCTGGAGTGTACAAGACAAAAATGGATGCCCTTTTGTGCTTTCTGCTTTGAATCTGCCACTATGAGCCAATCATCGAGATATGGGAATATGGAGACGCTGCGAGTTTTCAGGTAAGCGGCCACAGAGGCCATGCATTTGCTGAAAACACGAGACACTGTCGAGAGGCCGAATGGCAGGGCCAGGAACTGGTAAGCTTGGTTTCCAATGGCAGAGTGAAGGGAACTTTCTAAAGGATGGGTGGATGGAAATATGGAAACACGCGTACTTGAGGTCTATGACCCCAAAACCAATCTTCTTTCTGGAGAAGAGGTAGTATTTTCTCCAGTGTGACCATTCTGAACTTTATGCATTGCATCTGTTTGTTCAGTTGTCGAAGGTCCAGGATAGGATGAAGGCCTCTGTCCTTCTTTGGCACTGTGAAGTATCTTGGTAGGATTGAGGTGGTGGGTGAAGATTGGTTGGGGAAATAGGCTGAAAGGCCTTTTTTGCAACAGGGAAGAGACCTCTTGGAGGAGGCATGGAGAAGGATCTGTGGGGATGAAGTTTCCGGTAGGTGGAGTGGAACGGAATTGGTAACCGTGGGCAACAATGGAAAGCACCCAATGGCCAAGTAATTGCTTGCCAATTTGGTAGAAATGGTGCCAAATGAATGTTGTTTTGAGAGACAGAAGTCGCAAAAAGTCACAATGGTGTTCGTCTCAATTCCTAGAGGATTGCGATGAAGTGGAATTTGGCTTCTTTGGCTTTGAAGAGGGGTTGTTATTGAAAGATGAAAATTTGGTTTGGAATATGTCAATTGATAGGAGTGCTGGAAAGATTGTTTTCTTCATGGGTAACGAAAAGGCCACTTTTGGGGCTGAGGGATCAAATTCAAACATTTGGCCATAGTCTTTTTTTTTTCTGATGGTCCTCCATGAGGTCATTGGTAGAACGATGAAAAAGACCGTCACCTTCAAAGGGTAAATGTTTGATGTGAGCCTTTTTATCATTGGAATGCTCCATAGACCGAAGCCAGGCATGCTGTCAAAGAGCAACAAAGGAACTTAATATGCTGGTAGTGCAGTCCAAAGCATGTTTCACTGAGTGCAATTGCTGGGCTGCAAGTGCCATTGACTCCTCGAATATCACAGATGCACCAGCCTTTTTATCATCTGGAGGTCCAGAAAGGGCTGAAGAGGAGTCAAAAGTTCACATTGATAAGCCCCCATTCCACCTTGGTAATTTGGAATTTTGTAAATGAGAGATGAAATAGAGGCATCAAGTTTCCTTCCCTCCTTGGATGGAGGTGCTGGGATTTGCCTTGTCCGAGATTGTACCTATGATGCAGCCGCCACCACTGAATTAGGAATGGGGTGCTTTAGGAGAAAAGGAGCCTTCTCATCAAAGACTTTGTAAATGGATTCAATCCTGTGAGATATTTTTTGTGGAACAAACTTTTTGAAAGCTTCCTCTGTCATTTGCAGGAATGAGGGAATAATACCCAGTTGCACTGGGGCAGCCTTATCAGAAAATATTTTCCCATAGAGATTATCTTTAAATTTTGGCTTGGGATGGCGAACCAGGAGGTTAATAATCTTTGCCATATGGAGGACAAAACCTGTGTAATTCCTCATTGACTCCAAAGAAGGAGGGGCATTTGGATTTGGGTGAACCAGTGGATATAGTCTATCTGGATTTTCAGAAGGCTTTTGACACAGTCCCTCACCAAAGGCTGCTGAGAAAATTGCACAGTCAGGGATAAGAGGGCTGGTCCTCTTATGAATTGAGAACTGGTTGAGATCCAGGAAACAAAGAGTAGGTGTCAATGGGAGATTTTCACAATGGAGAGAGGTGAAAAGTGGTGTGCCCCAGGGCCCTGTCCTGGGACCGGTGCTTTTTAGTCTGTTTATAAATGACCTGGAGACAGGGATAAACAGTGAGGCGGCCAAGTTTGCAGATGACACAAAACTTTTCTGTGTGGTAAAAACCAGATAAGATTCTGAAGAGCTCCAGAAGGATCTCTCCAAACTGGGGGAATGGGCTGTGAAATGGCAAATGTGTTTTAATGTAGCCAAATGTAAAGTAATGCATATTGGGGCAAAAAAATCAAAACTTTATCTATCAACTCATGGGCTCTGAGTTATCCGTGATGGATCAGGAAAGAGATCTTGGTGTGTTGGTGGACAGCTCCATGAAGGTCTCTACCCAATGTGTGGCAGCGGGGAAGAAGGCCAATTCCATGCTAGGGATTATCAAAAAGGGGATTGAAAATAAAACAGCCAACATTATAATGCCATTATACAAAACAGAACTTGCTCTTAGGGGAATGGGCAACCTGGGGCAGGATTCCAAGGAACAAGAAGAAAACTGGAGGAGTAATACCTCCTTAAAAAACCTTGGTCCAGCTGGCCCGGCTGGTATTACCTTGTAAGGGCCCCCATCTGGGGTTACAGGAGAGGACGGTCAACGGTTTTGAAGGCAGAAGAGGGCTCTCATTGCCCCAACGGCAGAAAAAGCGGAAGAACCACCTTTAGGAGAAGGAAACTCTTTCAAACCTCCACTGCCTTGTGGCTATATCCATCATTAGAAAAGGCTTCAGGAGTCAACCTCGAGGAAAAAACTGGAGCCGGAGTCCCAGAGACAGTTCATGACTGTATACAATCATGTTCTGGCAACTCCTGCGACGCAGCTGGAACTAATCGTATCGGCTTTGCCATTCCATTGGACCACTCCAGCTACGTGAAGAGGGGGGTTTCGCTGCCTGGGTAACAGCCTAATCTCCATATTGAATTACCCAGGCCTTGTGCCCTGGAGAGGACCACTTGCAGCAAATAGTGGGGGAACAACACAGGAAGCGGCAGCTACCTGGGTGTAGGCGGATCAGGATGGAAACCAGCAAACAAATCGTTGACTCCGTACCATGCAATAAACATAAAAAAATCTCGAGCCTAAAGTTGGGCACATGGACTGTTAGGACAATGAACCCTGGCTGTTCAGACTATCTCCAAGAAATGGACACTATACGAAAGACAGCTGTCATCGACAGGGAACTGGCAGACTGCGGATGGACATTGTTGCTCTCCAAGAGACAAGGCTACCTGACTCTGGATCTGTCAAGGAGAGGAACTTTACGTTCTTCTGGCAGGGAAAACCATCAAACGAGACCAGGGAATGTGGGGTTGCCTTTGCTGTTAGAAATACTTTACTAGGTCTCATTATCCCACCTGCTGTAGGAAGTGAGAGAATCCTGTCCATCATGCAACTACACTCTACTGCAGGGTTGGTTACACTTATCAGTGCATACGCACCAACATTATCATCTCCAGCAGAACTTAAAGACAAATTCTATGATGATCTAGCTGCCACTATCAAGAAAATCCCTGAGAAAAGACCAATAGCTATCCTCGGTGACTTTAATGCCAGGGTTGGAGCTGATTATAACTCCTGGCCCACCTGCCTAGGTCGGTTCGGCATTGGAAAGATGAATGAAAATGGCCAACGCCTGCTGGAGTTTTGCTGCTATGATGGTCTCTGTGTCAGCAATACATTCTTTAACACAAAGCCCCAGCACAAAGTCTCTTGGAGACATCCAAGATCGAAGCACTGGCATCAGCTTGACCTGATTCTTGTCAGGCGCTCCAGCATTTCTAGTGTTACAATCACACGTAGTTATCAGAGTGCTGACTGTGACACAGACCACTCCCTGGTGTACAGCAAAGTAAAACTGAAAACAAAGAGATTGCACCACCTGAAGAAGGAAAGAAGATCAAAAATTGATAACAGTAACACCTATAACCAAGGAAAAGTGGAGGAATTCTCCCATGTACTCAAGGAAGCTCTTCCTGGCCCTGCTGAAGATAATGCATCTAAACGTTGGGAACATTTTAAGAATGTTGTTTATAACACTGCTTTATCAGTATTCGGCAAGGAGACTCGAAAGACAGCAGATTGGTTTGAAGCTCACTCAGAAGAGCTGATGCCAGCTATTGAGGAAAAGAGGAGAGCCTTGACTGCATATAAAGCTTGTCCCAGCGAGCACAACCTACAGGCCCTGCGAGCTGTTCGTAACAAAGTCCAGCAGAGTGCCAGGAAATGTGCTAAAGATTACTGGCTGCAACTGTGTTCTCGGATTCAGATGGCAGCTGATACAGGTAACATCAAGGGGATGTATGACGGAATTAAACAGGCCTTAGGGCCAATACATAAGAAAACTGCGCCCTTAAAGACTGTCTCAGATGAGATCATCCAGGATCGTGAGCAGCAGATGGCACACTGGGTGCAGCACTACTCTGAACTATATCCCAGAGAAAACACAATAACTGACGAAGTCTTAAATAATATTGAGTGCTTGTCTGTCTTGGAGGAGCTTGACAATGAACCAACACTAAAAGAACTAAATGTAGCTCTGGATTCACTTGCCTCTGGCAAGGCACCTGGGAAAGATAACATCCCTGCTGAAGTTCTGAAGAGCTGCAAAGAGATCATTGCCACTGAACTGTACGAAATCCTCTGCCTTTGCTGGAAGGAAGGGGGAGTACCACAGGATATGAAGGATGCTAATATTGTTACGCTTTATAAGAACAAAGGTGACAAGAGCGACTGTAACAACTATCGTGGTATCTCTCTTCTTAGTGTTGTCAGGAAGCTGTTTGCACGTGTTCTACTGAAGAGGCTCCAGATACTTGCAGAGAGAGTCTACCCAGAATCACAGTGTGGCTTTCGAACCAACAGGTCCACTACTGATATGGTATTTTCCCTCAGGCAGTTGCAGGAGAAATGCAGGGAACAAGGACAGCCACTTTTTGTAGCCTTCATAGATCTTACAAAGGCATTTGATATGGTTAGTAGGGATGGACTCTTTAAAATACTCCTCCTGGTTGGATGCCCACCCAAGCTCCTTAACATCATTAGGTCTTTTCATGAGGATATGAAGGGCAATGTAGTTTTCGATGGCCTGGTGTCAGATCCCTTCGACATCTGAAGCGGCGTGAAGCAGGGCTGTGTCCTTGCGCCAACCTTGTTTGGGATCTTCTACGCTATCATGCTGAAGTATGCTTTTGGAACTTCAACAGAGGGTATCTATCTCCGGACCAGATCAAATGGAAAACTCTTCAACCTCTCTAGATTGAGAGCAAAGTCTACGGTACAGGTGAAGTGTTTGCGGGATCTCCTCTTTGCTGATGATGCCGTCATTACTGCTCACTCTGCTGAAGATCTCCAACAACTCATGGATCATTTTAGTAAAGCTAGCAAAGATTTTGGGCTAGAAATCAGCCTGAAAAAAACACAAATAATGGGCCAGAATGTGGACTCTCCTCCTCGCATTACAATTTCTGCAAAAGAACTGGAAGTTGTCCATGACTTTGTGTATCTTGGCTCAACTATCTCAGATACACTCTCACTAGAGTCTGAGCTGAATAAACATATAGGTAAAGCAGCAACTATGTTTTCCAGACTAACAAAGAGAATATGGCTCAATAAGAAGCTGACAGAACATACAAAGATACAGGTGTATAAAGCTTGTGTACTGAGCACACTTTTGTATTGCAATGAGTCTTGGACCATCCATGCTCGACAGGAAAGAAAGCTTAATACCTTCCATATGCGCTGTCTTAGGCGAATATTCAACATTACCTGGCACGACAAAGTTCCAAATAGCAAAGTCCTGAATCAAGCTGGAATCCCTAGCATGTACACTTTATTGAAACAGCGACGCCTACGCTGGCTTGGACACCTTGTGAGAATGGATGACGGTCGGATCCCAAAAGATCTTCTATATGGAGAACTAATGAAGGGAAAGCGCCCCAGAGGGAGACCACAGCTGCGGTATAAGGATATCTGTAAGAGGGACCTGAAGGCCTTGGGAATGCACCTCAACAGTTGGGAAACCCTGACCTCCGACCGCACTGTCTGGAGGCAAGAGATACAGCATGGTCTACATCAGGCCTGCCCAAAGTCCGGCCCGGAGCCAAATCCGGCCCATCAGGCCATTCTGAGTGGCCCGCGGCTGGCTGGCCCACCCCTCCCTCCCCCTCCTTCACCTACACATTCCCCTGCGGTGGCCACGGCTCCCTGTACTTCCCTTGGTCCCCACCTTCCTTCCTTCTTTCCTCCCTCCCTTGGTCCCCACCTCCCTCCCTCCCTTCCTTGTACCACACCTTCCTTCCTTCCTCTCTTGGTTTCCACCTCCCTCCCTCCCTCCCTTGGTCCCTGTCTCCCTTCCTGCAGGTGGGGTTGCAAGGGGTCAGTGGGTGGGGATTATGGGTCAGTGGGCAGGGCTTGCAGTGGGGTGGCAGGGCCGGGGAGCAACCGGCCCCTGACACATTTTCAGCCACCAAATCTGGCCCTTCTTACAAAA
This sequence comes from Phrynocephalus versicolor, assembly GCA_023846285.1. NCBI lineage: Eukaryota > Metazoa > Chordata > Lepidosauria > Squamata > Agamidae > Phrynocephalus > Phrynocephalus versicolor. Next base: position 7,209,766 of record JAHTLZ010000274.1, on the reverse strand, counting down.
AGTTTGGGCACCCCTGGTCTACATAAATTTGAAGAGGCATTTGTCCAACAGGCAGAGGAAAAGAGGCAGGCACGGAAAGAACGAAACTCAAGGACCAGGCAAGAAACAGAATACATCTGCCCCCAGTGCAGTAGAGACTGCCATTCCCGAATTGGTCTATTTAGTCACACTAGGTGTTGTTTTTAGGATCTCTACTCCAGGCATGATACCATAGTCTTTCGAGACTGAAGGATGCCAATGAATGAATACAAAACAATAGTAAGGCCGCACCTGGAGTATTGTGTACAATTCTGGTCACCGCATCTCAAAAAAGACATAGTGGAACTGGAAAAGGTGCAAAAGAGAGCGACTAAAATGATTACTGGGCTGGGCGGCTAAAACATATGGGGCTCTTTAGTCTGGAAAAAAGGCACCTGAGGGGGCATATGATTGAGATTTACAAAATAATGCAGGGCATGAGTAAAGTGGATAGAGGGAAGCTCTTCTCCCTCTCACAAAATACCAGAACTAGGGGACATACACTGAAATTGATGGCTGGGAGAGTAAGAACAGGCAAAAGATCCAGAGTTGCCTGTTCTCGGGTGGGCTCCATGACAAGTTGCTCTAAGGCACAGTCATTCAGCATGTCGAGAAACCCGGTTTCTCTTTCTTGCCTGGAGCTCGCATTGGCCCAGTCAATGTGGGGATAATTGAAGTCCCCCATGATTACTATCCTATCCTTCTGAGACACCTCCATGATTTGTCTCCTCATTTCAAGGTCCCCCTCAAGTTCTTGATCTGGAGGGCGATAGCATACCCCAACTATCACATCACTCCTTGGACCTGGTAATTTAACCCACAGTGATTCTACGGTGGAGTCAGACCCTCTGTCAATCTCCATTCTGCTGGATTTTACCCCTTCTTTAACATAGATGGCCACTCCCCCTCCAACCCGCCCCTCTCTATCCCTTCTATAGAGTTTATAGCCTGGGATTGTGGTATCTCACTGGTTTTCCGCATTCCACCAGGTTTCTGTAATGGCTATTATATCAATGTTATCCCTAGCTGCCAAATGTTCAAGTTCTCCCATCTTTGCTCAGAGGCTTCAAGTATTTGCATAGAAGCACCTGTACAGTGGGACTTGCAAGAACGGCTGCTTCTTTGTTCTTTTTCGAAGGCTGTTCAGACTGGAGTGAAGATGTTTTTGAAACTGACGGAGTGGGCTTCTGTTAAAGAAGGGGCAACTTCTTTGGCTCCTTTCAAACAGTTGATTTTGAAGATTTCTTTGAGTCCTGAGAAGCTGGTGAAGAAGCATGAGAAGACTGTGCCTTTTCCATTTGAGAGCTTAGGGCATTCTCCAGAAGATAGGTATTGAGACAATTACAGTGTTTTTTTACTGCTTGAATGCTAAAACACTGGCAAAATTCACGAGTTTCGGGTCGGTGACTCTCTCCGAGGTAGTAAAGACACGTTGAGTGCCCGTCTCTGTGGGAAATTTTCCCCAAACAAGACGCACAGCGTTTAAATGGTGGCAGAAATGCCATAAACAAGAAAGATCATGGGAAAATATCTTTAAAAACCTCTAAAGAGTGAGGAGACTAATGGAAGTGAACCTTCCAACACTGTGGTTAGAGGGAATTGAAGGGTTAGAGCGGGAAGCCTCCTACTCATTTGCAGTAGGAGGGGGAGGAGACTAGCGGTTTTTCCATTGCTAGGAAAGTCCGGAACCTCGCGTATGCACATCGGGAAACCGATCTGTGTGGCTTCATGAAAGCCACGAAGGAGAATGCTAGTTTAAACAGTATGGGCTTGAAGCACTGTGTGCCCACTTATGAACCTGCCCATGTGTGATGATCTTACTCACTTGTTCACCATTGATCAGTTAAGCTGGCATGGCGTAGAAACACAACCTGCTCCTTGTTGATGTTTCATGAATTAACTGGGGCTTGTTTTCTTGTGAGCCAGTGTAGTGCGGTAGACAGCATGCTGGATTAGGACTCAGGAAAGATGGGTTTAAATCTTTGCTCAGATGTGGAAATCACTGGGATGGCATAAGTAAATCATCTGTTTAATAACTCTCTTCCCTATTAGGGTCACCTTAACTTGCATGTGACTGGACAGCACATATCACAATGGATCTGTGCCTGAAGTTTCTTTGTTTAAGAATGACTATCTTACAATCATCGATGAAGTGTTCCAGGTTATATGTTACTCCTGTGCCCCATTTTGTGTGCATGTGTACTCCATTTCTGATGTCAGATTTCTTATTTTCTTCTATAAAAGTTGACCTGTTCACCCTGTTAAAAAGGTATAAGGACACTGTAGGCAAACAATGCTATGCATCACATTAAAGGCTGAGCAGGCTTAGGAATCCATGATATTGTGGATGGTATTATTAAGTCCTCTGCTTGTATAATCAGCAGATGCAAAATGACAATACTGTATTGGCAACTGAGAGAACCACAGGATCTGATTTCTCCACCTGTACGTCAGTTATATTGTATGTTGTTGCTGTTGAGTTGCCCTTTAAAGTTGTGGGGTGTTCTCCAAGCAAACATGTTCCTACTGCCTAAGACTCCTGGGAGGGAAATATCATGGATGAGAATGAGGCTACAGATAATTGTGGAACATCTGAATCATTTCATTTCAGAGCTGTAGGTAGCAACACGTGTTGTTGTGTTTTCTTTTCTAGCTCTGTTTTGGAGTAAGAATATTTAAAAGAGTCTTGCTGGATCACTGATATACAGAGGCACCCCTCTTTTGATATTCCACATGGTGCACAAGCCATCCTGGCTTGTATCCATTTATGAAATTATTTAATTCCGCTTTGAAGCCACTCAAATCAATGGCCATCACAACATGTTGTGAGAGCAAATTCTGCAGGATAACTCTGTGGATTGCTGAGTGGACTGCAATCCATGAAAGTTCATGCATCAATAAATATGTTTAGACTTTCTAATCTCTACTGTCCTCAGCCATTCACCATTCAGGTTGAGTGGATGGCTACAAGTTCTAGCAGCAACGATTCTAACCTTCCCTGACAGTTCAGTTGCTTTAGCCTCTGACTTGTTTTCCATATCTTTTCGGCTATCAGATAAGTTGCCCATGAATGGCAGACATTCCTATCTTTGCATTTTTTTGTCTCCTATCAGCTATCAGCTTGGAGTGAAGGTGCTTCTTACTAGCTATGTACTTATATAAGCACTATATTTTTAAGCACAACAGATGACAGATTACTGTTGCACAGTTATTATTGCTACCTTTTAATCATGAGGGGACGACTCTGTTCCATTCTCTTTTCCTTTATGTTGCCTGCAGCATTATTGCTTAAGCATGGCAGCACTTGCATTTTTATACTGAAGGTGAACAACTTGTCTGTGTTCTGATTTTTTTAAAAGATGATGCCTGCAGAAAGACCCTCGTTCTGTGCTCTCCAAGAATTATACAGCCAAAGAAAGCTATATGGCAGATGGTTATCTACACATCCTGGAGTACCTACAAGACTCATTCATTCTTTGAATGGTTCTCCCACCCTGTACAAAACAAACTTTACCCTGCATGGGTGAAGAAAAGATAAATTACTTGATTATATCTGCTATTTTATACACACAAGCAGGGCCGGCGCTAGGGTTTCTTGCGCCCTAGGCGGCGGGCGGGGTGGTGGCTGGGGGGCGGGGCTGTGGGAGTGGGGCCGATGGGGGGCGGGGCAGCAGGGGGAGGGGGCAGCGGGAGGCAGCAGGCTAGCCAGCGGTGGCAGTGGGGGGTGGCACCCCCTCTCCATTTTGGCGCCCTAGGCCAGTGCTCCCCAACCTTTTTATCCTCGCGGACCGGTAAATGTTTGATAATTTTTCCGTGGCCCGAAGCTGGGGGTGGGGGTGGGGAAGGGGGGGAGATAAAGGAATGTGAATGGGGGGTCGGGCGGGGAGGCAAAAGAGGGTGTGTGTGTGAAAGCAAAGGATGGGAGGGAAGGAGGAGGGGGAGGCAAGGGTGCAAGGAGGAAGGCTTGGCGCGTGTGCCTTGCGAAGGAAGCCATGAGAGCGGTGGCGGCGGCGGCGGCGGCACTCACCGGCTGGGGGCGGCGTGCGTGCCACTCCCCCCCACACACGGGCAGGGTGGGGGAACCTGGGGCTCCTGGGCAGGCGGGCCCCCGCCTCCTCCTCCTGTCAGCAGCCGCAGCAGCCGCCCAAGTTCAACTGCGGCTCCACGGTCAGCGGCGAAGGTGCCCCGCAGCCACCACCACCACCCGCCCCGACGAGGCGCCTCTGCACCACCACCGGCAGCAGCACCAGCAGTGGCTCAACGGTCCCGGTGGCGCCCTCGGGCCGGAGCTGCCGCCGCATCGCCTCGCCTCCGGCTGCAGCCTTCGGGCAGGCGAGCGGGAGGGAGGAAGGGAGGGAGGCTGGTGGAAAGGTGACGTCTCTACGCCGGCCAGCCGGCCGGCCAGCACACACACACTCCAATTCGGGGGCGGGGGCTCGGGGAGCCCGGCCTCTCTCTCTCTCTCTCTCACTGTGTGTGGGGGGGGCAAAGGACGAGAGCAGCCGCTCCTTCCTTCCTTCTCCCTCTCCCAACAGAGTGGTGGCGGCGGCAGCAGCAATGTTCCGACTCCCGGCCCCCCACCCCAACCTCTCCTCTCCTCTCCTCTCCTCCAGCAGGGCCTGGCGAGGGCTCCGGCCCAGCTTCCCTCATCCCTCCCCCGCCCGTCTGCCCGCCCGCCAACCGCCCCGGAGGAAAACAAAAACCTCACCCCCTCCTCACGACCGCCAGCAGAGCCGCACACATGTCCCAAGGCCTCTCCGCGATGCCCTCTGCTGCTGTGGTCACCGCCGCCGAGGCCCGCTCGCTTTCCCCGGCGGAGGAGGAGGCCCACGGCGGCGGCGGCAGCAGGAGCAGGAGCAAGTGCGACGCCAGCAGCGAGACCCGCGCGCGGCACCTGGCCCCGGCGCCCCCGCGCGCGGCACCCGCCCGGCCGCCCCGGGAAGCACCCTCGTGGCACCGACGTCCACGAACAGCCTCCTCCTCCTCCTCCTCCTGCTCCTGCTCCGGTTCCTCCTCCTCCTCCTCCTGCCGCCGCCGCCGGAGGAGTAGCAGCAGCAGCAGCGGCTGCAGCCGCCATCTTTAAACATTAAGAGGAGTCTTGGGGGGAAGCGATGGGGAGGGGGAGGGGGAAGGCCGGGCCGCCACAATAACAATCCTCCACCAAAGCCTTCAAGCTCCTGGGCGCGGGGCAGCCTGGGAGTCGGAATCTCTCTCTGGGCGCCTTTGCCTTGAGAGGAGTAAAATGGCAGCCGGAAGATTTCCTCGGGCGGCCCGGTGCTGATTGATCCACGGACCGGCACCGGTCCACAGCCCGGGGGTTGGGGAACACTGCCCTAGGCAACTGCCTAGTTCGCCTTAATGGACGCGCCGGCCCTGCACACAAGTTACACTCTGAAATAAAATACGCGCCAAAGTGTCCATCTTTCCACTTCACTCCTCATGCTCACATAATCCCTAAAGATTTTTCACTAAAATGATCCCATGACCAATTTCCAGGAAGTTGGGTTTTTTTTTTAAATGCTCGGGATAAAGTCTTGATATCCTATGCACCCCTAACCTTGCAGTGAGTCTGCTAAACCTAAGGGAACCCACTTCTAAATAAATATTTGTAAGGAGGGCCGTTAACATGAACATGTAAGCTCAAGCTGCAGTAAGAACAAATTTTTACAGCAGCCAACAAAACTCTTCTAGTGCATTCCCACAGTGTGACCTGGGGGGCAGGGGAAAAGTTGGGGGTTGGAGGAGGAGGGTGAGCAGTTAGACTCCTTCAGCAGTAATCCACTTGAATCAGTGTCTGCTAACTGACTCCATCTGATCTAGAACAGTGGAAGCTGATATAAAAATAACATTTCATTGATGACTGCAACGCATTGGGTGTGGGTGGGACGTGGAATTTTTTATGGAATAAATTAACCTGAATTAGCCAGCATGTTACCCACAGGCAATGGTTCTTTCTGAAGAGGATTCAAAGGCAGTAAGTACATGACTAAGATAAACATTAAAGAATTGATTAGTAAACCCACAAACTAGAAATTATTTTTTCAGAGATGTTTCTAGAATTTATATATCGTAATGCCTCAATTAATTACATCCAGTCTTGCTGAGATCTTATGATTAGCCTTCATGGGAATTCTTGATAAGAGTGGGAAATTTCTTACAGTTTGATAATTAGTGTTATCAGTTGGCAAGCAGCCCAACTAGATAAGAATGCGACTCTTCCAGAGGCTCCAGGTATTCAGTCTTGGAACTCTGCCCGAGACAATCTGACCATACACAAATGTCTTGAACAAGTAGCAAACAAGTAGGAAAAAAGTAAGAAAGGGGGGCATTAATCAGAATTCTATTGCCAACTTATGCTTGAGTAAGGGAAATCACACAAGTTTTGGTGGCAAATTGCCACTCGTTAACAAGGCACTGATTGTGTTGCTGAACGTGTACTCAGGAATGGAATTAGCACTTCATTAATGAGCAGTTATTTGCCACCAAGGACTATGCAATCTCCCTTACATGAGTGTAAATCAGCAATAGGATTCTGCTAGGTAAATTTGGCATTCACACTTGGAAGGAGAAAATCCTCTCATATGTCTCACATATAGCCATTATAGATGAGTTACATCAAAAAGAGAAGCCTGGTAAAAATGGTTAAATACAGTGCCAGACAGCTAAGTCAGATGGAACTAATTCGGGAGGAATAGCATAGTATTTGTGTGTGTAGTTTCATTGTTGGGACAAATTAAAGGAGTGAGAGGCATAGTTCACACGTTAACAGTGTGGTAATGCAGGCACTTAACAATGAATGTCAAGGAGTCACAGATGGTTATCAGTAGAGATGGGCACGGAACAAACATTTTTTCGTTTCCATTATTCGTTTGTCGTTCCTTTTTGTAAGTAACGGCAAACGAAAATTGTGATGAAAATGCAACAAAACGAACAGAACCACGAAAATTGTGGTAGTTAGGTTTCGTTTCCATTAATGGCGATGCGCAATGAAATGAGCTGTTTTAAATGTTAAAAAATGCCCTGGACACCCGTAAAAACACAGCGATAATTATTTATATTGTCTGATAATACCTACCAGGGGGGTTGGGGTCCTTAAAACATTTGTTTTTGTCTTCTCCCATCGCGATGTATTTTTCTTTTCCCTTTAAAATGGATGTCGCCACCAGCCACAAAATGGAGGCAAGCCATGTGATGTGGGATCATGTTCAACCAATAGCATGCCCAGGTTGCAGACTGGGTGGGCAGGTCTGGCAGCCACAGAGGGCATAAAAAGCTCTGGCAGCCCCCGTCCTCCTTGCAGTCTATGGTGGGAGTAAGGGTGGGATTGCTCTCTCTGCGACTCTAGCTTCAGTCCTGCAGCCTCCCTGTGTGTGTGCGTGCTGCGTACCTCTTCGTGAGTACCCTTCCTTGCCCCACAGTGCAGTCACTCTGTGGCTGCCTTGCACCCTGGGCAACGCCCGCCGCTGCCTTTGCAGCCTCCCTGCATACCTAGTCTATACTGTGTCTCTGCCAGCATCCATTTTTTTAGTGTTTTCCCTCTGGTCTGGGGCGTTGAGGGATGCCTGTGCACGGAAATGCTTGAAAAATCGCACAAAAAGCGGGTAGAAACGACAAACGAAAAAACAAAAAATGGTAACAATTTTTTTCCAAAAATTCGCAACAAACCGAAACAAACCGAAACAGACCTCTCAACGACAAACGAAAAACCAAAATGCCATTTTTTTTGTTCCGTGCCCATCTCTAGTTATCAGTCCTTTGTAGATGTACATTTAGAAAACACATAACCCTAACCCCATACACATGCTATAGGTCCATATGCACAAGTAATGTATAGTATTTTGTGTGTTCCTGTAAAAATCCTTATTGAGATTCTATGCACAGTGGATTGGCTACTGATAACGAAGGGTACAACTGGGAATATATCAAGACATGAAGAAATCCTGAATTTGGGCTCCTGGGAATGAATGAATGTGTGTTGGGGAATCACATCAATGGGTTGATCCAGACTTTTGTTTTCAGCAGCCTTAGGAAACTCATAGAAAGCATATAAGCTGAGCACAGACACAAAAGCTTTTGTCCCGAATATTTGGCTGCCAATGGCATATTTAATCTGAACCTCAAGGCTTAGTTTAATCTTTGTAGTACATGGTCATTATTACAGCTATCCTTCATTCATTTATCTGATTCCTTTTTAAAGCTATCTGTGTTAGTGGCCATCACAATATCAATAATTTAACTATATGGTATGGAGTGAGAAAAAAAACTACCTTCTTTTGTCTATCCAGAGTTTAGTGCTTATTGTTTCATTTGTGACTGAATCCTAGCATTGCGACTGGAGAAGGAAATTCTCTCTTTATCCTCTTTCTCTGTGCTCTTCATTATTCTCTAAAGCTCTACTGTAGATGCAGCCCCCTGAATTCTTTCTTCACAGGAGCCTTGTGGCGCAGTGGTTAAATGCCTGTACTGCAGCTAAAACTGTGCTCACAACCTGGGGTTCTATCTCAGGTAGCCAGCTCATGGTTGGCTCAGCCTTCCATCCTTCCAAGGTTGGTAAAATGAGTACCCAGATTGCTGGGGGCAGGGGGGGGGCATGTGTAGCCTGCATAATTCAACTGTAAACTGCCCAGAGAGTACTTGAAGTGCTATGTGGCAGTATATAAGCAGAAGACTTCACTAACAAGCCCCAGTATTTCCTCTGTGAAAGCTGTTCATCACTGCCACTCTTGCAAAAGGGGTGGGGTGGGGAAGGAGAAGATACCTGGAGAAACCAGCCAGACCAGCAAGAAACAGGTTCTGAAGAACTGTACTGTCTCCGTATTGCCTTTCAGTTCTGTCTTACTCTCCAGTCAAAACACCGAGATCCTGCCACCAACTTTTGGCTGTTGATCCTTGGCCAGCCCTGCTCAATGTTCCTAGAGCTGGGCTTGAGAGCACAAGAGGTTCAGGAATTCAAGCAAAGATGAGGTAGTGTGACTATCATCCTGATAGCTTTGCTCGCTTCACCTCAGTCATTTCTGAATGTTGGTAAATTTGACCCCCTCCCGCCCCGCCCCACAATGCTATGGTGTGCAAGCCCATGGAAGATGACAGAATGTGCCAAAAAAGGAAAGAGTAGGCATTTAAGCTTTTTTTTTTAAAAAAAAAAGGTTAAAAATAACACCATAGCAACAAACTGAAGTGATAACAGGTTCCACTGACGTGAGGAACAGAGCTTATTCACTGCTTTTTAAAAAAAAGCCCACACAGAAACACCCAGTATTTTCATATTGAATATTTTTGGGTTTTTTATTTCATTTTATGGGTAACATACATTCTACATGTCCCATACAAAATACTCTGAGAAGGTTGCCAACAACACTAAATTATACAGGGTAATAAAACTGAGAGAGTGTGAGGAGCTCCAGAGGGATCTCTTGACACTGGGGGAGTGGGCAAACCAGTGGCAAATGAGCTTCAACATTAGCAAATGCAGAGTGATGCATGTTGGGACAAAAAACCCCAATTACGTTTATAAACTGATGGGGTTTGAACTTTCTGCAACTAACCAGGAAGGGGACCTTGTTGTCCTGGTGGACAGCTCAATGAAAGTGTCAAACTGGTATGCCGCAGCAGTGAAAAAAACAAACTCAATGCTAGGGATCATTAGGAAGGGTAGAGAAAATAAGTCAGCAAGTGTCATTTTGCCTCTTTATAAATCTATGGAGAGGCCCCATCTGGAGTATTGTGTACAGTTCTGGTCACCGTACCTCCAGAAGGATATTATGGAAATAGAAAAGGCACAGAGAGGCACTTGAGGGCAATCTGGCTGACTGCCTCAGTGGCACCCCCATACCATCTATCCACAAAGGCAATGATAGGATTGTCGACCAGACCAACCAGAAAGCCCCCAAAGGCCTCCAAAAACCAAACAAGGTCCAAAAGCCTCCGGAGGTGGGCCCAAACAGAAGTCTGGGCTCCCCATGAGGAGGTGCAGCAACTGCTAGGGAGAAAGTCAGCAAATTGTGATCTGACCATGACACGGGTTGGGAACAAAGGTTCACAACCCTCAGATTATAATCCGCAGACGTGGAGGAAAACACGAGGTCCAGGGTATGCCCAGATCTATGGGTAGGAATGGTGACTTGTTGGGAGAGGTTCATGAATGCCATGGACTCCATGAAATCCAGAGCCACTCGGACCAGTCCATCCCCAGCATGCACGTTGAAGTCACCCACCACCAAAAGGTGGGGGCACCTCAACAGTGCTACCAAGATGAACACAGAGAGCTCTGGAAGGGATGATTCTGGGTTGTGCGGAGCATGGTACACCAGCACAATCCCAAACCTCTTCCACTGTCCCACCAATAGGTGTAGGCATTCCAACCCTGGACACACCAAAGTTGTGGCTTTGCTGACACAAAAAGACTCCCAATAAACAATGGCCGTACTTCTCCCTCAAACCTCCAATCTGCCTGCATGCTGGTAACAAAACCCGGGAGGGCAAATCGTGGATGACTGGGATCTTATTCTGAACTGACCTGGCATTCACCAGCAAGCAGTACAGATCAGAGGCATGGATGGAATGGATCCCTGCTACTTGGCATTGGGCCTTGGGATCAGAATGGGGGACAGCCTTCAACAGCCTGACCTTAGTTCTTCTCACTGGACCATGCATTGTCACATGTCTACAGGAGTCCTCAAGATCTGCTTATGTTTTGGAGGCATCATCAAAACGCAATCATAGAAATACCAGTTGTGCAACTGACTAAATAAAAAGTGGTTCATACTACTGAGTAGTCCATTTTCTGACGTTGGCTCTGTGACAAGGCTCAAGTAGGCTTCAATTCCCAGCTACTCATTATCATAGAAATTTGAAATAGAGCTGAATGAGCAGCAAGAATAATTACTTGGCTCTTACGCTTCCCTGTATCCCAAAATAAACTTTGAACTACCTTAAATCCCCTATCTTGCTGCCTAGAAAATTGTCTCTTTCAGGATCCATAAAAATCCTATCAATGCTGGCCACACCACTGTTTTTGTTATTGGTGTGAGATAAACATACAACTAGTAAAGAATTGGAGAGACTGCACTGGATACAGATTGCTAAGGCATATCCTGGTTGCTTCATTTTATTCTTCCTGGTGGCCCAAAGCTTGCTGACTGGGAAACACAAGCAATGCTTTGTTTCCACGGCTGCTGGAAATCCCTGGTGTGGCCCCAGTGCTCTTGCCAATCTGGAGTGCCACAGCAATGCGTTCAGCCCAGCCCAGTGCCAAGCCACCTCGTGCAGGTGCTCTGCTGGAGCGGTGGGTCCAGGGTCATCTGAATTGCATGTTCCAGTGCATTATGCATTGCTTTTGCCTGGGGCCATACTGAATTAAAGAATACACTACTGCACTAAAACAATGGTTTGCCCAGACAGAAATCTTGTTGATCTCCAAGGAAAAAGTTATGTGGTCGTATAGGTATGGATGAACTCTTCCTTTGGGGAAGAGGGGCTGCTTTTTTGCTGTTCAGACATGTTGTGGGGAGAAGGAACTGGGAGCTAGTAATTATCTTTAGCTTTGTGCAAGAATCAGTGTAAGAAAAGACCAATTTATTGAATATCCCCCCTCCAACTATTCACTTCTCTGTTTAGGAGTCAGGAAATGGAAGAGCCTGGGTCCATTGCTTCCCGGTTTTCTTATTCTGTCAGTGCTAGCATATTGGTAGTGTTCTTCAATCAATATCATGCTTATAAAAGTACAACTGACATGGACAGAAAAAAATCTTCTTCCCTTTCTCTCATATTGTAGCATCACTCAGAAAAAATCATTTGGCATCAGGCTGAAGACTTAAATGCATATTTTTATTGATTCATTGGCACTGAAGAGGTGATGATGGCTATTGTACAAATTATATTTGGAGTGGAGTTAGAAAAAGTTGTTAAGACTTGGTCTGCCTCTGGCATATTAAGGCATAATAACTGCATGTTTTGTGGTCTAATTTTAATAGTATGCTGTGGATCACTTCAATTGTTGGTCTTTAAATGTAGACCTAGAGAGCCATTTATACTTGTTTTGAAGAACAATCCATCTGTTAATAATGGCCAGGTTACTATTTAATAGTCAAAAACAGTGAAATTGAATTATTTTCATTTTTTAAAAAAAACCTTAAAGTACGTCAATACTATCACTTTTCTGTTATACATGGAGATAGGATCTGAAGCTGAGAGTGATGAGTTACTGTTGAGTTTCTATTGCTATGTGAGATTTCATACTCGCTGGATCAGATCTATAACACTAGCACCAGTAGAGAAAGTGGGGAGGGGTAATGTAGCAGTTTTTAGCTGACCAGGGTGTTTTTGGCTTCCTAAATGAAATATTTCTAGAGGCAATTACTGCAAAGTCATAATGCAGTGTTAGAAGCAGAGTGAGGGAACAGAGAACAAGATACAGTTCAGACAAGGAGAAGTTTAAAAGGTGAGGCCATTCTGCATGGACTCACATTTTAAAAATAAAAATAAAAAAATCTTACCTGTGCTTTGTTTTGGGCCTTCTTGCTTATGTTTCTGCCAAGAGAGAAAAACTCCCCTTGCACTGCCCATGCCATTGCTCCACTGACAGTTTACAGATGTGCCACCTCGCCTGAGCTATTTTTAGCATTCTCTCTTACAAACGCTGGATGAGAAAGAAACCATGCAGCAACCACCATGGCTCCTGTTTTGATTTATCGCTTCAATTACCTCCATCTGAGCTCATCTCATATCCCCCGCCTTAGGGCATATTTGCAAACCTTTCCTGCAGGTAGGCTGGTGGGCGCCGGGAGAAGGAAGTCTGCAAAATAAGCGTCCCCCCCTTCCTCCCACGGAGGCAACATTTAAGCCAAGAGAAGTCAGCGCAAGAGAAGCCGACGGCCATCCATACCATGCCTTTCCGGGGTGGGGTGGGGTGTTTTGCCTTCGGGCTACGGAGCTAATAACCCACCGTTAAGCACGCGGAAAGAGCCCATTAATAGACCCGGAGAGTTCGGTGCCAGCTCCGGCACAGGCGCGCAGAAAAGCGCGCGCCCGCCCGCCCGCCCGCCGGTGCTGTCAAGGTGATGCCTGTCATTCTGCGCCGCGTTATTACCGCCGTTCCTGGGAAGAGCCATCCGCACGCCAGCAACATGCCTCGAGTAAGTAGTGAATAGTTTCTGCCCACCCCGTCCCCGTCCCGGAAAGGTTTTGCACCCTGTGACCACTGGCCGGCCAGCCAGCCGCGGCTTGAAGGACGCCGCGCCCGCCGGTCCCCTCTGGCCGGTGCAGCACCCTGGACAGCTCCAGCGCCCAAGCCCCAGCGCGGAAGGCGACCGAAGCGCTGCTGCCCAAAGTGACGCAGGGAAGGCGCCGCTCCTCGGTGGATCCGCGGGGTTGCGCGCGCCCCCCGCTCGCGCGCCCGCCCAAAGCCTCTCCGAGCCCGGGCTGCGGAGCTGGGCTCTCGCCTCTTCGGAGCGGGAAGAGAGAGAGAGAGAGAGAGAGTCCCGCAAGCCAGCCGGGCGCCTCCGCGGCACGGCCCCCTCCGCTCGCGCCCTCCCCAGGGGAGAAGCCCCGAGGCAAGGAGCCGGGAGGCGCACGGCTGGCCCCTCGCTCACTTCTCTTCCCGGGAGCGCAGTTTCCGAGAGCAGCACCGGCCGCCGAGCAAGGCGGGCGCCCCGGGAAAGTTTGGCTCTTCTCTTCGGCGGGGCGCCCACCTCGGGGCCGGAGAGGGGAGGGGATGCCCGTGGCCGCCTCCTTACCTCGGTGTTCTCCGTGGCGTTCTCCGCCATTTTCCTCCTGAGGAGCAGGCAGCGGGAGGAGTGTTTCATGCCCATAAGAGCTGCCCAAGGGGTCTGGCGCGGCGGCCTCCCCGGCTCCAGAGCGCCCCAGAGGCGCAGGCAGAGTCCGCCCAAGGGAGCGCGGCCGCCGATCCGTCAGTCAGCCCGCCTCCTGCCTGCCTGAAGAACCGCTTGCGCCCGATCCCTGTCCCCTCGCTTTGGCATCCAGGGCTGCCGGGCTCTGCTTTATGTCGGGGTCACGTCAGGTCTCCCTGGCTGCTGGGTCCGCTGCTTCTGCCACGGGATGCCTCTTGGGACGGGCGGGTCAGTTGGGGGCCGCCTCTGGGGATACCGGCACGGCTGCGTCTCCTTGATCTTGGGGTGGCGGCGGCCGTGGCAGGGAGGGGGGGGGGGTCGAGGGAGGCGGCAGGATTAAAATGGACCCGAGTTCCAACTTACTTGAACTTGGGGCTGGGCTGGCCCGTCGAGGGAGCCGCGCGCCTTCGCGTCCCTAAGGTTCTGGAGTCAGAGGCAGCCAGAGAGGAGGCGGCGAAAAGGTGAGGCGACCATCACCCCCTCCTTTCCTTCTTTGGCATCCGCTCCCCCGCCCCTCCACGGAAAACTTGGCCGCAGGGAAGGCGGACTCGCCCACAGGCAGGCAGCCCCCCACCGACGCCGACGCTGCGGCTCCTCCGGCGGCCCGGCCTGAACTCCGCTCGGCTCCCCCCCCCCCCGCCGCCGCCGCCCGAGGGCGATTCTTGGGGCTCTCTCCCGGCGGGATGGGGTACTTGCTTCTCCCCCTCTGGCGCAGGGCACCCGCGACCGCCTTCCCGGCCCCACGCTTCCCGTCTCCAGCCGAGCCGCTCGGGCAATGGGTTTTGTGGGTCAGCCTGTTAACTCCTTCGGCGCCAGCTCCGCCCGGCTCCGCTCTTCGGGATGGGTTGGTCTGCGCGGCCGTCGGGCTGCATCGGGGCCTCCGAGGAGGAGAGTTCTCTCCCAACTGGCCACCACCACAGGGCCCCGCTTGCCTTCTTCCTCTGCCTTCCTGGGGAGCCCCACCTCCCTCCCCTCTTCGGGAGCAGAAGCAGCGATGCCTGGCTGGGGTCGGGTGCGGGAAATGGGCTCCTCCTGCTCGTCTTTCTCTGTCGCTCACTCCACGGCCACCTGTTGTTGCCCTGTGGGCGAGAGGAGAGGACTCGGCCGAGAGGGAGCCGAAGTCCTCATTTATGTCTGATCATTGACAAGCACGGAGACAACCCCCGCCCGCCCGCCCGCCCGCGTCCATTCTCCTCCCCTGGGTTCTTGGTGGTGGGCCAATTAAAAGCTACTCGGTCTCCTAAGGAAACCGTTAAATTCAGGAATGACTGTTAAGTTCACAGATGACTCCCCCACTTCAAACATGTTCCCCTCTCCCCGCCTTCCCCTTCCCATAGGTACCCGCTACAGCACTCTATGGCTTTTTCTGATAAAGGAACCGTTGGAGGAGAAAGGCTGTCCTTAAAGGACCTCTTTGGTAGGCAGCGGAACAGAAGCCCAAGCGCCTCTTGCCTGGGAGAGGAGAAAGAAGAATCTGCCCGTCCATCCTGCGGACATGAGGGAACAAAGGAGATGAAATGTCCTTTTTTAACCTCTTCCCCAAATATAGCTTTTCCTCAAAGCCCATCTATTGTTAGACATCATACAGCGGCTTGTTTCAGGCAACCATTTTTGGAAAACAAGGAAAGGGCAGCACATTTATGACTCTGGAGTAAGGGATAGACACTCCCATGCAGGGTAAAGGTCTGAATAGACCCTGGGAAGGGGCAAAGAAGTCAGAGGCAAGAGTATGCCAACAGAACAGGGTGGCTGAGGAGGTGTGCTGGTTTCTTTGTGTGAGGCTCCAAGATGTCACAAAGAGGCTGCCAACCTTCATGGAGGCCATAACCAGTGGTGTCCAAACTTGGGCCCTCCAGATGTTTTGGACCACAACTCCCACATTCCTTTGCCATTGGCAGTTCAGGCTTGGAATTCTGGGAGATATGGTCTAAAACATCTGGAGGGCTCAAATTTGGCCACCGGTGCCTTCCTCCTGATCATGTTAGGGAATCAACCTCCAGATGGAGCTTTCCTCATAAAGAATCACAAGTCATGATGGGGTTCTGGATAAGGAAGCAAGGGACCTTGGGGCAGAGATGGGGTTGCTTTACTTCTTCCTGTTGAAGCTCATGGCCCAGGGAGAGAGGTAAGAAAGGTGGAACTGAACAAGTGGGTGCACAGATGGTGTCATGAGGAAAGTTCTGGCTTTTTGCACATTGACTTTAGACCTCCACAAGAAGGACTCCTGGCAACAGATGAGTTGCACTGCACAAGCACTGGGTAGGAGGTGTTTGCTAGGAATCCCATGACCAAGAGACTTGAAACTGCATCCTGTCAGAAAGTGAGACAGTATTTCAGAAGACAGAAGGGCACAAAGCACTGGCGATCATAGAGTCAATGATGCATGAGTAGTGGCAGAATGATGATCCATCAATGGAGCCACAGGGGGTGGGGTGGGGGGAACCACCCAATGGCTGAACTCCTGTTACACAGTTACACGAATGGTGTAACTTTTGGAACCAAGCTACTGTTAAGTGAAATTTCTGTAGACACTGCATGTTGCATACTGAGTGACTTTTGTGTGCCACATAGAGATGGGCACGACTAGGGAAAATGACATTTTCGAGTTGTCGTGTGTCGGAGGCAGTCCGTTTCGGCTCGTTTCCGTTTTTCGCGAAAAACCGCAAAAATTAGTCGGTTTGTTTTTTCATTTTTTCGTTGTTAGTACTGGTTTTGGGGGGGTAGCGGGCTCCTGGAGGCACCTCTGTGGGGTGGGTGCCTCCTCTGGCCCGCTATAAAGGGAAAGTGGGCTCCTGGAGGCACCCATGGGTGCCTCCTATCCTCACCCACTAGGAAGGGGCAGCAGCAGGCTCCAAGAGACCCCTCAACATGGGGGTCTCCCCTCCTCACCTGCTGCTGCAAAATGGCATGCATAACCATATGGATATGCATACCATTTGCAGGCAGTGAGACCACCTGGTCCTCTGGTACGACCCACCGAGGACTGGGTCGCACCTGCCATGTCTCACAAAGAAGGGAATCGTACTTGCGTGTAGTGTAATGCAAGTAGATCTGGCTTAGGGTTAAGGTGGGTGAGTGCAAGGGCTAGGGTTAGTCTAGTGACGGGTAAGGTTACGGTGGGCTATTGGGTTGCACCTCTGGGTGCCTCTCTGACCCACTAAGAAGACAGTCTGTGACGTATGGGTAAGGAGTCAAGGATTAGGGTTAGGGGGCTAGGGGGCTAGGGCAGGTTTTAGGGGGCTTTTTGGCACATCCCAGAAGTCTCAGTGGCCAAGTGGCCATGCGATTGGTGGGATGGCTCCAAAAATTTGCATGGTCGTCCCCTCCCACATGGCCACTCGGCCAGCCCATCATTGCGCAGGTGTAAAAAAAATAAAATGAAATAAAATCAATGGAGGACAGAGGAGGAGAGGAGAGACATTTTGTTGCAAATTGCAAGAAAAAACCCACTGCTACTGTGAAAAATCTGGCAGTTTATAAATTTTCGCGTGTTTCTGTTGTGCTTGTGTGTTTTTGGACCACGATTTCAAAAACAATATTGCGTTCGCCGCCCCATTTTGGATCCCCCGCCCGCACCGCATGGCATGGCGAGTCCGGCTGCCCAGGACGGGGGGGAGGCGGGACCCCCCTCCAGAAACCACCCCTCCAGTAGGTGCCCTGCGCCCTTAGTCAAGCAGGCATTTTTCCGCCTGCTTTTTGGCTCGGGAATGGGTGGGGGGAGAGTTTAAAAGTTTTTACCTGTGCCGTCCGTGCCGCTTGAGCCGGCGGCGAGACTCGTGCCATGCGGCTTGTTGCTGCTGCGAGCCTGTGGTGAGTCCCACGCCACGCCAGAGCAGCCCAGGATGGAGGAGGGGGGGAGGCCGGGGACCTCCAGAAACCACCCCTCTGGTAGGTGCCCTGAGGCACGGCAGGCATTTTCCGCCTGCTTTTTGGCCCGGGAATGGGTGGGGGGAGAGTTTAAAAAGTTTTTTCCTGTGCTGTCCGTGCCGCTTGCTTGCACTTTAATTGCGGCGGCCGGCGGCGAGACTAGGCTTTTTGCTGGCTGCAAGCCTGCGGCGAGTCCCACCAGAGCAGCCCAGCCAGGACGGGGGATGGGGGGGAGGCCGGGACCCCCCCTCCAGACCAGAAACCACCCCTCCGGTAGGTGCCCTGTGCCCTTAGTCAACTAGCAGGCATTTTTCCGCCTGCTTTTTGGCCGGGAACCGGGTTTTTTTAAACTTAAAAAAAAATAAATTCTGTGCCGCGTGGCATCGCGCGATCGCGCGACGCAAGTAACGAGCACGACAAATCAGACCAAAATTGTTCGTTCGTCGGTTCGAGCTCGAAGTCTGGCAGAGTAATTCCCATTACTGTTTCCGTAGAGTAACAGAACCGAGTAACGGAAACGGAAACGGGAATACCGCTAAGTCGTGCCCATCTCTAGTGCCACATATAATGCCTATAGAGATTTCTTAGCTTATGGCAATTCATGTCTAAAGGTTATTCCATTTACATAACCATGCAACAAGATGCCAGGCATGGTTTCTGCTCTATACTGAGGCACAGAGCAAAGAATCAAACATTAACTCTTAATATAAGAAAGCAATTTTATTTAATAGGTATTACTGAAATCTAGTGGGACAGGACTCAAGACTGGAATGTAATGAATGAGGAACATAACCTTATTCAAAAAGAATGGATTAAACAGGAAGAGAAGAGGAATAGCACAATATGTCAACAATTTACACCTTTGAGGAGATCTGTGATTTGGTAGATGAAAATCTGCTAAGAATACCTGGGTAAAAACTATAGGAGAGAAAAATAGGTTTGACAACACTGGGGGTGAGGAAAGCTTGTATAAACATCCAAGCCAGACTGAAAGTTTTAATGATAACACTATAGATTAGATTACAGTACTAAACATCTTCCAAAGGGGGAGGGAGTTTATAATAGCAATGGGTGACCAGCTACCCTTATAATTTTTTGGCCGCTCAACTCTGCCAAGAATGCAAGGTTTGACAAATTATTCACTTGCTGTTCTGCCAGGTCAATTTTTCAAAAGGCTAAAGTCACAAGGAAAAGAACAGTTGTCTTGAAACTGATTCTTACCAGCAGGGAAGAAAAGGCCATAGAGGTGAAAATAGTGGGAATCTTTGGGCTTCATTATACAGAGGCAAAAGCTGGCTGAGCAGTTGTGGTTTTAAGTATCTGGCTGCAGAACCAGAGGGAAGGAGTGTGATTACTCACTGTGCCTCTGGAGAGAACAGCCACCCCGTGTGGCCTCGGGCAAGATGCACAGCCCCAGGGCATCTCCAGAAGAATGGAATGGTAAATGACTTCTAACTATTCTCTGCCTGGAAAACCCTGAAAAGAGTTGTTATAAGGCAGAATTGACTTGATGGCACATGAATCTCATTATGCAGAGGAAAAAAAGCAATCTAAATGTAATCAGAGATGTACTCTAGGCACTACTTTCAGGAATCTTAAGGAACCATTAGGTGAGATCCCATGGTCAGAATTACTCAAGGACTTTGGCTGCTTTCACAAGACCCCTAAAATCCACTGGCAACTTAAATTCGCAATTCCCCCCAGCCAGAGATCATGTGGGGTTTGT
Organism: Phrynocephalus versicolor; assembly: GCA_023846285.1. Classification (NCBI taxonomy): domain Eukaryota; kingdom Metazoa; phylum Chordata; class Lepidosauria; order Squamata; family Agamidae; genus Phrynocephalus; species Phrynocephalus versicolor. Next base: position 7,190,308 of record JAHTLZ010000274.1, on the reverse strand, counting down.
TCTGCTTCCTGTGTTCCCACCCTTCTGCACTCTGTTGCTTCTGTCTGCGGTGAGGGGAGGGAGAAAAAAAGGGAGAAAAAATGCAGTCTCACCTCCGGCCCCACCCATTAGGAATTCCAGTCTGTTAAAGGGACAGGGTACAACAAAAACAAACAGAAGGAGGAGGAGAGCCAGGCATTCACTGCTTTACAATCCGCATCGGAAATTTTTTAACCTCCGGAGACCAGGTACTTGTAAAGTGCGCTGGGGCGCGCTTAAGTGGGCGTGGTCGTACTTTATTTTTTAAAAAGTCCACTGCTGATGGGAAAACAATTTTATGCTCCTGATCTGCAAGTGTTTTGCAGATCAGGAGGATTTTAGGGTTCATGTAAAAGGGGTCTTTGTGGTGCATAGGAGTTTCTTAAAGAGGAGATACTGAAGTCACAATTGGAAAAAAAGAAAGAAAGAAAGAAAAAGAAAAAATGAACAGAGAAGAAATGTGGGAAGCATCTAAAGAAACCGGGGTAGCTGCATACAGATCCTTAGGATGAGCTAAGGACTGGTATGAGAAATGGAAGGGCAAATTTTTGAGAAAGAGAGGAAAAGAGTACAAATAAGTAGCCAGTATATGTATGCAGAATGTGAGGAGTGCTGAAGCTCAGGTTTGCAAGAGATGTTAAAAATAATAAAAATCAGTTTTCGGCTCTATATAAAACAATGAGGAAGAGGACACAGGACTGGCAGCTTGACAAAGGTGGAGAATAGCAGAACAGTGACAGTGGTTCCATTTTCTCCCAAAAAGAAATCAGGGTTGGACCTGGTAAAAACAGAATCAGTGATGTGATGAAGGATCTGCGGTCCCAGACTGGTAAAGAGCTGATACAGGACACAAAGCTACTTTCAATGTATTGAAATCTCCAGAGCCAAAGAGATTGCATCTGAGACATTCAGAAACTTGCACAAACAAACCCAAATCTCTACAAGCTTTAGGCAGGCAAATATTGTTTCCGTTTTCAAAGAGGAAGAAAAGGACACAGGAAATGCCCTACTAATTTGTTGATCCTTGTGTTCTTGGCAGAGCTGGGTTGCCAAAAAAGCACATACAGTGTAAGGCTAGCTGAAGTCTAGTAGGGCATTTGACATCAGTACCAAGAAAGATCCCACAACGAATCATTATCCCTGGTTCGACTAGACATTTAGAAAGTAACAAGGTTTTTATAAGCTGGCACCTTTCCCCCAGAAACAAGACATGTCAGACTAATTGTTTTTTTTTTAATTTTGAGAGCCCAGGGAATGCCATGGATGTAATATATCTTCACTGTAATAAGAGTTTCAACACACACAAACACCCATTATATTCAAATGCACTAGTAAAGTGGAGGCTAGATTGGGATTTTCTGCCTCAGGCATTAAAATATTTTGAGCCTCTCCATTCTTTGAGATGAAAAGTGCTGCAGAGGTGAAAATCAGCCATTCAGAATTTCTGATCTTGTAGAGCTACCTCTTCTCTTCTAAGCAAGCCTATTTAATCCTATATTTCCTCCTCTGTGGGAAATGCTCTTTTTAAAAACAGCCAAATGGGAAATGAGATCAAACAAGAACAAATGTTGGTCCTTCCTGACTGGGCAACTGAAGCTCCTTTGCATACACTCAGAGGCAGGGGTTTGGGCTTCTTTCCTCAGTAGATGTCTCAGCTCTCTTTAATGTAAGGTTCTGCAAGGCAAACAGCTGCCCTCCTCCATGCAAGCAGATTTAGGACATGATTTTCAGTAGTGCAAAATATTCTTACAATTGTTTGAATAATCTGGCAGAGCATATTTCCCGACGATCAGAGCTGGCCCGACCCACCCAATCCTCTATGGCGCTCTCGCTCAGGGTCGCCACCCCTAAGGAGGCCAGTTAGGTGGCCACCCGCAAACGAGCCTTCTCGGTGGTTGGCCCAGCAACTTGGAATTCTTTACCGAGCGAGATCCGCCAGGCACCTTCGTTGGCGTCCTTTAGAAAAGCACTGAAGACCTGGCTATTTAGGGACACCTTTGGTAACTGCTAGGGGAGTACCGTTTTTTTTCTCCCCCCCCCACCTCTTGCCAATATTTCTTTGTTTTGTTATTTGATGCTACTGTGTTTTAATCTTGTTTGAACCGCCCAGAGTTCCCGTTGGGAAATGGGGTGGTATATAAGTATGAAAATAAATAAATAAATAAATAAATAATCAACTATGAACTCCACACACTATTCACCTGCCTTGTTGAACCATGCTTCTTCCTTATGCAGATGCAACTACAGATGTAGCAGAGGTAGAGCTTTGATGTGGTTCTTAGGGAGCCCAATGCAGTTCCAACCAGAGGTTGCTCATCCTTAACCTAGATGTTTGATCTCAGTGATCACCTGATCAAGGAAAAGCTCTGTCCTGGGACCTTCATAGGACAACCACCAGGTGTGAGATGGCATCCCACCACTACCTTGGCAGTAGGCCTGGAAAACTGAGTCTAGAGATGGTCTTGGCAGGGCACTGGAGTCTTCCAACATGTATCCATCAGATAGATGGTGATGCTTCAGGATTACAATGCCCTCTCATTTCAGACTGTCCTCTTGAGAAGGAGCCATTATAGGGAGTATTTAATTCTTATTAGCCATAAATGACTATGTCATTTAGAGTCCAACAAGACAAGATTAGGTCTCCTCTTTGCTGTCCTTCTGCCCTAGCAGGCAGAAATCTTTTTATTCAGATAATGTCACCCAAGCTTTCCTGCCACCTCTAATGAGAAAAAAAACATATTTTCCTCCCTCATTTTACCATCACAGCACTCACAGCCACGAAGATTGCTGATATGCATGACAGCACAAACAACAAAGAGAGGAAGTCTCAGGACCTTCACTCTGCTGAAGGAAGGAGAAGAAGGCACAGCACTAACAGAGACCATGGCCCTTCCAGAGTTTGTTTCCACAGAGAGATTGTTTTCTTCAATGCCTTGGATTGAGGGTGCCCTGGGACCCAAGGCACAAATCGAGGATTGGTTTCTGTTGCATTTGGTTTAATAAGGTGGGCCCTGCTACTAATTACCCTGAATGCCATAAAATGCATTTTGGGTCTGTGTGGAAAGTCTATCCATGTGGTTTCAATTTGAATAAAAGGCATACTCTTGAATTATCTTCAAAAGAAAGAATATATTGTATTTTCCAAATAGCAGAGTCAAAATAAAATGTTCATGGCAATTAAAAGATTTAGGGGCAGCCAAGTAGAACAGCATGCATCTTAAAGGCAATGTAATGCTGCAACTACTTCCCCGTCTCTATTTCTCTCCAACTGCCCACTTTAAGTGGCCTAACTCCTGCATTCCACTGCATTCTCTCTCGTCTCCGTGGCAACCAGTCACAGCCGCTAAGTACTATTCCCTCCCACATGACCACTCCCACACCAGGTTCATTACAATATCTTCCTTCTTAATGCTTCCAATTTAGACCACTTGCAAATCTTTTAATCATGTTCATAACATGATTTACACCTCTTCTGATCTTGTCGGGTGAAGTTGGTAATTCTAACAAAACCTGATTTCCTGCTGCATCTTTAGATTTTCCCCTCTTGATGACATTACATATGCCAAGGCGTCTTCTAGATTAGAGTCAAGCCAGGGATCCCATTTAGTAGCTCTACTTTCTGTACTGATGAATTCGTGTTCAAGTGCAATGAAACCTCACTTAGCACAGATTCTATTACAGAGGGAATCCGCACACCAGTTCCCATTACTGACTGATACCAGAGAGTCTTGCTTCTCAAACTGAGATTCAAATGGTCATCAGGCATGGGACCTGAGACTTCCCATCATCTGGCTATTATTTCTGATGGCAGTATTAAAGGACAAGAAAATGAACAACGCATCATAGTGTTGATCCACTTTCACACCATGATGTTCCACCATCTCTCTTCTTTCTGGAGTGCAAAGATGATGTGCAGTGGGTGTTTCACTTGATTTTTAAGGCAGCTACTTCAATTCATCTGTTGTCATTTGTACTTTTGCTCAATGTGAGTGCCTTATTTGTTGTCTACTGTATAGGATGACAAATCAACGTTGTCAAGTTAGTGTTGATCATCCCACTTATATTCCCCCTGGATATCATTATATTCTGAGTAGAAAGGCAATGAAGTCACAACAGGTAGTGAAATGCTGCAGTCCCCCAGCTGAAATACCATTGGTGTTAATTTAACGTGTAAACTGGATAATGCCATCATTGGGTGGCAGAAATCTTTAATTAAATAAAAAAGTTTCCTACTTCCCCTTCAGGCCCTGGGGGTCCTTTTTGCAATTGGAAAGCCTTTGGGAGCCTAAGGGCTGTGAGGAAGGAAGCCTTTCATATCAGAAAATGGCTGGCAATGGTCCCAATCCAGCAGGAGTACCAGATGAGGCACACTTCCATTCTGTGAATGGGGTGCTCTGTGTGAGAAAACAGATGGGGGAAGTAAACAAGCGATGATAAGGTGTTTCTTCTGTACATGCCCACAGGGAAAAGGGGCACACCCAGAGGAATCCAAACAGCAGTGCAAGAGTTACCAATGGTCCAACAACAGTCACCCAACAGTGAAAAAAGAACGATACAATACTGTACTTGGATTGGTATTGCAGTTTCAGTCACCATGTTGTGTGGGAATAGACTACCTAATGATATTGACCAAAGGAGGTGATGTGGATTCCCTCGCTATTTCCTGACCTGCTAATTGTCTGGATTGACCCTTTAAATAACAAATTTAGAAGATCTACTAAAAAAAAAACATGTAGCCTCCAAAGTGGTGTTAGCTGTATTTGACTTCCTCCCAAAGTGGGATTTTTTTTGTTTCAGTTCATTTTGGTGTTAAATATGTAGTTAGTAAACTACTGTATATACTCGAGTATAAGCCTAGTTTCTCAGCCCTAATTTTGGGCTGAAAAAAGGGGTCCTCGGCTTATATGCGGGTCAATACTTTTAGCCACTGAGGCAAGTTTGGGTTAGTGGCTAAAAGTCATTTTAAACATTGTGCACCACTCTCCTGACCCCCCATGTTTAAAATGACTTTTTAAAATGTCATTTTAAAACAATGTTTAAAATGACTTTTAGCCACCAACTCAAGCACTTGC
>JAHTLZ010000274.1:7169907-7183218 GCA_023846285.1 Phrynocephalus versicolor | reverse complement strand
AAGCTACACAACATGGTAATACAGCAAAGATGCAGTGCTGCTTACAAAGCATGGCACCTCCTGCTTCAGTTCCTCTAGGTGCCATTGGCCTCTACCCTCCTCTTACCACATTGTTTTCCTTGGCCCTAATGAAGGAAATGTTTTATCTGATGGTGAGTGAAAGAGACTGAGCTAATTTGAAGCTTGGGTGATAGTATGCATTCAATCTGGAAATGAACGCTCCATTGGACAAGGTTAAGCAGGGCAGCCCAACCATAAGGAACCCAAATCAATCATACTCCCCTAAAATGTTTATGTAAGTTGGGGTGGTGATGGAAATGAAATTGATCAGGCAGGTTGAGACGACCAGGTTAAAAGAATCCCAGTTCTGGACTTTGCTGGAAAAAAAGGAGCAAGCAGAGTTTTAAGGAGGGATTCTGTAGCAGAGCAGATGGCTTGTTCATGTTACAAAAAGAACTTCAGACATAGTGGGGGGAAAGAGCATAAGCAATGAGTGAACACACCACCTAAGGTTTCTGGGCAAGGTGCCACTAGAATGCAGAGCTTTTTTTTGGTGGCATTATACAAATGTATGAGGTAAGGCCTTACATGAGGATCACTCCTGGGTGATGAGTAGAGGGGAATCAGGCCACAACCAGAAGAAAAGGTGAGCTCATGCCTCCAGAAACAGAAGGAAGCCCTGCTGGAAAGAATTTGGAAAAGATACTCTGGAGAAGCAGAACTCAGTCCTTGATCCCCATGTCAGGAAAAACAACAACAAGGAGGCACATCTATTCTCTTATTTGACCACAGACGAAAGGCAGGCAAGCATTCTCACAGGTCTGTACATACAGTAATCCTCAGACGCACCCACATGGATGGATGTGTGGCGTTTACCCTTTGGTCTTGAATAACTTATTAGATGAGTCTATGTAGATTGGTTGTTTGTAGACCAATGAGAGTGTTTGGGGGAGGAGCCTGGGGGGATTTAAGGCTCAGCCCAGCACTGAATTAGTCAGATTGGGAATGACACTGTATGAGAGAAGGTCAGATAGGGACCTACTTTTAGAGAGATAAGATAGCTAGGTTCTGACTGAGATAAAGTTAAAGACTAGAGGGGATTTTAGAACTTCTATGAAGAAAACTAAGTGTTAAGTGTCTGTAAACTTAAGAACAGGGTGTGCAAGTGATGAGCTTTGTCTGTAACATAACCTTAGTGAGTTTGAGTTATATTCTTCCTTTTGTTTGTACCTGAATGCATTACCCTTTATGATGTTAATTCTACTTTGTAATAAACCTCTTTTATCTTTATTCAATTTAAAACCTGTTTGAAGGCATTAATTTATTAGGCAGCGAAAGAGAAAAATGAGAAGTGTTGCTTATCAATAGCCTGTGAAGGTGTCGAGGCAAAGCATGGTAATGCTACAGGATCCTTGATGGAGGGTATCTGCTGTCACAGCCACTACAACCCCCCCCCCCCCGGGTTTCCGGCACAGCTAGGTGGAGCAGGTGTGTGTCAAAGTACTCTTCATCCAGAATATTGTTTATTCTATAGCAGCGTTTTTCAACCACTGTTCCGCGGCACACTAGTGTGCCGCGAGATGTTGTCTGGTGTGCCGTGGGAAAAATTGAAAAATTCTAAAGAAATTCAACCCAGGGCCGGCAGGCGGCCCACAGCTGGGAGGCACTATAAATAGCGTCCAAGGGCCAGCTTGGCTCCTCCCCCCGAGGCCCGTGGCACTGGCGTCACTTCCTGGCCCCGCTCATTCTCTTTAGTGTTTGCCCTGTGCCTGCTGCCGCCGCCGCGACTCGCTCGCTTCCCTCTCCCCCCTCCTTTTTTTACCCTGGACCACCACCACCCCTTTCCTGGGAGCTACCAATGGACTGAGCCGCCCGACAGCCTGCCCGCCGACACGAGCCGGCCCGGGAGCCCCAGCCCAGAACAAACCACCAGGTGAGGGGAAGGGGAGGAGGGGCGCCCGGCTGCCCCACGAGCACCGCGGCAGGGCTGCGAGGAGGAGGGGATGGAGGAGGCCTCCGCCGGGCCTGGGCTGAGGAGGCGGGCGGGCGGGGGGCTACTGGCACGGCTGGCCGGCCGGCCTTTAGGGTCCGGGAGGGGAAGAGCCATCTCTGTGGCCCCGCGATGGGTTCCTCATCGGTGTGGAGCCGGCGCTGACAAGCTCTCCTCTTCCTCCTCATAGATTGGGGGGGGAATGGTTGCTTGGGGTCCTCCTTGAAGTCTTGCCCCTTTCTTTCTGTCTTGGGTCGCCCTCTTCTCTCTCTGTGTCTTTTCTTTCTTCCCCCCCCCCACCTCTCTCTTTCCATTTGTACCCTTTCCCCTCTTCATAGAAATGTGCTCATTTCTAGCCTGCATATGTGTATCTGTAATTAAAACTGTAAACTGCCCAGAGACTCCTTGAAGTGGTATGGGGCGGTATACAAGCAGAACACTTTCTGCCTTCTTTCCTTCCTGCCTTCCTTCATCCTCCTCCCCTCCTGTCGCTGGACTTGCTGAAGGCATCTGCACTTTTGTAAAGTGGCAATACAGCAATTTAACCTGAATACAGGTGGCTGTGAAGGGATGATGTTGGGTGCCCACAGAAAGGGCTCCGAGTGCCACCTTTAGCACCCATGCTATAGGTTTGCCTACAGTGCCCTACTGTTAATGTTTTGCAGCCAGTTAATGTTGCTAGTGCTATCCAGTGTACACTGACGGACGGAGACATTTTCTAATGGTGGTGTGCCTCGTGATTTTTTTCATGAAACAAGTGTGCCTTTGCCCAAAAAAGGTTGAAAAACACTGTTCTATAGCACCTCTTTCTGGGGTGTTGGATAAATCTGACCCTCACCTTAAGGAGCACGTCACAACATATATGCCACAGAGAGGCCCCTCAATTCCTGTCATGCATAGCCCTGTAGATTAAGATTTATAACCATAACCATCTATTTTTAAAAGAAGAAAGGAAATGCATCTACACCACTCGTATATGATTATTTTGAAACAAAACACACGTGGATCCTTAACATAGCTTAGCATCTCTTCAGCTGTAGGAAATGTATGCAACGCTTCATATCAGTACAAATCAACACTTATATATGGTTAAAATATTTTACTCATTATCAGATTTTATTTAAAAACATGCCAAAAGGTGTAGTTAAATAATCAAAGCAATATTTTTCTTTTGGGAAAAATGAACAGCCACCCACCCACCTACCCAATGCAAGCCAAAAATGTACAGTTTAAAAACAAACCAGTCAGTATCCCTTTTAATCAAACAAATACAGCACAATTAGTATGTTGAGATATATACCAGAGAGAATAACATAGTAAGAATTTTCCTCAACAGCTGGTTTTCTTCACCTTAAGAACAGTATTGCTTTTTGTTGCTTAACATTTAGTCTCATTTACCCGGGGCACAGTCTTTCAATACCCCCTGTGAAATGGAGCCGTTTTTCCTTCCTTCTCCCCTCAGGAACACGGCAGTGCACATGGACATCACTTTCAGTGAGGAAAACATGTGCGGCCATTTTGCTTGTTCTCTGGGCATTGATAACATGTTGAACACATAAGCAGGTAGTTGTACCATGCCCAGTTTTAGCTGTTGTACTAACAGTAACCATCATGTGCTTGTTTTGTTCTTGGCAGTAGAGATGGGCACAAAACGAACAATTTTTCGTTTCCGTCTTTGTTTTTTTGTTTTGTTACGTAACGAAACGACAAACGAATTTTGTCTCTAAAATGAAACGAAATGAACAGAAACACCAGAAATTTTGTCGTGTGTTTCGTTTCCGTTACTGCAATATGAGTGAATTGCTTAAAATCCTTAAAAAATCACAAAAAATTGAAATAAATGGTAACAAAATGGTAACAAAACGAATGAAAACAAAAATGAATTTGTTGCAAAAATTCGCAAAAAATGGAAACGAACTGAAACACCCTCCAAATGACAAACGACAAACAAAATGCCATTTTTTTTTATTCGTGCCCATCTCTACTTGGCAGCATAGTCTGGATTTGGTGATTCTCATTCAACACTGTGCTCAAAACACTAAACTACTTCAGGAACTACGTGCTATGCATTCATAAAATGTAACTGAGCTCTTTCTACAAAAATAAGGTTTAAGAGAAGGTAAATGACCTGATCTTCTGGCCAGTCCTCAGTAAGGGGATAAAACAGTATCTGGATGGTTCCATTTCAGATCCATGGCACCCTCCTTCTCTATGCGGAACTTATTTTCAATAGACCAATTAGCATGTCAAATGTTTTGTCATGGCATCTATTTTTTTTTTTTTTTTGAAAACATATAGAGTGGGGGTTGAGGGATTTGAAAAAATATTCAGCCATATACTCCAAAGTGGAACACCCCAGGTACAGGTTTAACAACTTAATGAGAACTCAGCCTTTTGCTCCCTGCAGCTGCAAGGTGATACATGCCACTTGACCTACCAGCATTAAAAAACAACCTGTGGTATAACCCAGGCTTTGCAAACAGATCATCTAAAGCATACCACTAAGACCAGGGTACTGGGGAGCTCCACTCTTTAAAGAACGACTCTGCTTATCACTGGTAAAGGGACTGGGACTCCCTGAAAGATGTAAATAAGCTTATACACGTGCATGGATTTATATCAAGTGTGGAGCTAGTGTTGATTATCAGCAAACAAGATTTATTTTGCTTTCAAGTTATTGTATAGGAATACATTTCTTTGTCTTTTTTAAAAAAACCAAAAGCTCAAACCAATGATGCCCACAAAAAATGTTATGGTTCAACTAAGTACCACTGTGCAACTTTGACAGGATATTTAACTGATCTTGCTTCTTGCTTTCCCGTGTGTGAGATGAAGAGATAGCAAGAGCTGGGTCACAGAAAACACTTGTGTTAATTAACTCCTCTGACAGTTACTGAGGAAGACATTATCCACTAATATGCAGTGCTGGTTTGAACACTTAGCTGACAATAAATTAACAGTAACCAGGTTTCAACCACTTGACGATAAAATTAGACATGACAGAGGACATGGGGCTCTGCAGAAGCTAGCAATCTTGTGAGGAGTTCCCCCACCTACTTGGATAACAAGTCACAGCAGGAGAGGTCGCCCTGTCATCACAGTGCTCCAAAGGCTGCAGGCTTTTGGCCTGGAGAGTGAATTGTCTCTGTCCCCAAGGGAAGAGTCCTGGTGTAGGAAAGTAACCCTACCAGGCGGATGCATGAGCATCAGCATGGTTGAGTGGGTAATGGCTGGGGAAAGAGGAGATTATGCAACAAGACCATTCAACCCAGCAGGCCCTCTCCACGTGTGGCGCTCACCACAGGTTGCCCAACTGCCTGGAATGACAAGTACTGCCGCATAGCGGCAACAGGCCCTACCTGACGGTCCTCTCCAGCAGACCAGTGACCGAATGCCCCCAAAGCCCAGCAAGATTAATTAGCCCTTCAGTCTATACATCTGAAATCTAGAGAGGTGGCACAAAGTGACATGGGAAAGCTCACTGAGTGATTTACTTCTGGGCATGCAAGCTGAGTTTTTACTCTTCCCTTGTTAATTATCTTTCTTTTTGAAATGACTTTGGGGCTGTTTACTGCAATACAAGAGCTTTCTGTGATTCTGCGAAGAACGGGATTTCATAGGAAATTTCCATTAAATAATGGAAGACTTGTGGTAAAAATGAGTAGAGGTAGAGATGTGGCATAAGATTTACCTTAATACTGTAATGGAAAGCAAGTATTCAAATGTATCACTTTTGTCTCTTTCTCTCCCTTTTGTGACAACAAAATGCAACATTTTGAGCAACCTCTGACATATAGCAGCAAATGTTGCATCTTGATAGAAATTATACACGGTCATATAATCTGTCCCAGAACATGAGACAGAATTCGTATGTATCTGGTCCCATATTTTGCAGTTGTTATTGTTGATGAAAGTAATTCAAAAGTAAAGTAGTTATAAAATCATCTGAAAACCTCCTGTGAAGAGTGTTATTCAGCGGCCATCCTGCAAGGAATTACAAGACCTCACAGAAAGGCTTCTGAGGAAGCCCACAGTTCTTCGAGAATTGTGAAGTACTGCACAAAATCTGTAACATGCTGTATACATGTATAAGATCCACACATTGATACCTGCTGAAAATCCCCATTAAAGGGGCAGAGACAGGAAGACAGGAGTAAGCAGAAAATGAGACATGCAGCAGTGCAAGTGGATACAGAAAAGCTAAATTTGGGCCTGATTAATATCTTATTGGATGATTAAAAATTTACAAACACGGTGAGCCTTCCTATTCTCCAGAACTTTTCTTCAGACTCATGTTGGCTGAAATCCAGTAGCAAGCTGCAACTAGAGTAAGCTCATAAAAATCAATGGAACAGACAGAGAAGGTGCCTCACCAAATCCCCACTGATTCAATAACCCTACTCTATTTGTGACTTGCTGCTGGATTTCATCCATTTTATTTAAGAAAATGGAGGGGAGGGCAGAGAATCAAAAGGCTTAAAAGTACCTGTCTTGATATAATGGCCTTTATCTTTGCAGGCAGTGAGGTCTATAATATGAAAGTTATAGATTTAATAAAAGCGAAACGGGAGACATTTTGGCTGTGGCCCCTATAGATTTCTCCCTTAAACAAGACACAGATTTTTGCCTTAGAGCATAGCGGGCTTAGCATCAGCAAAAGAAGAGATCAAAATTCAGTTTTACATTTGGCCAAAGAGGCACTAATCACAATCGCAGCAGCGTTCCCCGCTTCTTCCTGAACACTCCTGACCTGGTGTACTGAGGTAGCACATGAGCCATCATCTTATTAAAACATTGGCAGGCAGGTTAAATCCCCCTCTGGGCCAAGAAAAGAAAAAAGAAAAAAGGGTCAATTTGAGCAATACAGAGAAAAGAATGGCTCAGACAGGGAGAAGAAAAGTGCTTGCCTTCCTTGTGTGGATCCCTGGGTGAATCCATGCCACTCTCAAGGCCAACTAAAGCAAAAGAATCTTTGCAAAGGGTTTCCAACATTTCCTTGAGGGCCTTGACTGTCTCAGTATTCTGAATATTAGGTTAATATTATATGAACGAACAAATGAAGTCCCTTTTAACACCACGGAGGGTATCTGTCTTCTTTCCTGTCTCGTACCGGGTGATAAAGGTGAAAGGACAAGAACCTGTTCAGTCTAGAAAGTGCTTGTAACTGAAACAAGAAACACTATGAAGAGGCCCATAAAAGGGCATCACCTTTGTTTTAAAATGTGCCTTCTTTTTCGCAGAGCAGCAAAAGATAAAGAACTCTTTAATAAGGTTAAATCAAGCAGCAACCTTGATTATTAAGAAGCACCAAAGGCAGGTATGTATTGAAGTTTCCATGCAGGAATGTCAGCAAGAAAGTATGTAAATGTGAAATGCAGTTTCGAGGAACCTCAGAAAATGGAAGGGGGTCCATGATTCTTAGCTGCCAGCCACATGCTAAACCATTCCCCAGTCGCCCGGTTTCGATTTTTGATGAACAAAACACCAACACCTGGAAGTTGAGTCATGGCTACTGGACTTCTTTTTTGAGAGATAGAAACGTTTCGCTGCTCAGACTGACGAAGCTGTTTGGATGAGCAGCGAAACGTTTCTATCTCTCAAAAAAGAAGTCCAGTAGCCATGACTCAACTTCCAGATAAGCTCCCAGATAAACTCAACTTCCAGATAAACTCCAGATAAACTGTGAAGATAATCTTCACAGACATAAAACACCAACACCTTCCTTTTTTAATCATTTCCATTTGGGACTACCACAAACCTTTCCCCAACATGCTTTTATTCATCTTGGTTCGGCTTTCTAGATTTGATTAATTGCATATAATTGTGGAAGAAACTGCTTTTTAGGACTTAAAACATCTATCAATGAGGATTCCAATGAGCAGAAGGGCAAGATGGTGCGATCCTTCTTTCAAGCTGCCCAAGGCCAAAGACATTTGAAGGGTTAGTCCAGCCTGAAGGCTTAACCTCACTATTATCAATGTGGAATCCTTGTGCTCTTACATAAAGGCAGTAAGGCTTTGTTTATATATGTAGTAGAATTAAGGAAGGGGGTTAAAAAAACCCCACCTACTGTTCTGGGCTGCAGGTATGAAGATTAGATATTCCTGCTTTACACATAGCCAATAGGTCAGGACTACAGAGAAGTTAGAAATTCATTTCCATTTGCTTTGGATCAGAATTTTCAGAAGAGAACACAGATTTTACTGAAATCTGGAGGCTGCAGTCCATATTTTCCTGGATTTCCAATCCAATTCATGCAACAACTGTTTGAAAAATATAAAGATTTGGGCGATGTACATGGAAAAAAATGAATGTAAAGTATTTGAAAAATACAGTTTTTTCCCCAAACACAGAAGTTGCATACATTTTAAAATGTGCCCGGTTAATGTTTAAACTATGAAAAATGCACATAAATATATGCTAATGCAGACATATGCATTAAATCTTGGGTTTTACAGACATGGCATTAAACCTTGTTGGCTCCTTGGCTTTGTATTTTCCTATGGACTTGGAAGCTGGTGGTGGGAGGGAAAAATATTCAAGCACACAATTTCCTTAGTATCTATAGCCACAATTGGTACAGAGACTACTTGTAGTGGTATGGGGCGGTATATAAGCAGAACACTTTGCTTTTTACAGTCCAAGACAATATTTCTTACTTGATAGTAGAAAGCAAAATGCAGACATAATGTTTTGAAAGATTGGGCTCTATGGCGGGAAAATAAAATAAAATAAAAGAGGATCCTGTAAACAGAGAAGCAAGTCAGGGTGTATTGTTTTGGTCACATGCATATTGTGGTGGCATTTTCTCCTTCTGTCAGCTTTCTACCCATCATCCAAAGGGCCAAAAGGACATGCCATTCACCAAATAACACTTTACAAAAGGTATGTCCTGATTCATGCTTGGAAGATGTCACCTAGCTCTGTGGACTTTTTCCATTTGGAATTCTGCAGGGGCTGAAGTAATACCTCATATTGTTTTACACATGAAGTCACCGAGTCTACAAATGCACAGGTTGATGGCCTGTATTTATATTTCTCTTTGTCATCTCCAGCCTTCAAGGTACTGGATATGTCAAATCAGTTTATGACAATGGACAAGATGGCAGCCTACAAAATGAAGCAAAATCCAGGCAAGACTGAGATGCTATCGGTAAGTTGCTCTTCGGAGCAGATGTCACTTAAAGCAAAGCGTTTTGCTTGTATACTGCCCCATGCCACTTCAAGTAGTCTCTGGGCAGTTTTGCAGTTGAATTACAGCATGTAGGCCACGCATTGCCCCCCCCCCCCAGCAAGCTGGGTACTCATTTTACCAACCTCGGAAGGATGGAAGGCTGAGTCAGCCATGATGAGCCTGCTACCTGGGATTGAACCCTAGGTCGTGAGCACAGTTTTAGCTGCAGTACAGGCATTTAACCACTGCCTCAATGATGTGAAATGTCTCCTACCAGCAATGTTCATATATGAAAAGTAACAACTTAACTTCTGTGTCTTATGCTTTGGAGATTTCTTGGTTAGATTACTGCAGTGCATTTTACTTGCAGATGCTTTTCAAAATGGTTTATAGTAAATGCAGCTAATACAAAATGCAATGACCAGATTAATCACGGGGATGAGAAGGAGTTATTACCTAATGCAGATCCAAACAGATTTCAAAGTGGTACAAATCTTTATACACCTTAGAAGTGAATATAAATATTTCTTGCTGTGCATGTGTCCATCACCCCTTCCCGTGAGATGGTGGGGACTGGTGGGCAGCCTTTTTAGTTGCAACTTCTGCCTGTGGAATGCTCTCCCCAAGGAACCCTGCCTGGCTCCAAGATGACCCTGCTTCAGGTTAAAGCATTTCTGTACTGCTTGGCATTTGATGGGATGGGGCAGGCCATTTTTAAATACTAGTTTTATACCAGCAAATTATTTCTTAATGTTTTTTCCCCTCTGGGAAGGGTGTTGTATGTAATACATTTTCCTATGTTAAACTATTTAAACACATTTACCTGTAAGATACCCAGAAATAGACAAGGAATATATAATACTGAGAGTCATCTCAGGGGGCAGGTCAACTTGAAGAGCTTACACACGGTAAATAATGACTTCTCCCTATTGTATTAAAAATATTATCTTCTAGCACCCGTATCTAACACAAATTCTGCTACTAGGTATAACATAAACTATTTCACATTTCAAAAAGTCCACTGTCTTAGAGACTTCACTGTGATGCAAGCTCAGGCTTGTCTTGAGGGAATTTTATTGAAGATTTTCCAAGCATTTCTTGATTATTATTATTTTTCAAAACAAGGAGATGGATTGGAGCTTGGATGTCCCTGTAAGCATAACCATGTTTAGCAAGTAATGAAAACAGCCTTGGTTAATCTCACAGGCCAGTCCAGCTCTGTTTCCCCATCCTCTGTCTACTGACCAAGGAAAGGAATCCTCTGCCATAGCTCTTGTCTATTGGTCTTCTCTCCAGAAAGTTCTGAGAGTCCCTAGAGCAGGCATGTCCAAACCTCAGCCCTTCTGATGTTTTGGACCACAACTTCCAGAATTCTAAGCTTAGCTTGCCAATGACAAAGGACTGTGGGAGTTGTCGTCCAAAACGTCTGGAGGGCGGAAGTTTGGACATGCCTGCCCTAGAGCCGTGCACACAAATAAAAAACCTTACTGCTTTATTAATTGATGAGTCTCCAAATGTTCAACAGATGAAACACAGTTTTAATTAACTAAGCCGAATGGCCATTTTGATTTTATACCATCAAAGCCTGTCTTAAGTGTATAAAACTCATAAAGCGTGTTTGGGTTTCTGTACACTGTGTAGTAGGTCTAATTTCATGCACTTTAATTGGAAGTGTTAATTAGAATTTGCAAATTCACAATAACGGCATTAGCACATGGACGACCTTACTGAGAGCAGGTATTTCTGTTACAGCATGGCATGTGGGGAGCACCTAAATAATCCACGTGTACCATGAATATGCCAACGGTGCAGCTGCTACTACCTTCTACCACACCGTAAACCATGCAGACTCACCGCTGGCTGCCTCTTGGAGGACGAATGAATAACCTGAAATCACCAGAGCCATCTCCTTCCTGGTGTGGAATAGAGGGGTTAGCCTGGCACGACAACTCGGGAATGGCAATTCAAATGATCACAGTTTTCCTTTCCATTCCCATGAGAGAAGAATTAAAGGCTCCTTTCCTTGCTGTCCCAGATTTTCCAGGGAACAGAAAGGAATCTTCTGGTATAAAGGTTTTAAAGTGCATACTAATGAAAGTATCGGACACACGCTGCTCTTGTAGTGTTTAGGAATCACCAGAACGAAGGATGAACACAGGTTAATTTCAGTGATTTTTTTTTGGCCAAGACTCCAGACACTTCCATAGCCAGATCTGCTACCACAGGTTGATTCATTGGGGAGCAGCATTGGATTTTGTCTTGCTCATATATACACATTTCCAAAGACAAATTTCTCTCTCATTTACAAGGCGTATGTCCTTTAAAAGCAATTTAAAATAGTATATGATCTTGGATATGTCTCGAAAAAGCAATCTGTGCCCATGTCCCAGAGTCTGCCTTCATGTCAACTGTTTTCAGCTGAAAGTAACCCAATGGCTCTGATTCATTTAACCTCATTATAATTGTAACAGCTACATCTTTCCTTCTGTTTTTAAAATACAAACACTAAAACTGGCATCCTTCAAAGACTGCACAGTAGAACTCCAAAAAAAAGCCATGATAAAAGGAGGGAGAAAACCCCCAGTAAAAATATATAAATCAGGCTACTAAATACACAGTAAGATACAAAAAGGACCCCCCCCCCCAAAAAAAAACCTTCAATCCAAGCAGCTCCAATAGGGCTCTCCATCTGAGTGGCTTTTCCAATTCTCCATGTTATGTTTCCAATTCTCCATGTTATGTTGCTGTTATGTTGTTGACTGACAAGAAAAAAAAAAGGAACCGTTCTAGAAGTTAGAATACACATCATTCAGGTTATCCTCACAAGTCTAGCATGGCTGAGTACAGTAACTGCAAGCCTGTGCATGTCAGGTCAGAGGTAAGTCCCACTGAGTTTTAATGGGACCTACTTCTAGAGACATGTGTACGGAATTACTAACGAAAGGTCATTCCTTAAACAAGGTTAAAGAATAGTTTGAACAGTGGATCTAGAGATTAGTTTAAAAAACTGATTTGTTTTCAGTACATTTCCTCTCTTCTTTGGCAAAAATGGTGAATGAGAAGACACAAAATGTAAGTCCAGTAACATGTTGTGCTCAGTTTTCAATCAGTCATGAAACAGATGCTGTAGATTGGTCACTGGGAGGGAGGCCCCACATAGGGCAATGCTTGTTGATAATCTCTTTTTCAGGTTTTCTTTTCTTCCTACTAATGGCAAGAGAGAAGTGCTGATGTGGCTAAAAATGCAGGGTGTTAGGCATCGTATTTTTTACCAGTCCTGTGTATCTGCTGAAAGAGAGTCATGGAAAAAGCCATGCCAAGTATCTGAAAGAGAAGCCAAGGAGAAAATGGTAAGGTCACCATCCTTGACTTGGAAGAACACAACATCTCCCACACCGAGAAAGAGTGATGACATCTTTATTATTTTCTGTCTATTTTAGAGTTGGAAACAACTGGATTTAACTGACAGGGGAACCTTTACCTTTATCTGTTTTATAGTTCCAGTTGCCAGGTCTTGGGATATAGGCGAAACTGCACTAATGCTATAAGTCTGCAGATCTCTTTCACCGGAGTAAGAGATTATTTGAATTTTGCATGTGAAGTGGCTTTAAAGCCTAACCCCCCCCCCCCGGTTCATTCATTCCCAGTTGGTGCCAGGCTCACTCATTCACTGTGAACGTATTTCTGGTTGAGTCACCCCAAATGGCAGTATAGGCTCAAGTGCATGGAACACCCCCCACCCCCAGCTTTCTCCCAAGCCCTCTCTCCTTGCTCCTGACTTTTTGGCATGCTGATGTGGAGTCTATCGTCTGGAACAAAGGTGGTGGTGGTGGTGGTGGGGGAAGCAATGCTGTTGCAACTCATGTGTATTCTTGTTCAAGTCTTGACAACAAGACCAAAAAGCCTTGGAAGCATTTGCCCCTTGGGCTCAGATTGCCCCCTGGAATCTTAGGAAATGGAATGCTGCTATCATGACTGTCTAATAACTGTTTAAGTTATTTCATAGTGTGCAACACATACTGTGAAGTCTACCTATAGGGTGATAAAATTAGATAGATAGATAGATAGATAGATAGATAGATAGATAGATAGATAGATAGATAGATAGATAGATAGATAGATAGATAGATAGATAGATAGATAGATA
>JAHTLZ010000274.1:7145735-7169897 GCA_023846285.1 Phrynocephalus versicolor | reverse complement strand
ATAGATAGATAGATAGATAGATAGATAGATAGATAGATAGATAGATAATATGGAATTGGGGATGAAAGCCTTGACTAGATTTCACTAGCATTTCAGTAAATTTCGTCCTCTCACCCTGTCCTTACAGGCACTATTTTGAAAACATGTAGAGCAAAGAGATCTGGAGTACTGCTTTATCATAGGACAGTTAAGCTGACAACAACAAAGTGTTAGTAACTTGGGATATACATACCTGCATTATGAGGACACACATCCCAACTGTCCCAAGGATATGCTTATTATCATCAAACCATATCTTGACTTTTTCGTAACAACCCTGAAAAAAAGAACTATTATTTTTACAGTCTCTTTGATCAGAAAAGTATTAGAAATGTAAAAAATCTCTAGCTAAATTTAATACAAACCTTTGTGTTTGCTCAATCATCATAATAAAAAAAATTGACCAGTTTTGGCTGTCCTGTTGTGGGCCAAATCAGTTTTGTTGACAAAAACATGAAGTAATGTCCACAAAACCCAACCCAAGATGGAAAAATAAGTGTGTGTTAAATAGAATGGGGTGGAGGGAAGGCAAGGACCACAGCATCCAACAGAATCACCCAGAACAACCTTCTGAATCTGCTCTTCTAGGAAGCACTGTGGAAAAGTGGATGAAATGCTACAGAACAGGTCATGCCACATTAGGCTGATACTGTCATCATCAACTGGGGTGATTTTCCAAAAAAAGAAAACATTTCTAGTTCCACTCCCCAAAGTCCCAAGATTCCCTTTAATCCTTTCATTAAGAAACCATTGGG
The DNA here is from genome assembly GCA_023846285.1 of Phrynocephalus versicolor. Classification (NCBI taxonomy): domain Eukaryota; kingdom Metazoa; phylum Chordata; class Lepidosauria; order Squamata; family Agamidae; genus Phrynocephalus; species Phrynocephalus versicolor. Next base: position 7,169,103 of record JAHTLZ010000274.1, on the reverse strand, counting down.
GATGCAGGAAGATGTGTGTGTGTGTGTGTGTGTGTGTGTGTGTGTGCGTGTGTGTGAGTGAGAGAGAGAGAGAGAGAGAGAGAGAGAGAGAAAGAGAAAGAGAGACAGAGACAGAGAGACAGACAGAGAGAGAGACAGAGAGAGTCCTTAATTTGTGATCTTTCTGTTCTAGTTGCTGCTGCTTGTTCTCCTTCATCATCCTACTCCTTTTTTCATAGTAGCTTCTCTAAAAATGACTAAACCTAAGTAGAAACAAGAGTTGCAGCAGCAGTGACAATGGTCACCCTTTCCTTCTTTTGGACGGGATGAGAAGCCCTTCCCCTCATAACTTCCTTGAAGCGCCACCTACAAAAGGGCAGCCATTGTAAGTACATGTATTGTCTGCAGCTGCAGCAGCAGCCCAGTTTTTAAGGCAGAGCCAGGAAGATGTTCCCAATTGGACTCAGTGGTGGGAAACCCCTAGCTGAATATATGCTATCATCAGATGCACAGATAAAACTGTAAGAGCCTAGGTGACAGACACATTTCTTTTCACCTTGGATTTGTAAGGCTCCACAGCTTCTTTAGCCACCTTCTCCTTGACTATCAGTGATTGGCCAGAGCACTGCTTTTACTTGATTAACAAGGATTCCCACCATTCCAAACTTATTGATATGTCTAAATCTGGCTTACTAAATCTGAATCTTAGAAGAAGAGCAGTCTATGCTTTATAGACTACAGCAGACCTTTGACTATGTGGATCATGAAAAGCTAGGGATTTTCCTGAAAAAATGGGCATGCCTCAACACTTGGTTGTCCTGAAGTGTAACCCATTATCTGTACAAAAAGCAGAGACAGAACATGGAGAAACAAAATAGTTTCCCATAGGGAAAAGTGCCAAACAAGGGTGTATTTTATCTCCCTATTTGTTCATTCGGTGTGCAGAATACATCTTTTAGAATGCTGGATGTGGCAGAGTGAAGACCGGTGGAAGAGACACTATTAATTTAAGATACGCAGATGACAATGAAGGAACAGCAATGAAGGAACTAGAAAAGACCATTAAATGTAAGGACGTATCACTAGAAATTAAGACTACTATTATCCACATGACTGTATTCTCACTTATCATGTATGAATGTGACAGTGAAGAAATCTAATGGGGTGATCTAATATTTATTTAAAATATTTTTACCCAGCTTTTCTCTTTGAAAAGGATGCCAAGGTGGCTTACAACATTGAAACACAATATTTAAAGTTGAAAAAACGATTATAACAATGGTGGTTAACATCATTAAAAGCCAATATTTAAGCTAAGGACAATGAGTAAAGAGGCATATTGCATCATTAAAGGGCAATATTAAAGCTAAAAACATACAAGTAGCTATTTACTGAGGGAAAGCTTGCCTGAAGAGAAAGGTCTCCATCTGCTTGCAGAAGGGAGTTTCAAGTCTGAAAGCAGGAACAGAGAAGACCTTCTCCCAGGCCCCCATCAGATGCACCTGTGAAGGTGGCAGGACCAAGAGAAAGGCCTCTCTTGATGATCTTATTACCGGAGCCAACTCATAATGGGAGATATGGTCTTTGAGATAGTTTAGACGCAAGCCATTTAGGGCTTTATAGGTTAAAACCAGCACACTGAATAGTGCCCAGAAGCTGATCAGCAGCCAGTGGAGCTGCGGTAACAGGGGAGTTATGTGATCCCTCCGTAACCAGTCCCAGTCAACAATCTGGCTGCTATATATATTTTTAACAGTGAAAAATAAATTTGCTCAAAATGAGGTGCTGGAGGAAAGCCTTATAGATAGCCTAGGTCATCAAAAAGGCAAACAAGACAAACAAGTGTGTCCCAGATTTTTTTTAAAAGTCTCAACAATCCCTACAAGCAAAAATGATGAAATTGAGGCTGTCATACCATGGGCACATCATGAGGAGATAAGGCTTGGCATCAGGAAAAGAGGAGATGGATTGACTCAATAAAGGAAGCCATAGCCTTGAGTTTGCAAGAGCTGAGCAGGGCTGTTAATGATAGGAGGTCACATTCATAGGGGTTGTCATGGGTCAGAAGCGACCTGACAGCACATGACAACAACTGCAGGCATGGCCAATAAAGGAGTAGAAAGAGTGCCTGTTAACTTTTTTCCCTTGCTTGGAAACAATTAATTCTATCCATTACTGTACAACTGATCTCTTGATTGCACAGAAGTACGTAAGAGTTTAAAACTTGGCAGGAGATTTGACAAGGGCAGCTGTGGGCATCAAGAAGGCACCTCCATATTGTTCTGTTCCAGCACAAATTCTGCCTGAATTTGCAGATTGTGTTGGTGATTTTTACCCAGATAAGATTGTAATGTGACATGACATAGCCCTCAGTCCCAGCGATATACAATCCATTTTGCCTTGTCATGGTCTACAGTTTCGTTCCTGCTTTCTTTCTGGTCAAATAGGTTTTGCTGCTCTCTTTCTGGTCAAATAGGTTTTGCCAACCCGTTAAACCCTAAATAATTAGGATGTAATACTAAAAGAAAGCAATACTACAACACACAGAAAGAGAAAAGTTATTTCTGTTTATACAAATGTTGCCATGCATAATGGGGACTATTTGAATTTAATTTTACTTGTACAGTAATTTCATGAATTAGTTTATTTTTATGTATTATATTTACAATCCAATTTTTTCCATTGATGGAAGTCAAGGTGACATGCCTGTTTGTCTAGCCAGTTTAGACACAGACCATATTTCAGCAACAGTTTTTCATAATGCACCTTCAGACCATGTTGTAGGGTAAACAGGTGACTGAACAATAGTTGTTATATGGTTAAATAGTTGTCAAAATGAAAGCTTTAGGTACAATGCTATGCCCACTTGCCTGGAAGTGAATTTTATGAAATCTTTGGGATTTAAAGTGGAGCCTCGTATAAAAAACGGTTTGTATAACATAAAATCTGTACAGCATAAAAAATTCTAGAGATAGGGGATATTTGCTTAACAGAATCGCCTATGGGGCGAATCTGTACAACATAAAAACAGTCGCGATTTTCAATTGTTTTCAATGCATTCCTATGGGAAATTTGTATAAAGAAAAATTTGCTCAACATAATTTCATTTGGAACAAATTAATTCGTTTATACAAGGTACCACTGTACTCCAGAATTTAAAAACATGCAGAATTGCGTAGTTTATCTGTAAAACCAATAGTTGCACCAATAGCATTTTTAAAAGTGGGGAAAACAACATTGGCATACACTTCCTGGATGAGACTGATGATAGCATTCAGATTAGATATAGATTCTACTTACTGTTTTCCACACTAAATTTGTATTAGTGGAATTCCGACCACAGTCTTGCGAATTTTCCATGCAGCATCGGTCAGGAACAGTATTTTCACCCAGGACTTGGTACCAGTCTTTGTAATCAAGAACCCCACAGCAGTGCATCTATGGGACAGGAACAAAAGAGACCTTGTACAGCCCCATGCCGAAAGTACATTTCAGAGTGTTAATAGTGCAATTTGCCATGTTATTTAAGAAGCATGGACATAATAATTAAATAATCTAAGGCTCCTGAACATATTCTTCTTTCAATTCAAAATAAAAAGATACAGGAGCAAATCTGGGAGGTGAGGAAAGGAATCCAGTTTCTCACTGGTCTTTTGCAGTAGGATAACTTCTTTTCCTGTACCCTGATCTTTATTATTTCCTCTTGGGCCTCTTAGTTTTTGGACTAATTCTGTGTGACAGAAAAATCTCACTCCTTTAGAGTGTGTAGAACCAAACTAGATGGTGTGGTCAGAGGGTGAGGAAGGGATCGCCTTGGTTAAGGTTGCTTTCCAGAAGCAATCTCCAATGGATGCAAGTTTAGGAGAGATTGGTCCAGGCAAGGCAACTGTTCCCTCGTTGGTGAATCACTCTTCAAAGTAGCAGACCTACTTACTGGTGGCCCCAAAAGTTCACGCTTCAATGCACATTAATGTGGAGCCAGAGTGTAATCCTCCGTATGTTGTGCGATTGCCAGAAAATAATTCACACTAGACATTGCCAGAGGCTTCTGGCAGAAAATGCACAAAAGGTGAAATGCAAAATTTTAAACTGGGTTTAGGGAAACAAGCACCCAACTAGTGTACATGGATGTGTAAATCTCCACCGGTCTTGTCCTCACACACAAGGATAAGGAACCCCCCCCCCCAAATTATTCTCCTCACACCATGAGAGTATGAGGTATTCTGTGGTACTTTGGACAACGAAAATATTTCTGGGGTGTGCAAACTGAGCAAAACTGTGCAAATAACAATCTAATACAGTGGTCCCCCACCATTTCGCACTTCATATACTGCGGTCCAACTATATCACATGACCACAGTATATGAAAAAAGACCCCCTGGGTGAAGAGGGGAAAGGCCTGTTTCAAGCCTCCCATACTTACCTCCAAGCTGGTGCTGTCCGGAATGGGCCTGCAAGGGCCTTCCCAGGCCTTCTGGAGGCCCCAAAAGGGCCTCCCTGCGAATCAGAAGTGACTTCCGGATCGCCAAAAATCATTTCTGAGGCCTCCGGTAAGTACAAGAGCTCCCAGCTAGGTGCCCCAGGGCCGACCTGACCTGCATCCGCATATCGTGGATTTTCAGTTAGTGCGGGTCGGGTCGGGTCCCTAACCCCCACAATAGGCAGCGGGGGGGGGGTGTCACTGTAACACAGATTATCTAAAACTGTGATGTTGAGAGCTGCTGATTTGTTGCATGGACTTGTAAAGATTAGAAGCATTGGGGGGGGTGTTATTTGTGTATTTTCAAACAATGCAGTTGTTCTGTGCTGGCTGGCTGTGTGTGCCAGAACACTTTGCTTCCACAAGAGCAAAGAACCACCTATTCTGCACAGAAACAGTGAGAAAATGAAGTGCTCCAAATCTTGCTCTCACCTTGAGGCAAGAAGTCTTGTGGGGCTTGACAATTTCTCACTGAGGTCAAGGCCAAGAATTTAGCAAATAGGCTTTAAATGCCTCCTACAGAATGACGGTAGCTTCTAGCATCATGGAAAGATGCAGATAAGCCATGACAGTTACTAGCAATGCAGAAGTGGAGAAGGAAATATGCTACTATCTTTACCTCGGCTTGGATGATATTCCACGCGTTCTTCAGCCCAACATTATTCTCTGTGTTGTAAAGCTTGAGACCTTCTTGCAAATCCTTAATGGCATTGTCATTAACCTGTTTCATATAAGTAAGCATTCTCAAGGTCAGAACATATTGCAAACACAATTTTGCAGGTGCAACCGTTATCTAACCCTATCTTTAATTAGATACTGCTTATATGTGGGAAAGCAAATGGAGCATAATCTCTTCCTTTTGTATATCAACTTGATCTCAGTTTTATAAGTTGAGAGCCATCTATCAAGGTTAGCAATTTTGGAGTAAGATATCTCTTTTTAAAAAGTGTTCTGCCGTATATGAAAAGGACAAAGGGAGAAATGAAACCTAATGCCTTTTTAATACTGTGAATTTTAACACAGTGGGCACAGAAGTGGAAACTCAGTATTCTCAAAGACATTTGAAAGAGACAGTTCGTCTTTTCTTCAGTTCATAGTGTAATGTCATAGATGTTTTCTTTTTAAAAAATTGAAATTGGTGAAACCTTAAATCCTTACTCGGGATAAGGTAAAATGCTTACCAACTTATTTACAAGCCTTATTACCTCAAATTTTAAAAAAACATGCCTGTCATGGCACCTAGTTTCCCTACCTCTTGCATTTAGCAATGGCTTGTTTTGTGATTTGCCACTGGAAGACAGACATGGCCTTATTTTGCAAGACCAATGAGTGAGGCTTGCACCTCTGAGAAATTCCAGTGCTGCAGGGAAAACTCATTCCCTTAATATCTAGTCTCATCCTCACTTCACTTGTCCTTTATTGTCTCTCAACCTTAACTGCCTCACAAGAGTTGCTAAGAGGATGAAGAAAAAGGGTAGGGTAAAAAAAATGTCAGTTTAAAAGATCGTCTTTTACTAAATTTCATTTACAATTTGAAAATTACTGAGGCCACGCAACAAGAAAGTATTTTTCCTCCTGTCAAATTTTTTTAAAAACAAAAACAAAATACTACTATTACAATAATGACCCAAATCCTTATTAGTAACTTATGCTGGTGTAGGGGGGATATGACATTATTACAGTGACAGATTGCTGCTATTTTAGAATCCCTGATACAAGAATACCTCATGGGATTTTTTTAATTGCTTGAGAGTTGGGTGGATTCATGCACACCACTCAGTCTTGGCCTGGATTCTGGGCAGTATGTGAGGCCAACCAGCTCATGGACAAGGACTCCCATGAGGAAGAACTGCTCAGTGATTTAGGCATCTTGCTGTGGCGCTAGAGCTTCAGAATTTCATTCCCCACTGTAACTCCTTGACAGTACTCCATGATCCATAGGGTCCCTTCCATCAACAGAGTTACAGGCTAGACTCTAACTGCCAGCAACCTACTCTTGTACTAATGCAATTTGCTTATACAGTGGTGCCTCGAGTTATGATGTTAATCCATTCCTCGTGACGCTTCGTATCTTGAAATTTTTATAGCTTGAAATTGAATGGGAATTTCAAATTATACCTTGGGGATTTCAAGTTATACCTTGGGAATCGATGTGTTCTGCAAAATTTCCATATCTTGGGGTGTCCCATAGGAAATGTTCATTATCTCGAGGTTTTTGTGGAAGACTTCCATTCCCAGGGTGCACTGCCCTTCATATCTCGTGTTTTTCACAACTAGAGCCATTCATAACTTGAAGCACCACTGCACTGGTATAAGTTACTCAAGGGAATTTTAATCATTTCCCCAGAAAACATTAAAATAACAACGAATAGTCTCCAGTAATATATGTCCACTAGAGATGGGCATGAAGGGAGTCATCCTAACTCATCAAAAGTTGACTGACCAGCTGCCTGACCAGAAGGACCTGGGCAATGTGCATTGGCAAGTGAGTGGGGCAGTTGGCCAGCAGGCGGGGAAGGGAATTTGGCTTTTGACAAATTAGGGTGATTCGCTTTCTGCCTAACTCTAATATCTGGCCTATGCATGCGCACAAACAAGCAAATGGAAACAATGGTCTAAAACCAGCAGGGTTCTGATAAGACAGCAGTACTTTGAGAATAAAGTAGGATATAAATTATAGTAGGATATAAAGGGGGCATCGGCAGCAAAGTTGGCAGCTTGGTGGTTCGAATCCTGGGTGCCACGCAGTGGAGTGAGCTCCCACTGTTAACCCCAGCTCCGGCCAACCTAGCAGTTCGAAAGCATGTAAAGTGCAAGTAGATAAATAGGTACCACCATAAAAAGTGGGAAGGTAAACAGTGTTTCGTACAGCCATGCAGGCAACATGGTCACAGACTTGCACAACACTGGCTCTTTGGCTTGAAAATGGAGATGTGCCCCTAGAGTCAGACACAACTAGCATGCATGTGCAGGGGGAACCTTTACCTATAAACTGATGTAATCATGATTGTTTCTTTTTCCATACTTTCACTTTTTCTCTTGGGATAGGGAGGTGATCAATGATGTAATATTTTGGTTAGTTTCCCAAGCCTGCTGGGAATTAGCATGTACACATGTAGGCCAATAAAACAATATCAATCAGGACAATTTAAGGCTTGGCAATGGTCCCTAAGCTATTATCTGGTATGTCGTGCATAATATCACACAGAAAGGACCAACTTCTACTTTCCCATCTGCCTGGCTATGGGCGCACCTCCTAACTATGTTGAACACAACCCTTCTACAGGCCCCTGACGTATATTATTGCTGCCTTAACATGTGTGTATGCAGAGTGATGCAAGGGGGTGGGAATGGGATTCTAAGCCTTGCTTTACTGGGTAGCTTGTCTGCGTGGTTGGGGGAGGAAAAAAAACAATAGCTTAGCTTCTGAGAAAGGCTAGATGACTGAATGGAGCTGTATAAACACTTACCTTATCGATATAAACAAAGAACAAAATGAGTAATATCAGTTCAGCCAGAAGAATGATCAGCAAAACAATGAAAAACTGCAAGAAAAGGTAAAAGGAATAAAGAGGGGTGTTATAATCAAAGGAAGAGGGGAAGGATGTAAAGTTCTTACTCATAATCACAATGCTGAATATGAAATTGTAAAGCATTCTAAGGGCCAGCCACTGTGAAAAGCCTACAGAGGAGCTTAGTTTTTTTTTTTTGCCTCACCTTGGATTAAAGGATGCCACCACCTCCACCTTCTTCACTGCATGCAAGATTAAAGAAACTCCTGTTTGCCTAGGGTGTAGAGGGGTGGAAATTTCTGTTGTGGGGCCTGTCCGTTCCCTAGTTTGGGAGGTACAATAAAAAACCAAAACCAAAAAAAGAACTCCTAATCTAGTGGTTTGCTTTCACCTTTCTTGACCAGGGAAACCACTGGGTGCCAGACAGGTTGGATTATATCTAAGACAGAACTCAACTTGATTGCATCTTAAGTAAATTGTGTAAACTGCCTAGAGTAGTGTATGTTCATTGATGAGGTGGTATACCAATCAACTAAATACACATATAAATAAATAATAAATAAAAATCGCCCATCCACCCACTGATCCATTCATTGTTTCAACGTATAAACTCCCCCATAGTGGCACAACATAGTCAAAGCACTAATAAACAATTTTATGTCTTAAACTCACCAAAGTTGGTGATATTATCATTGTTTATAATACTACTATTAAATGTGCACAAATTTTATTTAAAGAAGATACTAGCAGGAGAAATGTCATTTTTACTGACATTTTGCTTTCCCTAATGCATTCACCTTTTCTGTGTAATACTGTATTCTACGTGCCACTACACAAAGGAAAACTTTTTGGAATTTTCAGGGAAATATCTATGTTACGTGTATTATATAGTAGCTAGGTGGTTGTACAGACAACAAATGGGGAGAATATCACAGAAAGGTTACATACATCATGTTGTCTTTCTGTCTGTTTTCACATACTCTAGCTCCTCCTTCCCATTAATCTCCACAGCAACCCTAGTCTAATGTATTTCTAATTGAATCACTGAATGTCTTCCAGAGTTCAGATATTAACTCTAGAGTAAACTTTCCACAAAAGGAAAAGGAGACTTTCCCTAAACTGCAACATTTATTGAGGAAATGGTAGAAGATGGTTTTAAGATCCTGTCAGCCAAATCACGGATAGCTTTACTCTCTGGTTAAACACACAGAAAGCCTTGTTTTCACTCAGTGCTTAGGGAACACAGTGACTTGAAGGAAGGAAGGAAGGAAGGAAGGAAGGAAGGAAGGAAGGAAGGAAGGAGAGAGAAACTAACTGAGAATATGGGCCAAAACAGTAATGGCAATTGCTTTGTGTTTCGGTGGGAGGGGATCAACAGATGAAAAAAGGAGCCCACGTCTGGAATTTTCTGTTGCTTACTTATTATGTGAATAATAGTAAGCACATCTTGACTATTGACTTTGGTGTTGTCAGTATTAAAGTTTGCCTTTCTGATATGAACTTTGGCATCTTTTACTCTGCTGGCAACACAGGCACATTGGAAAGCTGTGCTGGACCCTTTTCTGGCATTTTGAATTGTGGGCATACAAACAGTATCCCCACAATTCAAACTCATAAATCCCATGCCATATGTTTGCTGTGAAACACACCAACCCAGTGCCAGTGTTTCTTGCAGCCATCATACTGTCTCTTCAGGACTATGAAAACCAGATTCAAATACACACAAAGCAATATCCTACTGTAGTTTTCATGTTATTTGAAAGAAGAATAAAAGAGAGTTTTGCAAAAAAAATTATTCTCCAAGATTTTAATTTTAATTCTGCTCCTTATGATGATTGTAGTGACTGTAGGCAACCCAGAAGGAGCCTGTATCATCTTAAACTCTTAGGCATGAAGGGAATGTTAGGTCTTGATTTTTTTTCTACCAAGATGACTAATCCCTTCTAGTCAGACAGGGCTTGGAAGACAGAGATGTTGCTTAATTTTACATCAACATGCCTTGAAAAACAAAGGACAAATACGTGGCCAACTTACACTTAGGAGGAGGCACTTATTTTCCTTGATAGCACCCAAGCAGCCCAGGAAGCCAGTCACCATGATGATTGTACCAATGGCAATGACAAGGTTGGCAGCTGATAGTGATGGGAAGCTGGGAGAAAATGTGGCAAAGTTTCCTTGTGACACAGATAGCCAGATCCCCACGCCCAAGAGCCCGCAGCCACATAACTGAAGAGGGAGAGAGGGAGGGGGAGAGAGAGAGAGAAAAAACAAGGTATGGTTAATATTCTATAGCCGGGGACAAAGATGAAGCATAATTAACAAAGTCTTTCTGGTGTGAACTCAAAATTATAATATTGTGCAAATGTTCATTTACTGTATTTCAGTAAGTCAACTCAAACGTTGAAACTAATATATGAAATAAACATGCAATGCGAGATATGTTACTTTGGTATAATTGTGATGATTATAGCATACAGCTTATGAAAACTCTAAATTCGCAATCTCAGAAAATTAGAATATTGTATGACATCAATAACACAAGGATAGGAAACAGAACAATATCGGACCTCTGAAAAGTATAATGATGCATATGTACTCTGTACTTGGTTTGGGTCCCTTTTGCATCAATTATTGCCTCAATGCAGTGTGGCATGGACGCTATCAGCCTGTGGTAGTCCTGAGGTATTTTGGAAGACCAAGATGCTTCAATAGTGGCCTTCAGCTCTCGTGCATTGTTCACTCTCATGTCCCCCATCTTTCTCTTGGCAATGCCCCATAGGTTCTCTATGGGGTTCAGGTCAGGCGAGTTTGCTGGCCAGTCAAGCACAGTAACCCCATGGTCAATGAGCCAGGTTTTGATACTTTTGGCAGTGTGGGCAGGTGCCGAGTCCTGCTGGAAAAGTCAACATCCCCATAAAGTGCTTTGAATTGTTACTTGTAACTGGTAAGCAATGCAGACCTTACACGATAGGTGCAATATAACTTTACAGTGGGTAGCCACCAACATCTGATTTGTAGACCGACTGCAGTTTCCAAAGATTCTGCAATGGTACAGCACATTGTAAGTAATCCTATCTAGACGTGTCCCCATAGCCAGGTGTAACCTCACTAGAAATAGCCCAAGTGGTGCTCAAAAGAAGGGAAAGCACCTTCTCACTACAGGCACCACATGAAAATCCCAGTGCAAAACTGAGCCACCACTCAAACTGAATTGTGCCTTCTCAACAGAACTCCTCTTCTGTTCACACCAAGCTGAACCTAGGATCTGTCTCTCCTGAGGAGAATGACCCAAATCATGTCTGGATTGAACAGTTTATTTGTCTCAGACACCCATCTAGAATAGCTAGTGTCTTTCTTATGAACAAAAAGGAGAAATACAGCTTTGTGTCAGATACACTGTGCCAGAGCATCCCTATCCTCATATTGACTCTCTCAGTGGTTCCATGTAGAAGGATGCTCAATACTATGAAAGACAGGACTGAACTGTGAAGAATCCAACATAACCTTGTGTCCAGGGATGAAAAAGAATCTCTTGGAATCCCCCCCCCCCCGCCACATTGTCTGACTGAAAACTGAAGCCATTATAAAGATGGTATCTCTCAAGCACATCCTTGCAATTTGTATGTCATGGAACCTTATTGTAGTGATATAGCCCTTTTAGATTAAAATTATAAAACATATATAAGAGAAGACAAGAACATGGAGACTCAAGGGTTTAGTATATCCACGTTAATGTATTTCTGACATGAGGAAACTTTACCTGGCAGTGATTGAGGGGCTCTCACATGGTGACTGGTATATTATCAACTTTTCGTGGGCACACCCCAGTGAGCTAACTAAAAGAGGGCAATTAATGAAACATATCTGCATTCAGGTCAGAATACAGACTGAAAGAGAGACGTATACATGCTGAGATTTATGGATTCCTTTCTTAAATGGGCTCAATCTGTGCTGAAAAGTACAGTAATAATCAGAAGACCACCCTAAGGAATGCTCAATAAAACAATGAACTGTGAAAGCATAATATTCTATGCAGTCGGATAGTTTTAACAGACATGAAATAGTCAAGGTAATGATAAAGTCAAAATTTATGATGATAATTGGTATCGGTTGTTTTCTTTGTAAGTTGCCAATGCACCATTATAAATTGCCAATACACCATTGATGGTTCATCAAAATTGCCACGCTGAGTTAGTTATATAGCAAAAGGTTTATTAAAGACAGATAGAGATACAGCACAGGACACAGACAGTACAGAAAATGGGTTAGCTTAAGGATCCGAGGCGCAGCACGGCCAGACGGCCCTGCTGCCCTGGACCAAGGAGTGATGGCATTTGATGGTTTTTATAGTTTTCTGTGTGATTCTATGATCTAAGGCTGACGTATTTAGTACGCATACACGTATCTTCATGTGCTTGCTTATGTTCTTGGCCTATGGCCATCTGGCTGTCAAGGCTAGAATGATCTGACCCTATTCCATAGTTTAAAGCTGGTTCCCTATTACTGCCATATGTTATTCTTAGCAAACTGACACTTTTGGTGCCATAAGATAATGTCAACAATCCTAGATGATGGGCCATCTCGTCTCCACAGAATATTTGTTGTCCTTCATGGACTGACGCCCATGCTGTACAGCAAGATATTGTGCGAAGTTCCCAGCTGTTATGCCAAGTTTGCTGGGTTAACCTGACCCTGTACCCTGTCGGCACATTTGGGTCTGCTTATAATATATTTTGATTTTGAGACATGTTCACCCGTCTCTATCAGTAAGATTCCTTAGCCATATCGGACATGTTCTACTGGCCAATCCACAGAGTTGTTATGTTTCAATGTCAGTTCAAACTCTAGGTAAGAAGTTACCATATTTCCCTGTCTCTAAGATGCCCCCCATGTATAAGATGACCCCCACTTTTCCAACCCAAAATTAAAGTTTCACCACCACGTGGTTCTCTCCCGGGGTTACTTCCATGTATAAAATGGCCCTCAATTTCTAGTCTAATAATTTTAGACAAAAATAAAATCGGATACATGAAAAAATACAGTAATTTATTGTCTAAATCTAAAGCATTTGAAAGGACTTCAGAGGACCCACCCAAATGAAATAGTTTTATGAATGATAGTATAATCTCAACTATAAAATGAAACTATTAATTTGAAATACACCAAACTAGTTGTATATTGAAAGTATTAAAGATGTAACCATAGCTTTAGTCTTAGAGCCTATTCTTGGGACTTTCCTGGAGCACAAACTCTACACTGATTTTCAGATACGAAGTCACTTGCCCCATGATTAAGTACCCTCAAAATATGATGTAAGAAATATTCCTGAATTTTCTCACAACATGATTGTTAATATAATCTATACAGGGATGCCATACAACAAGGCTACTGACATACTTTGAAAACTCTCAGAGATGGAAAGATACTGTACCTTGAATAGAGTAAAGATGAACAAACGTAGCTGTTTGTTTGTTTAAGCTAAGGTTATGTGCCTGCCTGTGGGAGAGCCTGCCTGTACATCCATGCGTTTAATGCTTGTTTTAAAGAGCTTGGGGGTGGGGGGAGGCAGATGTCAGGTGGAGGCACGGGGCAATTGCTGAGAAGGGCCATTTTTTTGTTTTCTCCTTACAGTGGCCTCAAAAACGTGGCCTGGTCTATGCTAAAGGCTGCAGATTCAAGTGCTTATTTCTGCTGTTGTTTCTGTTTAAAACTATACTAAAATTCAGAATATGTACATCCATTCACCTGATATAAAGTATACTCCCTGATCAATGAAACATTTTCCGTAATGAGGGAAAACCCATGATTTGGCATTTTGTAAACTTTATAGTTATCAATAAAATCTTAGAAAATGTTTATTAGTTGCTTAATATCTGTTTGGGTTCAGATAACTTCATGCACAAAACAACATAACTTGTCCTAGGCTAAGTTTAGTGGTGTTGGCATTTGGAGCTAGATCATTTTTAAAAAGGAAATTAAATAGCACTGGTTCCCAAATGCACTCCTGTTTACTTGATCACATTTGGCAATCACCCTTGATCCTGAAAACTTCACCATTCTTCTGCCCAAATATGGTTTCCCCACTTTATCACATCACAGTCCTGAAGCCCCTTTCATATCAATGAATGTTGGAAATAATTTTCTGCTAATAGGGTTTTTTTTTTTTTTTGGCAAACTGGGCTAACATTGAATTGGATTACTGAACTAAGATCTAGACATGAGTTACCTGAAGGGAGTAGGAAGCCTTGAACTGGTCTGAAGCAAATTGTGCTCCTTTATGAATCACCAAATTGCTGCCGGGACTGAATTTTTTAGCTGTTTCACACCCTTAATTAAAATACAAGCAAGCTCCAGTGAAATATTTTAAAGCATCAGAAAGGGAAACACAGCTGGTACAAGGAATGCCTGAACTGACATATTATATGAAGGGTCAAGGATTATAGAGCCTGGAAGGAATTATTAGACAGGATATGATGGAAGAGATAAAAATGATAGAGGGCTCAAGCCTGAAAGCTGATTTGCGGCTCTCTTCTATTTTATTCTATAATAAGAACATGAGTATGTCCGATAATTAGCAGGCAGGAGGGACAAACCAGGTGTACCCCATGGAGAGAGAAGTGCACAAATAGTTTCCACAAGAGATTATAGAGACAAAGACTGTGACTGCATGGGGTATCACCTCCACGTAAAAGACACATGTGGTACACAATATATGGTTCCTATAGCAGATTTTTCTAATTTTAACTGTTCTGTGAGATCATTAGATGAAAGATGGAATAAATCTTCTAAGTAATCAAAATAATGAAAATATCAGAGAAAACAAAATGGATATAATTTATAGATATTTCCTTGCAAAGGTAACAACACAGCAGTTAATGAATGGAAAGAAATTATAGAGATTAATATTATATATAATGTTGTTATATTAATAACATTAATATACAGTTCAGAGATATATTTCAATTAATAAAGTAATCACTGATTAATTTGGGTCACAACTGCATATGAAAAACTGAATATACTGTACTTGGAGAAAAGAAAAAGTCATAAATAAAATATAAAGTTTGTATAGCGAAATAAGCACACAGACCTCAAACATACATGTCAGCCATGCCTCCAATTAGCTGTATCATTCTGCCTGCAGAATTGAGTATGTTGATTGGCCCTGAATCCCACTGGGGGAGCTCTATGTACTGGTCTATCAGTAGAGACCCCTTTGAAGCACACTACAGTAATTGTACATTGAGCAGAGGTCATGGCCGGCATGCCCCTCCCCCCAAAATGCAGGAGAGATGTTTATCCAAGAACTCATAATACCAGTATGCTAAGGTTCTAAGAGTCTACCATTACAAAGACTAAACCCCGTGTTAATAAAATCTGTAAGATGTCAAAAGGCAACACACACACAGTCCTTCCTTCAGCAAATCTTTTGGGTTTCTAACAATTCTTTGGTTGTGAAGAAAGGGTGCTCGCACAATTGGAAGACACATACATTGACTGAAAAGGAATGTAGGGATGAGTTTGGATCGAGAGTCGGTGTGGTAGGAGCTGATGTAGGAGCGGTCCAGGTTGGGGAGAACAGAATGGAGTGGGTGTGATTGGCTGTCAGAGAGTCAGGACAGAATGCTGCAGAGCAGAGAGGTAGGAAAATTAAGGGTGGGCAGTTAGAGAGAGGGAGGGATGGGAATAAGGGCCTGAGAGAAAAATAGCTGTGGCATTTTCACTTCAAGTACTTAAGCTATTTATGTACTTGCTATACCTTATGTACTTGTCCGTTTATCTTCTCATTCACAATAAACACCCTAGTTCCTTAAAATGGTAAAATAACCGGTTCCTGACTTTGAAAGAAATTAAGAAGAGCACTGTTATTTTTCAAGCAGAATCAATATTATGCAGAGTGCTTGGATGCCTCCTTCTATCACAGATATTGACATTTTATAGCAGGCACGACCACCATTTTGCAACATGTGGTTGATCAACTATAGCATCAGTGTAACTGGTATCCCAGAGGCCACAGATTAAAAAGTGGAGTGAATTAAGGGTAATGGCATCTGTTGATTGAAGCATCAGTGTGGAAATGCAAGGACCTCCAGTATACTCTACGTACACTATAGGGTGGAATTTAACCAGCTCCATAAAGAAATAAGCCAAGGAGGTTGAATCACTTAGTTCACTAGTGTACCAGGCTTTTGGAGAACCTTGGTGAGGCCAGGGCAGGTTTAGATTTTGGCACCTCTATGAACTCATGTCTTGCAAGTCCTAGTTGGACACACTTGGGCTCAAAATGAATGAGTGCTTGAAGGGACATAGCCAGTATAACTCAGGGTCAGATGGCTAACTTTGAGATAAATGATAAAGTGATGAATCAGGAAACTTTATATTGTCCAGAGAATGCAATTTTGTGAAACCTCAATATTTAAAATTTCTACATTATTCCGTATGTACAATAGCTGCTTTTAATCTAAATTATTTCCTAAGGATGTAAATTCGGGAAACTGAGTATGTAATTAAACAACAATGACTTTCTTTAATGGGAAATGAAACTGTGGATATTAGAAACATTATAAACTGTTCTGGAAAATATTATAACATAAAAAGTTACTGTGAAATGAAATGTGAAGGTTGAATGAAATAACCAAACATATAAAATACATAGCTTCATATTCCACAGAGATGGAGGGAGGGAGAGAGAGAGAGAGAGAATAAAAAATTGAGAGAGAGATGGAGAAAGAGAAAAAGAGAGAGAGAGAGATGCCTGCAAGATATAAGGAGGCATATTGAAACTGCATGTTACAAGATAGTACTTAAAGATATTTATATGCAATATGGAGAGGCCTTGTGAGATTCACTGAACTGAAACAGACGCAGGCTTTAGAACATAAGCAGAGCAAGCACTACTCTAAGAGAGGTGTCTTGGGTCCAAGTCATCCTCCAAAACAGAACTAAGGGGCTCAAGGGGCTCCTTGGCCTGCCATTCTTGAGGAACAGTTTTAAGGTCTTTCTCTGATGAATTTCCCTGATGCCAATTTCCATTGCAAAAGAGAGGTTTTACCCTTTCCCCACAACTTGAAATAGCCACTTTATGGACAACAGCTAAGAGAATCCCCTGGGACCATATAGGCCAGGGATTCTGGAAACGGTGAAGCAGCTTTTCCAAACATTGTGTGTGCATACACATACGTTCACACACCAAGACCTTATAAATCGAATAATCAAATATAACAAGACCTTATGAATCAAATAATAAGGGCAAGGCTTTCTTCCATGGCCACTCTACTCCATGGATTTGTCACTTTGGAAATTAAGGACTATCTTCCATTTCCATTGCCAAGTATTGTTTCCCTATCAAATGTTTTAAATATGTAAATAAAACAATCGATGTGGTGTAGTGGATAGGACTTGCGAGACATGAGTTCAAATCCCAGCTCAGTCATGGAAATTTGCTCTGTGGTGGCACTAGTAAAACCACTCCTTCAATATCTCACATACCTTAAGACAGCTGCAATTTGATAGCAGGCAACACACATACAAATGAAAAAAGAATCACCCCTCAAGGCAGTTTTTCTTCTGTCTACACCAATGAACTTGGTGTAGTAAATTAAAATACACAAAATACTATTTCCCTCTTTCTTACTGGAATAGAGCTTGACAGAACATTACCTCCAAGTACTGTATCTGTAATAAAACTGAAAGTAAAGCAGCCTCAGTTTGACAGCCTGTCCCGTTTCAGCATGAGCTCCTTGGCTGTAACCCTGGTGTCTGCTGTTAAACCTTGGTGAGCAAAGTCTTGTTTACTGAGCTCCCCAAAGTCAAGACTGAGGTCCCAACGAAGAAGCCAGGTAACAGCCCTTGTTACCTTGGCTTTATGTACGGAAGCAGGCAGGAGGAGGGTGACTGGGGGCAGCCTGAATCTAGTGGGGATGCTAATCCCTTGCACGCATACAATATTCCACAATTTAAGGGACTGACTTTTGTTTTACAGTTGCAGAGCTAAAAGAACTTCTGCTCAGTTGAAAGGTTGCTTGGCTGCCTCTACTTCCCCTCCAGTCTTTTAGTGTTTTCCATTTTCTATGCTTTTTTGAATATCATCCAGTGACTCTGCTTGTGGTTCACCAACAGATCAACTTGGCATGCACAAAAACTTATTGAATGATAGATTCTCCATCATGCTGAACCAATATAGAGTAACCACACCATCTTCGTAAAATGGGTCCTGTTTGCCATTCTATTTAACATTTTGAATATTTTCAGGTATCAAATGGTAACAGCAACATGGGTAGTAGATGTATGTAATTCATGTAAATGTAGGCAAAAAATGTATACAGTGAAGTGAAATTACAGGACACACATGCTAACTTCCTTGTCTTGATACTCAGTGCTAGCACCTACTGTATTTGCTCTCAACTTTTAAAAATGATACATGAATTATGCTGTGGGATATGAATAATATCTCAGATATGTGTGTCCTTATTTGCCCTCCTGATACTGTTGGATGGATTTGGAATTTGCTTTTTCCCTTTATGTGCCAAAGGAGGCATGGAGGGATCTGCCCAAACTCTCAGCTCCCTTGGAAAAGGAAACTATCAATCTGGATGCTTCCTGGTTAAAGGAAACAAAAGCTCTTACTTGTAGCACGTGCTTGTGTTATTTCTTTTTACATACTGTAGAGATGCCTCTCCACGCTCTTGTCTTTGGAGAGCTGAAAATGGAGGAGAGTAGGAAGGCAGCTAACAAAGGAGTAAGAGGAATGAAAGGGCAGAACTTCAAGAAAATGAAAGAAACCATGATTAAATTAGCGGCAGATAATGACACTGTATGTTAAAAGAGAGCATGCGACATTGTATTCCACACCACCCCAATAGACAGGACGTGGACTGGGGTACATTTTACACTAAATGGAAGAAATGCCATTTTGGGTTTATTACTTGGCATTATCTTTTAATCAGCCAGTAAAAATGATAATCACTTCCAAGTAAGGCTCTGAGTAGCAGACAAAAATGTTTTTCTTTAAACAAGCTTTTGATAGTAGGTGTTCTGCTGTTGTAGCTTTCAAATCACTTACATTTGTTTTAACCAGTTTCATATATTATTAATTCTGTGTCTTTTATGCTAATAAGCAAAGCAAACAAAGTGTTCTGCTTATATACCACCCGTAGCACTCTGGGTGGGTTACAATTTAATTGCTACATATTCTGCAAGGTGGGTACTCATTGTACCAAGCTCGGAAGGAGTGAAGGCTGAGTCAACCATAAGCCAGCTGTCTGGGATGGATGGGACCCTGACTTATCCGGGTCTCGCATTGATGCCGGTGTGGTCCGAAAATGGTGGGGGCCTAGTGGTGCCTGCAGCAGGCAGGAGGACAAGGAGAAAGCCCTGTATGTGAAGGAAGGCTAGGATTGGCCAGGCAGATAAAGGAGAGGAGGGACGCTCGCCAGTGGACATGATGGCAAAGGAGACCTCAATGTGGTCCGCTGGCACATTGTTTAAAGAGTGAGCTCGAGTCAGAGAGAGGACTTGTGCACTTGGGGATGGGGTGCACTTGTTGGCCTTGGGACAAGGGTAGAGATGTGAAGGCCCGGGGGGGGGGGCAGGAAAAAAAAGAGAAAAAAATGGCTTCCCTTGAAGCCTTTTTGGTTTTTTTTCCCTGAAAAATTGGAAAGATTGAAAAAAGAAAAAGAAAAAAATGATTATGGAATGTTTTAACAGGATGAATAAAATATTTTAAGACAGGGTGTTCAAATATTTTCCAAATCATTTATAAAAAAGTATGCATAGTATCAGACCACTCTAATTTCTGTGCAGTGATGACAAGCAAGTCCTAGGTTTCATTTCTTTTTATGAGAATGAGGTCTTTATTTTTATTTAATACTGTGGAGAGGAAATATGAATAATTGTTAATTCTGCATTTTTAAACATTATTTTGTAGAGTTTTTTTTCTTCCACATAAACTTGTAAAAAGTTCAGGAGATTATTACTCCATTGTTACTTACAATTAACTTAACTTGATTTAAATTAACTTAAATGTTCTTAACTTGAATATGTCTTAAACATTCAGGGATGTATGTTATCCCTTATTTTTGTAAGCCACCTTGGGTCCTTTTCCAAGGAGAAAAAACAGAGTACCTGTCGGAGCGTATCTCCCAGAGGTCAACTGGGGTCAGCCCTACGAGAATGGCGCAGGCGCGCTCACTTAGGGTGGCCATACCCTGGGAGGCGCGGAAATCACTCACGTATAACCGCACCTTCTCTGTGGTGGGCCCCACACTGTGGAATCATCTCCCTAGCGAGCTGCACCTAGCAGAGTCCCTGCCCGCCTTTAAAAAGGCCCTGAAAACCCATCTTTTCAAAGAGGCATATGGTGATCTTTTTACTTATTTTTTTTTTTTGCCGCCCGCTTCCTCTCTTGTGGAGGGTCTCATCCCTCCTTATTTTATTAACACTTTACGTCTTTTTTGTATTTTTTTACTGCCTTTATTAATTGTAAACTGCCCAGAGTTCCGTCCAGAAGATGGGCGATATCGAAATATAACAAATAAATAAATAATAAATAAGTGAGGTAAAATATTCTAAATAAATATAAATAAAATAAATAAATTACAAATAAATATTATTTAAAAAGTAAATTCTGTTTGTAATAATTATTTGGATGCACTATATTTTAATATGCTAGTTGTGACAATTTCATGCCCAGCCAAATTGTCTATAGTCATATGTTATGTTCCTAAAGGAACAGAATGACTTTGAAGCTGCAAAAGCTTTTTTTAATTTTTTTTTCTATTGTAGCATTTTTTCAATTTTTCTGAAAATTTCCGTCCTCCACCCGAAAAAAAACGGAAAAAACACTTTTTTTCCTGAGCTTCAAAATCTCTGGAAATGTTACATCTCTAGACAAGAGATGTGGCTCAGGGACGTCATACAGGTAAAAAATTGATTACAGCTGCAGTAATATAGTGGGAGCTGAAGGGTGGTTTACAGCTCTGTGGCAGTTTTGAGGACATTGGGATGGATCCTGTGGTAAGCAGGGGGCAGGAGGGGTTCTGCAAAACCTGGGTGGAACAGAGCTGGTGGCTATGGGGGCAGGGCTGTGCTTTGTCCACCCAGGTGGTGGGGCATTTGCCCCCAGCCTCCAGGAGGGGGACAATGGCACCATGAAGTGGCCTATGTCCATGTGGGTTCTGGAAGTCTCTCCTAAGAGACTCTTAAGGAGAAGGATCACATTGAGGAACAGTCAAGCTCATGATGCAGGGATCCAACCCAATGCCTGGTCATGATTACTGCTCTGTGATTAATTAATAAATTTGTAGCCTGTTTTCTCCAGAATATTTGTGTGTGTGTGTGTGAGTTCTTTCCCCACCAGATGGAAGTGAGGTCAGCGGTAGGCCATCCATGAACACCAGGACATGAGCACAATTTTGGCCACAGTACAGCAGTATAATTGCATAATATGCCACTTTGGGGCCGTAGATGCTCTAAGCACATCTGATCTTGCCTGGTTTCGGAAGCTAAGCAGGGTTGGCCCTAGTTAGCACTTGGATGGAAAACCACCTGGGAATACCAGCTGCTGTAAGTGCCTGGAGTAGGAACTGGCAAGCCACTCCAGTACTCCTGCCAAGAAAACTCCATGGACATGGGGTCACGAAGAGTCGGTCACGACTGTAATGACACAACACACACACATGGTGTGCTAAATATTTTTAACCATACATTGTAAGTCACCTTTCTAATAAGGAGGAATGTCAAGATGTAAATAAATAAATCAGCCACTGTCACAACAGTGTGACGGGTTTGGAAGTCGCTGTATTAGTAGCCTGTGTCGTCTCCTCCTTCCAAGCGTGGACCCAGGTCTTGGAAGGACGACTGATTGGCTCACCCTTCAAGGTAATAATCACCACAAGATGTCTGATACTACTCATACCCATCAACCCTCTTGTGTGGACAATGACACAGTCTTTGTACTCCTTCCTCTTTCTTCCTCAAAGGAAAAGGAAAGGAGGAGTGATCCATTCTTAGCCAGAGCCACCAGGATTGTCTTGGAACATTGGTTAAGATTACTTCTTTCCCTACAACAGAGAAGCCACAGATGAGAGCTAACATTGAGTTTCAACGTTCTCTGATCAGATTGGAAACAAGAGGAGGGAATCCCTGCTATTATCATTCAGCAGAGGTCATGTGAACATATCTCATTCCTGGAGAGGGCAGGGTCCGTGGGCTGGCTCTTGAGGCCTCCCATCCTTCATAGGCTAGATTAGACCTAGTGGCAGGGAGCCAATTCATTCTTATATTACAGGACTGAGAGTCAGAAACCTTAGCCAATCCCCTGCAAAATATCTAGAGAACTACTAGTAGATCAAGATCTACCCTCTCCTCCTGGGAATAGAGAGCATGTTGTAAGAGAAAAGCCAGGGTAGATACCAGCCAGTTAACAGTCAATAGTATGTGCAGCAGGAGGACGATTCCAGAAAGTTACACGACTATCTCTTCTATACTCTTGTCAAATGGGATACCTGTCACTTGTCTGGAAATCACTGGGGTTTCCTTCTGAGACAGTGTGAATTGGACTGTGTTGTAAAAGAGCTATGCATGCAACAAGCACTCTGGGGGTCACACTTAGGGTCCCCCACAAGGGATAGCAAGCATAGAAAATAAATTTGGGCAAGCATCAGCCTAGTCTTATTTCAGGGATGGGTCTTCCACCAAGTTCACTGGATTATGGTATTCCAAAGAAAAGGCACTCTTTAGCACTTTACACAGACATGTATCTTATTGCAAAGAAAATGAGGGAGCCGTTTCCCTCTGCAGGGTTTAAAATTAGAAAGTTGCTAAGTTGATCTGAAAGTCCTGGCAGATGGAAGAAGATGGATGGAATATTTCTGGATCGTTTGTAACGCTTGGCATTGCAGCTAGGGAACAGCTGACTCTTACTGCAATGACATGATTAATTCTGGCCCTCCTGCCACAGCTGCACCGCCTTTGCAATATCCCTTTCATTAAGCAGTTCATGCAAGCTTCTTCAGTTTGGTCATGCAGCAAAGTCATCTGCTTTATGCAGGCCCACCAAGTAAAAGGTCAGCCCGAGTCCAGCCAAGCTCCCATCTGATCGTGACGAATGGCCATATATAAATGGCCGCTTGGCATAGCTGGTGGGCCTCAAGTTCTCTTTGCTGCGGAGACACAAGCCTGGCACCATACCTAGCATTCTTCCCCTATTTCTGGTGTCCAGCAATGCAAAGCAGCCTTCTACAAACAACAGAGCTTATACTCTTATGCAATGAGCTGGCACAAACCTTCTCTGCCAGCTGAACCGCTTTTAAAATATAAATATATAAAGTTCTAAATAAACTTTACCCAAGAGAAGCATTAAAAAGGCACGGACCTGCTTGCTGAATATATATATATA
>JAHTLZ010000274.1:7126263-7145695 GCA_023846285.1 Phrynocephalus versicolor | reverse complement strand
TATGTTTCCATATGCAAATGGAACAGACCTATTTAGCGTTAGCTCTTGTTTACATTACAATTTGATGAGGCTGTTATCTTGAAATTAGTCCCGATTTACTAATAAGAGGACAAATCTCAGGATGATTCAGCAAACAGCTTGACTGGTATCGCATGAAATTTATAAGTAACTTTGGAATCCCGGTTAATTCTAAGCACAATCAACCCGAATTTATACTGGAGGAAAGAATGACCTATATATTAAATACACAGAGCACCAGTAAAGTTCAGTACTTACCAGGCTAAGCTACAAATCAAGATATTTCTTGTTCAATAAGACTTCACCTCTACGATTAATTCACTAGGTGGCATTGCCAACTGCAATATGGAGATAATAAATAATTGCCTAGCTTTCAGGATTTTTGTAAGGATTACAAGATACTGTGACTTATTATTCACCCTCTCTGGTTTGTTTGTTGCTCCCAGTGCTGCAGCCAGGAAGATAAACTCAGCACTCCAGCAGACCACAAGATAAGGCAGGCATGAAATGGAATAGAAAAAGAGTTGTTGTGTCCTATCTGCAAAGTTCTGAGCCAGTTAGCATCCTCTGTCTCCTACAGATTGTTTTTGTGGACTTGCCTACCATAAGTTATCTCTCTTTTTAAGTAGTTACAGTATATGCAAACGTGGAAGCCTACTGATGCCGCCCTCTTGTGTATGAACAGTGTTGCTTTACCAACACTAGGACTGATGCACGAAAAACTGAATTTCTATAGATATATGGCATGCAACAAAGTGCTGGCTTGTTTCAGTCCAGTAGCATTTTCCTCTCATAATTTAGCACTCGAATTCTGTATAAGCACATATGGTATTATCAGTATACCATTATGCCAGGCCACATTCACCCTTGGCGTTGTTAGAGCAAGGGTGAATATGGCATGGCTGCACGGGCGAGAACTCACTGGCGTGCTTTGCAACAGGCAAGTGCCAATCCATTTTTAATCTAAGATTTACAAGATGATGGTCCATCTTGCTGACCTGAGTGCTGGGATAGGCAGCCGTCTCCATTCTGTGGAAACGCATATGTTTCAAATGATAGTATCCAACAGCAACTAGATGTGTGACATAAATTACAGAGAAGATACGCTAAACTTATATACGTCCAGCAACATCTGGAGGACCACAGTTGTACATCTCTGGCTATACAAATACTCCATCCTGAAGTTGGCAAGGCTGTTAGAATGGAAGAGGACATCATAATCAAGCACCCAGTGTTAGTGTCTTCCTCTACTGAAAGCAGCAACAACAATCACTTTAAATTATATTTAAAGGTTTTATTGCTGCTGCTGCTGCTGCTGCTGTTCTTGCACAATCTCTCTACATTCATTTTGGATCATGGCTGTGAAATTGATAGCCAGGGTACTTGCAAAATTTGAGATGGGGAAGAACAGTAGCTCTTATGAAACACGGGTCTTAAAATGGTGTGTGTGTGTTTGTGCGTCATTTTGGGAGGGTGTAATTTCTATGAAAATGGTACCACTGGGTTCTTCCCAGAACTTTAGGAGCTGGAGAATATGATAGTTGAAAAATAGTTCAAGGCATGTTTGTAATGAAAGGTACCAAGTGGCAATGTTGGATTCAGCCATCTCACTGTCCCCTCTTCCTCTTCCTCTCCCCCCCCCCCGCCCCTACTGTGCCATACTGGCTGGCTGTTAGAACTGATTCAGAGCCATTCTGGAGAGCTTGGCAGGCACAAATGAGACAAGGTGGAAGAAAAGGCATACTGGCAAGGAGAAACAGTGGCTGGTAGAGGTGGTTGGAGCCCTTTATCTGGGCACGCGACATAACCCCTTCACAGCCACCTGCATGCAGGTTAAATTGCTGTATTGGCACTTTGTGAAAAAATTAGTGGGTTTTGAATCACAGTTTGGGCACTCGGTCTCTAAAAGGTTCGCCATCACTGCCATAAGCTGTAAGAGGCCGGCCAATGGACTGACTACTAAGGAAGAACCAATTGTCAGGCTAATCCTTGTTACTTCATTGTGACATTAAATTGCCAGGGACGGATAGATACATAGCTAGCGCGGCAATCCATTGCCTTATTCAAAGAACTAAATATTAACTAATTTTTCAGCCATACTTTTTCCAAGTGGTAACGCCTTTGGACTAGGCACAGTGGCACCGTGCCAGCAAAGCAAAAGGAATCACAGTGTTCAAAAAGGCCCTCGATGCTTTTGTGGAAGCAGTTTACCCACAAAGGTCAATTATAATGAATATGGGGGCATATTTTGGTATAAGATGCTTCACTCTCAACTCACAGCATTACTGTGAAAGTTGTTGGTGCAGATGATGTTCAAAAAAACAACATTTTTCCTGATAAACATATTCTTCCACCCTATTAGTGATATAACCATGATTGAAGAGTTGTTCCATTAGTTGTTTATCTTCCATCTGCTAACTGATGTTGCCTAACTGATGTTGTTCTTTGGCACTGGTTCATAACCTCTTTGTAAAGCAGAGGTTATGGACCAAACCCATCTATAAATTATGCCTGGAAGTGCATTTGCTATGGCCTAGTCCTTTACAGTGGAAGCACCAGTTTCTTCATGGATACCTGATACATAGGGGGCACCAATAACCTCTACAAATTGCCATGCATAACCATGAGTGGTGCACCTAATGAACACTGTCAGTAGGACAGACTCAATGACATCTAACAACTAAGGAGGAGACCATTTGTCTGCTGACACAGTTCCCTGATGGTAGAAGAGAGTGGCAGTGGGGTATTGTCATTGGACCTCTTTTATTGTAGCCCCCTGCATGTTCCTCGACACAAAAAGTCCACTTTGAATTGTGATTGGCCCATTTCCTTTTGGACTAGCAGTCTCAAAACTACCAGGATGGGAAGAACTGCTCCAACATGCTCATAATGCTGCCTGCTGCAGATGAATGGTGTTTAAGGGAAGGGACTGAGTATAAGGACTGCACCAAAATCTGTTATTATTATGCCTCTAGTTCCTCCTTTGCTGGGACACGCGCGCGCGCACACACACACACACACACACACACACAGAGGGGGGGAGGGGGAGAGAGAGAGACAGATTGATTTAGTATTAAAATATCTAAATAGCTTACATTTCTTCTCACTAGATGGAAAAGTTGGGGAAGGCAAATAAATGTCTAATGTATTTTAGAAACACACAGATGTAGCCCACCATTACGATGGGAATAACAAATAGTGTATATTAAGAAGCACACAGCAGAAAAAATATTTTGAAGGTTGATGTATTGGGGGAACAAAACAAGATAGGAAGGAAATGAAAGAAAAATAACTGGGTTGAGTTCTGTTGGCTTTGGGGGAAAACACCCTTCAATTTAGAAAGCTGTCCGAGTGGTTTCTGATGAGATTTCGGCTAAATTTGATTCACATCCCAAGTATGTGACCCTAGCTCTCAAAATTATTTGAAAATGAACTGAGTGTGAATTATTTATTTATTTTAAATATTTTTACCCCTCCTTTCTCCTTGGAAAAGGACCCAAGCTGGCTTACAATAATGATGGACCATATACAGCCCAGAATATTTAAGACATATTTAAATTAAGAACAGGGAATTAGGAGGGGCATATTAAAACATTAAAATGTAACACAGGCTACATAAAATGTAACATAAGCTACAAAAGAAAAAGAAAAAAATCCATTATGAGGGGTGGAAACTAACATGGAAATCACTGTTGTTCTTATAAAATCAGTCAATGAAATCATGTATGGCAATCAATATAAAAATCACGTGGTAAATAGTCCCTCATCAGGGAAAGCTTGCCTGAAGAGGAGGGTCTTTGCCTGCTTCTGGAAAGACATCAGAGATGGGGGAGTTCTGGCCTCCAGTGGGAGGGAGTTCAAAAGTCTGGGAGCAGCAACAGAGAAGGCCCTTTCACGTGTTCTTCTGAGATGCACCTGTGAAGGTGGCAGGATGGAGAGAAAGGCCTCTCCTGATGACCTTAGCACCCAAGCTGGTTCATAATGTGAGATTTGATCTTAGAGGTAGCTTGGACCCAGGCCATTTTGTGCTTTGTAGGTGAAGGTCAGCACCTTGAATTGTGCCCAATAGCTGATTGGCAGCCAGTGGAGCTGCTTTAGTAGGGGTGTAATGTGATCTCTGTAACCTGCCCTACTCAGCAATCTGGCTGCTGCGTTCTGGACCTGTTGAAGTTTCCTGAGACTTTCCATTGGTAGTGCCACATAGAGCGCATTACAATAGTCTACTCAGGATTTCACTAGGGCATGTGTCACAGTGGCCAGAGAAGATTTCTCAAGAAATGGATGTAACTGGCATACTAATTTTAATTGTGCAAATGCACTCCTGGCCACAGCTGTGACCTGGGCATCTAAGCTCAAGGATGAGTTCAGGATCACCCTCAAGCTACGTACCTCTTTTTTCAATTGAAGTGTGTGTGTGTGTGGGGGGGTAAACCCATCCAGCACAGGTTACATCCCTGCCCCTTGATCTGCTTTTTGGCTGACCAGAAGCACCTCTCTCTTGTCTGGGTCAAGTATGCTCTGAATCCAAAAAACATATTCTTACAAATATCAGTTAAAAGGGTTGTTTCATATTCCCTGTAATGACACATAACCACTGTATTTGAATGTTGACGTAAAACGGCTCTCCACTTCATCACTTCATTTGGCCCCTGTTCCTGTTTTTAGAAATAAAACGCCTGCATGCGGAGCTTAGAAACAGAACCCATCAGCACAGCCTGCTGGATTTTTGCCGATACTGCAAACATGCTTGCTTAACTTTTCTCTGAATTTTCAATAGCTTCCCCCCCGCAAAAATAATGGTCTTCATTCTCAGTCACAATTCTTTATGAGCCTCTATAATTGTAATTGTTAGAACTTTAAGTCCTGGCACGATCAGAGCAGCATTTTCGTTCTTACAGCAGCCAACAAAATGCCTCAAGGGAGTTGACAAACAAGGCAGGAAAGCAACATCCTCCCACCGTTGTTTATCCTCAGCATCAAATATGCAGAGAAACCTTGAGCCTAGCTATTATTGTCACATTAAAAACACAGAGTAAAATCTAGTTTTTACTCCCAGGCAGAGCAGGTTCTGCCTGCTAAACCATGGTGTGGACATGGAGATCTAGCCAACTTCTTTTGTGAGTTTTGGCACTTTGTGTGTACAGTATGTGGTCTATGGGACCCCAGAACTAATCATCTGAGTTTCCATTATTTCTTATGGGGAAATTTTCTGTGATATAAGAGTGTTTTAGTTTACCTTTTTGTTTCCAGAATGAACTATGCTTGTAAACCAAGGTGTTTGCATGTTGAGTTGCACTCTGAATGCAACTAATAATGTATGTGGTGATTTATTAACAATGGGCAACTTTCCTCCAAAAGTTACATTTCCCCATATCTGTTTCTCAATTACAGATCATTTATGAGCCAATTAAAAAACTCAAGTCTTAATACTGATCCTTGTGAGAGCTCTCTTCTTTTATCAATTGTGAGAACAATCTGTTTATTCCTTCTCTCTGCTTTGTGGTCTTCAGCCAGTTACCAAACCATCTCTTTATTCTATGACTATCAATTTCACCAATAGCAAAAGAGAAAATGCCAAGATTTATATACTGTATTTACTTAGCTGAATGTATATCTCATCTTTCTGACAAAATAAAATATTCAAGGTGGATGATTAATAAAAGGCCTAATAAAAACTGAAATATAGAAATAGCACATGAACATCAAAGCAAAAGAAGAGCATCCAGCTAGTTAAAACCACTTACAACATCAATTCATCTTAAATGTTGAGAAGGACACAGAGGGATAAGCCTAGTTCCACTTGGGAGAGAGTTTTAGAGCCTAGCAGCGGTCACTAAAAAGCCAAGAACATTTGAAGTTTCCAATACTTTTTAAAAACAGACTCACACATAATGTTTGTTTGGACCACAAAGTGTATCTCACAATGAACTGTTGATTCAGATGTTTCAATACTGGGCATTGTCTTTGTCGCCCAGTACATGGATTGCTGCATTGGCAGGGGGTTATACTGTATGGTCTTCAGTGCATCTTCCAACACTGCAGTGCTATGATTCTCTGACACCATGGCTTGATTTAGGAACATGGAAAGATATAGGAGAACTCTCTCAGCCTGTGGTGGTGTTGCAACCATGGAACATTCTGCCTTTCATTTGTTCCTTATCTGGGTACAACAGTATCATTAGAAGAAGAAAGAGGTCAGTCAGGGAAACCTCAGCAAAATGCCCAGAAGTAATAACAGCTTTCTTTGAACTTTTAATAATCATGCACTGAGGTAAAACCTGACCTTTTCAACAGCCTTCAACATTTTGAAACAGTAATGTAAAGACATATAAGTTCAGAAGTCAGTATGGTCGCTGCCAGACAGCAGCTATTCAGAGAACTGTCCTATTCTAGAAAGCATGAACACCGTACAAGATGTACATCTGCTGCATATATTAAGTGGACAGCATATGAGTTTGCTCAGTTCTGCTATCAGACGAATATTCAACAGCCAATGATGCTTTCACCCAATGAAAAGGGATGGTTGTTTCATACTACAGTGGTACCTTGTATAAAGGAATTAATTCGTTCCAAATGAAATTATGTTAAGCAAATTTTCCTTTATACAAATTCCCATTGGAATGCATTGAAAATGGAGTGATCCCATTTTTATGTTGCATGAATTCTCCCCATAGGCAATTATGTTAAGCAAATTTCCCCTATCTCCGAAATTATTTCTGTTGTACAAATTTTATGTTATACAAGCTGTTTGTTATACAAGGGTCCACTGTATACTGTTGTTGGGAAACAATTTGAGTGATATTACTTGAAATGTCAAATTCTTCCTTGCCTTGCTGCTGTGTACAGCAATCATCTATGTGACACTTCAAGTATATGAGTTTCCCTGTGTTCAGTATCTATCAGTGTGAAAGTATATGGACAACCAATACAGTAAAGGCTTCATCACCAATTCTTTTTAATAAGGAATGACAAACATCAAGCCACGGTTGGCTGTATTTAGGTGACAGTTACTTTCTTGTTTTATATTAACCAATGTTGTAGTGCAAAATGACATTGTTCACACTAACAGGATGTAAAGGAGCAAGATATGTGTCTACATTATTGTCACATTTGTTACATATGTGATGACCACCTACCATTAGATGTAGGTAAAGTGATGGTGAATAGGTTTTCTATGAATTATTGTTTGTCTCTGATTGCCAATTTTCCTTTGAAATGTATAACCATGACAGGATTGGATTTAGTCTAGAATCCACACCCCATTCCTATGGAATGATGTGATTCTCAGCTCACCTGGCCAGTGTCCCATATATGGATAAAGTAGGACCACCAACAGCTCTGCTCCTCCATCAGCTGTTACTCAGCAGCCATTACACCAGGCAACCAGAGAGGGAGGGATAGAAGAAACCATGGCCACTCACTAGCTCTGCTGACAAACCAGGTATTTTGTCTCTTTCTCTATTTGAACAGTGTACATTCCAGTTGATATTGATGAGCATTTGATAACTAAGAACTGATGCCCGACTTCCCCTTCCCCTCTGCCCCCAGCCTGTCATCTCTCCCAATCCCATCTTCATTTCCACCGTGTTTCAGATTGTAAGTCTAGGGATAAGGGCTGTCTCATTACACATTTTGTTCACTGCTCCTGGAGCCTTTTTTTGGCAGAAGAGAAGGGTGAAACTGTTTTATATAAATAAATAGTTACAAAGAATAATCAAAGCTGCCATTTGTTGTCAGAGACAAAATGTATTCCAATATGGAACGGCTTAACATTTAAAAAGTCTATGGTACAACTACATAATATATACTGTGATGCCTCCTTTTGTCCCGAAACCTCATAACCTGGCAATATGAGCTGTAAATCAACAGCAGAAAATGTATTAACTCCACCAGGTTCTGGATCGAAATTTCTTCTCTGTGTGCAATTGCTGTTGATTAAAATGGTGTTTACAAGGGCAAATGTTTCTCTTCCAGCGCTATAGGTGAAGCCCATTCAAATGAGTCAATCTCTTCAATACACTTGCTTTGTGGTACAGTTGGATAAGTTCCCCTAAGCTCCCCTGTTCCAAAACTGGGAATCATTTTTGAACCTCCTCAGATCAAGAGAAGGGGAACCATTTTGTCACAGCTAAATAAAATGAGGGGCTCGGAGAAAATGCCCTCATTGAGCTGTGTCAGCTCCCCTCCCCAGCATTCCAATACATTTTAATTCCAGGAGTGTGCAGGAGCATCAAAACAATGCCCTGTATTCTCTTTAGCTGGACTCCAAGCCCCTTAGAAAGACAGAAACAGACAGAGTGGAGCCCACTGGCTGATGGGAGATGACTTCTCTAATAAGATATGAAATCCCATCAGCCCCTGCTCTTTAAGAGGCATATAATCAAGTGTATTGAGAGAGGAAGGAAAGAGAACCCCCCCTCCCCACCCCACCCGCTGCCATTAAACTCCCTGCTGCTATTCCCGCTTGAAAAGGGAGTGAGGAGGAGTGTGTTTTAGATAGAGACGAGGTTTGCGGAAAGGGCTGTTGTGGCTGAGACAGGCAGCTGTTGAGGGCAGCAGGGAATGAATGGTGGGAACCAGGAGTTTTCCCACACACTCAACCCACTACTTCCTGAGCCTGAGGAAAGTTTCAGGACTCCTTGAATTTCACCTCTTTTTTGAGATGCACCAACTTTTCTAGTCTTTTCACTTACTTCATTCTTACATCCTTCTGCCACAACATCAGGCAAGCATTGTATTTTCTGTTAGTCTAAGAGCCACACTTGGTCAATTTCAGTGTTACTAACAAGATCCTATGCACCGTTTCAAAAAGATCACCTGCCACTTTTAACATTTTAGTTTGCAGTGCAAAAAATCTTTGGCTTAACAGAGGTAATCTTCAGCAGGGTTTAATTCAGCACAAAAAAGTATTTACAAGAAAAGGAATGTGACTGCAGACAATGTACAGTTTTGCAAGCACATAAAAGCACTAGCAGCAGGCAAACTGACTCTGCCACTATTCATAACTTCTTAATTGAAGTATGAACCAAAGCAAAGCAAAGCAAGCTGCTTATATGCCAACCCAAGGATGGAAGGCTGAGTGAACCTTGAGCCTGCTATCTGGAATTGAACCCTAGGCTGTGAGCACAGTTATGGCTGGAGTACAGCAGTTTAACCACAAGGTACGCAGGACCTTGTTACCTAGCAGAATGCCTTCCTCCACTGAGATCAGCCCGTAACACCCAATATTCTCAACTGGGTGATTAAGCCCTCTAACACAGAGAGGGGCAGAGAAAGAGAAACCTAGAAACTGTGCATCCTCAGCAGTTGCCTGAGAATCAACTGGCCCCTTCTACAGAATCTTTCAAAAGGTCATTAAAAACCTGGCTCTTTAGACAGGTCTTCCCAGAGCCAACACCGGCATAACTACAAATGATCAGCCTAAAACATCTACCACACAATCTCATTTTAATTGTAATGTCTAATGTTAATTGTGATTGCCATTTATTATTTTTACTTGTAATTTGCTGCCAATTTCGATGTGATATGGTGGTTGTATTTTATATCTAACATAATGAACGTGGACAGACAGTCTCTCTTATTACGAGACCGTGCAATATCTTTATGCTTTTGTCCATCACTGCATCTTTAGCATGTCGTGTGCATTAGTTTCTGCTTTTCCCCAAAGCCAGTACATTGAAGCACCATGCATCTCTGATTTCTTACTGAGAAGCTCAGTTGTTCTATTTTCTGAAGGTATATCTCATGCACCTTGACTCCAGAATCCCTAGAAGGCTGGATAAGGAAGGACATGGGATCAGCCAGGACACAAGGGCTATCTTTTACAGTTGCTGACCTCTAACATAATTAAACCATCAGGCGCCATCCTGCTGGTATGGAAGGAATGGGGTCTCTTGGGTTTGCAAATGTCTCTTCAACTGCTGAGTCACAATCCTAGAGAAGCTAATCAGGGTAACATCTGAACAGGCCGGTGCAAAATCCAAGAGTAAAAAATGGTCCACTCATGAAACAACTACCTGTAAACACATTAGCAGCTGTTAACGGCTGTTAAAGACAGGGACTTCCTTTCTGTGTTTACATGCAAGGGCCTAAAACCTCTCAACTCTTTTGTACATGGAATTTTGTCTGCATGGATGTCAAAAGACCTTATTAATTTGGGAATATCCTTTTCCCCCACTAAGGTTTTGCTTCCACAAAATTGCTTGAGTTTGGATTTGACAGCTTAGCATTTTATGCTCAGTTTGTTTTGCTATCCTTTCTCCTGGCCTCAGTTTCCATCCCCACCCATCCACATTTGTTTGTTCACTAGAATTTTAGTGAGAGATCCTACAGAAGACTCACGTGGTTCCTCATCAAACATTCCAGGAGTGCACAAGGAAATCATTAATCACCATTCTCCATCAGGGAATTACAAAACAAACACCAACTGAACCTGCAACTGAGACTTGCAGCACCAGATATATATTTTTATATCTCTGCACCTCTAATAGGCTAATAACAGTAGTTCAAACCTTTGCTTTCCAATTTCCCTATTTCTCTTCACTCAACTCCTGCTAAACGTCACTCCGTAGTATGTTTGCTCCTTGCATCTAGCTCCAACATGGCCTTCCAGATCCATAGCACCTTCCCTTCTGTAAATACCCTGGTATTTGTCTCTTTTTACTGCTTTTGGCTTATATATTCAGTTGCCAGACAAAGTTTAAATGGATAGCTCTCACCAGTCCCTCTGCACATTATCAAAACGTTATATCAAGTAGGCAAGTCTATATATTTCAAAATAAAAAGCTATATTACTACTGGATCTGGTGCTTTCTCTGGAATCCCAGGTGCCATGGATGGCACGGTCCACCCATTTCCACCTTAGATGGATTGCTCAGCTCCGCACCTTCTTGGACCCTGGTGCCCTCGCCACGTTGGTCCATGCACTTATAGTCTCGAGATTAGACTACTGCAATGCTATCTATGTGGCCCTGCCCTTGAAGTTAATGCGGAGGCTCCAGTTGGTGCAGAATTCTGCAGCCAGATTAGTTACAGTATTAACTAAATACCAACATATGACCCCCATGCTGGCCACACTGCACTGGCTGCCGATCCGTTACCACACTGACTTCAAGGTTTTAATGATGACATACAAAACCCTAAATGGTTTTTGGACCTTGGTATCACTCAGAGCAACTCCTACCAAAAGGTACTGCCCGTTGCACCTGTTCATCCCAGGCAGGGCATTTGATGGTGCCATCTCGGGTGGAGGCTCACAAATCAATAATGAGGAACCGAGCCTTCCCAGTGGTGGCCCCTCGACTTTGGAATCAACTCATGCCTGAGATTTGTTTGGCCCCTACGCTGTCTACCTTTAAGAAACTCCTTAAGGCATGGCTATATAGAAAGGCTTTGCCCGGTCATTAGTTTATCTTGCTATATTCATTGCTCATTCACCCTTTTGTACTCTGCCTTCAGTTTTCTGTTCTTTTATTTTTTTATTGTTAGTTTTAATTTAGTGTTCTTTGTTGTGTTTTTATATAATATTGTATTCATATATATTGTATATTATTTTGTATTTGTACTTGTTAATGTTGTAAACCACCCAGAGTGGCCATTGTTGCTAGATGGTGTGGTATAAAAATCTAATTAATTAATTAATTAATTAATTAATTCTTGGTTTTGCAGTTAATAGTTAACTGAATAATTTTAATTTGAGTGTACAGTATAGTGCAGATTCCCTATGGCCCAACATCAATACCTTCATGTGTTGATGACTTATACATCTACTCTTCCATCTCGGAATATGCTTGTAACTGAAGATATGCTGTAACCAGATCAACACGATATCACATAGAGGGACTAGCTATGGAGCCAGGCCAAGGACTCATATTACTGTCACTGTCTAGGGGAAAAGAGAAGCTAAAGAATTAAGTCAGATCATTCCATGGATAAAAAGAAATGTCATCCTTTTGATTTTATTTCCATCCAAAAGGAAAGGGTTAAGGTAAGGATAGCCAATGCCTGAGCCTGAACAAAGACCACAGATATTCTCTGCTGAGGCATGTCAACCATGCAGACAGTGCAGATACAGAGCATGTACGTTAACTCATCAAACTCAGTTTGAATTGCAAGAACATTAAATCAGAGAAATCAAAGGGCATATGATTTATTAACTCATTGTATTCAACTTATGAAGTAATTCATTTCCAGTGTTATTGGTCAAAAAGCCACCCACAGAATCAGGTAGTCACATACTAGAATTTGTTGTTTTTAAGTCTCAAATTGTAATTTTAGTTGAACAAATGGTATATTTTTAAAGCAGTGCTGCTTGTTCAATGAAGATGGAATTGTAGAGACAGCTGAGCCAGTCTCTGTTAGTTCAATACTCTTTGATTTTCCTGAGTCTGTGAGGCATTTTCTCCTGCTATGTATATAAAGCCAATTCTGCTCCCACTAAAAATAATAAGTGACACTTAAATTGCATAGAATTTTGGTTGGACTAGTCACGATAACATACTAATCTTTCTGCAACCACAGCACCAAGTTGCCTTTGTAAGACATCTTTAATTTGTATGATACTGTCTTGAGGAAGAACTACACAGAAGAAATATGGTTTTGACAGGCATTGAGTTGGCTGTGTTTGCTATTTAACACTCACTTTCCTGCTGTAAGCATCTGCTGACTGCATTTTCTTTTGGATCCTCTGTAGAGGATCTACAGTCAGACTGTGTCCCCTGTAAAGTTCCTTATTTTGACTTCTGTTGAGATCACTTCTGGAGATTGAGGGGAAAGAGAGGCAAATTTGGATGAGGTAAACCTGAAGCATGAAGTATGGAATCATATTCTAACATGCACTGTAACATAATGGCTTGGATCCAAATAATTACAATGCATTAAAATGTTTAGGTTTGTTAGTAAGGATTTTGACTTTTGTTCTTAAAATACCTGTAACTGTTTATTTTTATTTATTTTATTTATGAGTATTTTTACCCTGCTTTTCTCCTTGGAAAGGGACCCAAGGCAGCTTA
Source organism: Phrynocephalus versicolor (assembly GCA_023846285.1). Classification (NCBI taxonomy): domain Eukaryota; kingdom Metazoa; phylum Chordata; class Lepidosauria; order Squamata; family Agamidae; genus Phrynocephalus; species Phrynocephalus versicolor. The sequence continues at coordinate 7,132,667 of JAHTLZ010000274.1, read as the reverse complement.
CAGTATGGAGGGACAATATGCAGTACAGTACAATTAAGACATATTCAAGTTTAAGAACAGGGAATTGAGGGGTATCTTACAGCATTAGAAGACAACATTAATGCTAAAGGAGAGTGTGAGCAGTTAAGAAAAGAGTATACATTCCATGTAATCATGTACGGTAGACCATCTAAAAGGCATGAGCTATGGGAACTATCAGTTGATAACATTGTGTCAATGTTATCATTCATACTATTCAGATTATAAACCTTGGATCCTTTTAAGGAGAAAGACGGGTTAAATATATTTTAAATAAATGAAAATAAACTGTTGAGCAGTACTGCAGCGAAACCAATTACCTCAGGAGGTGTTGATAGTTCCAACACTGGAGGCATTCAAGAGAAATTTGGACAACCACCTGGCAGATACCCTTTGAGTTGGTGTTGGACTTGATGGTCTTATTGGCTCCTTCCAACTTCACTATTCTATTAATTTATGTTTTTGAAAGTCCCCTCAGTTTCAAAAAGTTTAATGTGAAGAAACAGAAAGAAGGCATACTAGACAAACACCAAAGCTATATTGGGTGGGTATAGTGACATTGTGTTTTACTCTATTACCCAGATAATACAATTATGTACTGCAGTTTAGGTTACATATACAATATTATGGTTTTCAGGACCTGGCTGTTTACACCTGAAGTGATCCACCTTTGAACTGGGTAAGGAACTCACATATAATAAAATAAGAGAAATCAGGTGTTCTATTATTTTATTATTCAGCTACATATGTTACATTTATATCCCACATTTCCACAATGATTTCAACACAGTGCATGTGGTTCTTATCCTCTGCATGTTACCCTCAGCCCTGTGACTTATGCCAAGATTACAGTATTAGTAGTGCATAGTGATTATTTCAGTGCAATTCTCCTATTCCAACACTCTTAACTATCACATCACACTAGTTCTCTAGATTTCTAATTTGAGGCAGGCTCCTCAATAGCAGGCAGCGGGAAGCTATTCAGCATGTTTAGCAACAGTATACTGTAATTACTTTGCCCTCAATTGTTCAAACCAAAATGGAAGAAGTTTTAAACCTGCGCTTGAATTGGTTTTTCCTGTACTGTAAGACAAACTGTGACAGAAGCAAATAAGACTGACTTTTGTTTTTGAAGTAAGGCAACTGTCTTTAATCTCATCTCCCACTGATTTTATAGATGACACAAATCCTCTGAGAGAAAAGTGTGTGTGTGTGTGTGTGTGTGTGTGTGTGTGTGTGTGTGTGTGTGAGAGAGAGAGAGAGAGAGAGAGAGAGAGAGAGAGAGAGAGAGAGAGAGAATTAGGAACCGGGATATACAGTACTACAAAATAGAGGTCATCTCATCCCAATCCCATGATACACCCTAGTCAGTGAATGCTTTTCTTGGACAGAAAAAATACATGCACATATATTACTGGGTTCATCATTTTTGGCAGCATTTCCTCCTTGTAATATCAATTCTATAGAGATATGCAGCTGGCCCACCACCATACCTTCAGCCAGATGGCCCTCTTCAGGAGAATGCTCTGGAGACACCATCTGGCATCAGTGTGCATTGATAATGTGCAGTTTATGTCTGTATAATGAGATCAGATTGAACAGAAGTCTATACACAAGAGTAAGTGGATACTTTAAGACTTTAAGCACTAGTGTAGGAAAAGAATGAGGCAGCTACATCTGTTTATTGTTTTCAAAAAAAAAAAAAAAAAGAGAGAGAGAGAGTAAAGGCTAGTTATAAAGATTTTTTCAATCTGGGGCAAGAAGGAGTGAGCCATAAGCCAGTAAGTGCCGATACTCCATTCTGTGCCAAAAGAAAGAAAGACCTGATGTGGGTGAATCCATCACGTCAACCAGGCAATTTTAGATTCTGGGCTCAATGGCCTTACCTCCTTTCTACTGTTATACAGCCATGCTTATTACTTTTATTGTGAAGCATGCCACTGACACTGTTCCTTTCATTCCCTGCCACTTTCACTACTATTGCATGCTCCTGCTTCTTTGTTTTGGATTGGTTCACATCTATTAGAGCAGACCAATAGTAACAAAAAGAGCAAACAAAGAGAAACTGAGGAAAAGCCCTAAAACTGCTGCCACCCATAGTTGGAAGGAAGGAAGGAAGGAAGGAAGGAAGGAAGGAAGATTCTAAACATGTTTCATGTCACATTTTTAACACGCAGTCACTTAGTCACAGCAGCATACTTGGGGATAATATATTCTAAACTACCAGAATGAGTATTTGTAGTGACTACACACTGAGCTCGTATGGTTCTTCACTTCTTATAGTCCCATCAAGGTTAACAGACCTTAAAATCACATTTCATTCAATGTTAGGTTTCCCTAAATCTGCCCCCATATTTTTTTTAAAAAAAAACATCTCAATGAGCTAAACAGCATCCATTTACAACATAAAGTGCTACTTGCAGGGCCTCACATATTATTTTTTGTCTTCAATTCAAACAAACGAACAGTCTCACAGAAAATAATAATAATCCTGATTTCCAACCCTCACCCACCTCTGATCCAAGACCCCCTCCTTGATTTCAGAAGACATGCAAGATAAAATCGTACATAGATGGATACATCCTGCTCCTTTTTAAATAAATTAAATAAATAAATAAATAAATAAAGAAATAAAGAAATAAAGAAATAAAGCCAACAATTTCTTTCAAGTGTTTGCTTTTCTTCCCGTTTCCATTTTGCTGCATACATGCACCCATGGGAAATTACTTAGACACCTGACACTCTCCATATTTACTAGGAATAAATCATTGAGTCTGGGGGGATTTTCATATTATGGCAACAGAATATCCAATATGATATTATATGTACAGTACTTATACATATGTCCTCCTACCTTATTCTTAATTTGGCTTCACTGTCATATTGGTTGCTCTAGAGAAAGTTGAGTTATTTTTTTTGTATGAAGTTTGACTATAAAATATTCCTGCATTCATGTTATCAAATTTCAATGTTTTCCTGCACTCCATACAGGCTACTAAATGCAATGTGATTCTGAACAAGAAATCTCACAAGGACAATGTACAGGTAATCATATAATGCACGTGAATTACAATCACATATCACTGTATAGATTTGTGATCTCTAACTCACTGGATTGCTATAATCTACACATATGGAGAGCTTTCCTACCAGTTTTGTGATTCTCTCCTCACCCCCACCCCCACCCCCAACTGTTTTACACAAACATAGTATGGAACAATTTCCAAAAAGAAAAAAGAAAAAAAAAGAATGGAACAGTTATCAGCTAGCAACACATGCTACCAATAACTCACCAGCTATCACATTAGCTTTCCGACTTGACAAACGGCCTGTGTATTAAATTAGTCATAGCTAAATCCCTTGGTTTTATTACCAGAAGGGATTGTTCCTAGCTTTACCTTCAAAACATTACCAGCTGCTTGAATATTTGTATCTACATGAAAAAAGGGAAGGAAGAAGAATACACTTAACAAATACTGTAAGATACTGGGTAACCAACTCAGGCAACTGACTGCAATCACTCAAGAGAGAAATATTACATATTTGCCAAAAATAGCACTTTGTTAATTTTCTTAATTTCCTCCATCACTCAATCAACTAAAATAGAGAAATGGAGATGAGGTATGTAATGAAGACTGCACTGTTGAAAACTTCCACTTTTACTAGCTATAAATGCAAGTCACTCGTACTAGCTAACAGCATATACAGCTGCAATTGACTTGCTGTAGGGATGATAATAAAACCTGCCAATTGAGTTCCTTGTTGGATTATTGCAGTTTTATATTTCTGAAATAATTTCCAGGTTCGAATATGGATCCTAAAAGAGTTTTGGTGTAGAAAACTGAACTATATTTTTGTTGATGTTGGAAGAGTTTCCTGCCTCTCCCCATTTGTCCTGGGCTTTTTCAGAAGGTGGGGAGGAATTGTAAAGTTGCAACAAACAAACAACAAAAACCATCAGGATGAAAAGTTAAAAGACGCTGTTTTGTCCTTTTCCCTCACATTATATTTAATGTAAAGCTGAACATACCAGATTAAGCCTTCTCTACCAGTCGCAAAAAACACCGCAAATAAATCAAGTGCATATGTGCACATAAGCATATATATAAAGGAAATGAGGGAGAGAGTATATGCAATGCTCAATTTTACTATGCAATAATTAAAGGGTTTTTTTCATTTCAAAATCCACGTATCTCTACAGTTTTCCACTGTATATAAATTGTACATTTGTTACATTCTGGAATAAGAATTTCCACCTGGAATTACACTGAAGAGGATGCCATTCTAATTAAAGGCAGTTCACAACAACAGAGATAGAAAACACAGTAAAATGAACAGAAAACACTGTGTTTGTGTTGTCATCTTTGTTGAAGTATGTTTCATGGTGGTCAGAATCCTATTGAGCTAGCACTGTGGATCCGCCAGAATGCATACCTGGTGTGTGCATTTATTCATTCTCTCTGTCCACTGTGTTCTTGAACACACCCAGATCATGCACTTGGTTCTATGCCTGGTCATGTAAGAGGTGTCCAGATGAGTGGGAAAACTGCTTGCATAATTACTTATTCTTGAATGGTTCAGTCAGTACTTCACAATAGGTTTCTGACCATTATTTCTTGATGAGATCAAGGGCTCTTCTCTATGCTACGGCACATCTCCAAGCAACATAAAGTAATGCTTTCAATTCCAGAATTATGTTAGGAAGAGCTTCTACCCAGCATCTTCCTATGAAAGGACCACTTTTTTAAATTAGTTTTTTTTTTATAAATTTTCAGTTTAAACAACAACACTAATAGTCTATCAATGTTTTAAAGAACAAAAACAAAACAACCACCCTCAGTTTTCCTTTTCCATTGTTTTTAAACACTCCATTTCTCTCCAGAAATATGCTGATTCATTTCCAGGTGTACTGCATACTCTTTCCTGTTCTCAAACACATATACCAATAATAGATTCCATATTTTTGTAAAATCATTAATAGTGAGTATTCCTTTTCTAATCTTGATTATATTGATTACATTGTCACTAATGGCTACATTCCACATTTCTTTATACAATTCCTCCATATTAAATTGGCTGTTATTTTTCCAGTTCTTTGCAAATAGCCTTGCCACAGTTATAATAATATTTGTTTATGTGTTCAATTTTTTTAGACCACCCAGAATAGTGGATTGCCACTAGACAGGTGGGACATAAATAAAATATAATAACATAAATATGATCCCACTGCTAAAAGATCTGCATTGTTATCAGTTGCTTACTAGGTCCATTTGAAAGAGGTGGTCTTAACCTTTAAATAGCTAAAATGTTTAGGAGCTGACAATCTAACCCAGGCCTGCCCAAAGTCCGGCCCGGGGGGGGGGGGGGGAAACCGCCCCGCAAGGCCATTATAAATGGCCCCCGCCGGGCTGGCCCGCCCCTCCCTCCCCCTCCTTCACCCCATGTTTTTTTAAAGAAAGTGGGTGGGGCTTGCAGTGGGGTGACAGGGTTGGGGAGCAACTGGCCCCTGACACATTCTCAGCCACCAAATCTGGCCCTCCTTACAAAAAGTTTGGGCACCCCTGATCTAACCTGTCTGGGATGTCAAATGGTCAGGATAAGTCTCCTTAAAAATACATTTTAAACAGGTACAAAGGAAAGGACTTTTCCCTGCCTAAATTCTAGACTGTAAATGCAGTTCCTTCAGAGTTTATTTATTTATTTTTGAATATTTTACCCTTGGAAAGTATCCAAAGTGGCTTACAATAATGACGCACAATATAATTGCAATCAATTTCCAGTAAAACTAATTAGAATTATAATATTTATAATTTCATAGATAAAATTGGTTTCACTTGTTTTTGTTCTTTTATGAATACTGTCTTGAACTATACTGTGAGGTAAAGTAAACATGAAGAAGAAGAAGAAGAAGAAGAAGAAGAAGAAGAAACTTTATAACACATCTTTCAGATGTGTTCAGGAACAGGTCCATTTGTGTACATAGCTGTATATACAGTGGTGCCTCAAGTTACGATGTTAATGCATTCTTTTTGACATTTTGTATCTTGAAATTTTTGTAACTCGAAATTGAATGGGGCGCAATGCACCCAGTGAATGGGAGCCTTCTGAAAAATTTTGTATCTTGAGGCATCACATAGGAAATTTTTGCATCTTGAGGTTTTTGTGGAAGACTTCCATTCCCAGAGTGCCCTGTGCCCTGGATGGATTTCTCTTCATATCTCGAGTTTTTTGCAACTAGAGTCATTCAGAACCTAAGGCACCACTATACACACAAGCCATGCTGTATAAACACTCATTATATGTTGGCATTTTAAAATACCTAGTGGAGTACCCCCTCGCCTGCCCACCCAGCCCCACAAGCTTCTGGTCACCGGCCGGCCAGCCGG
>JAHTLZ010000274.1:7098070-7125763 GCA_023846285.1 Phrynocephalus versicolor | reverse complement strand
TGTTTTTGAAACAAATCAGTTTCAAGCTATGTATATTCCCTCGTGCTAAGAAGAAAGAATACAGAATACAATATATGCAGCTACTGTGAGAAGGGGGTAGGGGAGCCAGATCTTAAGATCTGTTGTATTCATTTACTGTTACGGCAACACCAAGACAACAGACCCAACAAATGGTAGAACTGGTGCCATGCTATTTTTATTGACTTAGAACATGCTTCCTCTCGCTCTCTCTCTTTTTTTTTTTTTTGTACAAACATTATGGACAGTAGCAGAAGCAATGGACCAGCCCAAATGGAGAATAGCCTAAAGTATTTTCCAGATTTAGCATCTGAAGTGTGGTACCTTAACATACACTCCTTTACACATATTTATATGACTTACTGTCTGCCCCAAGTAACTTAGTTCTGCACATTCCTTCAAATTTGGTGCAAAAGTGGAATCTGTTATGAACAGCTTCCCTGGTGTATTTACTGTTAGCACATCTATCTTTTGCAGAGGGTACATGGGCATTTTGTTTCATTTTAGTTTAATTAATCCCTGGTGGACTATGATCTCCTTCCATTTAACTCCTGCCAGAGAAGAAGCAGGTAATAGAATGGCCATACAAAAGGGTGCCACAGCTTGTCAAATTTGTTGTTTTAAATTTAATTAATGACAACAGATCACCATACAAAATGACTAGACTTAATCAGAATCAGAATACTTTTATTGGCCAAGTGTGGTTGGACACACCAAGAAATTGTTTTGGTAAAATATGCTCTCCATATATAAAAGGAAATATAAGAATCATATAGTCAACAATAAAAACACAGTACAACAATACAATATAACCTATTATTTAAAAAGGAAGAAGAGAAGTAAAAATTAATTATTAAACAGTTTGATAGCACTTGGAAAGAAACGGGCTGCCATTGGATTCTATTAGTCTTTTTGTGTGCTTGGGGTGTGTGTGGTTTTATATGTTGTTGTTATGATTCCATAAGTTGTAATATACACAACTGGAACTGAATAAATGGTAGCAAAATTCTATTCATCTGAAAATATATTTACATTGAACTACAATGCCTGACAAAAAGCAAAGAGCTTGAGGTTTGTGCAAGAATCAGAAAAAACATAAGACTAAACTTTTGGAAAGTGGACAAAGACATGCAGAGATAACTGCAATAAAGATGTTAACTGCAGCCGTGGGTAATAAGCTAAAACAGGAAATTGCAATTTGCTAAAGGTTTTAACAAATGGTCCCACTGTACCCATAGGCAGAATTAGCAGATATACTTTTGCTCCATCATGGTCACTGTAAATTACGAATGCTCCCTCTGCAGCAACAGAAAGTGATTATAACGATTCTGGTTTGTGGAAAGGGTTGCAAGAAATGATCCCAAACACACCAATCCCGAAACGAAAGGCACAGATTGACGCCAATAAGGAATCTGAGACGGGACCCAATTTAAAATCATGACGAAGTGAAAGCAACACTGCCAAGATGTTTTAAAGGGGCAGAAACTGATACCCTTATACATTTCATCCCTCTTCAGTCAAGTCCCCTCCTTGTTAAATCACATGAAAAGAAGGGGGGGGGGAATCAAACCTCTGTTCACCTCCTGGGATATAGCCTAGAAGAAGAAACAACTGCAGTGGAACATTTGTGAGGCTACAGTATGGGAATGAGGTACTATACTTGCACAGTATTATGTTCTCTTATGCTGTTACTTATTTATACACTGACTTTCAGGCATAGGCACTCAGAAAGTCATGCACAAATGTTTAAAATACAAACAGAAATAATATAATACAAGCATACTGTATCGTGATCCTTAAAATGGGACTTTATTTCCTAACTCCTGGAGCAGATGGTGAAAGATAGCCAGTTGGCAAAGTATGCAAATCATTTCACAAGGTTTTCATCTGTGGGGTGGCTAGTTTACCACGTGGTAGAATGTGTACTGAAATGGGGTCAAAATGTTATCAGCAATATCCTGCATAACATCTGTTATTAAAGATATCCACTGGTTTACTCTCTGAATAATCTTTAAGCAAATCCAGGAGAACTAACACGTATACCAAGTGGAACAGCACATGAACAATTTGGTTTAGGTAGCAGCAAAAGCTTGCACACACAAAAAACATACCAAATTAAATATAGTTTTTCATGAATAAGCATGACAGCAACCATGTTCTAACACAGAAATATGAAAAAAAAATGACCCATCTCACAGGTTATGAACAAATTAGAGCAATATTGATGACCCTTTGACAGAGAAGGAATAACCAAACCTTGTCAATCAGAGAGAGAGTGTCTTTTGGTTGTAGTTGGAATAGCTTTTAATGAAGAAGTCTGGGGTTTTATACATTTCTGGAAAATTTAAGAATTTATGCAGTGAAAAACATACATGTTCATGGCTACAGAAGCTATAGTTGGAAAAAAATAGGGGGCAATGTCTTATTGTGGATTTCTGCAGGTACAATTAATATCGTGCTAGCAGTTGCATTATTAGTCTTGTAAAATGAAGTGTGCAATGTAAGGTTTCCTTTCTATTTGTATGGATTCCTTTGTTGTGAACCGCCCAGAACTCCTCTAGAAATCTGGGTGGTATATAAATATAAATAAACAAATAAATAAAATATACAATGCAGTCACATAACATCACACAAAAGGTTCACCTTGCCAGATAATACAATGAACTGAGAAAATTTGTGGTGGTGATGGAAGTCCTCAGTAGCATTTTAGCTAGGGTCACTAACCAAAATGTATAAACATAGAGCTTCTAGTGCTTTTACGTCTACTTTATGTTGATGCACTCTTTTTATTTTGTTTCTCTTTTTTTCTATTTCATGTTTCACTTCTTGTATGTATTTTTATTCTGCCATGAAATTCATTAGGCTAATAAATAAAGATGGTCTATCTACAGGATGCCCTCTTCTGCTTACTAGCATTGAAACTTGCTCAAAAACAGCCCTGACAATTAAGTGGTGAACTGAGAAAGGAGACAGCTTCTGGGATTTTCCCCTGCGTGGTGTCTATTTATGAATGGTAGTGAGCAGAAGAGGGTATCCTGTACTGTAGACCATCTTGATTGCTGCCAGTAATGTTATCAATATCTACGCTGCTGTTTACTATGTAGAGCTTGGCATCCTTTTACCTGCTGGTACCATGTGCTGCAATACTGGGCCATTTCCAGGATTGTGGGTACAGAAGCACAATATTCTTACATTCATTAACCAGAGGGTTTTTTTTTTGTTCATTTGTTTTTTGCTTTTTAAATAACTGAATTTTCTGGCTTTTTAAAACAGGAGTTTAAATATGCATATACTATGCACAGATTGAATTAGAAATCTGGTATCGGATTCCAGAACATAATCCTATGGTTACTGGAAGAAGATGGAAGTGAGAACAGCTTGGATGTGGCTGTACTTCCTCTGTGCCAAAATATTCTGAAGGGTTTATTTTGGACTTAATGAAATGTGGGCCAAATGTGTGAGTAGGTAAGAATCCTGCTGTCAACACAATATACTGGGAATACCCAGGCAATAATTAGCACCATGGTCTTGTGCGAACTGAATGCCTCTTCATCAGATGAGGACTCAAAGTTCTAGAAAGGATACTCTTGGGACCTACTGGAAGCCAGCCCAAGAGAAAAACCGGTTACTTATCTGTAAGAGTGGTTCTTCGAGTGGACCCTTGTGAAGGCACACATATAGGTTTCCCAGCGCGCACGCATGAAGGTCGGACTTCCCTAGCAATAGGAAAGTTTGTTAGTTTCTGTCCTCTCGAACTGAGCATGTGCGAGAGGGTTCCTGCCCAAACACTTCAGTTCCCTCATATCTGCCAGTGTGACAGGTAAGTAGCAGACACGGTGTGACAGATCGGGGGGAGGGGAGGGGGGTGCTGTGTGGCTTCACAAAGGTCCACTCGAAGAACCACCCTTACAGGTAAGCAACTGGTTCTTCTCCATCGTGGCCTTTGTAAAGCCACAGAGATGGGTGATTACAAGCAATACTCATAGGATGGAAGGAGGTCACACCAATACAAAAGAGAGGACAGCCCTCCCAAAGGTAGTGGCAGATCTCATGCGGGCATCCATCCTGTAATGTCTGACGAAAGTCAGAGGCTGGGACCAAGTGACAGCACTACAGATGTTCCCCCAAGGGCACACCCTTGAGGAAGGCTGCAGAAGCAGAAACAGCCCTAGTGGAATGTGCTTTAACTGAACATGGCAACAGCCACTTAGCTAATAGGTAAGCAAGTTGAATGGTTGAGACATACCAGCGTGAAAACTGCTGTGAAGTAACAGGAGACCATCCAGAACAGTTTTTGAGTAGTTCTTATAAGGCCAATTCTGGAAGTGCAAAATGCCAATGCCCTTCTGACATCCAATGTATGAAGTTGATTTTTGAGAGGAGTCAAAGGAGTAGGCAAAAAATGTAGGCAAAACAATGGGCTGGGAAAGGTGGAAGGAGAAGACCACCTTAAGGAGGAAGGAAACATTGGGGTAAATGACCACTTTGTCCTGGTAGAACTGAAGGTACAGCTGATCACAACAGAGTGCACAAAGCTCACTGGAATGCCTAGCAGAAGTAATGGCAAGGAAAAAAGCAGTTTTAAAGATAAGTAATCGAAGGTCACACGTGGCCATGGATTCAAACAGTGATCTCATGAGCTGGTTTAGCTGCAAAGAAAGAGACCATTGGGGAGGAATTGGTTTCCGGTCTGGGAAAGTGTTACGAAGACCTCTGAAAAATATCTTTAGATGAGGGTGTAGAAAGAAGAGGGAAGCAGGTGAATCATCCAGCTGGTGTGTCACAATAGCTGACAAATAAATGCACTTTAAGAGATGAAAGAGAGAGTCCGGATTACTGCAAAACAAGGGAAAGTTTGAGAAAAAAACTTTTTCAGAGGAAAAAACAAGGAATCTTTTCCACTTAAAGTTGTAAGTAAGGGTGGTGGACGGTTTATGGGAGGCAGCTAAAATTGAGAAGATCAGCTCTTGATCCTCCAAGCTGTCAACTGGAGGCAAGACAGGTCCAGGTGAAGAACTTGACCTTCGTATCAAGAGAGAAGACTGGGAAATATCAGTTGTCTGTAAAAGTCGTGAGAGATCTTGAGAAGAGGGGCAGACCAAGGTTGGTGCGGCCACCAAGGTGTTATGAGGATCAAGTTGGGGTTCTCTTGCCAGACTTTGGTGACAACCTTGTTCAGGAGAAGGATTGGGGGGAAGACATAGAGTAGTTGATTGTTCCAATGGAACATCACGGCGTCCCCCTTGGAGTTGTGATCTTTTCCTGCTCTGGAGCAAAATAAGGGGCACTTGATGCTGCACAGCCAATGCAATTGCTTCCTCAGAAGGCATCAGACGTTTTGTCCTCAGGAATAAGGTCCAAAAAAGGCTGCAGATGAGAGAGAAGCTCTCTCTGGTAGGCCCCCATGGCACCTTGATAATGGGCGATCTTAAAAAGGAGAGAGGCAAAATTGTAGACATTTCTGCCAATCATATCTAAATTCCTTCCCTCTTTGGAAGGAGAGATAGGAACCTGTTGGGTGCGGGACTGTACCAACAAAGCCGCTACCACAACAGAGTTCAGATGCAGGTGTTTGTTAAAGTTGGGTGCTTTCTCAACATGCACCTTGTACTGGTTCTCAATCTTCCCTGAAACTGAGTGTGCAGAAACCTTTTTAAAAAATCCCTCAGCCAAGGACAAAAATGAGGGAATCATGGCTAAATGCACCAGGGCTGGATCTTCAGTGGAGATTTTTTGAAAGATGTGGTCAATATGCCTCGGTTTCAGGTGGTGCGTAGGGAGGTCAATGGACCTAGCCATTCTGAGGATGAAATCAGCATAATTCCCATGGCCTCAGAGGAAGACAGAGGAGAGCACTCCTCGGTATCAGATTCAGGAGTTGGTACAAGATGGGGTGAATCCCCATCGGATTCGTTACTAGAAGCTGTAGATGAAGCATCTGAATCCGAGGTCTAATTTGAAGTGGAAGCCTGAGAAGGCTGATCTTTCTCTGATGAATCCGAAGCCATCGTTTCCATCGAAATGAGTGAAAAGGCAGGCAGTGGAGGCATTGGTACCGATGCTGAAGCCAGGTGTTTAGAATATGAGGTCACCATTGATGTTGAGGTCTTACATTTCCATTTCGGTACCAAAGCTTGCAGATCTGAAGATGTTGAAGTCAATACTGAGACCATCTTAGGTATCGAACTTGAAGACGGTACGGAAGGAACAACCACGGTCGCCGTTGATGGGACTGAAAACTCAGAGGATGCTGCATTTGAATCTGAGAAGATGAACATGTTTCTCCTTATGCTGCTTCTTAGCCTTCCGGGCAAAGGCAACCAGATTTGGCCAGAGTGCAGATGGGGATGCAGTAGAATGTAGGGCATCACCCATGTTGTTCACAGTTAGTGAACAAGCAGAGGTGGTGGAGTTAGCTGGTGAAAGCATGGCTTGAGACACCACTGATGCCGAAGGAGACTGTACTTTGGCAGAAACCGATGTAAGATTTGGGATCCAAACTTCCGACTTGGGGTCAATCATGGCTGGTTTCCTAGCCTGGACAAACAGGTTTTTCATCAGGGAAATGTCAAGTAGATTTTCCTCAATGACGGACAGGTCGCTGTCAGAAGACGAATCTGAAAACTCCGATGAAAGAAGATGATTGAACTCAGGATGGCTAGAAAGAGTCGGCATCTATATCGAAGGCTGGTCGGTTTTGATCAACACCGCATTGGTGGGTTTAAAAGAAGTTGATGATGAAGTTCTCAAGTAGTGGAAGCTTGCGAGAAGAGATGGTGCTGATGGTTTTTAAGTGCTTGGGAGCTAAAGTTCTTACAGATCAAGCAGGAGTCGGGCCGATGGGATTCGCCCAAGCAATAAAGGCACTTCTGGTGACCGTTGGTATGCAGGATTTTACCCACACAAGAAGAAAACTTCTTGAAAGGCGGCAAAATGCCATAAAATAGCCAAAAAGACTCAACAAAAACAAAAATATTAGACCCACAAGGAGACTAATGAAAAACACGACCTCTTAACGCAGTGGTAAGAGGGAACTGAGGTGTTTGGGTGGGAACCGTCTTGCACATGCCCACTGAGAGGGGGACAGAGACTAACAAACTTTCCTATTGTTAAAGAAGTCTGACCTTCTCATGTGCACACTAGGAAACCCATCTGTGTGGCTTCACGAAGGCAACGATGAACTGGGGCTCTCAGGAGGGAATGGTGAGGGGGCAGCTTCATCCAGAGAGGGATGTTCTGCAACAGAATTACCATCAGGACTGCTCCCTCAAGTTCTCAAGAGTAGCAACATTTTAAAAAGCAGGCCAGAAAGATTATAGTAGGAAACTCCCTTTAAATAATTCCATCTACACAGCCTCTGTTCTGCTGTGCCTCTGCCTTCCTATAGTTGTGGATGAATGTGGACCTCCTACCTTCTGCCTAAGAGTTGTTCTGAAGCAGGGAGTTTTAGAAACAATGCATCATTGTCGTTACCTCAGCTTCTCAAATTCTGTTATGTGTTTTGTTTTCCTGGTACAGTATTCAATCTTGGCTTGATAATAAATTCTGTCTCGGTTTCTCCCAGACCTGTTAACCATCAGCTTGGTAGGACTTTACATGGAGTGACTCCAACTTTGTTTTTCAAATTTGGGTGGATCCACATTTGTATGCTTTCACTGCTTGTCACATGAATTTGGCTTGGCTTCTCTTTGTAATCCACTGTGGGTGTCTACCAGTCTACCTTTAGGCTGTCTTATAATGTGCTTGTTACTTATCACCACTCACCAGGAATTAGAGCAATGGCATTCCAAACCAGAAGAGGCTTCATTTCCTATTGTGAAGAACCTTTTGGGAGAGCTAAAATGATCGAGCACCAAAATGGTTATGGGTACAGACTGTCTCACAATGAAGGTAGCAACAACTATTTATTTTATTTATTTATTTTAGAGTATTTTACCACACCTTTCTCCTTGGAAAAGGACCCAAGGTGGCTTACAGTAATGAGGGATATTATACAGTCCAGTATAATTAAGACATGTTCAAGTATTGAGAAAAAGGAATTGAGGGGCATCTTACAGCATTAATAGACATTACATTAAACCTACAAGGTTATAAGTAGTTATATAAAGCCTATGTGAACCCATAGATTCATATAAAAGACACATAATGGTAATCCATCATTCAGGGAAAGTTTGCCTGAAGAGAAAGGTCTTTGCCTGTTTCCGGAAGGACAACAGAGATGAGGTAGTCCTGGCCTCTAGTGGGAGGGAGTTCCTGAGTCTGGGTGCAGCAGTCAAGAAGGCCCTTTCATGGGTCCCCACAGGATGTACCTGTGAGGGTGGTGGGATGGAGAGAAGGGCTTCTCCTGATGACCTTAACACCTGAGTCAGTTCATACTGTGAGATTTGATCTTTGAGGTAGCTTGGACCCAGGTCATACAGTGCTTTGTAGGTCAAGGTCAGCACCTTGAATTGTGCCCGATAGCTCATCGGCAGCCAGTGGAGCTGTTATAATTCAGAAATGCATACTTAATCTTTCTTTGAAGAAATCTGAACTCTGGCAAGTCCCCAAATCCTGTCAGAGAAGATAATGAAGTTGAAGCCTTTTATGAGGGAGGAAGATGGGGACTCAGACCTCTCTCTTGGTGTTCTTGATTAATTTGCTGTCATTTTTGTCTAGGCTATGAAAATCCTGTGGATGAGCTCTGCAGCCGGTATTTGTCCTCTCATGCTGGGTATTGGTCCTCTCAGCATGCCTGTCACTGCTTTTCATTTTACCAAACAGTTTCTGGAGTGGGAGACACATTTTAAATAGGGGGATAACATTGAAACTTTTGCATTCTCCAGAAATGTTCAAAAGGCAAAAGAGGAGTGGGGTTGTTTGATGCTGAAGCCATTGAGCTTGCAGTTAATCACAACCTGAGTACAGAATTAAGAAGTAGTTACAGAAATTCAACCACTGGGTCTGGCCCTACATCTGCTAGGATAGGGTGTGTGTGTGTGTGGAAGAACCTAGCTGGACCACCCACACTATTGAAAATATTAAATCCTTTGTTTCTGATAAATGTGTATTTGAAATATGGTACTTACGTTAGAAACAACTATGCATGCTGCGTGTACCTTATAGTTAATATCAGAAGATATAACTATTATTAATTTAGCATTGTCTGTCACATTGTGCTGGTACTCACGGAATCCCCTCTATCAATAATCCCTTTGAGACATTCTTTATTTTAAAAAAATATGTTCTTCATAATCAGTGTGAGGTGTCATTGTTTTTGACAATTCATTCACTGCAAATTCGACTACTTTGGCTATACATGCCCGGCTGTAGATGTTCGCCATTCCTCTGAGCTTCCTTTTATTTTGACTTACAGAAACTGAAGAAAATAGTTGCCAGACTCACAAATAGCTGAAGCTGTGTGGGGTGGGAGTGAGCAATGGAAGGTAGCAATACTGTTCCCAGTACTGTATTTCCTGAAGCTATCCCTGACACACAATTTCTATTTATGCTGTCAGTGTCAATTCCCACTAGCTACAGATGGTTATAGACACATAGTGACCTTCGGCAAATCTCCCCTGCCCCCAACTTGCGCCTCTGTTCTGTCAAGCCCAAGGTAACTAAAATCTCAAGTCAAATAAGCTCCTACTTTGTTTACACACATACAGTGGGGGGAGGTCTAGCAAAGAAGGTCGATGCCATCTTGCTCTACAACTGGCTATGCAGTTCTTAGCAATCAGTTTGAATCCTCCCAGGTAAAGTGAACAAAAGAGCTCTCAAGTGCTTCATATCCGATGCTACTGTACTTCATTTGTACTCCATTGTGCACAAAATGCTTCACGTGAGCCATCTCAATAACTTTTCCCTGTATGTTTGGTCAGTATTATTATTACACCCTTATGGCAAATTGGGCAAAACTGAGGTAATAATAGCTTTATGAAGGCTTCTTATCAGCTGAGTCATATGGCTGTCCGCTATGTCTTTTTAGGGCAGGGCTAAGCAAGGAGTCGACTGTGGGCTGCATCCATCCTCCCAGGGCCTCCAGGGTGGCCACCCAGCAATCCTGTAGCCTCACAACACATTCCTTCTGTTTTTTCATTTTAAAAGGCCTTCCCTCTAAGAGGCAATTCCACCACACTTTAAAGCCCCCTCCCCGCCCCCACCCTGTGACAAGCCCTGAGGAGAACTTCTTTCAACACTAGAAATGATTTATGGTCACCTCCAGATTTGGAAAAATGCCCCACTAGACCCGCAATAAAGGAGAAAACAAAAACATGGGGGAAACGAGCTTTAGTTACATACATCTGTGTGAAAGGATAGTTAGAGAACACATTGCTCCATCTGAAAAGATGGGCATCCTAATTGCAATCCACTTCATTTTAAACACTGGTCACTGGGGTAAACTAAAGCTTCTGACAATTTATCATAGCTCTGCAAAGTAACTAGGAATGTATTTTTATTTTTATTTATTTATTATTGCATTTGTATCCCGCCCATCTTCCCGAAGGAACTCTGGGCGGCTTACAGAGAGGCCACAGAGTGCAATATTCAGAATACAATATAAGATACCAAAAGCAGAGTAAGCAATAAAACAGTTATAGACAGTTTTTTAAAAACACAAAGCACATAGGCACCCTAGGATCGCCTTCTAGAGGGAGGCAAGTTACTTAGAAGCAAGTATTGATGGCGGCAAAGAGAAGGGAAAACAACAACAACAACAACAACAACAACAACAACAACAACAACAACAACAACAACAACAACAACAACAACTAATGCTCGCCAAAGGCCTCGCAAAAGAGAAGCGTTTTTAAGGCTTTGCGAAAGGCCAGCAGGGACTTTGCAGAGCGCACATAGGAATGCATTGAAAACGGAGGGAATGGATTAATAGGTTTTAAATGTACATTCAAGGTTTGGACATATTCATAATTCACAGGGAAATTCCATGCTTAGAAAGTTTCAAATATACTATAAGTATCAATTCAAATATGAATTTGATAGCTTCAAACAAGGAGGATTTGATTTAAATTGGATTTTGACAATTTTGATGAAAATTTAAATTTAAAAATCATTTACAGTGGTACCTCTTCTTAAGAATTTAATCCATTCTGACGGCATGCTGGTAAATTAATCTGCTCTTAAGTCGAGCAGCAGTTTCCCATAGGAATGCATTGAAAACGGAGGGAATGGATTAATAGGTTTTAAATGCATTCTTATGGGAAAGCTGTCCCAACCCCCCTCAATCAAGGGCAGCTGAAAGCTGCTCTCCCATAACCCTGCCAAACAGCTGACTTTGACAGGTCAGACCTGTCAAAATCAGCTCTCCAGGGGGGCTACTGCTGATGACAGCTTGGCTCTAGCCCTCTGAAAAACCCACCACCACCACATGGGGGTTCAGTGGCGACGAGCGGGTGGGTTTCAAAGGGCTAAAGCCAAGCTGTCATGGCTCTAGCCCATTGAAATCCACCCACTTACCACCACGACCGCCTCGCGGTAGTGTGAGGAGCGGGTTTCAAAGGGCTAGAGCCGAGGTGTCATCAGCGGTAGCCCTTTGAAGCCTACTCCCCCTGCCACTGGGTTGCAGTGGTGAGGGGCGGGTTTCAAAGGGCTACAGCCAAGCTGTTATTTAGGTTTAGACGTGTTGCACTGAAATCACCCCAGCCCCTCCAGCTGCACTTGCTCTACATGTTGCTGGAACCAATGGTGAGTGGCCTCGCTGCCAGATGTAGGTCCACAGCATGCACATGTGGAACCTGTGTCTGTAGAAAAATGTATCTTCCTGAGGATCAACCTAGCATTGCTGGACTTTCCTGAAGTCCCCTTAAGTAAGAGGGAATGGCACACACTTCTCACAATACTAGGTGTGTCATGCTTAAGTCTGCAGATAAGTCTTCCTCTTTCTGCCTCTTTCATTCCCTTAACTGCTGTTCCAAAATGGGGCTCACAATTGTGCTCTGCCCCATGCTGTTGGTACAGTTCTTACTCAACACAGGCTATCTGCTGCTCCCATCTGCCCCACCAGTGCTACCCAGGATATTTGCCCATCCCCCACTGTGACCTTTCCACTGCCTTCCCATGGCATTCCTACTATTCAGGGATCACCCAGCACGCTCACTTCATGATACTTACGCAGTGGCCGTTGGTGTGCTCTCTTATAGTTCTGCATAATCACTGGGAAGGGGTGAGAGGACACAGGGAAATCCATTAAAATACTTGCTTGTTGGTTTTTAAAGGGGAAGGATCATGACTATGTAGGATTCATTGCTGACTGTAACAGAGTTCCAGAAATTTGGATTTTTTTTTTTAAAAAAAATTCTGAATCCAAAGGGCTGTAGGTCTGGATTTCAATTCTGAATTCTAAATCTGAATTTGGTTGCTAGTGTCTGACTCTAAATATAGCCCAATAAAAAGAATGGGGAAGTGAGACTGAAGCTGGTGGCTTGCAGAACACCACCTACTGAGTTGAAGAGGTGAGCTTAGAGCTGACAACTTCCCAAAACTCACATACTAAAGCTTATTAATTCAGAACTAAACTCAGTTGGGATGAATGGGATTTTCTCCTTAAAATCTATTTAGGATTGCAGAATTGGCTGCTCTTTAAATCAATAGAAATTAAAATATGTATATATTTCAACCCCACCTTTCTCCTTAGAAAGGAGACAGTTTGCATCACTAAAAAGACAATGCATTTGTTTTAGCCCACCATGTCCTCTGGTCACACAGGCCTTGCAAATAATATAAATTCTTTAGAAAGGAATATGAAAAATTTAATAAATTCAATACAATTCAATTCAATAAATGTATGAAAGAAGAGCAAAAACATAAAATGTGTACATGTCAAAATAACTTTTTCAAACCTCTTCCCCCCTAAAACCTGAGAACTGATTCTACCTCCATTTCAGGTAATCAGAAGCAGTGAATTAATGGCAGTTTTTAAGCTTCAGTCAACTTTATTAGCCAACAGAATACTTTCCTGTATCTCTTAAATTTCTACTTGGCTGAACAGAAAAGATAATTCCAACTCTTTAAACATATTATTAAATGAAAATGCTGACATCTGGATTCAGTTCTATGCTAATCCTTTTCAGGATTAAAGCAATAAAACGGAGCAAACCTTTTACTGCTTCCTAATTTTCCATCTGTCTGCCACATAAATGGGTCAGCGCTTATTTTCTCTTATCTGTAACATGTAAATAATTTAAATTGTAATGTAAAACAGGAATGTTACATCTAGAAGGAACAGGAAGATGCCTACAAAGCTAATTTGGCCAGTTAAATGAAGAAGTTTATGTATTAGCCATAATATAAAATTAATAAAAACAATTAATACAATTCCTGGAACAATGCGCCCACTTGTGCATGAAACATAGAGATGGTCTATGGAGCTTTGGTGTAGATCCAATTCAAAAATTAAATTCTCCATGACAGCTGTCATTCCTTGTATATCATGCATCTGTGACTATAACCAGCTAAGTAAACAAAATATTTTATTACATTCACAATTGAGTCCCAGGACTTTGTTTTTCTGATGGCTTTGTGTTAGTTTTGTGGACTATTAGAGAAAGATTTTTAAGCAGTATTAATTGTCACATGCTTAAGAGACTTGTGGATTTAACTCAAGATGTGTATGGCAGCGGGGGGGGGGGGGGAGAACTATTCACAAATAAATCTACTAAAAACATTGCTGTTGGTGAAAGCAATGTTTTTCAAACTGCACTCCAGGATGGCCTACTTGAGCAGCTAGAGAAGGGAGTGTTCTTTGTAAATCTGCCACGGCTTCATCACTGAGAGCATCAGTAAAAGTAGATATGTTTCTTTAGGTAGCTTATTATCAATCACATACAATTTAAATCCTCACTTGTCCAATCTCACACACAAGAATGAAAACCTCCATAGTTCTCTATTCCTTTACACATGTGCAAGCCTGACTGTTGCACATGTAGCACATCGTGACCAAAACTATGTTTGCTGCTAGGTCTGTGAAGATTCTCAGTCATCCAGGTGAGTTGATCTGGAAGCTGAGTCATGGCAACTGGACTTCTTTTCTTGAGAGACTACTCATCGAAGCAGCTTCATTAGTCTGAGGAAAGTTAGTGGCGAATCCTCCATTTTATAGTTAACAACTTCACCTTGAATAGGCTCATAAGTAGAGATGTGCACAAATCGAAAAAATGACATTTCGTTTTTTTGTTTTTCGTTGTGGTCCCGTTTCAGTTAGTTTTTGTTTTTCATGAATTTTTTTTGAAAAAAAATCATTTCATTTTTCATTTTTGACCCACTTTTTGCATGATTTAAAGCATTTCCATGCGCGGGCGTCCCCTAACGCCCCAGGCCAGAGGGAAAACACTAACAAAATGATGCTGGCAGAGACACAGTATAGACTAGGTATGCAGGGAGGCTGCAAAGGCAGCTGTGGGCATTGCTTAGGGTGTAAGGCAGCCGCAGGGTGACTGCACTGCAGGGCAGTGGAGGGCACTCACTGAGAGGTACACACACACACAGGGAGGCTGCAAGAGAAATCTCTTCTTTCTCTCCCCTAAGAGCCAGGCTGCAGCCAGCAGGAACACAGAGACACACACCTGCCTGGCTGGCCTAAAGTAATGAGTCGCAGAGACAGCAATCCCACCCTAACTCCCACCGCAGACTGCAAGGAGGATGGAGGCTGCCAGAGCTTTTTATGCCTTCTATGGCTGCCACACCTACCCAGTCTGCTACCTGGGCATGCTATTGGTTGAAACTGTCCAAGAATTTACATGATCCCATCACATGGCTTGCATCCATTTTGTGGCTGGAATCCATTTTGTGTCATCTTTAAAAGAAAAAGAAAAAATGCATCGCGATGGGAGAAGGACAAACTCAAATGTTTTAAGGACCCCAACCCCCAGATAGGTAATAATTTCAAATAATTATCGCTGCATTTTTACGGATGTCCAGGGCATTTTAATACCCAAGAAGTCAATATTAGGCATCTGGGAGCCATTTTGGGTCGATGTCCCCTAATTCCCCTTAAAGGAAAAAATAGAGCAATCTGAGAAAAGACATAAATGCACGTTTTAAGGACCCCAACCCCCTGGTAGGTATTATCAGGCAGGATAAATAATTCTTGCTGGGTTTTTATGGATATTCAGGGTGGTTTTTAACATTTAAAAACAGCTCATTTCATTGTGCGTCGCCATTAACGAAAACAAAACATAACAAATCTAATTTTCGCGGTTCTGTTCGGTTCATTCCAATTTCATCACATTTTCCTTATTTGTTTCGTTATGTAATGAAACGAATAACGAATAAAGGAACGATTTTTTTCATTTTGTGCCCATCTCTACTCATAAGTTGGACACTGGCCTGAATAGGGTCATTAAGTGGACAATGGCCTGAATAGGTTCATAGGTGGACCATGATCTGAATAGGCTCCTAGGGTGCATGAAAGTCCCACCTATGCAACCTTTCCCAACACCAATTAAGTATGGGTCGTTGGCTATGGTCTTGCTGGTGGAGGTATGAAGCGCTTCTCAATTGTCTGGGGTGGATGAAAGGGCTGCTTGATAAGCAGCAGACAGATTGTACCTGAGTCCCCCACCTCTGTTGAGAGGGGTTTTCAATACACACATGAAGCACTTCCCTAACTCCTTTGGTTGCTGCTACTTACTTGGAGTTATCAGACAGGCTGTTTGTGTCTTTTTGATCATTCGGCCAATCCGTCTTTGCTTGCTTTGTGTATGTGTATGATTGAGCTTAGCATCACAAAAGGAAAACAACCAGATTTGGAAGGACATATTGAGCAAACTGCAAACTTGGGAAGGGGGGGGACACACCAATAGTCTTGCTATTACGTTGGAGTAACAAGGCTTTGCAAGAGCTGGAAGGTTCTTGTTGAGGTGTATCATAATACAACAACAGCCTGATTCAGCAAAAATGAGGGAATTAAAATACATTTTAAAGCATTCTTACCACTAACAATCTTTCTCTACAACATTAAGTCACTGGAGACTGTTGGTTGTGTTCAAGAGTGCATTCACAGTGGGTGGCATATCAGTGATGGGATGCCAAACATCTGTCCAGTGACACAACTAAAGGGAGTGTTCAGCCTTAAGCATGCTTTAGCATCATTTAAAATATTTAAAGATGCCACAGCATATATCTCAAAATGCAGTGGTGTAGTTTTTAGTTAAACTAATGGACTCAGGTGAATATGTCTATCAAGAATGGGGAACCTACAGCCTTGTCAGTGGTACTGGACTCTAGTTCCCAGCAGTTGTGGCTAGCATGGCTGTTGATTAGATATCATAGAAAAAGCAATATGTCTGTGAAGCAATTAACATTGATTCTTCCCAAACTGATGTACTGTAATAGAGTGCAGTTTCTAGGTTTCTCCTCTTTTTTTCAGCCCTTAATTAGTAGAAGCGAACAATTGGAAAACCTAGGTAAACAGAAAACACATAACAAAGAATATGCAGAGCCATGGTACGCCCTCTGTACAAACAATATGATGCTCAGAAAAGCTTTCTCTTTTTAATATGCAGTCACAGACCCAGCTTAAAACAGTATGACAATAAGAACAAAAAATATATGAAATAATTATTAAAATATATGCATATTTTATTTTTGGCTTACTCCATAGCATTTTTCAGAAAACCTAATATTTAAACTAGGGATAGCTCTTAATCTTCTATGTCATATCTTGCATCCTACTTTAGGACTTGATTATACATACAGTAGACATTAGATATTTAAAATATTTATATGCCTCCCACTAAGGCATCTTCCAACAATCAATATACAAAATTGATAACAACAACAACAACAATCTTTATTTACGGCACAGACCCAACCAAATAAATAGAAAATACATACGTGTAGTTTTAAAAAGCCAGAAGGATAAAACCATTACAAAATTTCAAGATAATAAAAATGTTAAGGTAATAAAAATGAATTGCACAAGCATCATTTGGGAGGAAAACATTATTATATTAAGAGCTAACAGAGGCTGAAGTTGTCTTCCGTATTCTTTGGGCAGAGAAAAGAAACCTAGCCACGAATTCAGTGGTCCCCTTGTTTGTGTTACTTAAATATTTTAAGTTCAAAGTCCTACCTGGGAAGACACTCATTATAGGTTTGAGTAATTTAATACAATAATTTCTATAAACATTACATACAAATAGGACATGATTCAATGTTTCAATTTCTTTGTTATTACAAGGGCACAATCAGTTTTCATAAGGTACCCCAGAGTGGCGCCCATCTATAGTTGCAGATTGAAGGCAGTTGAATCGAGCTGTTGAGAAAACATGCTGGTATTTGGGGATAGTCAGATTTCCCAGATACCTAGCATTTTGGAAAAATTTAAAGTATAGTCCAAAATACAAAATGGAGCCTTAATGAGTGCAGTTTAGTTGGAAAAAGCTTTAAACCGTGAGCTTTTGTGGACATCTTTTTGTAAAAAGTGCAGATATCCCATGGAGGTGTCAGCATGTAATGCCTTAAGGCATAGATCCAAGCAGCACATTCTAGTGATGTAACACAAGCTTCTAATCAAAGAACACATCTTGGCATTCTGAGGATAGATCTTTAAAATGTTGAAAGAAGACTCTGCATTCTAGGGTGGAATCCTAGAATCCAGGTTGGTATTCCATATAGTAGTTGAGGTATTATCTTGAACTTAAAGCACTTGAATAGTAGCAGGTACAAATTGCCCCCCCCCCCCGGTAAAAAAAAGAAACGAGAAATGGCCTTTTGTGTATTTTGGGCTGCTTGAATTACAATCTATGAGCAGCCCAAGATAGCTTATAGTGAATTACGATACTCAGATATTTAAACTGTTTTACTTGCTCAATACAGTTGCCATTAATTGGCCACTTCTTAAACATTACAGACTGAACCCCCTTATTAGCAGGAATAGATTTTGTCTAATTTCCTTCTTTGCCACACCTTACACATAGTGTGGTGCCCTGGTAGAGACCTTTAATGAGATAGAGGAATCTCTTATTTAAAGAAGTCTTGAATAACTTTGATCATAATGTATCTCGTGCGACAGAGTCAAAGGCTGATTTTAGGTCTATAAATGCAGTGTAGAGACGGTTACCATAAGAGGATATATATATCTCAGCAAGATGGCTTGCTGATCAGTTGGTGGTCTACCCTTTCTAAAACTGGCTTGTTCCTTCCCCAGAATGTTTTCTTCCTCTATCCAAGATTCCAGTCTTTGTTTTAAATAGCTGGCATACAGCTTAATCAGCACTGAGAATAAACTGATTGGCCTATAGTTGGATGGATCTCCTCTTTCTCCTTCCTTGAACATAGGTAATATTATGGCTTCAGAACAGGCAATGGGAAATTTGCCTGAGTTATTGATATGTGTAAACAAGTTTGCAAACAAAGGTACCCACCAGCCTATATTAGCTTTCAGCATTTCTGGGAGGATGGCATCTCTTCCTAGAGCCTTGCCTGATTTGATACTTCTGATTAGAGATTCTATTTCAGTCACTCTGAGTGATTTCCATGGAGGAATGTCCTTTAGATCTAAGGTTGGAAAGATATCCACTGCATGGTCTTTGATATCCCCAAAGAGAGCAGAGAAGTGTTGCTCCCAGATGTCTGCTGAAATATTGCAGCTCAACGAGTTGGAAGAGGAGCCCAAAGCGTCACTGACAAGGGCCCAGAGGAGTTTCAAACTTTTATTTAATGTGCATTCGATGTGTGCATTCTATCCCTTCATTGTTGCTGGTCTCTTTTTGAATGCTATCAATTGTTTGTATGGTGTTTTTATTTTGTAGCATTCTACAGGTAATACATTTAGATTTTCCTTCCTATGATTGTTATAAGCCTCCCTTAATTGTTGTTTTACTACACTGCAGTCCCTGTCAAATCACTTGGGGCCACTTATCTTTGATGAGGCTTGTGAAGGTGGTTGTTTTAATGTTAAAAACATATTCAGGGCATCAATCAAGGCTGAATAGCTGTTTATAGCGCAAGTAACATTTGTGGCTCCCATAATTGATTTTCTTAAGGTCTCCCCCTCCAATGATCCAAGGAAGCTTATTATCTTGTTGTTTTCCTCGGTCCAGTATAATCTCCTATATTTAAAGCTTAAAAATTATCTTGAAGATGGGGTTTAGCATTCAAATGAACAGAATGTGGTGGTAGGGGAATGACATTTGGGGGAAGGTGATCACTACAGAATATTCCAACACCCAGCTAGATAGAGAATGGGAAATCAGCACAAAATCCACAGTGCTGCTTCCATGCCCAGATATGTAGGTGAATTCAGAGCATTTATCACAGAAGGGATTCCCATTTAATATTACTAGGCCAAGTCGAGTCACCATTTGAATCATGCAAATGCCACCATAATTCGCCTTGAGATCCTTAGAATTTCTGTCATAACTAGAGTTAAAGATCCCATTATCCAACAAACTAACAACAAACTTTGAAACAATGAAACAAATTTGAGATTTGTTTGCTATCAACAACACAAATTAGTATCCTTCTGAACTTTCTGCTTCTTGCTCTGGGCTGGGGTGAATTACATACCGAATGGGTAAAGTAACTTTTTCCTCTAAGATATTATTAACAATGCCAAAGGGCACTACAAGAGTGAAGGCAGTCATGAAAATGATTTAAAGGTAGTACTATTTGGTCACCACCAGTTCAACCCACTAAAAAACAAATCAGGAACAAACCTGTATTACAAGTTTATCAAACAGCAGATGCCCAGGTCTTAGCGCTGATCAGTTAGCAGTTCTATTAAAAGGTTCTCTGACAATATCAGGGCTTTTAATAATATACAACATAACATAAATTGCTAGGTTCCAGAATAATATTTATGGTGTCAAAAAGAAAAGTAAGGTAAACTCTGTATCATATTGGCTGACGTAAAGCCAACTGATAACAATGAAAGGATCTGCATGTGAAGATTCTCAGCTCCTCTAGAATACCAAGCCTACCGAGTGGCAAATGCACTCCTTCCACACAGATTATCCAGAAGAATACTATTATCTACAGCAGCGGTTGTCAAACTGGCTGTGGCACCCTGGGGTGCCGTGAGTGTATTCCAGCAGTGCTGCGGCATTAATATTTAATTTTCACTAATATTTAGAAATTTAGCAATAGAATCCGTTTTTATAACATTGCAACACCATTATCTCCTTGTCTAATCAGTCTCTTAAAAGAAAAGAATACAACTTTACCATCAAATCCAGTGGAATCATTTTGTGTGTGTGTGATGACAACAACCTGGTACCACTTAAAACAAGTGATGACAACCACAAAAATGTCTGACGAGTGGTATTCAAATCATTTTAAGGGTAGCTGTGCCGCAATTATTTTTTTAGCCTGTCAAGGGTGCTGCAGCGAAAAAAGTTTAAGAACCACTGGCCTACAGTTTGAAAAGCTACTGAATTTTTGATATCCTTTTAAAGTCTAAGCAATCCACAACAACCAGTAGGGTTATTCATCTTTATCTTTCTCCCAACACAGATCATTCCACAGGGTGAATGTAACAGATTCTGAAGCCAGATTGAAAAGGGCTCTAGAAAAATCAGTTTCATCTGGAAAAATTAGTACCCATTCAGCTAAGCATCTTGCTCAAGAAACGGGATGCTGGAAACTAACATATATAATATAGTACCTCTATTTGTGTTCTGGACCCAAAACCTTTGGCTTTCTTCAGCACAGTTGCTAAGGTTTCTTCTGTAACAGTTTGGTCATTGCTTCTCTTAGAGCCTGGTGTACTATGATGCTTTCAAAAAAGAATGTGAAATCTCTAGGATCCAGCTAGACCTACTATGTAATAGGCAAGGAAGTGAAGAAGAACAAGGGGCAAGAATACAGTATACAAGACCAGCTGATCTGAACATATCAAAATCTTCAGCAAGTAAAAGCTTTTACAATTTAATCGTTTATTGCTTATAAAATGATGGCTGTTTCAATAACTTCAAACTTGTCTTTGATGTACTTTATGTTGTTCATATGCAAGGCAAACCACCCTCTTATTTCTACATGGTTGATACAGTTCAGCTGATTCAGAACAATTTGGAACAACTGAGATAGACTAAGATGAAATAAACACATGAAAATGGGCACATCCAGGAAGCTGAAAAACGGGCTTTATAAAAAGTACAGTAGTTCCCTTTTTGAAGCTAAGATTGTGGTAATCAGATTTCATGCTTGAACACAGAACATGATTGCTCTCCCTCCTCACAAGTCATGTTGCAATTTTCCTCCTGTGTTATCTTATTGGACTATTATACTTTGAGCTATCCATTGCATGGCCATGTCAGAAACAGCATGAAAAGCTGCCCGACTGCTCTCTGATTGGTTCTGGAACATGTACATCCTTGGAAATCACATGGTTTGTGGTAGCTTGAAGTTTGTTATCATGTGGTTAATAAATAAATCAAATTGGTAAACTGAAAGAGGGAGATAAGGGGTGGTGGAGACAGAAGTCAACATGTCAAGTTTCTACATTCAGGGGCTTTAAGGAATTACAGAATTATAAGGGCAGTTTCAAAAAAACAGGTTGGAGGGAAAAGCTGCACTGCTTTACTCTTAACAATGTACAGCCCTCCTCGAGGAGGAGATTAGGGTCATAGAGATGTATGCCACAGTTGTTGTTGTTGTTTTTAAACTCAATCTGAGCAATATTAATTGTGGATGGAGATTAGGCCTGAGATAAGATAATGATGTATTTTACCAAAACCAGGGTTTCTAATTCAATAACCTAATGAAACATTAAAACCACTATTACATTCCATACAGACTGCAGGGAACAGGGGAATATTTCCTGTTCCTCATCCTTGTAATGCTTATTTGCTGTGATTTGGAAGTTTACTGTAATGTTCCTGGCAACGGAGCAGTAATCTTGTGGCATCAGTGGGTGTTTTCTTTGTGTAAGTGATAATAGGTTGTGCTGGTTCCATTTGCTATAGACCCTATAGGTGATATTCTTATAATATTTTTCCCCATTTCACTATACTTAGGATGTGGCATTGTGGTATGCCATAGAAAAATGATTAATATAAAGCAATGGGTCTCTGTTAGGGATGGGCACGAGACGCCAAAATTGCATTTTCATTTCGTTCTTCATTTCTCCCCCTCCTGTTTTGTTTGTTTATTACAAAACAAAGTTTTTTTAAAAAAAATCATTTCGTAACATTTGTTTCATTTTGGGTTTTTTTCCTTGTGGTGACCGTGGTCCCAGTAGGCAGGTTTGTTTGTTTATTTATTTATTTATTTATTTATTTTCCTTATCTTGCGCTGACCAGCTGGCCCATGTGCCCGGATGGCACATTTTTTCCCCTTACACCCCGACCAGCTGGCCTGTGGGCCGTCGGCACGTTTTTTAATTATTATTATTTCCTTATCTTGCACCAACCAGCTGGCTCACGGGCCCGATCAGCACATTTTATATTTTATTTTATTTTATTCCTTATCTTGCGCTGACCAGCTGGCCAGTGGCCATGGTTGTCACATCCCCCCCGCCCCATCTCGTGCCGATGAGCTGGCCTGCAGGCCCGGTCGGCAAGTTTTATTTATTTATTTATCTTTTCTCGCACCAGCCAGCTGGCCTGTGGGCTGGGTGGGCACTTTTCTTTTAACCCATGGCTGGACAGCGACATTTTACAGAGGAAATGAAATGGTTCATTTTAATGGAAAAATTACTGTTTTGTTTTGTCTGCTTCATCATTTCATTTCATTTCGTTTTGTTTTGTTATGTAACAAAAAGACAAAACAGCATTTCGTTTTTCATTCTATGCCCATCCCTATTCTCTGTGATAGCCATTTAGACCATCAAGGATTCCACTGAAGGTTTAGTTGATTTTAATACTTGCATTCGGTAGCACTAAATCATTTATAACAGGGGGGAAAAGTTTAACTTAAATATCTCTTTCTGCTTCAATAACCTTGAATAAGTACACACAGAAATGCATTTGGTGGCATTTTGAGGGAAATCTGCTTTCTTTTATAATACAGTTTTAATTTTTAGAGTCTACAAGCTGACATTCCTAATTAAGACTTTAAAACAAGAACTAGCATAAGCTGAAACTACAGTAAATGTATCATTAAAGGAATGTGTCATGAATAGAAGAAAATGAACCTAATTACTGTTGCATGACAATGATAACTTGACAGCTGATATCCCTCTGCCCCGCCCCCCACCTCTAGGCTATTTATTCATCTCCGAGGGAGCTCTACTGCTACAAGCAGAGTAACAGCAGCCACCACCAGTCTAAACTGAATGTCACTTTTTATCAGAGCTCATACTGTACATTGCTCAGGAATGGCATATTGAACACTTCCAGTCTTGCCAAATCTTACATCACTCTCAAAGAATCAATGCCTCCTTCGGCATCTTGAGGTTTGGGGCAAATTCCAAGGGCTTTCTTGTTATCTTAATCCTGGCAGCAGTGCCACAGAATGTGGAATAACCCTAAACTCCAGTAGCAAACTAGAGCCTGGAAAAATTCCCCATGTGCCATTTATGTTGTAGGTCAGGCTGCAAAAAAAGAGAGATCCTAGCATAAAGCGTAATAACTGATGCAGCTGCCAGGTGTGTTTGCTGTCTGTCTGAGGTAGATAGTTTTTCTGGCTCAAGATTGCCAAATTATCTGGGCAGTTGAGTTTCACCTAGATTCTCCTTCTGTTTGTTCACACCATCAACAGGCCCAAAAGCAGTTCAATCAAATCAACTAATACATGAGAGAGCATTTAACATGCTGCTTAAAAATACTTCCTTTTGTTAATTTTCTTTGATCGCTTGCATATAAACTTCTGCACACTCCTGACATTCCCATTTGTTAAAAATATACCAAATATCATACAGCAGAAAACAATGAGGATGCCACATGAAGTTTGAAATTCATAACATGTGAATCAGTTTGAACTGAGCCTCAGGCATTCCCTACTCTAATAAGCTTACAATGCTTATGATAGGAAGAATAATTCCCACATTTTCTACATATGCAAAAGAAAATAAAAGGTCTACAGGAAAAATATTTCTCCCTGCGTGACAGCACTATATATGATCAGGAATCCTGGAAAAACCAGGGAAGACTGTTTTGTTAGCAGTGCTATTCTATACAGTAATACACCATTTATTGCAGGGGGTAGCGAGCCGACCCATGAAAAAGGAAAATCTGCGTTATGGGGATGCAGGGTTGGGTTGGGACTGGGGGGGGGCTGTTGCGCCCTCTTACACTTACCTTAGGCCTGGCGCTGCCCTGAATGGGCCTCTGATGGGCTTCCCAGGCCTATCAGGGGCATGCTTGGGGCAGCGCCAGGCCTGGGGTAAGTGCCTGAGGCCTCGAACAAGCCCACACAGCTTGCCCCAGGAGCCCTTGCCTTCATATACTGTGGACCTACAATATACTGGCACCGCAGTATATGAGCCACAATATAGTGGGGGATGACTGCAAATGTTTACACTGAAAGTGGGTCCCGCAAAGTATGCCCCACAGAGATCACTTAAAAGTTAGAGCGCTCCCGTTTTAGAAAAGAAAAAAGAAATGGGAAGGGAGAGGAGCACTATCAAAAGTGCACAAGTCTTGCTGACTATATTTCTGTCATCAGCTTTATTCTCTTGTGACCCCTCATATTCTGACCGCACAATGAAGACACCAACACTCGCCTGCCTTTCATTTACACCATCAGAAAACAAGGTCAGTCCTACTGAGATCTATGATGAAAACTGGTGTGAAAGCAAGCACAGAATTAAGCCTCATGTGTAAGATCATTAAAAGCTTAGAGATAAAAGTCACTGGTCCCTGTAATGCGAGGCTGCTGGAAGTTGTCAATAGAAATTAATAGCAAATACATTCAGAACACAAATAGTTTAAATCCACTTAACTCTGGAATAATTGCTACTCAGATCACTCTAGGTTAAGTGGGTCAAGGACTGCATCCTTGTTCATTCTGTTTCCAGACCTGATGGCTGTTTATTTAAGTAACCTATAAGGAAATAAGATCTAGCACCTTTTTTACCCCACAGTGGCCAGCCTGCTGCTTATGGGATGCTCACAAGTAGGGCATGAGAGCAGGAGCCTCTTTTGTGGCTGTTCTTCAGCACTTGACATTCAGTAGGCTTACCTCTATTTCTCACGGTACCACAGAACTATCATGATCAGTAGCCACTGATAGCTGTCAGGAATTATGAAGAGTTAACCTGCACAAGCAAAGTTGCAGCAATGTCAAGGATTAGAGGCAAAAATATGACAGACGCCGTTGCTGGTTTTCTATTGCAGTCTATTTACAAAATATTTACAGGTTCCATTAGTTTCCAGAAACTTACATCCAGTAGCACAAATAATCCAGCTACACTTCTTAACCACAGCCAACACATCAGGCTTACAGCAAACATTTCTTTAATTTCACATCACATGTCACAGTGCTTCTCTCATCCACGTTTCTGAGCTATGCTCCACTGTCCTTGGACACTAGCCTTCTTGTCAAAGCCACCTTACCAAGATTGCTTCAGTCCACAGCTGGACTCCATATCTCTAACTGTAAGTTGAAGAAACTCACTCATTTTATATTCTTGACATATTCTACCATATGTTTGTGAAGATTCTCAGTCATTCAGGTGAGTTTATCTGGAAGTTGAATCATGAGATGGAAGACTTGCAACTAGCTTTCTTCAGACTGATGAAGCTGTTTGGATGAGCAGCAAAACGAAAAAGAAGTCCAGTGGCTGTGACTCAACTTCCAGATTCTTTCTACCATCACTTTATTGCACCCCCCTTGGAAGCCTTCCAGATTTTGTTGTCAACTACTGTACACTCTTTGTGGTAGCAAAATATGTTGGGTGCCCATTACAGAACTCATGTTTAGTCCATCACTCCATTTCCATCTCTATTTTGTTCAGCTCACAAAAGGGGAACAATAGCATTGTGGAGGGAGTTGGGGGAGATTCTGGACATACTGTTGTGCCATTCTTTTACTAATTGTATGCATTTTTGCATTATTTATTTATTTATTTATTAATTATACTTATTAACTGCCCGATTTTCCCATAGGGAACTCTGAGCGGTGTACAGACGTCACCCCAACAGTGACTACCCAAATACAAACGAACCCCAAAAATAATAAACAGTCAAAAGCTAACAGAATACAATCAGTATACAAATACCATATTAAAACACACACAAACACCAAGTAAAATAAACATTACACCACTAACCAAGACAAGATCAAAGTCAAGATTAAATTCGGCAAGAAAAACCGATGTCCACAGTTAAAACAAACTCTCTCCTTTGTGTGAGTACATTTGATTTTAACACTGTTTTGGAACTGTTTAGATGCATTTCATTGCACAAATTGCAATTTGCAGCATTACGAGGGTTTGTTTAAAAACAATTGAAATAACTTAAAATTTTAACTTCAGTTGTTTTTGAGAGAGGTAAAAATAAAGTTAATTTTTAAAATACTGCAACTACAATGGAACTAGAAATGAGGAGCTTAAAACAGTAATTTTATTCCAAATTATTAAAGAGTAAATTTCTAAGCCCTAGATGTCAACTGTGGACTTGACTGCATGGCTCATGTGGAATAGGCTGGAGCAAGCTCTACAGGGAGGCTTAAGGTCTGGCAGGGGACCAGTATGCCACTTGGTATGATCTTTACATCTGAATGGCATATGAAACTCAAATGAGGTTTCATCTCCTTTAGGAAAAGGAAAGAGGGAGAGACTTCTTCCCTGCTGTCCCTCTTCTACTTCTGGCTCAAGCTCAACCCCGAGAAGACTGAGGTGATGTTGTTCGGGAGTTCCCCATCTGGAGGTGGAGGGCCCCTCCCTAGCTTGGATGGTGTCTCCCTCCAACTAGCAGAGAGGGTTCGGAATCTGGGCGTGGTCCTGGATCCGGCGCTCACCTTGGAGGCCCAGGTGGCTGCCGTGTCCAGGTCTGCTTTTTACCACCTATGTCAAATTGCCCAGATCCGCCCATATCTAGACGGTGACTCCTTGAGAACAGTGGTGCAAACGCTGGTGATCTCGAGGCTGGACTACTGCAACACTCTCTACATGGGGTTGCTCTTGACTCTCATCCAGCATTTGCAGTGGGTACAAAATGCAGCGGCCAGGCTGGTGGCGGGTGTGCGTCGTTATGACCATATCACCCCAGTCCTGGCTCACCTGCATTGGTTGCCCATTGCTTCCTGGATTAGATTCAAGGTCCTGGTTTTAGTTTATAAAACCCTCCATGGCTTGGGCTTGGACTACCTGTCAGAGCAGATCGTCCACTGATCAACCTCGGCCCGTCCAATTCGGCAGTCACGAGCACACTCACTACGGGCCGCCACCCCTCGTGAGGCCCGGAAATCCTCCACCCGCAACTGGGCCTTCTCGGTGGTTGGCCCCACCCTCTGGAACAGCTTACCTAGCGAAGTGCGCTCTGCAGAGTCCCTGCTAGCCTTTCGCCGAGCATTAAAAACTCTGCTCTTTCGTGAGGCTTTTGGCGACTTAGTTTAGCTTAGTGTCCTTTTTTTCCTCTCTGCCATCTGTGGGTTTGCTCATTTAGTGCTGCTGCTACCTCCTAATGCTTTTATGATGCCTATTGTTTTAATACTGTTGTTCGTTTGATTGTATTGTTAGCTGACTTGTTCAGCCTTGTAAGCCGCCCAGAGTTCCCTCGAGAAGATGGGCGGGGTATAAATCCAATAAATAAATAAATAAATAAATAAATAAATAAATAAATAAATAAATAAATA
>JAHTLZ010000274.1:7085455-7098060 GCA_023846285.1 Phrynocephalus versicolor | reverse complement strand
ATAAATAAATAAATAAATAAATAAATAAATAAATAAATAAATAAATAGTGCAGTCATAGTTTTTTTTTTAAAAAAAAAACACCTATTACTGCCTTCCTCTGATCCTTCAGAGAGGAGTAGTGGAAGTGTTTAATTTCCCAAGATCATGAAATGTCTGTCTCAGCTATCTTCTAAAGTCACTTAACAATACTGGAAAATTGAAAGGAAAATTTAAAGCTGCAAGCTCCATTGTGGTTCATTTCCAGTGTTTGCATGTGCTGGAAATGAAACAACACCAACATGAACAAAACAAGAAAATAAGAAACCAAACAAGGAAACAAACAGTCAAATGGGCAGGATATAAATCTAATAAATGAATTAAATGAAACAAACAGAGTGATTTCACCCACACAAGAAAACCAGGAGCCTCTGGCAGGGATCCAGAAAAGGTGTGGGCAAGAATGCTCTGGAGACAACCTGGTTTGCTCTAGGAACTGAAGTACATCTTCTGATCACTGGCAAAAGAAGTAACCAGCCCATCCCCATAGCAAACCAAACAGCAGGACAAATGCTTGTCTGATTATACCCTATGTTTAAGCAGGAACTAGAAGTAGCTGTGTCTTAAGCTTTCATAAAATGTTCAGCTTTTGTTTAGCATCTTTGGAACTGTTACACACTGCTATGAAGGTGCAAACGGCCTCTTCACTGCAGGCCCTTCTAATCAGGCTTTGAAAACCTACAGTACCAGTGCCTCTTTTTTTTTTTCAAGTGCCGACCATGCGGCCCCTGGGGCTGGGTTGGCATTTCTTTTATTTTTTATATATTTTTCTTTATTTTAGGGTACCACCCCAGCCACCCCTGGGGCTGGCTCGGCACTCCTTTTTTCTGATTTTTTTTTTTTAATTCCAAGCGCCGACTGCATGGGCCCTGGGGACGGGTCAGTGCTCCTTTTTTATTATTTATTATTTATTGTATTTTTATTGTATTTCTAAAAAAATGCCGACCACATGGCCCACATTACAGCTGTAGTGCAGGTCAGTCAGCTTTTTTCTTTTGCCGTCCGCGGGCTGGTTCCATGGCTCGCGGGCTGGTACTGGGCCCCCATGGTGGATCGTTTGTTTTTTTTGCTGGCCGCAGGCCAGATCCGGTGCTCACGGGCCGGTACCGGGGCCCCGCTCTGGATCATTTGGGGTTTTTTTGCCAGCTGCGGGCCGGTTCTATGGGACGCAGGCTGGTTCCGCAACCCACGGGCTGGGTCCGGTGCTCACGGGGCGGTACCAGGCCCGCACTCTGGATTGGGTTTTTTTTGTTTTTGTCTTTTTCAAGCGCAGACCAGGTCGGCGCTGGTTTTATTTTTTATATTTTTTCTTTATTTTAGGGCAGCAACCTGACCACCCCTGGGGCCGGGTCAGTGCTCCTTTTTATTTTTTATTTTTTATTGTATTTTTTTAAACTGCCAACCACACTGTAGCACGGGCTGGTTGGCTTTTTTTTCCTGGTTGCCTCTCCCTGCAGCCAGGAAGACTGGACCTCCAGGAAGGACCAGCACCAGGTAGGAGACATCTCTGGTGCTGCCGTTAATGAAATGAACCAAACCGAACCAATTCTTTTTAGTTTGGTTTGTTTCATTCTAAATCCACTTTGTGGTTCATTATTCATTTTGTTACATAATGAAATGAATAACGAATAATGAAATGAACTAAAAGTTCATTTTGTGCCCATCTGTAATCCCCAATTTACTTATTATCTGATGCACTAATTTGTCTTGGTAGTGCCTCTGAGAAAGTGATGATGAAGCTCCATGCAAGTCATTGTTTTAGGTTTGCCTTCTTTAATTTTGGAGGCAGGTACAGACCAGTAAACATAATTATCTTTTATACAAAAGCTAAACTTTTGAGAGTATACATTTAAAGAACATGTTTTCCACTTTTTAACTGATGAGGGAAAACAGGGTTGCAGAGGCCACAAGAAGGCATCCTCCCTTATCATCTTGTAGTTTGGCAATAAATCAAGTGCTCAGTGGAATGGGTAAGAGGAGACAGAGGAGAGGGCTGCCCCAGTAACTGAAGAAGGCATCTGCCAGGCAGTTTGTCCCTTCCAGAAATCTCCAGGAATGTTGGGTGTTGGGACATTTGTTAAGGAGGTGAAGGGGTTGGTATATGGGCATCCCTATTGCTGAAACAGTTTGTAAGCTACGACAGTGCCGAGTTGCCAGCAATGAAAGTCTGTGGATCTTGACCAAGCTTGCCTGCTACTATGCAGTGAGTATGTGGGAAGAGAGGGCTCAAAGCTGTATGGATCACTTTGGGCACCAATTCTGAAGCACACTGTCAACTGTCTGTTAAGATTTGTGTGGCATGGCATAATGTGTCCTGTTCAGATCCCTTGATGGGCACCTACCATTGTCCATGAGATGTGTCAGATGGCCTCTTCATCCAGTAAGGGAGGCATCTGTGGTAACAGCTCTGGTAGGTCTTTATGGCTGGAACAATGATCTGGCTTTGTCAACCAGGAGAGAGAGGACATAGCAGGTAACAAAGCAAATATCTTGTCATGATGGTTGGATAATGGGTTGAACTGTCGAAGAGGGCAGAGCTAGAAAAGCCTGGTGAAGCCTGGCATATGGGAGGATGCATGTGGCAACCATGCTGAGGCTCATAAGGTATAGGAGGAGATGGGCTGAATGCTCTGATATGTAGGGCCGTATAGATAAGTAGCTGCTTCTGATCTTGCGACAGGCAGGTAACTAACTGGCCAAAGGGGTTCGTTCCTCAAGTATTGATAAGCTGAAACAGAAGTTTTCATCTTTTCAACTACTGCTTTCATATTTTTTGATGCAATTCAATTTCTCACTAGTGTCCTTATGGGAATGGCCTGATTTTATCAAAGAGTGAATTTGGCTTCATACAATATTAGACACATGCTGTGCTGAAGGGTGATGGCTGAGGTGGGAGCTTTGTCTTCGCAATCTGTAAGGCATTGAACAGTTGCAATTTGTGTGAGATGGTGCACTTGAGCATAGAATAGAGAAGATGTGAAACAATAATCATCTGGGAGCTTTTTAATCGGACAAATCTAGTTTTTTCTCTATATGCACTCTGAGCTACCTCCATGATGATGGAAGCGAGAGGCAGGTGTTTGAAGAGGAAGGACCAACCTCCCTCCAGGATCCAGCAGAGGTTTGCTATCTTGTGAGATATAGGTATTATGGAAGATGGTGCCTGCCAGGATTGCCTAGCAACTTCCCACAAAGAGAGCAGAACAGGGACAACCGTTGGGGGATGTACCCTGGCTTGGATACAGTGAAAGATAGGATATGTGACCTGTGTTGGCAGGTGCCTGACCTTGTGGTTGAACCCACCTGACATCCAGTGCAGTTGATATAGGGTAGGATGTTATCAGCTGCTGATAAAGGGCTTTGATCTGAAATGAGTGCATCAATTGAAGGAGTGTATAGGTGGTCAAAGGCAAGAGAGAGAGAGAGAGAGAGAGAGAGAGAGAGAGAGAGAGAGAGAGAGAGAGAGAGAGACAGACAGACACACAGACAGACAGACAGACAAGTTGTAATCTAGGTCTGGGTCTCCTGCTGCTAAGAGAGGGGAGACTGGAAGAGCAATGAAAGGCAGAGCAGGGTTCTTTGGATCAGAGACAGCTGTCTGAGTCAAGTCCATTTGCAGCAACCACAATGTGCTGGAGGTAAGGTGAATAGGATGGAAGGTTTCTATAATTTTGGTTCCCAGGCTGTCTAGGCTTTAACGAGGTGCCTGCCTATTTATCTTTCTTGTGCTTCTTCCTTCAAGAAGCTGAGTGAGAGCTAGGATGCCCACCATCTGCAGAAAGTAAAGAGGGATCTGAAATGGCCAGTGACAATGGCAGCATTTTTCTGCTACGTAGCATTTATCAAGGCAAAAGAGACACTTAAGAGTGCCTATTGGTATGATGCATGCTACGGCCAATCTGGGTATGTATTTTGTCAAGACTGTTGGATAACGGATTGTTGAAGAAGGCCTTTGAGGCCATGGTGCTGCTGAGGACCAAGACCAATATCAATTTTAAACCAAAGTAGAAGAGATGAACATTGTGCTGAGGGAAGAAGATCCAGAATGGAATTTGAGTTGAAAGGTCCGTAGCCAAGATTTTGGAAATAAACTGTAAAAAACTGATCAAAGGAAGAGAACCTAACTGTTAACCATGTATTGGATGGAAATGAACTGAGGGTGAAGGAGGAGCCTCATACTTATATCCCTACTTAGATATGGGCATTTCACTTCATTTATTAGACTTATACCACACCCATTTGGCCGTCAGGCCACTCCAAACCAAGTACATTTGTGTGTTTTTGCAGGATAACCTGAGACATTTGCACATGTGCAGGACAAACAAACCTCTATTTGTGATGCACAGAAATTGCAATGAAGACGAAATATTTCCTTCCAGTGGAAATCACATCTTCTAAGAATTTTTCCCCCCAAGACGAAGGCACGGGAACACGTATCTTAAGCCCAATAACGATCAGCCCCTTTCCAATGACGGTTGCTATTTGTATTTTTTTATAAAGTGTGTGTTGAATACAAAGTTTCAATTTGACTTCTCTCAAATCATCAGGCATACAGTTTGAATCCAAAGTGTGTCAGTGACCACTAGGTGATCTGAGACAACCTTCAATTGCACTTGCCTCAGTACAACAGAGATTATAAATATAATGAAACACACTCTGTACATTAGTTATTCCTCAATTTTGTGGAAATTGTAACCATACCTTTTCTCAAATAGCTCCCTCCTTGCTTCTCAGCACCATTTCACTCCCCCCCCCCCCCAATATCCCCTCAGCTCCCTCATGAGCATTTCAGGACAGGTACAACCCAAACGTGCCCAGGGAATTCTGTATTGATCTCACAGCTTGTTCTTCTGCCTTCTCCAACCATAACCTTGTGAAGGCCAGATAGTCCACTCTTCCATGAAGAGTCCAAAATTGCTGACAGTTGCATTAACTGTAATCTTTCACTAGAGAGGGTTGTAGAGATAACCACTTGGTCCATTTCATGGCACAGTTAAAAAAACTAGTTAAAAGCTTTAAAGCCTAATATATTTTTGGACCAAGCTATCTATGGGCTTTAAGGGGATGTTCCGGGGTGGCTCTACACTCACTAATGGAGCTGAGGAGGCTGCTCTAGGCTATGAAATTCCCTTCTAAAAAGGTTAATTTGGCCTCCACCCTGCTGTCCTTGTGCCAGCAGCAGGCAAAGACCTTTATCTTCACACAGTATTTTAGCAACTGTCCAGTCTGCTGAGGAAAAGGCTTTTTATAAAGCAATGTGGTACACGTCTCTTTTATAAATGTTCTTTCAAATTGTTTTAAGCTCATGGGACTTAATATGTAAGTATTAGCATGACATTAAACTTTAATATTATAATTTATTGTGAGTTTTAGCTTTATCTGGTTTAAAAAACCATTTTCTACTGCATCAATCTTTTGTTTTGTTTTGAAAAAATAAGTGGGATATTAGACAATCAAACAATCACTAAAAAGCAAACCAGTACTAGTGTTTTTCATACTTACTAGGAGAAGGTTGTTAGTAAGCCTAATGGTTCTTAACTGTCCATTAAAGATCATATCCCAAACAAGCAAGTAAAATGATAGGGATAATTCACAGCAATATATTGTTGCTGTGAAGTGTTGTCTGCACATTTAAACCTACCACCTTATAACTACTGTAAGCATTCTAACTGAACTCAGATGAAAACTGGAGGGCATTCGAGAGGATGTAATTCTAGCTAAGCAGAAAGTCCCTGTCCTTCAAACCTGAGGCTTGGCTCCATTAAAAACACAGGTTACTTACCTGTAGGTTTGGTTCTTCGAGTGGACATCTGTGAATACACACTGTGGGTTCTTCCTGCGCCTGCGCGGGAGTCTTCGGCCCTTTCAAAAGCTCAAGTAGTATAGGCACCTCCCCCTCCAGTGCGCATGCTCCGCCTCTTCCCGCTCAGTTCCCCTCTGATCCGCCGCTGACTCAGAAAGGTAGAGTAGCCATGACGGAAGAGGGGAGGAGGGCGGGTAGTGTGTATTCACAGATGTCCACTCGAAGAACCAAACCTACAGGTAAGTAACCTGTGTTTCTTCGTCGTGGACTCTGTGAATCCACACTGTGGGTGACTAGCTAGCAGACTTACCGGTGGTGGGTAGTCATGGAAGTGCAGCTGTCAGGACAGTTTTCCCAAAGGTAGCCTGAGTACGGGCCCGTACATCCAACCTGTAATGTTTCAGAAAGGTGGAAGGTGTAGCCCATGTGGCTGCTCTGCAGATCTCTTCCAAGGGGACACCTTTTAGGAAGGCCGTAGACGCCGCCACCGCTCTAGTAGAATGAGCTTTCGGCGTGTTTGGTAGTGTGGCATGCTGAAGTTCATAAGCCATCTTTATTGTGGTGACAATCCATCTGGATATGGATTGGGGGGATACTGGAGATCCTCTAGCTGGCTCAGATGATCTAACAAAAAGTCGTTGTGTTTTTCTTATAGGTGCGGTTCGGGAGGTGTAAAAGAGAAGTGCACGTCGGACATCCAACGTGTGTAGTTGTCTTTCCAGGTGAGTACCAGGGTTTGGAAAAAAAGTTGGTAAGATCAAAGGTTGAGAAACATGAAACCTTGAGACTACTTTGGGCAGAAAAGAGATGTCTGTATGTAGAACTACCTTGTCATTGTGGAAGTTCAAAAACGGGGGGTCAACCCGAAGTGCAGCGAGCTCAGATGCTCTCCGTGCAGATGTGACCGCGACTAGAAAGGCCGTTTTTAGTGTTAGAAGGTATAGCGAAGTAGTGGCCATAGGTTCAAACGGCGGTTTCATGAGGCGGTTAAGGACCAAGGAGAGGGACCATTGAGGTGTAGGCCCTCTTTCACGTGGACGAAGGTTTGCAAGGCCCTTAAGAAAATTCTTGAATTTTGGATGTTTGAAAAGCATGGCTGCTTCGGAGTCTGGTGGTTGATGGGAGACAATAGCAGCCGTATAGACTCTGAGGGTTGAAATGGACAAACCTCTATTAAATAGAGAGAGGAGGAATTTTAAAAGGACTTGTATGTTGGTAGGTTGTGAGGGATAATCGTGGTCTGACGTGAATTTTGTAAAGGAAAGCCATTTTCTATTGTACAAAGAAAGAGTAGATTGTTTCTTGGAGAGGAGCAATACATGCTCTACTGTGAGCTGAGGAGCCAGGCCGTGAGGTGAAGTGTTGCAGCATCCAGGTAGCGTATCTGACCTTGGTGCTGAGTGAGGAGGTCTGGCGTCAATGGCAGGTGGAAATAATCTACTGCCAGTTGTTGAAGAAGTGGAAACCAGTGTTGTCTGGGCCAGAATGGAGCTATAAAGATAACCTGGGCCTTTAGGTGTCTGATCCTTGTCAGAGTCCTTTGTATGAGTGGAATTGGAGGATAGGCATATAGCAGAGCTCGTGGCCATGGCGTCGCAAAAGCATCTCCTCTGGAATGCTTGCCTATCCCTGCTCTGGAGCAATAGCGGCGACAGTGTGTGTTGCGTTGGGTCGCAAACAGATCCATGATTGGTGTGCCCCATTTGGTGCACAGGTGTAGAAACATGTGTTTGGAGAGGCACCACTCGTGGTTGTCTTTCTGTAGACGACTGAGCTTGTCTGCTGCCGTATTGTCTTGTGAAGAGATGTGTATGGCAATCGGGTGT
Organism: Phrynocephalus versicolor; assembly: GCA_023846285.1. Lineage (NCBI taxonomy): Eukaryota > Metazoa > Chordata > Lepidosauria > Squamata > Agamidae > Phrynocephalus > Phrynocephalus versicolor. The sequence continues at coordinate 7,090,394 of JAHTLZ010000274.1, read as the reverse complement.
ATTTGTCTCTTGATACACCACATCCAAATTTTGGTGGTGAGACATAATAGAGAATGTGAGTGGGTGCCTCCTTGCTTGTTCAGATAGTACATTGCTGTTGTATTGTCCGTTGTTATCTGCACTGTCTTGCGTGTCAGATGGAGTTCGAACGCTTTGAGTGCTTTGTAAATGGCAAGGAGTTCTAAATGGTTGATATGGTGCCTTTTCTCTATGGCGGACCATTTGTGGTGGATGGATAAGCGTTTGCAGGTGGCTCCCCAGCCGGTAGTACTGGCGTCCGTCGTGATTTGTATCGACGGGAAGCGGTGCCTGAAGGGTCTGCCAGTCCGTAGATTCATTGGTGCAGACCACCACTGGAGGCTGGACCTGAGGAGTTGGGTGACCCGCAGCGACTTGTTGGATGGGTCGCAGTGAGGGCGGAAACTTGCCAAGAGCCAAGTTTGTAAGTGTCTCATCCGCAACCTGGCGTGAGGGAGAATGGCTGTAGTTGAGGCCATGAGGCCTAGAAGATGTTGAGCCTGGTGTGCCGTTACTCTGTTTGAAACGAAGAAGGGAACTAATGCTTTTTGGATCTTGAGTAGACGCTCCGGTGCCAGGTAGGCCTTTGCTTGACGAGAGTCTAAAAGGGCTCCGATGTAGTGGACTGATTGGGCTGGTTTGAGTATAGATTTGGTTTGGTTTATGCGAAGACCCAGGGAGGTAAGTAGACGTATGGTGATATCTCTGTCTCTTTCTACTTTTTGTTTTGTAGGAGCTACCAGGAGCCAGTCGTCCAGATATGGGAAGACTTGGACCCCTTGAAGACGGAGAAATGCAGAGACCGGCGCCATGCATTTGGTGAAGACCCGGGGCGCGGACGAAAGGCCAAACGGGAGCGCTTTGAATTGGTAAGTCAGGTTTCCTATGCGGAAACGGAGGTACTTTCTGTCTTTTGGAGCTATAGAAATGTGGAAATATGCGTCCTGTAGGTCCAGGACTACAAACCAGTTTCCTCTTTGTAGAAGAGGGATGATAGTGTCGAGAGTGGACATGCGAAACTTTCTCTTTTTGATGAATTTGTTTAACTTCCTTAAGTCTAAGATGGGACGAATGCCTCCATCTTTTTTGGGTATTGTGAAATATCGAGAGTAAAAACCTAAGAGCTCGGTAGATGGTACGTGCTCTATGGCATCTTTTTGAAGAAGAGTGGTGACCTCTTCCTGCAGAATCACAGAGGATGGTGTAGTGATCACTCTTCCTAGTGGGGGCCTGTGATGGAATTGCAGGCGGTATCCACTTTCGATGATTGACAATACCCAAGCATCCGTGGTGATCCGTTGCCAGTTGGTGTGGAAAGGTTTCAGTCTGATGTCGGTGGAGGGGTCAGGATAGCTGTTTAGGTTTCCTGTCGTACCTCCTACCGGGTTGTTGTTGTTGTTGTCGTTGGCGTTGAGGTTGAATCGAACGATAATATGGAGATTGGTGATACTGTGTCCTGTATCTACTTTGAGGCCTATGTTGTAGTGGTGTATAAGGGCATCTCCAGGGTTGTGATGTAGGTCTGGAGTTTGGTAGTGTCGTGGATGCCGGGTAAGTATAAGATTTGGCTGCTTTGCGCATCTTTTGAATATTATCTAGAGAGGCATCTGTGGTTGTGGCAAACAGGCCCTCTCCATCAAAAGGGGAATCTTCAATTCGATTCCTTGCATCTTCAGTGATATTGGCTGTTCTTAGCCAGGCATGACGGCGCAGATGGATTGCAGTGGTAAGCTGTTTTGAAGCAGCGTCTGTCAAGTGCAGAGAGGTAATCATCTGTTGATCAAGGAGCGATAAGACCTCCGCATAGGATGACTGGGTTTTGGTCCGATGCTCCTCTGGGAGTAGATCTATGAATGCTGAGAAGGTCAGGAGGATGTGTCGTGTATACGCCTCCATGGCACAAAGGTAGTTAAGTGCCCTCAGGGAGAAGGAAGCTAACGAGTAGTGCCTTCTACCAATAAGGTCAAGCTTTCGGGCTTCCTTATTACTTGGTGTAGTATTAGAGTGAGATCTTCCTCTGTTCTGATTTGCATCCACTATAACCGAATTAGGAAGTGGGTGCTTGGTCAAGAAATCTGTGCCTTCTCCATGTGTTTTGTAAAGATTGTCAATCCTCCTGGGCATGAGAGGATTAGACGAAGGTTTGTCCCAGGCCTCCTTCGCTCTGTCTAGCATGGATGGAATAAAAGCCATCTTAAGAGGAGGTGGTTTGGATTTGTTTAGATGGCCAAAGAATTTACAAGATTCAGAGGCGTTAGATGATTGTACTTGTAGTCCCATTACTTGGGCTATTTTGTGTACTAATTGTGAGTAGCTTTTAAAATCTTCCATAGGTGTATTGGGTTGCGTGTCAGTCATGTCAGCCTCAGATTGTCTGGACTTAGAGATGGTAGAACGATGAGAGACTTGAGATTCGATCTCCATTTCTGACTCCTCAGTGAGAGGACGGTCCATGGATGCTGGAGATTCCTGGAGTTGCGTTTGTTTGGAGGCCACAGTAACTGTGTTTTCAGAAAGGTCCATAGCAGCAGTGAAAGCAGTGCTATTGGGATCGATTGTCCTGATGTCACGCTCGGCCACAGCAAGGGGGCGTGATTCCATGCGCTTGCGCCCTTTACGGCGTCGTCTAGTTGTTGCAGTGGAAGCGGAGATGGATGTCATAGAAGAATCCGATTCCACAGAAGAGACAAGTTGGCGTTGTCTATGGTGTCTTTTATGATGCCTTGATTTATGGTGTCGAACAGGTGAGGAAGAAGACGAAGATCTGTGACGCTTTTGGCGTTTAGCCTGGCGATGTCTAGATCTTCGGCGTCGGGGAGAGGGTGACGTCGAGGAGGTGGAGTTCTCGCGGTCTACCCTCTTAGGCTTCTGGCTGCGACCTCTCTGAACGGCCAAGCGTTGTTCAGCTATTTGGCGTCGAGGGTCAGTGATGTCCTCCACCGTTTGATGTCGTGGAGGGGCTGATGTCATGGAAGCCTCTTGCATCGACTGAAAATGCGCCAAGGGATTTAACCCAAAAGTGGTCATGTCCGCCTCGAGGGCTAATTGACCTGGTGGCAAGCCCGTAGACATCACAGGGCTTTGAGGCATTTGTTGAGACATGGTCGCTTGTTGAGTAAAGTGCTGAGCCCAATTGTCTTGTTGAGAAGACGGTATAGCGTGGGCATCAAGGAGGCTCGATGTCGTAGCCGTTTCCATGGCTTGGGTTTCTGTTTGTAGTTGTGCGACCGTGGCGCGTGGTGAAGCAACAGGGAGGGGTGCGAGAGTGGTAGTCGACCCCGAGTCCCTGGCTTGAAACCGTGCTGGTGGTTTCACGGAGTCCGGTTTCTTTTTCTTTTTCTTTTCAGGTTTCGATACCTGCTTCGATTTCGAAGATGTTGATGGTATCGAAGCCTCCGACTGGGTTTGCTGATCCATAGGCTTGAGCGATTTCTCCCAGAGAAACGCTCTGAGGCTCTTAAGTCTATGTTTTAGAGCAGGTTTAGTGAGTTTTCTGCAGTGAGGGCAGTTGTTTGTTTGATGGGTTTCGCCCAAACAGTAGAGACAGAGGCTGTGTCCGTCCGCAAGCGGGATCTTGTTGGGACACGCCTCGCAGCGTTTGAATAAGGCTGATGCCATGAAATAGCGGGCAGGTGGCCCGCAACGGGGAAGGCCGTTCCCCCGAAGGGGAAGGCTAGATTGTGTGACAAAAACACAAATTAAAGACTAATAAACAATAAAAACTAAGGGTAGGAGGGGGAGGGATAAAAAGGAGGAAAATAGTATAAGAAAATAAACACTTTCCTTTTCTATTGCAGGAGCTAGAAGGAACGCGTCTAGACTCAGCGGCGGCAAAAAGGAACTGAGCGGGAAGAGGCGGAGCATGCGCACTGGAGGGGGAGGTGCCTATACTACTTGAGCTTTTGAAAGGGCCGAAGACTCCCGCGCAGGCGCAGGAAGAACCCACAGTGTGGATTCACAGAGTCCACGACGAAGAACATTGGACTTCAAATAGGCCCATAGTTCTTATTTCAGCCCCCCAGTTATTACTATGTGACTTCAGTATCCAGATAGGTTTCTCTTCTAGTTCATGATTGTCTTCAATATCAAGAACCTAGCTCCTTTATTATGCAGCTCAGATATTTTCCTCTGAAATATAAAAAAGACTCTCGGGTGTCACATTGTTTTGCTGGAGTGAATCAGTGGGCAAAGATAAAATTTCAGCCCTTTCTTCACAAACGACAGAATGGGAAAGCAATGATTTTCTTTAATAAGGAAGCCAACAACATATAAACTAGACACCAAGCATCATCTGATATATATGATCCCTAACAAAGTGGAAAACACTTGAATCATTAAGGTAGATGTGTAGACGTGATCAATAGGTTAAAAATACAAATGCAAACATATCTATCTGTAAAACAAATACTGCATGTTCCACTTGGAAACTGAATGCAGGTTAGTTTAGAAGTGAAAATGTGAATCAGACACAAAACTGCTACAAAAAACAGAATGAAAATCAAATAATTCAAAGCAGTTTTGCTGATGTAAGTGAATTACAAGAGAGGGTTTTTATAAACTCAAAGAAGTAATGTCTGCAATTATGTGCAGCAATGCAATACTCTAAATGCCTAAGGCCATCACAGCCACATGTAGATCACACAAAGTGAATTGCCCAGAAGTATTGAAATGAAAGTCTCAACATTTTTCATAGCAAAAAGCCTATGTTTTGCTGTTGCATTTCCTTCATCTTAATAAATATTAACAAGCTATTTACATTTCTCTATTTTTTTCTGAGCAGGAAGAAACGGAAATACAACCATAGCTACATATTTAAATCTTGTTAGAATCTAGATAGCCCCTATTTTCCCTTTAAAAACAAGGTTCTATATCTTAAGCTGTTAAAATACCCTTGGCAGCAGGATGACCTGATTAATACATC
>JAHTLZ010000274.1:7060656-7078016 GCA_023846285.1 Phrynocephalus versicolor | reverse complement strand
GTCCTCCATTTTTCTTCATAATTTAAGGAACCACCATTTTAACAACTATTGAGGGGGCATTTATACCCAGTCCTCCATTTTTCTTCATAATTTAAGGAACCACCATTTTAACAACTGTTGTTCACAGTTTGAAGAACTACTTAATGTGTGCAGAGGAGATATTAAGCACTTGCAGTCCCCTAAGGCTGACACTCTTTAAATCCCATTTCTTCTGCTCACCAAAAAACAAGGAGATAAGGTGAACAAGGGGGTTCTAGAGCAGATAAAGACTAAACTATCTCTAAAGGCAAAAATGATGAGACTAATGCAATCATACTTGAGGCACCCAATAAGAAGGAAAGATGCACTGGAAACTAAGGCAGTCATACTTTGGGCACCTAATAAGAAGGCAAGAATTGCTGGGAAAGACAATGGTGTTGGGGAAAGTTAAAGGAAGCAGGAAAAGAGGAAGACCAACTGGAATGACTTCCTGAAAAAAACCATAGGATTGAGTCTGCAGGACTTGACCAGGGCTGTTGAGAACTGGAACATGAAATATCTCATTCCTAGACTTTCCCTAAGTTGGAAGCAACATGATATAATGTAACAGCAAGGTCTACTTTATTACTTTTCTTTACTAGGATTGAAATGTTTTCAGAGTGCTGTTGTTTTTAATTATATTATATGCGACCTTGGCATTTGGATGCAAGGAAGGAAAATGGTTTTAAAATGCCTTCCTGATGGGGAAGAAAAGCCATTGTTACTCTGGAGCCCAATTCTAGTTCTCAAGAGCCCGAAATCTATTTCCCTGATGCTTAAGACTATATTTGAATGGAAGACAATCTTTAACAAACAAAAAAACCTTCCTAAAGAATCCGGATAAGAGTAATATATAATATTGATGTCATTTCAAGTTGGGCATTTAGTAGCTAAATTAAATGGTGTAAAGGAAAAGGAAGAACTGTGCAATTTTGAAGTATTGTAGTTTAGTTAGAAGACTGACTGACAAATAAAAACTAGGCTACCGAGAAACTATTTCAACTAGTATATATAGACAAGTGCAAGTTTTGAAGAGACAGAAAAAATAAAAAATAAAAATAAGATTACTGTAGGACGCTTGTCCGCTAGGCACATCGGGAATTCCCAAATCATTATGAGTTGTCTTATATATTACACAGCATGAAAGTGCTGGGCCTGTGCATTATAACCATTTTCTCCTGATTCTAATGTTCAAGCAAACAAAAATGTCCAAAACAAACAGACAAACAAACAAAACGTTCATTATATATAGAAAGCAAGTGAAAGAGGACTTTTACCCTTCTCCTTGCTCAGTTTTTCACTTCATACTCTATGTGGAACAAAAACAGTCACAACCGTTTTTCAGGAATTAAACGTTTCTCATTCCATCCCATGCCTAATGGTCCTGGCAGTGATTATCAGAAACACTCCCCTTACCCCAATCCCAAGGACCCCCATGAGCTTTAGGATCATGGAGAGAGTGGGATTCAGAAATTAAATTAAACTGCCAAATTTCAGTCATTTCCCCTTTTAAATCTCCTTCTATAACCTACAGATAACCCATCTATAGGATTGAAATCTATTCTTTTTAAAGCCTCTGTCATGAATTCTCTAGATTTGGATGCATATAGAAAGTCCTAAATTTGGATGTATCCAGAAAGTCTTAAATGTTCCCAAATCTGGATACAAAGTTAAATCTTCTGCATTTCAATGAATATCCTATAATATAAAATAGTCAGGGTGTTCCTTTTTAAGTTTTCTATTTGTAGTTTGGTTTGAAAAAGTGGAGGCCATCTTATACATGGGGGCATCTTATGGAGGAAAAATACAGTAGTTGCAATCTTCCACAATAGGTGACATCACCCCTCTTGAACAGGCAGATCTATGCAACAGGAGGGAAAGGAGGGAATATAATTGTCAAATACTGTACCTTTGGGTGTTTATACACGACCCCTAAGCTCCGCAGCAAATGGCTGCAAGCTCCGGAGCTTAAAAATGTTTCCCCACCAGCTCCGGAGCTAACAGAAAATTAAGTGCGACCCCGCCCACCAAAGCGCGACCCAGCACACCTTTCAAGTACCTGCTCTTTGATGGTGAAAAATTTTGATGCGGAGAGTGCCGGGCTCTCCTTGCTTCTTTTTGTTGTTGTTGTTTTGCCTCCCGCCCCTTTAAGAGGAACCAGGAAGTAACGGGGGGGTAGTCGGAGAAATTTCCATGGCACTCGGAGGTAAGAGTGCATTCTTTTCTCCCTTTTTAAGGCTTTTCCCCCCCTCCCTCCCCTCACGCAGACAGAAGCAAGGAAGTGTGGAGTTGTGGGGAGGAAGGAAGAGCAACGAACCCCCAGGATCTCTGGTCCGAATTTAAGGGACCAGCAGATCTTAGGGGTCGTGTAAAAAGGCTCTTTTTGTCTTCTAAAGGATCTATTTTGTGTAGCCCTTAACAATATCTAATGATATTCTCAAAAATTTAAGTAGATCTCTTCCTCTTTCTAGCATAACTTTTTATGTTGAAGATGATAGAAATGGTTTTGTACACTGAAAGATTCATCTATTTTAGGTTGCTTTGTTTGATAAGGACTGATTAGAGCTCTTCTTGTGTATTTTCTTGACCTCATCAATTAAGTCAAACAAACAAGCAAACCAGAATATTGACAAAAACCTACATGGCCAATTTGTTCACTGGGAAGAAAGGGGATTGGACAGATTCCTAGAGGAAAAGTCCATCACAGGTTACAAGCTATGATGGGGATGTGCAATCTCCTGGCTTAAAAAACAAGGTACTTCAAGGGCCAGATGCAGGAGAGTGGTATCAGGAGACAGATATCTAGTCTCATGAGCAACCAGAGGCATTTGGCAGAGTCACTGTGAGATACAGGAAACTGGACTAGATGGGCCTTCAGGCTGATCCAGCATGGCTCTTCTTATGTTCTTATGTAAGATGGGCTGGTTTACTGCTAAAGCTGACAATCTGGAGAAAACCAGGTCAACCCCAGAAGGTTTCTACCTGCATCTTTCTGTTCTTGGTCAGGGGCATCTATTTTTTATTTTTTATTTTTTGCAGGCAGAATCAATATGTTTTGGTTCAATTCCAGTATGCATGATCACTTCCTGCTTCAATTTGCTGGTTGTTCCCCCCATATCAGTTCCCCATATCATTACTGGTTTATCACTTAATGATATGGTTTAACTGGGAAATTTAAAACTTCCTCTCTCTACTTGCAGAGCAGAGGTAGGAAGCAATTACAAAACAAATGCTAGTCACAACAGCTCTGCTATGATGTACGTTTTAGAGAAAGCTAAAAAAAAACAGGAGGCTTCCTCATTAAAGTGAAGGTTTTTCATTCCTCCTTCCTGCTTCTGTTTTTGCTCTCTGGGCAGCCATAGATAAAATAAGGCTCTAGAGAATCAGCTTCTCTCTCTCTCTCTCTCTCTCTCTCTCTCTTTCTCTCTCATACTTACAATGTATCACAGAAGTGAGAACATCCCATCACATTTTGTAAATATTTTAGTATATGATTTCATGTGACAACACTGAAGAAATGACACTTGGCTACAAGGTAAAGCAGTGAATATACAGTTTGTGTAACAGTGTAAATGTGCTGCCCATCAAAATAATGCAACACAAAGCCATTAATGTCTAAACTGCTGGCAACAAACGTGAGTACACCCATAAGTGACAATGTCCAAATTGGGAACAAAGTGTCAATATTTTGTGCGACCACCATTTTTTTCCAGCACTGCCTTAACCCTCTTGGGCATAGAGTTCACCAGAGCTTCACAGGTTGTCACTGGAGTCCTCTTCCACTCCTCCATGATGACATCACAGAGCTGGTGGATGTTGGAGACCTTGCGCACCTCCACCTTCTTTTTCTGGATGCCCCACAGATGCTCAATAGGGTTGAGGTCTGGAGACATGCTTGGCCAATCCATCACCTTTACCCTCAGCTTCTTTGGCAAGGCAGTGGTCATTTTGGAGGTGTGTTTGGTGTGATTATCATGTTGGAATACTGCCCTGCGGCCCAATCTCCGAAGGAATGGGATCATGCTGTGCTCCAGTATGTTATAGTACATGTTGGCCTTCATGGTTTCCTCAGTGAACTGTAGTTCCCCAGTGCCAGCAGCACTCATGCAGCCCCAGACCATGATGCTCCCACCACCATGCTTGACTGTAGGCACAACACACTTGTCTTTGTATTCCTCACCTGGTTGCCGCCACTCATGGTTGACACAATCTGAACCAAATATGTTTATCTTGGCCTCATCGGACCATAGGACATGGTTCCAAAAATCCATGTCCTTAGTCTGCTTGTCTGCAGCAAACTGTATGCAGGCTTTCTTGTGCATCATCTTTAGAAGACGCTTCCTTTTGGGATGACAGCACTCCAGACCAATTTGATACAGTGTGCAGCGTATGATATAAACACTGACAGGATGATCCCCCACCCCTTCACCCTCTGCAGCAATGCTGGCAGCACTCATAAATATTTCCCAAAGTCAACCTCTGGATATGACCCTGAGCATGGGCACTCAACGTCTTTGGTTGACCATGATGAGGCCTGTTCTGAGTGGAAACTGTCCTGTTAAACTGCTGTATGGTCTTGGCCACTGTGCTGCTGCTCAGTTTCAGGGTCTTGGCAATCTGCTTATAGCTTAGCCCTAGGGCATCTTCATGCAGAGCAACAATTCATTTTTTCAGATCCTCAGATAGCTCATTACCATGAGGTGCCATGTGGAACTTCAAGTGACTAGTATGAGAGAGTGAGAGCGCTAACGCCTGCTGCCCCTTCACACCTGAAACCTTGGGACACGAATGGGTGTCATGACACCAGGGAGGTAAAACAGCTACAGTACTTGGAACCAATTTGGACATTGTCACTTAGGGATGTACTCACTTTTGTTGCAAGCGATTAAGACATTAATGGCTGTGTGTTGTGTTATTTTGAGGGGACAGCACATTTACAGTGTTATACAAGCTGTATATTCACTGCTTTACATGGTAGCTAAGAGTCATTCCTTCAGTGTTGTTGCATGAAAAGCTATACTAAGATATTTTACTCACTTCTGTGATATACTGTACCTTGTAGATTCTAAGACAACATATATTTGAAGAAATGCCACTTTCAGGATTTTAGTTGTCTAAATTATTTTAGTCATTTCATAATACCAAGGTGAAGTAGATGCAATGTTTCATTTGTTTCTTCAAGTGCAATACAGTTTTTAAAAACATTGAACAATAATCTGTACACAAAAAGAAACAAGGTCAAGAAGAGAACAGAGATTACTTAGATTAGCATTAAGTGCATGTCCAATTATGTCACTGTCTTGAAATAAACCTAGATGCATAAATTAAAGAATCTTCAAAAATAAAGCAATGACTGAAATCCAGTTACAGAGCTCCATAGTGATGAACTGATGATGTCACCACTGTCACCAAAGTACTGCTGATTCAAGGCTTCCTTTTGTGATTTAAGAGGGCAGGCAACTTGGCTGTACAGTACTGCGTACAATTCACACACCAATACAGTACCCCAAATTACCTTTGATCAGTGGTCTTTTCCCTTTAATCAGCAGTTGTCTGCTGCTAATGACATCATCACCATTGTGTATATGGAGTTGCGCAACAAGATTTTAGCTAATATCACCTAACTTAGGTGTAGAACTGATGATTTAAGAGGATTTAGTATAAGCTTGGCATTAGCACCAGAAGGAGTGGAAAGACAATTATTGCAACTTAAACTGCCAAACATGACACATAGAGCAGCAAGGTCTGTAGAGGTCTTTTAAACTGTGTTTGGCTAAACAAAGTAACTGAACTCCTATCACTAGAAAATCTGATAACGCTGTGTTACAATATGGTGGTAGTGGGGGGGGGGAATAATGTGTTCTAAATTCTTTTTTGTGTAGCCATACAACCTGAAGTTATTTGAATGCTAAAATTGAGATTTCTAGTTTAAAGAGTTAGTTCAGGGTATGATCTACCTCCATTTCTACAGACAAAATACTAGCAAGCACTCAACACTGCCCTTCATTGCCCTTCAGCCGAAGCACGACACCTGTACTGGCATGGAAGAAAAGAGGAACTGTGCTACAGTACATCAAAGATTTGCAATATCATAATTTGGTTTCACTTTTGCCTGGTGTGCAACTGACATTTAACCTTCAGCTGGCCTAATATGGAGATTACTGTGTTACTGTGCTTTGTTCGCTACAGACTATAGCATCAATATCAAGCCAATGCAGTTCCAAAGTAAGCACACTGTTGCTGTTGTACATATTACAGGTGGAGGGAAATGTGGCTAGAGTGAGATTAATCCTGCTGTTTGTACTGCTTTTGGCCTGCTAAAACTATATGTATTCTCCAGTGGCTACACAATGTACACCTAATCAGAAAACCAGTCTGGCCTTCCTCCATGAGTATTTGGATCTTTTTGCTCCACCCACAGGGGCTATGAGAACAGTGATCTGTGTTGTGGTTCCTTGCCTCATAACTTCACAGAATAAGTAACATATGTGTCTGAACAAAATACATGCCATAGGAGACTTCAGTGTATCCCCTCCCTCCGAAACCCAACCCAACACAGGGCAGCTTCTGTATCTAGTCACACTATGTCTGTAGAAGACTGAGATGCATATTTATTCTTATTCTTACTCTTATTCGTATTAATGGATTTTTATTCTGGAACTGGCAAACAACTCCAGTATTCCTGCCAAGAAAACTCCATGGGCATGGAGTTTTACAACTGTAATGACACAACACACACACACACACATTCTGATCTTAGAGTACCCATCCTACCAATACAGTTTGGAGTCCATAAGGTAAAACAGCATTGTAAGATCATTAGCTATTAAAACAACAGCAAAAAGCATACATAAAATTAAAACAACCACCAGCAAAACCATCACATAAATGCAGTGCTACAAAAACAACCCTAAACCAGAGTAGATTAACAGGCTCTTCTAATAGACAACACACAGGGGAGGAAATGAAGCTCTTTACTTGGGGAAGATGTTACACAAATACACCCCTGCCCAGAAGTCGTTTCACTGGTAGGCAAAGTGTTCAGAAAGGTTATTAGGGAACTGAGAAATGAAGTTGCAGATCTCTTAACGGTAATATGCAACTTGTCTCTTAAAACAGCCACAGTGCCGGAGGACTGGAGGATAGTGGATGTCACACCAATTTTTTAAAAAGGAAGGAGGGGGGACCCGGGAAACTACAGGCCGGTTAGCCTTACATCTGTCCCAGGGAAGATGGTGAAAAGCCTCATCCAAGAGAAAATCTTAAAACACATAGAAGAACACACCTTGCTGAGAGAAAATCAGCATGGCTTCTGTAAGGGTAAGTCATGTCTGAGAAATGTTTTAGAATTTTTTGAAAAGGTCAACAGGCATGTGGATTTGGGTGAACTAGTTGATATAGTCTATCTGGATTTTCAGAAGGCTTTTGACACAGTCCCTCACCAAAGGCTGCTAAGAAAATTGCACAGTCAGGGGATAAGAGGGCTGGTCCTCTTATGGATTGAGAACTGGTTGAGATCCAGGAAACAAAGAGTAGATGTCAATGGGCAATTTTCACAGTGGAGAGAGGTTAAAAGCGGTGTGCCCCAGGGATCTGTCCTGGGACCGATGCTTTTCAATCTGTTCATAAATGACCTGGAGACAGGGAGAAACAGTGAGGTGGCCAAGTTTGTAGATGACACAAAACTTTTCCGTGTGGTAAAAACCAGAGAAGATTGTGAAGAGCTCCAGAAGGATCTCTCCAAACTGGGGGAATGGGCTACGAAATGGCAAATGCATTTTAATGTAGCGAAATGTAAAGTAATGCATATTGGGGCAAAAAATCCAACCTTTATCTATCAACTCATGGACTCTGAGTTATCCGTGATGGATCAGGAAAGAGATCTTGGTGTGTTGGTGGACAGCTCCATGAAGGTGTCTACCCAATGTGTGGCAACGGTGAAGAAGGCCAATTCCATGCTAGGGATTATCAAAAAGGGGATTGAAAATAAAACAGCCAACATTATAATGCCATTATACAAAACAATAGTAAGGCCCCACCTGGAGTATTGTGTACAATTCTGGTCACCGCATCTCAAGAAAGACATAGTGGAACTGGAAAAGGTGCAAAAGAGAGCAACTAAAATGATTACTGGGCTGGGGCACCTCCCTTATGAGGAAAGGCTAAAACATTTGGGGCTCTTTAGTCTGGAAAAAAGGCGCCTGAGGGGGGATATGATTGAGATGTACAAAATAATGCAGGGCATGAGTAAAGTGGATAGAGGGAAGCTCTTCTCCCTCACAAAATACCAGAACTAGGGGACATACACTCAAATTGTGGGCTGGGAGAGTAAGAACAGACAAAAGAAAATATTTTTTCACCCAGTGTGTTGTTAGTCTGTGGAACTCCCTGCCACAGGATGTGGTGACGGCATCTGGCCTGGATACCTTCAAAAGGGGATTGGACAGATTCCTGGAGGAAAAGTCCATCACAGGTTACAAACCATGAGGGAGATGTGTAATCTCTGGCTTAAAACCGGGGTACTTCAAGGGCCAGATGCAGGGGAGTGCTATCAGGAGACAGATATCTAGTCTCATGCGCTCCCAAACACATCTGGTGGGGCCTCTGTGAGATACAGGAAGCTGGAATGGGCTGTTGGCTTGATCCAGCATGGCTCTTCTTATGTTCTTATGCCCTGCCCCTTGTAACCAATCAAATAGCTCTCATCAATAGACAAGAATGAGGAAAACAACACATCCATGTTTTTAAGGGCTAAATCCCAAATTTGTCCTTTTCCACATTCCTTTTCTTCCAGATGTCTTTCTCCCTCTTTCCTGGGATGGGTTGAAGAGTAATGTCTCTAAACACTGCAGGATCTCAGTGCTAACCTTACGTCAACAAAGGTGGCCAAGGATGGTGTGCTCTTTATTTTACAAACCACATGCCTTTCCCCTCTGTCTTGCAGTTCTCCCAGTTGCTACTCTTTACTAGAAAGTGTTCTATACCACTGGGGGGGGGGGGGAGCAAGCTCTATTTTTATTTTGATGGTTAAGGAGTCTTAAGGACCGTGAAAATTAGTTTTAATAACAGCCGTGGCAGCAGCAGCAGCAATAACAGAACTAGGTAAGTGACAGCACTGGTGAACACCAAGGTAAACAGACTAGGACAGTAGTGGCCAAACTTCAGCCCTCTAGATGTTTTGGACCACAACTCCCAGAATTCTAAGCCTGTATTGCCAGTGACAAAGGACTGTGGGAGTTGTGGTCCAAAACATTTGGAGGTCTGAAGTTTGGCCACCACTGGACTAGGAGATTAAACCATCTCTAGGTGGCTTTTCAGGAAGACCATGAGGTTCTCAAGTACAACAGCACAATAACACTTCCAAATGAGAAGCATGTAGAAAGACATACCCCTAGGTCACCTTGCTACGACAATCCCACAGCCTTGCATTATGAAAAAAGAATATCTCAATTGTTCTCACAATTCTCGGATCTAATATTCTCCACCCCATGGCTTAAAATTAAAAAGACAGATGCACAGATGTCATTTTACAACACTCTTGATAAACATATATTAATTTTAAAAAGTCAGTTCCTCTTATTAGAGGAAATATGGTACAGATTTCCATAGAATGTTGACATGCCTTCCAAATTCCAATCCTGTTGTTCTGGCCCTGAGTGTATATAGAAATAGGATCAATCACAGGGCAAAACATTATAAGGTCACCAGATCTAGCTCTTCTGTCCTTGTTTTCAGATAGAAACGAACAACCACTTCATAAACAGTTCATTATCATTTTTTTTTCTGGCAGCACTTTTGGAAATTGTCACAAGCTGGAAGGGAACTTGTAATTTATATTTACATGCATGGAAAAACAGAATATGGCATATTGCCCTAATGAAAAAATTAACACACCAGTTCAAATTACTTAAAAAAAATCTCATTTTCCAAAATGACTTTTTCAACACATGGTTTCCTTTTTTAAAATCTTAATAAGAATTATTAAGGGTGAAGTTACACTATGAAAATGAATTGGAAGATGGATGGGGTGTGAAGTCAATTTAAAGTCATAGGGTAGACACATAGGTTTTGGGTTGGGAAAACTTTTAATCCATTTTAAAACTGTGTCGTATATTGACTAATAGGGTACGCTGGCTTCTAGAATTGTTACAAAATCCCAGCAGATAGAAAGAGCATTCCTCTACACCCAAATTTTCTCTCTCTCTGCTGGCTCTCTCTTCTGTATTCTTTTAAAACCTAAGCTATATTCCTGTTCCGATTTCTTCCAGCTTAAGCTGCGATGAGGAGTGAAATTGGGGGGGGGGGAGGAGGCAAAAAGGTTCTAAAAACAGGCAAACACAAATGCCTCTCCGAGGCACTTGCCACTGCCAGTGTTATTTTTAATACAGTAATTGCTTTAAAAAAATCAAAGTAGGATAGCACTAGATCAACATTACAGAAACTTTGCCTGCAGCCCAAAATCCACAATCCTGGCATCCATTACTTGACGAGCCCCACAGAAACAATTCTCACCAACAGATGTGTTCACATATGCCAAAATGATTCAATATAAATCAATTTCACAAGCAAGTTAAAATAAATGACTCTGACTCGTGACTGAGTAAAATACCAGGTTTTCCAATTAAAAAAAAAAAACTACCACACTTCCTGGGCAAAAAAAAGACACTTCCCCTTGTGTGTTGTGTAATTAGAATGTTAAAAATTCATTTCAAACATGCCATTCATTTCACACTCAATGTTTCCAATGAGTGTGTGTATGTGGCATAAAAAAAAAAAACACACACAACACCAACAATGTCGACCATTTGTTCTCCTTTAATTTTAGACTACTGTACTTAATTTACAAGGCAACCCTACACTTGAACCTGGGATGTTTTGCTACTATTAGGCTACTGATCTATTCAGCATCCCAATGGACTCCAGATGGCCAGGGGGCACTGAAGGAGGAGTAACATCTACTCCTGCATTCTAGTTCTCCCACCACAGATAAAAGTGAATTGCTGAGCATAGAGAAGCGATCCTTACTATACTGTCCTTTGCAAGCAGGAAAAGAGGTGCCTGTGGATAAGAACATGAGAACAGTCTTGCTGGAACAGGCCACGGCCCATCCAGTCCAGCATTCTCACACAGTGGCTCACCCTTTGCTTCAGGGTATTCCCAAGCAGATGTTTTCACCTGCTTACAATTCCCTGCAAATGGCATTGAGAGATATCCTGCCTATCTCTCCACTTGGAGGTTGTCCTTAGGCATCCATCATGATAGCCATTGATACCCTTGTTCTCCATGAACTTGTCTAATCCTTTCTTTAAGCTGTCAAGGCTGACAGCTGTCACCACTTCTTCTGGCAGGGAATTCCACAGACCAGTGATCCTCGGGGGGGGGGGGAGTACTTCCATTATTTGTTTGAGATCTAGTACCCAAAAGTTTCATGGAGTGCCCTCTACTTCTAGTGTTGTGCGATAAGGAAAACAGCTTTTCCTTATGTACTTTGTACACATCATCTATGATTTTATAAACTTCAATCAGGTCACCTCTTAGGCACCATTGTTCAAGAGTTTAGAGGCCCGGCTGTTGCAGCCTCAGATGGTAAGGAAGGTGTTCCAGTCCCCTAATCATTCTGGTTGCCCTCCTCTACACTTTTTCCATTTCCACGATATACTTCTGGAGGAATGTTGACCAGAACAGTACACAACATTCCAGATGGGGCATCACCATAGATTTATAAAGAGGCAAAATGACAGTTGCTGACTTATTTTCTATACCCTTCCTAATGATCCCTGGCATTGCATTTGCTTTTTTCACATCAGAAACCATATCCCAGTCCTAAAAATTGGGGAGATAATCAGAATGATTTGGGTCAAATCGAATATTAGATAGCCCCTTATTCCTCCTCACTAGAGTTGTTTCTAAGACTTTCTAATCCTTTATTAGAGGATTCTGTATAATCAACATTTCACACTGAATCTAAAATCTGACATGCTTGATTCTTCCCCTATGTCCATTTTTTAAAAGACGCACAGGAATCAAGCACAAATAACACCTTGTCCGCACTTCTTGCCACAAATGATATTCCACCTACTCATTTACAATCTGATAAATGTATGGGATAACCTTCCAAGATGAATGGCACAGAGGAGGTGTAAACATAATATTAAGTGGTGAAGAAACTGTCCCATTTGGAGTATTGCTTTTATATCCTAAGTCTTTTTCTTCAGGTCAGGAGAGAAAGACTTTTATGGTAGTTTGTACACTTTAGGGTGACGGAGAAATAAAAGTTAAGAACACTGATCTAAACCATGCATCACAGTCTGCATTATAGTCCTGCTGTTACGCTTTCTCTCACAGACATACAAAACTGGAGGGAAGGAGTATGGGTGGAAGTTCTATGCAAAAGGATAATTATGTAGAACCTGACTCATACACCACATCATCACCATCACCATCATCTGCTTGGGGCGAAGGGAGTAAGCATACCAGCTCCACCGCTATTAGAAGAATGCTGGCATTGCTAGCATATGAACCAGGCTATCTTTATCCATTATCTTTCGTGATAGGTATACCACTCTCTATTGCAGCCAAAATCAAAACTGAATTGCTGCTGCCTTGGGTTGTGGAAAAAGCAAAAGCAAAAGCAAAAGCAAAGTGTTCTGCTTATATACCGCCCCATACCACTTTAAGTAGTCTCTGGGTGGTTTTACAAATTTAATTACAGTGTGCAGGCTACACATTGCCCCCCCCCCAGCAAGCTGGGTACTCATTTTACCCACCTCGAGTCGGGAGGATGGAAGGCTGAGTGAACCTTGAGCCTGCTACCTGGGATTGAACCCCAGGTCGTGAGCACAGTTTTACCTGCAGGACAGGCATTTAACCACTGTGCCACGAGGTAAAGAAGCGCTTTACAAAGGCAAATAAAATATACCCGAAGAGGTATATTTTCTTGGGGGTTTTTTACTGCCAAGTACAGTCCACACTTAAGAGGTCTATAGCACAAACTGCCTTCCTAGCCACATAATTAAATACGATAAGCTTCCTTGTCCCTCAGCTCAGACTTTTCTAATCTCCTCAAGAAAGCAATGCCAGATGGCCAAAGAACAACTGCTAAAAACCATATGGAGCAGCAGAGAATTTCATTTGTTGCAGGGTAAATTAAAAAACCACTGTGATGTCAACAATATAGATTTGCCTCAAAAAGTGAACCTGCCTTTCTTACACACTAATCTGCCCAAACATGATGTACAGCCTGTCCACATATAAGACATATTTGTTCACTGACACAAACACAGGCACACATATATAAAATGACTGTTCACATACACATCAGGCAATGCTCCACTAAGACTTTCTGAAAAATCTCCATTGGTAATAATGGAGGCTCTTAAAAGTGAGATTTTATGAACGGGTTATGCCATGCTGGGAGGGAAGGGAAGGTTTAGCTTTCCCCTTCTAAAGCGAGGCTTTTAAAAAGGCACAGGGGGGTTGGCAGGGGAAGAGATTCAAAGTATAGTCACAATCCATCCTGTACCAGTGAGGAACCCCCATGCCCCCATGTGTTTATTTTATTTTAAAGACTTCATGAAAGCTTTTTACTAGTTACTATGTAGGGGTAATTACACACTTCTCCACAATAGAGCCTAACTATATAAAAAGACCAATTACTGTGCGAGGGGGTGCGGTGTTGTGGGAATGCCGCAGGTCAGATGGTGATCCATTACGGACTGCATTTGGCCCCAGAGAGGATGGAAACTCATGGGCCCTGCTGCATACAGTGGCATTTCTTCTGCTCTTCAAAGCAGTCCTAATATTGGAAGGGCAATCTTCCCTGAAAGCTAAAAGAAGAGAAGGCAGAGGCCACAATCTATCATATAAATGATAGTCGGCAGTGATGGTGATATAGGGCGCTTTTACACGATCCCTAAAATCCGAGGCAAAGAGCTCCCAGATGCGGAGCTTAAAATTGTTTTTCCATCAGCTCCAGACTTTAAAGAAAATTAAGTGCGACCACGCCCACCTCAGCGCGTCCCAGTGCATTTTTCAAGTACCTGGTTTCTGAAGGTGAAAAATTTCTGATGCGGCAATGGAGAATGAAATCAGTACGGCACCTAAAGAGTTTGTGTTGTGGTAGTTGAACATACCCTCATATTGTCCTGGTAAATGGGTTGGTTCAGCCACAGGAGAGGAGTAACATTTTAGATATGATGATGGCACCCTCCAAAAGCTGGCAATGGAATTAATCAAACGTGAGTCATCTCGAGAATTAATACTACACATTGCTACTCATGACGTAGTGTGAAATGTGAAGGTGAGGAAACCAACTGAAATAATTGTTACAGGGATCCCATGAAACTCCAGTACAATTCTTGATTTGAAAAGAGAAAGGTTCTCTAAAATGAGGGAACTGGTAAAAGGTAGATGAGGGGAAGTGTTAAGAGGGTTACTTTTCTCCTTAGTATTCTAGGCGTTACTCAAAACCACAATAATAGAGGTCCCCTGAAACATTAACCATAGGTCAGAAAAGCCATTAGGATTGGTAACAAGCAATGTGAAGGAAGCTGTTGGGGAGTGGCAGAAGGGGGGAGGGCTTTGTTCTGGGAAGTCTGCTCAAGCAAGCAAGAAAACAAATTTGTAAAAAAGAAATTAAAAGCAGTCAGTCAGGAATGGGGAAAACATTTTTGAGGAACATTATCACTGATAGCACAAGGCCAACAATAAATCATTTATGTAATATATTGAGAGCAGGAAAGCTGCTAAGGAGGTGATTTTGCCATTGGATGACAGCAGAGTTAAAAGGAGTACTACTGGAAGATAATGATACTGCATAAAAACTAAATGAACTGAAAGAAGCGTGACCCCTCAACTCAGATTCTTTATCAGGAAGACTGCACAGTGGTCAAAGTAACATTGTTTAAATGGCATCCATACCTGGGTCTAGAAATTATAGTCTGTTTAGATTTATGTTTACTTGGTTACCTAATAGCTAGTTACTTAGCTTCCTTCATTCTTTAGTTGAAAAGGCTCCCAGAATAGCTAATGTACAATGAGAAAAAGACAGTAAATTCTGAGTTACACACTGATGAGTGTCTGAGCTGGCAGTGACTGAACAGGAGAGGAGGTTTGTGTGACTATGACTAATGCTGGATTAAAATGCCAGACCAATGTGTAGACGCTGTAAAGATGGCAAATCCATTGTTCCTGATCATTATGAACAGAACCTAAAATACAGTCAGTATCAGGTCTCCAAGCCTGTAGAAAAATCTATGTTGCAACCATACTAAGATAGAATGAACAAGGGCCAGGTTAACTACTCTGTGAGGAAACATTTAGGGGACTGTTTACAGAATTCTAGAACCTGGAATCATCTACAGAGGCTGAATGGTGTGAGATCCAGGACAGACAAACAGTACATTTCTGCCCAATGCATAGTTAATGCTGTACCCTTTGCTGCTCCAAACTCTAGTAATGTCACCAGCTTGGGCCACTTTAAAAAGAGATCAGGCATATCCCTGGAGGGGAAAAGTATATATTTATTACAAGGAATATATTTAATAAATAAATATATAAATAAAATCATAAGTATATATAGCTATCAATCATGATGGATATACATTCACTCTAGTGCCAGGGGCAGGAGGTCTATGCATATTAATAGTTTGAGAGAATAAGCTAGTAAGTGCTGCTACATGTATGTCTGGCTACTTTGTGGGAGAAGGTGTTAGATGAGGTCAACCATCCTTATGTTATCAAGAAGACAGAGTTTTTGGGACTCACCCATTAGCAGAAAGAGAGGCAGTGGGGTGTGTGTTCAAGGAAGACTATCATCAAGGGAAGAGCTCTCTAGCTTAAACAGCTTATGGCACATTACTTTGCCTGAATAATTCACCTGCCCAGCTTTCCTACCACGGCCTTACCATGGCTGCATCTTGCATTGTTAGATCCATAAACCCAGTGCCCAGGTTGCCTGATTTTTACTGATGTGGGCCCCTTTAGGACGTGGGCTATGGAAGCTGGGATAAAATGCAGCACATACATAAACAAATAAATACATCATAGATGCTGTTAGTAAACCTCATCCCTTCTTTTAAAAGACACAGGGGAAAGGTATTTTGTTTAAAGGAAAGATTCAACACCAGGATTCTGTTTGAGAGATCTGACAAGGAATTCAACAAGTGCATGTTTTTGTCAAGAATAACAAAACAGGCTGAAACACATATTTAATGAGATTCCTCATAGAACATGTGAAATTGTCATCCGGTGATTAACACCTCCACTGCCACTACCCATTTACGGTGCAACATCTGCTCCGGTCCTCAAGAGATGAAAAAGAGATTCATCAATGAGATTGAAATCTGTAGTTTGGCCATATGGCTTAAGAACATAAGAGCGGCATTGAATCAGACCCAAAACCGATCTACTCCAACATTCTGTCCCCCAAGCTGCCAAATAAAGACCTACAGGAAGCTCCTATGCAGAATACGAATGCAACCTCCTCCTCCCACTTAGATTCTGCACAAGGGGTATAAAGATGCACACTGCCTCACACACGTAATAGACAGTGGTACCTCTACTTATGAGTGGCTCAACAAGAGCAATTTGACTTAAGAGCTAAAAACAACTGGTGTTTTAACTGCTGCTTTGCAAATGTTAGATGCGATCTGCTCTACTTACGATTTTTAAATTATTTTTTTGATTTGATTTGATTTGATTTGATTTGATTTTTTAGATATGGCTGCTCTACTTAAGAGTTGTTCGACTTAAGAGCATGCATTTGGAACAGATTAAAGTCATACATAGAGGTACCGCTGTATAGGGTCATCACAATTAGTAGCCACTGAAGGCCTTATTAGTCAAGCAATCCTCTTTTAAAGGAGTCAAGAGCAGTGGATGTTTGTACATCCAGTGGTAGCAATAGTCATAATTTAACTACATCATATATGAAGGAATAATTGCTCTTGCTAGTAGGGATGGGCACAAAATGGAAAAATAATGTTTCATTCCGTGCTAACCCCCGTTTTGTTTTATTTCGTTTCTTATGAATTTTTTGAAAAAATTTCGTATGAAACGAAATGAAACAAAACGAAATGGCTCCCCTGGGTCCTAGAGGCACCAGATTTGGTGCCCGGGACTCTGGGAGCCATTTTTAAAGGGCTCCTGCTGAGCTTTTATCAGCTGGACACCTTAAAACCTGGCCCAGTCAGCACCAGGGGATCCCTGGTGCCGACTGGGCCAGGTTTTAGGTATCCAGACATTGACAGCTCGGCAGGAGCCGTCAGAAAATGGTCAGGGGTACAGTTCAGGTGATCGCGCTGTCCTCCCAAGTATTTTCAGAAGGCTCCTGCCGAGCTGTC
>JAHTLZ010000274.1:7031819-7056930 GCA_023846285.1 Phrynocephalus versicolor | reverse complement strand
GATACGAATACTTCAGCAGGTGCAGAACATGGCAGCCAGGCTCCTAAGTGGAGCTAACAGATTCCAACACGTTGTTCGGATTTTGGCTGCTGTTCTTTTGTTACCTGCTTGCTTCTGTCCCAGCTTCAATGTGACAGTGTTAAGTCACAAGGCCCTAAACAGTTTGGGACTATAATACCTGTCAGAATGCTTATTCCCAACTGTCTTACCCACATATCCCAGGCAGGGCAGCCGAGGCCACTGACTCATCAAGAGGCCTGGAGAGAGAAAACAAGAAATTGGGCCTTCTTGGCAGCCGCTCCTTGGTTGTGGTTTCAAATAGCATCTACCATCACATGGCCCCTTTGCTCGGGATTTTTAAGAAACAACTAAAGACTAGTTTACTTCAGCCTTTCAACCCATGGTATCTCTGGAGCCCACTGAATCTGAAGTTAACATCCAATCAATAGTACTGTATTGGTTACTGCCATTTTAAATGTTTAGGATTTAGAATGTATTCTCACTTATGTATATTAGAATGCTTTTTATACTGTCTGAAATTGTCACACTTTATTACTGACTATAGGTACTATATGATGTACTATATGATTTTGTTTGTGTTACTTTTGTGTTGTGAACCACCCACAGGCGAGATGGCCAATACATGCAGTATGTCAAACAAACAAACAATTGTGGTTATTATGGTTATTGTTGCCATATCATCAAAGTGGATAGCACATATATAGTAAAAAAGAAGAAAAAAGAAAAAGAAACCGACACCCAAAGGACTATAATATGAGACAGCGGAGCCAACAGAAGAAAACAGCTGCTGATGTAGGTTATAGGCATTTGGCCTTCATCAGAGTCAAGTGGGATGACCTATCCTCCAGTGTCTGTGGTCCTGTATATGTTAAAAGGGGGCACTTGATGTTGTGGCTATTTCCCCCTCAAGGCACAAAATCATACATGAGTGAACAGCAGATGTTTCTATGTTTTCCATTACGAAATGGCAAGTAAACTTTCTAACACTGCTGGTGTTTAAAAATCACAGATTAGTGTGCGGTTGTGTTGGGTCCTGAGAAGGTCAGAACTGGCTCCCAGATTTGCCCACTTTTGGAGTAAAGCATGTGGGAGTTGTGCTGAAGCTTCATGGGTTATTTTGAGAAGCAATGAAGATGAAAAGAGGGAGGCGGCATTAGACAAATATTCTGGGAGGCAGCCTGAGGCAAAATGGCAGCAGGGAGTTGCTTGAGGGTCCTGGATATTTTTGGCAGTTGAAACTGGTAGAGCTGAAGAAGCAAATAAAAATAAAAATAAAAAATGGAGGTACAGGAGAGAGAATTAACGAACAAGTCCAGGAAAAGATTTTGAGAAGGGCATTGTGTGAACAAAGTGGCAGCAGGCACAAATGATATTTTTTCCATTCAAAAGTGTTACGGATTTAGGAGGAACACCCAATCATTCTTAGCACGATATTTCTAACTCCCAAATAATTTTGTACCTTTTGTGCCAAATAATATACATGCAATTGACCTGCAGCATATTCCTAGGCTGACCAGTAATCCAAAATGTTAAAATATACAAAAATGGCTGAAGTGCCATTGCTTGCTCACCTGGATACATTGACTACTTGTTAAAGGTGAGTTGATGACTTATAACTTACCAAATTCATCTAGAAATCAGGCAATCTAATGAGGCAAAGAACGCCACAAACACTTCTTCCCACGCTTGCCAGCAAAATTGGAGTCATTATAAATTAAAGAAAAACAGGGAGGCAGGTGGCCATTACAAAATACAAATGTAATAATAAGCAATAGGTGATACCTTTATAGGCAAGTGGTAAGAAAATAAAAAATCATTGCAAGCTGTCATGGATAAATTCCACTTCTTCAGGGCAAGTACCAACATTCCAAAAGGGCTGGACTGATTCGATTCAGCCTCTGTATCATGTGATCAGTAAAAATTATTTCTTATTCAGCTGTTTTATAAACATACCAAATCCTGCTCTATTTTATTGGATAGCTGTACTCTGAATTGGGTATTTGGTAGTAGAAGAGTTTGGCATACCCACAAAAAAAATAAGAACTAGCATTGTTCCTGTGTTACTTCTCAGAGGAACATGCTAGTTTCATATGGTATAGATCAGCACATGCCAAACAAATGGATGTAGCTCTTAATGAATCAAGCAGGATTATTACTGGCTGCCTAAAACCCATCCCCCTGAAAAATACATTATGTGACTTATACAATTTAGATTTAACTTATAATTCTTTCTTAATAGTTCATTCTTTGTTAGTGCGTATCAGCAAAACAACAACACACCTTGCCAAATGGATGAATACTGAAGAGTTGTCTCTCAACAGGTCAAGACTTTGACTGGACCATCTAGAAGTCAATTATTAGACTTGGAAGTGAAGAAGGGAAAGGAAAGCAAAGTACAGGACAAATTTGTGACTGTGCAGAAATTCAATAAAATTCAATCCATGCAACACATTTATGACACAATTTATTCCCCAAAAGAATATTTAGAAAATGGCAGAGATGATGCTATTGAAGGAGCCCACCTCTGGCTAATGGTTTTAACATTTTAATTTGTTTTAGTTTGGCCTGTATTTCATACATGCCCATAATTGTAGATGGTGCAATAAAGAAAGAAGAGGGTGGGAGTTTGATCCCCCTCTCTGCTTCCCAGGAGGACTGCCAGCTTGTATATAGCCTTGACCAAGCTGCAGGGTCCCATCGGACTCCCAGAAGAAGGGAATGGGAAACCAAACCACTTCCAAATTCTCTCAACCTAGAAAAGGGTCACCCTAAGTCAGGACTGGCTCAATGGCATATCATTACGATAATTACTCTTTTTAGAACTGCCCACATTTTCTGTCTGAGGCAGATGCCCCCCTGCACTTAATGATAGCAGCCACAGCATCCTTCATGACCAAATGTGGCACATAGCACCAAATCCTTCATGTGAGCAGAGATACATCCATAAAAGGCGATGATCTGCCACCTTCCCAGAATGCTGAATTAATTTATTTAATGAATGTGTGTGCTTGTGTGACACCCCCCCCCCTCCAAGTGAGCGACTCCATAAGACTGGTTTCTCTGAACTTCTTATTGACAACCTGGTTGTCAAGAATTCTCAAGAATTCTAAAAGCAAGTTACTGTATCTGGACCAGTGGGCAGCTCCAATAGGATACTGCCTCTTTGAATATAAATGCTGTATACTGCTTTTGAAAATGTTATACAAATTCTATATTTCAGAATTATAGCAATACAAGAGTTGGATGCAAATTTGCCTAAATATTGTCTTAGTGATTTTATGGGTGTACCTGCAACTGACTTGGTTACTAGTATGTTTCCCTTTTCACAGAGATATAAGGGGGAAAAAAGTACAGCCGCTCTTCTTCCCATCTGTTTTGTAAGCAGCTAGCCTGCTATCACAATAGTTCAGTGTTTCTGGTTAAAGGATTATATTATAGCAATTACCAACATAGCCTTTCTCTAAAGAAAGAAATTTCTCATCCATTCTAAAGCCATTATCTGTAACTTCTCAGGCAGGAAGTGATGCCCTACTTGTAAGAAATCTCCCCAAATTGTAAATTAAAACTTAAATAAACACAAGACCATAAAACCCCCCTGCCAATTCATGCAGACAAAATCTATCATTATTATACAATATTCTGGGGTTTTTGATTAAAAGCTTAAGGATTAGACCATCCCTGCAAAGCATTCCCATATTGTTATACCATTTCGGTGCCAGCAATCAAAGTCCTATAAAAGAACGCTGCAATGTAGCTCAGTGTTATTATACAGTTTCTGGTGTGTTGTGTTGCTGTTGGGAAACAGGGACCATAAAGTCAATTGTAGCAGAATTTATTAAGGGAATGGAAGGGGTTTTGATACACTGTATCTATGTGTGTAAATATAGTTGCACATTGAAACCTCCTCTTTCATTTCAGATTAAGACTTCACGAGTTCAAAGTCAACTAACTGCCTGCTTCCTGTCCACCCCTACTACAGTGCAATTTGTAATATCTACACTCCACCATAGAAAGAACAGAGACATGTACCGTCATATAGATTTCTCACAGACCAGGTCTCCCTGTCTTGTCTACCAGATCAATCAGCACGTGCAAACCCCTGACACTATTATTTTTTTCATTTACAAAATTTGCTGCTTACAAATAACATACGTGCAGTTGAAAATGCAAGTACAGGTAACACACAGTTTCCTTTATGCTAACTCATATAAACATGGATGCTAACTGTGTAAAATGTGATCTAGGGAGGGCTATTAAAGTGACACACAGATAGATGATAAAAGCAGTCATCCAAGCTGCCAGCATCCCTAACAACAAGAACAAGAATTTCTCCTTGCCCTGCCAAAGATGCTCCCTGCAGAACCCACCCCTGCTTTGCCCAGAATGTTCACCTATGTTTCCAAGATTATAGGTAATCACTGCAATCCTGACAAGTCACATGAATTTTCAGCTTTATGACAGGGGGAATAAGATGATGAAAAATAGTCAGTTCTTAAGATCTCTGTTCATCTAGGTTTTCTTCTTCCATGTCTACTTAGTTATTTAAAGATGCCTCACTCTCCCCAGAGAGTTATGCTGGAGTTGACAATGCCCCTTTTGTTCCGTTAGTGGTGTCAAATTTCAAGTTCTGAGGATTTTCTCCCATCATGTATATGCTTTCAAAGGTCACTGAATGGAATGCTAAGGAACAAAGCATGTGTGCATGTGCACGCGCACGCGCGCACACACACACAGAGAGAAAAACACATACACAGACGCACAGACACAGAGAGCTAGAGAGAGAGAGAGATGCACAAATGCACACTTCACAAAAGAACTATGCTCACACATTACTATACAGCTCCTCCAAGAAAAATGCTTGCAGATACAGCACACGTGTAAGCAAGCATATTAACTGAAAAGTTAAACCCGGAACAGCATGCAGGTCTCACACAATAAGCAGCTCTGCTACTGCCTGCCATGGAACACCCTGAAAAACAGCCCAAGTATCAATGACATTTTTACATGATTCTGAAAATGGCAAACTTTTTTCATTCCAGTTCTAACATTTAAACTGAAAGTCAGGTTGCCTCTTCAACCATAATCTGGTCAAGTAGAAAGCTTATAGAACCATGTGCAGTTGTGCACTGTTCTTCCCTGGGTTGTGTATGCATGTTCTGAGGACCATAGATAAAAACACCTCCAGTCTTTTCAACCTTTCTGTTGTGTGATGACTTTTAAGTAAGAAAACATGATACCCTATAAAAAGGATACAGTTTGAGCATTTTTTAACATCAGTGAATTATAGTGCATTCAAAACTTAATGGAGTCCATGTACAGTACTTCATAACCACATGGTAGCATTATACAGGAAAAATGAATGAATTCAGCGAAGAGGTGAAATATGTTGCCAAAAATCCCATTATGGAATAAAAATATAGCAGTGAGTAGAGTGGATTTTGGTTGTTGGAAAAAGGGGAGACTAATGAAGGACCTTGTATGTATGATATTGTGTGGATGTCTGGTTAATTTGTTTCTGGACACAATACAAAGTATTGGTGATATAACTGTCTCTCAGACTCTTCTTTTTTGTCCAGGTACATAGCAGGTGTTTTTACTGGAGGGAAGAAACATGGTCTTGACTAGCCACCCAGGTGTGGAATTCTTTGTCCCACCCAAATGGGATTGGCCCTCTCTCTGTATTCTCTCTCTTCTTATGATACCACCCTATAATGTTATTGTACTTTACTACTTAGATGCTAGTACCTAGTGCGGAAACACTAACAGGATGGGATATGAGCTTCATTAGCTTTTTTAAAAAAATAAAAATAAACGAGAATGTGGTATATAGGAAAGATTAAACCTGGATAGTATTTTCCAAGTGATAAGCCTCCCTGACAGAGGTTCATTGATTCAAGACTACTAAGGCAGTGCCCCCTGACTTTTAAAAGATAAGGTGAGTCAAACAAAAATCCAGCTGCCAAGAAACTAATGTATGTTCTGAACTGAACTTCCAGTTAAACCAAACTGTGAGAATTCACTGCAGAAATCCTGAAAGAAAAATATTAATAGGCTAGCAGTGTTTTCATACCTAGATTGGACAACCTGTTTTTCACACTTAGGCATAGGAACATTACAACAGTTTTTCCGGATCATTCAAAATGGCACACTCGTGGTTTTTATTGTTGAAAGTCCAAAGGGACCACACAGTGCACCCAAATGGTTCACAGGTATGATTCTGCTTCCTCCTAATCTTTTTTTGATGTAACCCTGTTCTCTGGCTGGCACAAGCGCTCTGATTTGCCCAGTGACATGATTTTGGCCATAGTAGTTGTCAGCACTCACGAATTTGCTTACTAAAGCATTGTTGCAACTGCCCATGTCTCTTGGGTAGCTAATGGAGAAAAATCAATTTTGCTCCCACAGCATAGCAAATTGTGATTCCTCTGGTCAGCCAAGTTAACACGTCAACATAAGTAGCAGTGGCCAAGAATAAATCCATATCATTTGTCATTTCTCTTGATAAAATTTAGAGCCAGTTTTTTAAAAAACTCAACAACTAGCACCTGCAAAAAGCTAAACCTCATTCCTACAGAAAAGTAACGTAGTCATTACTCTTGCTTTTTCTTTTTCTTTTTCTTTTTTTAGGAAAGTGAGACAGATGAATACGGACAGCTGAGAGACAGTAACTGCAGCTTGGTCTACTGCAAGGTATTAAAACAGAATGCAAAAAGATACCACAGTAGCAATATGAAAAATTATGGCTGGGGAAAAGATTCTGTTTTCCTTATTGCAACCAACCCATGACACATGAGAATTAGGCATTTTTTTAACTAGCTCGTGACATGAATTTGACGCTGTAAATATTCCATACAGGTTAAAGAAAGAAGTAATCTTAACTGCCAAGCTAAAAGACATATGGTGTTCACAATGCAGGAGGGGGACAGGAACGCTTACTGAACACGGGGGGGGGGGGGGAAGCAGTACTCACCCAGAATATTAGATTGAACAGGAACATCATGTATTTCAAACAACACAAACAGCCTCTTGCCATGCTGCACTTCTTAAATTCTAAGAGGAAAACAAAGGATAGATCCAGGTAAAAAACCACATATTTGCTGCTTTTGGGCGCACTGCATTTGTCACTTTTTACACCAGTTCCAGTTGCAGCTGTGTTGTGACTCTGTGTGCGTGACCCAGCAGTACCATAGAAAGCTCCGGCAGTGAAGCCTCGGCCAAACTGCCTGCCTGAGGTAGAAGGTTTCGCAAAGTCTGAGTCCTTGCTATCCAAAGATGGACTCCGGTGAATTGAGGAATCTTCGCTACTTGACTTCTCCATGGTCTCTCTTTGCACAGTTGCCAGGTTTAACGTCTAGCATCTCTCAGAATTCAGCACAAGCCCATGGCAACTTCGCCCTTCACGTGCAGCTGACTTCTTTCGGCTTCACCCCCTCTTTGGAGAACCAGGCAACCCAATGCAGACCTTTATTACGACATTCCCTGCATTGCCTTCGTTCCTTTTTTCTCCCCCTCCACCCTTATACCAGAGCAGCTTGTCCTATATGCATCAGTGGCTGGGATTTACATGCCAGTGTTTCATGCAGCAGCATTTCTCAGGCTGTCTTGCCAAATCAGTTACGCATAACTTAGCATTTTCTGCTAGCTGTGAAGTCCCTCCACCCAGCCCCTCCTCTTGTTTCAGGCGGTCCACAGCAGTCGATCTTGAGGCAGGGAAATAGTCCTTGTATCCATATCCAAAGGGTTTACAGATTTTGCAGTACACCTGGAAGAGACTCCGGGAGAGCCTATTCTCTCTCTCTCTCCTCTCTCTCTACTCTGGCTGCTTCTCTCTCGCGCACATTGCTTGCGTCTCCCCCTCCCTTCTTTTCAGCCCTTTGTTGTATCTCATTCAGTAACCAGCTAACGGGTCACCCTCTCGTTCAGCACAGCCCTGCTGCCAACGTGAGATCATCAAGAGCTGCATGCAACCTCTGGGCATTTCCCACAGAAATCCCTGCTCTGACTATATCAAGTCATATGTCCTCCCCCCCTTCTCTAAAGTCCCTCCCCTTCTGCTTTGCCTCCAGCCAATCAAACAAGGCTTTTAACACTCTCCCTCCACCCTCCATATATACACGCTGAATCCACCTCCTCCTCCATGACATGAGACCTTTAATAGGATTATCATTACTCTTTTGACTACACAAGTGCACAACAAGAAAATCACATTTAAATGTCAAGTACTGTTTGGCTGTTTATAAGCATGAAAGGCAATGGGGGCGATTGTGTTCCTATAATGTGAAGAACAACTGTAAGAAGCTGAAATTGGATACCAAGGCATTTGCCTGCCCACCTCCCAATTAAATGGACAGCTACTCTATACTTTTGGATTTCTTGAAGGTCGAAAGCAAGCGTCATAGGTCAGGCAACAGTTGTGTGTACCGAGGAACTCACAGACACAGTTCTCATTTGGTCATCATGTTCATTTCATGAAATCATCAGATGCGATGTACAGATATTTAAGCATCAGTTACGTGACTTACTTCTAGTATAACCACTAATAATGCTGACGACATCAAGCTCTAATTCTCTTTTTCATGAGTCCTGTGAGGTGCTAAACAACTGACCTAAATCTGGCTGAAGGCCAATTAACCAAGCTAAACTTTGAAAATACAAAGCCCTATAGATGGGTGATTCCTATGTCTCAGGACTGGTCATCCTAAGCAACTAAAACTCCACCTAACCTGTTTTAGATAAGGTTGCACATGATTAAATAAGCTGATAAATATCTTCAGAGTACCCTTATATTTGGCACTGCTGTTTGAGTCTTAGCAGGCTCAGTGGATAGGAGTTTCATGACTGTCTCATTAGGTTCGTCCACAAAGTCCTGTATTGGGCAGTCAGGCCACAGTGGTCTGTGTCCTGGTATCCTCCTAACTGGATTACTGAAATGCACCATTGATGGGGATGTCCATGAAGACATACCAGAGGTTTTAGCAAGTTCAGCACCATAACCAGTAAAGCCAGGTGGCATTAGATTATAGCCTAGAGCCTCTTTTGAAGTCAAACTAGCTGTCTGCTTGTTTTGGGGCCCAATTCAAGACGCTGGTGCTTCTTTGTAAAGACGTAAATTACTTGGAATATTATCTCCATGCCTACCTCTTCTTAGACAATTCTGTCTGCAACTCAAGCTAATCAGGGATGTCTCTTCTTCAAATACCTCAGGCATATAGTACTAGGTTTATTTCAATAGGGACAGAGCCTTCTCACTCGTGGAACCTAAATCTGCAGAAAGAGGGATAATGAAGCCCATATGGTGATGTAAAATTATATTAAATGTAAAAATAAACCCATTCTGTTTGGCAAGGCATTTCAATCAACTATATATGGGCAGAAAGTACAAAGGTAAACTGATTTTTTTTGCCTTAAGAACCCTATAATGAGGCAATCCAATATGAAACAAGAGATACCGCTGAAAGATATAACTCCTGGGTTAGTCAACTACTGGGGAAGAGGAAAGAACAGGTATTAAAAGTACAGTATATTGCCAAATAAGCAATTAGATTAAAGCTGAAAGGATGTCTAGTGGCTGACATGCAGAGAAGTGAAAGGACAGTCTGATGCTGCATAATACTTAAAATTGGAACATGAAATATGAGAAGTATGACTCAAAGTAAACTGGAAAGCTAGAAATGGAACATTTAAAAATCCAGCGCTGGATGTCAGTGGACAAATGTGGACTGGAATGAGACATTTTTAAACAAGCTACAAAGTTTTTTATTCTGGAAATCACAAACTTAGAAGAAATGCATTGGCAAGATGTAGCATAGCCAGTTAGGAGGCTGTAATGCAGAGTCTGATTAATATTATCATTCAGACTTTCTTTAAAAAAAAACTATTACCATAACTTTCATTCAAGTATATGTTCCAAATTAGAGATGGGCACGACTAGGGAAAATGACGTTTTCGAGTTGTCGTGTGTCGGAGGCAGCCCGATTCGGCTCGTTTCCATTTTTCGCGAAACTTCGCAAAAATTAGTCGGTTCGTTTTTTCGTTTTTTCATTTTCGTTAGTACTGGTTTTTTGGGGGGGGTAGCGGGCTCCTGGAGGCACCTCTGTGGGGTGGGTGCCTCCTCTGGCCCACTATAAAGGGAAAACGGGCTCCTGGAGGCACCCGTGGGTGCCTCCTATCCTCACCCACTAGGAAGGGGCAGCAGCAGGCTCCAAGAGACCCCTCAACATGGGGGTCTCCCCTCCTCACCTGCTGCTGCAAAATGGCATGCATAACCATATATGGATATGCATACCAGCCAGACAGTGAGACCTGGTCCACTGGTATGACCCTCCGTCAGGACTGGGTCACACCTGCCATGTCCCACAAAGAAGGGAATCGTACTTGCGTGTAGTGCAATGCAAGTAGATCTGGCTTAGGGTTAGGGTGGGTTAGTGCAAGGGCTAGGGTTAGGCTAATGATGGGTAAGGTTACGGTGGGCTATTGGGTTGCACCTCTGGGTGCCTCTCTGACCCACTAAGAAGACAGTCTGTGACGTATGGGTAAGGAGTCAAGGATTAGGGTTAGGGGGTTAGGGGACTAGGGCAGGTTTTAGGGGGCTTTTTGGCACATCCCAGAAGTCTCAGTGGCCAAGTGGCCATGCGATTGGTGGGATGGCTCCAAAAATTTGCATGGTCGTCCACTCCCACATGGCTGGCCAGGCCACTGGGCCAGCCCATCATTGCGCACTGCGCAGGTGTAAATAAAATAAAATAAAATAAAATCAATGGAGGACAGAGGAGGAGAGGAGAGACATTTTGTTGCAAGAAAAAACCCACTGCTACTGTGAAAAATCTGGCAGTTTATAAATTTCCGCGTGTTTCTGTTGTGCTTGTGTGTTTTTGGACCACGATTTCAAAAACAATATTGCGTTTGCCGCCCCATTTTGGATCCCCCGCCCGCACCGCATGGCATGGCGAGTCCGGCTGCCCAGGACGGGGGGGAGGCGGGACCCCCCCTCCAGACCAGAAACCCCCCCTCCGGTAGGTGCCCTGCGCCCTTAGTCAAGCAGGCATTTTTCCGCCTGCTTTTTGGCCCGGGAATGGGTGGGGGGAGAGTTTAAAAGTTTTTTCCTGTGCCGTCCGTGCCGCTTGCTTGCGCTTTAATTGCGGCAGCCGGCGGTGAGACTGGGCTTTTTGCTGGCTGCGAGCCTGCGGCGAGTCCCACCAGAGCAGCCCAGGAGGGAGGATGGGGGGGAGGCCGGGGACCTCCAGAAACAACCCCTATGGTAGGTGCCCTGAGGCACAGCAGGCATTTTTCCGCCTGCTTTTTGGCCGGGAACCGGGTTTTTTAACTTTTAAAAACTTTTTTTCTGTGCCGCTTGGCATCGCGCGATCGCGCGATGCAACTAACGAGCACGACAAATCAGACCAAAATTGTTCGTTCGTTGGTTCGAGCTCGAAGTCTGGCGGAGTAATTCCCGTTACCGTTTCCGTAGAGTAACGGAACCGAGTAACGGAAACGGAAACGGGAATACCGCTAAGTCGTGCCCATCTCTATTCCAAATAGAAATGCTGAAGAGGGAACTGAAAGCTTTGGTGCAAGCATTCTAGAAGACACTGATCACATACCACAACTAGACATGGTGATAACAACAAGTGACTATAATGCAAAAGATGAAAGACCAAATGTTGTTGGAGATTTTGGTATAGGAGTCAAAAACAAACCAGGAAAGTGACACAGAGAGATCTATGAAGCCAACTACCTGTTTACTGCACATATATGATTCATGCATCCAAATGGATAATATATGTGGACATCACCAGATCACTACTACAGAAATCAAATAAACTATATTAGAAATAGGAGATATAGAAGCCATATTCTCTCCACCAGAACAAGACCAGTAACAAATTGTGGTACTATTGCTTACTATTGTGGTCAGTTGTTATTCCTGATGTTTTTACTCTGTGTTTAATCTTCCTTTTGATTTTGTTTCACTATTTTTAGCTGTTCTACATATGTTTTGAGGTTAGGATGTTTATTTATTTTATTAATTCAGTTTGCATACCAGCTATCTGAAAGAAGACACTCTGGGCCATTCACAACATAGAACAGATTGGTACAATGTACAATGATACAAGAGCATAATAAAATACAAGAGATAATACAAATAAAAACATAAATTGGCATCATTCATAAAATGAAAAGTAAATAAGATGTGCTAAGATGTTTTACTTATTGTTCCTGGTTTTATTATTTGAATTGTACAGTTAATTTCTATGTTAAAGATATTTTGATTTTTGATACTTATGCTTCTCTCTTTTTTTGTTTTCTTGTTTGTATTTTATTTTGTGAGTACACCACCCAGAGTGGTTTTCGGGCCAGATGGTTCATGACGTATAGACATCAAATAAATAAATAAATGCTAACCGTAAACTAGAAAAACATAAAATTAAAAGTGCAGCTAAAAAAGAACATGAAAAGTACCACCGTGTTGAAATATAACTTAAATAACATTTATCATGAATATAAAGCTCATATAAAGAATATATTTGCATAAGTAAGCTTAATTAGTCATCAACCAAAAAAACCATAGAGGGAAACCAAGGATATTATCAAGGTATACAGGAAGACTTGACTTGTGGCAAAAAGAAAAGAAAAGCCTCAATCTATGATGGAACAAACACTTACAATTGTTAAGGGCAGACAAAAACCAAAAGTAAAACGTGAAAGAAGTAGAGTCAGAATCCTGACTGAAACTTATCAGCGATTATGATATAGGATGAAGACAATTATTACAATGACAAGTGCAACGGGATAGAAGAGAACAAGAAAAGAGGGAAAGCAAGAGTTTTCTTCTACAAGATCCACAAAATCAAAGGGAAATTTAAATTTAGATTAGGGATGCTGAAAGACCAACAGGAGAACATAATATGTGACCAGGATAGAATAAAGAAAAGGTGAAAACAATTGGTTGGAAAAATAGCAATAATTTAACATCTGCAGATGACACCATATTACTGGCAGAAAGAAGCAATGACTTGAAATAACTTTTAAGGAAAAGTGGGGGACCACTGTACCACTGTACAGCTGAACATTAAGAGGTCATAGATCATGATTATACTAGAACTATACAACTTTAATGTTGACAATTAGGACATTTAAACTGTTCAGGACTTTGTATACCCTGGTTCACTCATCAACCCACAGGGAGAATGCAGCCAAGAAATCAGAAGAAGAGTGAGACTTGGAAGGGCAGCAATGAAGGAATCAGAAATGTTCAAGTATAAGACTGTTTTACTGGAGGCCAAAACCAGGATGATCTACACTCTTGTATTCCCAATCATTAGGTTAAGTCATGAAAGCTAGATAGAAAAGAAAGCTGACAGGGAAAAAATGATTTGTTTGAAATATGGTGCTGGAGAGCAACTTTGCTGATACCTGGGACTACCAGAAAAATGAACAAGTGTGTCATAGAGCAAATCAAGCTTGAATGATCTTTGGAGGCAAACAATGATAAACCTGGGGCTATTGCCTCAATGTGACTTACAAGAAAAGAAAAGAATGCTGGGAAAGGCTGAAGGCAGCAGGAAAAGAGGAAGACCAAATATAAGTTGGAGTGACTCCTTAAAGGAAGCCACAGCCTTATGTTTATAAGAGCTTAGAAGGCCTGTTGGGGACAATTTGGAGGTCACTTGCTCATAGGGTTGCCTGTCAGAGGCAACATGACAGCATGTGACAACCATCACAATGTTAATTCTGTTGCTTTTCTAAGGCTGGATATTTTTTTTTAGTTCTGTTTTTAATAATATGACACAACACCTGGCATGCGTAATGATGGAAAATGGCTTTGAAATGCCTTCTGGAAAGGGAAGAAAACCTTCCACCACAACACAGAGTCATTGTTACTCCAGAGCCCAATTCTAGTTTTAAGATCGCACAATCTAATTCTATAAGCTCTTATTGTTCCCAGGGTTCCCCTGAAAAATAACACACACCCACAATTACTTTATGGGGAGGGAAATTCTATTTGGGGAAATAACAGCCGGGGAAGGAAGGTTTAAGCCTCTTCTCACAGTGTACAAACCACAAATTCAGACCTCTATGGTTTTTAAGTTTAGTGTGGGAAAAGACCTCCACACACATGCCTTTTTTTCTTTCTGGATCTCCTGCTATTCATTAAATGCTATTACTCTTCCATTTTTGTGATTTCCCTGAGGTGAATGGGAGGAGAGATACGGCAGTGGGTTGCTGCTTGATAATGTGAATCAAGTCTGTCAGAGGGGAAGAGCAAGGAGATCTACTGAGAACCGTCTGCAGCAAAATCATGGGGTGCAGGTGATGGATTAGATGCACAGACTGCAAGGCGATCCATGGGCCAAAAGAAGCCCTTAGTTGTGCCGTACAGAAGCCAGGTTCTAGTGCTTTTTCTTTTGCTTCTTCGTGTATGCCTGTATTTGGAAAAGCTCCCCAACTAGCATCAAATCATACCAGATTCAGCTTGCAGGTTAAGTTTAACTGGTTCTCCCCAAGCAAGGCTGCTTCTACAACTGGTTCCTGTGGTTAGGTTTCGGAGCTTAGAGAGGGCAAATGTTCTATAGTGGTCTGCCATGACTGGACAGTTAGGGAACGGCTCTGTGGTGTCCATGGTGTTTCTTGAAGTCTGACAGTCAGATGGTTGTTGTCTAACTTCTCTTAAATGCTGCCAATGTTGGAGTGCTAACCACCACCTCCTGAGATAGTTGGTTCCACTGCTGTACTATTCTAACAGCTAGGATGTGTTCCTGATATTCAACTGCTATCTGGCTTCATGCAACTTGAGCCCTTCAATCTGGGAATGAGTGAGAATAGCTCCTGCCTCTCCTCCGTATGACAGGATTTCAAATACAGTGGCACCTTGGCTTAAGCAATTACCGTATATACTAGAATATGAATCGAGTTTTTCAGCCCTTGTTTTGGGCTGAAAAAAAAGCCCCTCAACTTATATTCAGGTGGAGAAGCCATCGGTGCATGCTTTGGGAGAGAAAAAAAGTTTTACAAACCCGCCCCTTCTCTCTCCCCCGCCCCATTGGAAGAAGAGGTGGAGGAGGAGGAAGAAGAAGAAGAGGAGGAGGAGGAGGAGGAGGAGGAACTGCCGTGGCAGCAGCAACAGCAACAGCCGTCACTAGCACCGGCTTGGGGAAGGCAGCGGAGGGAAATATTGACTCTGGTTATACTCAAGTCAATCAATTTCTCCACTTTTTAAAGGAAAAATTAGGGGCCTCGACATACTCGGGTCAACTTATACTCGAGTACATATGGTAATTTGTTCTTCAGCTGTTTCGTATTGAAAAAAAAATTGTAAACTGAAACACGGTTTCCCATAGGAATGCATTAAAAGCAATTAATCCATTGCAGAGGTCAGAAAAAAAGGCAAATCAGGGCATTCCATTTAAAATTTTTCTTAAACTGAGGCATGCCCATTATTTTCGTCATGCAAACATCATGCATCAACTTTTAATGCCTTATAAAAATGTAAACCGGGGCAATCCATTGTAAAGAATTCTTAAACCAAGGCTTCCCCATTTCCAATAATTTCTTTTCTTAAACCGATTTTTTTTTCTTAACCAAGGCATTCTTAAACCGAGGTACCACTGCATTTGAAAAGTGCTATCATATCTCCCCTCAGTCTTCTTTTCTCTAGGCTAAACCATGCCCACTTCTTTCAATTTCTCCTCATAGGGCTTGGTGTTCAGTCCCCTGATCATCTTTGTTGCCCTCCTCTGAGTATATTCCAGTCTGTTGGCATCTTTCTTAATGTGTGGAGTCCAGAACTGGACACAGTGCTCAAGAGGAGGCCTGACTAGTGCCAAATAGAGACAGACTAGTACCTCACAAGACCTGGAAAATATACCTCTGCTAATGCAGCCTAAAATAGTGTGGGCCTTTTTTGAAGCTACATCACACTGTGGGCTCATATTCCACTTGTGAGCTACCACGATTCCAATATCCTTCTTGCTTGTATTGTTACTGAGCCAAGTATTCTCCATCTTGTAACTGTGAATTCCGCCCCCCCCCCAGGTGCAGAACTTTGAACTTATCCCTGTTAAATGCCATTCTGTTGTTTTTAGCCCTGTCCTAAAGCCTACTTAGATAGTTTTGAATTTTATTTCTATCTTCCAGGGTATCCAATTTTGTGTCATCTGCAAATCTGATTAGTGGTCCCTTCAGTTCCTCATCCAATAAAAATATTGAAGAGTGCCAGGCCCAGGACAGAGCCCTAGGGTACTCTGCTTGTTACTTCCTTCATGTTTGAGAAGGAGCCATTGATAAGCATTCTCTTGTCGCCTGTATCCAACTGTATATCCACCTAACAGTTGTTCTATCCAGCCCACACATGTGGGATGGACAGTCTTAGAGCTCGTTCTCCTTTGTTTCTAACCAGACCATGTTTCGGCCCACCAAGGTTAATAATGGGCCTGCATCTTCCCCTTTCTCTTGCCAGGGTTTCTGTCTCTTACTTCCCAAACACATGCACTCTGCAGTCAACTACTACAAATAGCTGGGATCATTGTCTCTCTTGTTGTCTGTCCAGGTCCCTCCCTTTGACTACTTGGCAAAACAGCCTTCTCCTTCCTGTGTAGGTGGAGGGTACATACAGGGGCCCAGGAGAGCTGTCTGTACCCTCTGTGTATGGGGAGGGTACACACAGAAAACAAAAGTATGCACTGAAGTCAGGTCACTGATATTGATAATTCAGTGAATTTTTCTCTGTGAGAGTGCCTGCATGTAATATGTGAGTGTTACCGCTAGCATGCTGACAGCTGGCAAGGACACTGAGGACATGTCTGTCATTTTTTAAATACTTTGGCTGAAATCCAGTAGTAAGTCACATAGGAAGCCCACTGAAATAATAGGAACTTACACAGGAGTTGACTCACTAAATCCCCAAGATTCAATGGGCCTACTCGAGGTGCAATTTATTGCTAGATTCTAGCTTTTGTGTTGTGTGTTACCCCTTTTTCTATTGGTCTGGACAAACTCAGAGGGATGGCTGTTCTCCCAGTATCACAGAAGCATCTCTTCCCCTACACACATCCTGCCTGCACAACTGGCAGACACAAGGGTTTGCTTTGCTCATCACTGAACTGAACAAACAGAGGAATATAGTGCAACACTATCTCTCAATTCATTTGCAAAAACTCTCCTGAGGCAATCTTCAGAAAGGTTAGGATGTCAGTCTGTTTCTGCACCAAAACAAACAAACAAAAATGCATATCCCAAATTACTGTGGCACTTCTGCAATGAGGACAGATATTTCAGTGGAAACCTTTGTAAACTACAATCCACTTCTTCAGAGACATAAAACACAACCTCAAGCCGCCTTGGGTCCTTTTCCAAGGAGAAAGGTGGGGTAAAAATACTCTAAAATAAATAAATAAATGTTTAAATACAGTTTTTATGATTGGGGAAACCAACCTCAAGTAAAGGAGGGTAGGGATTTTTCACTCTTAGTCCCTTGCTATCTCAGTATTTCTACCAGTTTCTTCATGAGATTATCACAACCCACATAAGGAAAAAGACTATCACAACCCACATAAGGAATAAGCGGCATAGCAGGCACTACCCATGGCAGCTCACCATGTGAACAGATATTCTATTGCTGTGTTGACTAAGCGTTAAAGGAGCAGGAGTGTACTAGGCCTGACTGACTCCACCATCATTTTCACTGTCTTATGTCAGTGTTTTTCCTTCTGGACCTATGAACATTGGACCTATGAAGATATAGCTTTATGACATTCAATACTGGACCACTTTCAGCTTTCAAACAGCCAAAACTTATTTTGGGAAAATCCTAAAAAACTATTTGCATTAACTTTGATTTTTGACTTCTCTTTCTTTCCCAGTGGGGAACAGAGTTTCCTCCTTGAACCAAAAATGGGTTTTCATCATTATATTCCCATTATCCAAAGGGTTTAGGTCCATTAATGTCTGCTGTGATGGACCTGGCAGCATGGGCATCTGTCCTCCACCCAAAGACTCTCCTCTTGATAAGGCCTGTTCTACATTCTCCCAGAGCCCAGGGATCTGATCCTCTCCACCAGGTTCTTTCTCTATTCTTTCTCTCTAAATTTTCTACCCCACTCTCTAGCTTCTTTCTCACTCCAACTGGACGTCTTTTGTAGGGTCACCTCTCTCCTTCTAGCTCTGCTTCTTCCCTGGGCGTCATCAATCTCTCCCACTTATTTATTT
Source organism: Phrynocephalus versicolor (assembly GCA_023846285.1). Lineage (NCBI taxonomy): Eukaryota > Metazoa > Chordata > Lepidosauria > Squamata > Agamidae > Phrynocephalus > Phrynocephalus versicolor. Next base: position 7,038,705 of record JAHTLZ010000274.1, on the reverse strand, counting down.
GTCCATAGATTCTCTAACTAGATCCATTCCGAGCCAGGAGGAGGGATCTTCTTCTCTCTTTTTCTGGTCTCAACTTCCCCAGATTTCAGCACCCTCTCTCCTGAACCTCCTTCTTCATCTATTGTCCCCTTTGCACATTTCTTGTTGTGTGTTGTGTCATTTGAGTCATGACCGACCCTTTGTGACCCCATGTCCATGGAGCTTTCTTGGCAGGAATGCTGGAGCTGTTTGCCAGTTCCTACTCCAGGCGCCTACAGCACCTGGTATTCCCTAGTGGTCTCCCATCCGAGTACTAACCAGGGCCGACCCTGCTTAGCTTCCAAAATCAGGGAAGATCGGATGTGCTTAGGTCTCCCCTTTATCATCTATTCCTGCCCAAGTACCTCACTTTCTCTTCCCGTTTGCTTTTCCAACTGCTCCCTTACTTCTTCCACTATGTTCCCTGTCTCTTCTACTACTACCCCAGCAGATGTCAGCTCCTTTCCTCTCGACCTAGCCCAGTGTTGGCGAACCTATGGCACAGGTGCCTAAGGTGGCACTCAGAGCTCTTTCTGTGGGCACCCGATATCGCCCCTTCACAGCCACCTGTATTCAGGCTAAATTGCTGCATTGGCACTTTGCAAAAAATTAGTGGGTTCTGAATCACAGTTTGAGCACTATGTCTCTAAAAGGTTCGCCATCACTGACCTAGGCCCTTCTATTCATGGGTCATTTCTCTTCTCCCCTTTCTCCTGCAGAATGGACAACACTCAGGTGGGAATCACCTTGGTGTCACCCCTCAACTTACATCCTCCCAATCTGATTGTCTTCTTCCTTACCCTAAACACACAGAAGCTAATGGGAAAGATGAAGGAGCGCTGATAGAGCTCCATGGGTTAGTGTGGTTGGATGTAGCGGGAGGCCAGATGTTCAAATTCTTATTGTGCCTCCCAGAAAAGGGGCCAGAAGAGATTGCCTGGAATTTATGTAGCTGATCAAGTTATGCACTGACTTGGACAAGCTGCATGGTTCCAAATGGTCATCGAAGGAGGGACTAGTAAACACTTTTCAAGCACTTTCTATTGAGGCAACCACAGTGAGTTGGCAATAACCTGATGACATATCACTAAAGAAATGAATAGAGGATAACGTGATGTAGGGCATAGTCTTCACAAATAATTGATCCTATCCTCATAATTATGAACCTTGATTTCTGGAATCCAAAATCATCATCATCATCATCATCATCATCATGTAGCCATCTTAATCACCAACATCTTAGAACTGCATTGCTGGAATGGACCCATTGGATCATCAAGTTCAGCCCCCGGCAAGAAAATACAGTGGGGAAATGAACTCTGAACCTCTGGATCCACAGCCAGATACCTAAACCATTATGCTATCCAGCAGTTCTTATCCTGCTCTTATATTGTATGAAATCAGTATTTGTGATTTGTGTTGCCTTTACGATGTTTTATGTATCCTATACACATATGTTGGGCACAATTAAAAATGTTGGTTTCAACCTATAAAAAGCTAAATGGCCTGGGTCCAAACTACCTCAAAGATTTAATCTCACAGTATGAGCTGGCCCGGGTGCTAAGGTCATCAGGACTTTGGAACTCCCTCCCACTGGAGGCCAGGACTGCCCTATCTTTGCTGTCTTTCTGGAAGCAAGCAAAGACCTTTCTCTTCAGGCAAGCTTTCCCTGAATGAATGATTACCTATTATGTGACATATAGATGGATTACTATGCATTATTGCTTAGATTGAAGTCATAATAATACCTTCATTTCCATTTTAGTTTCCATCTCTCATAATGGATTCCCCCCCTTTTAATTGTTTGCATGCTGTTATTACCTTAAATACTGCCTTTTAATGTTGTAAGATGCCTCTTCAAATTCTTTGTTCTTAAACTTGAACATGTCATAACTGTACTGGGTTGTATATTCTCCTTCAGTATCGTAAGCGGGTGGGGTAAGGAGAAAGGTGGGGTAAAAATATTCAAAATAAAATAAAATATGTGTAAAAAGCTTTATTTTATAAAGCAAAACAAAGTATAATCACGTGAAAACTCTTCATAGATAATAGTTAGTAGGTCTTCTCTTCATAATGTTAATCATTCTCTGTGTAGAGGGTAACAAAATAATGCAGGCAAGAGAAATTGAGTACCCAGCTTGCTGGGGGGTGGGGGGCAATGTGTAGCCTGCATAATTGAACTGTAAACTGCCCAGAGACTACTCGAGGTGGTATGGGGCAGTATATAAGCAGAACACTTTGCTTTTTGCTTTTGTTATTTAACTTTACAGTGCTTTTATTGGAATGTGCAAATTGTTTGGTTTAACATGGTATCCTTATTGCTGCTTTTGTGAGCCAATAGGGCACATTAGGCCATAAAGGGGAGGGGGCTAAATAAATGAGCAAACACATAAACATATTTTTTTAAATAAAAACAAAATGTGTCTACAGTTTCAGAAAAATATTATGCTCCAGCTATCAAAGGTTTGGAGAACAATACCTTAAAGACGTCACGTTGTTTGCAAGCTATCCTCAACATTTTAACTGCTGTATGAATATGAACTTTAGACATACATTTCATCTCAGCTGTCTTCAAGGTATACTCTTTTTATTTTAAGCACAAGACCATGAAAGATATCTCCTAAGTCCATATTTGGATATGAGGCAGCTTTGGGAGATCCAGAATGTTTAAAATCTACACAGGTATCTAAATATGGATTTTTAAAGCTTCTGAACTTGTTGTAGGGGGAACTTGGACAAGGCATCTTAATAATGTTCATGCATCTTTCACGGTGCATTTCAGATAATGGCTCTATGATATTTATTTTACTTTCAGAAAACTTCACTGTACTGAATTTGACCTTTCCAACAGTGGTTAGCACACTCTGAAAAGGTACAGCAACTTACTCTCTGCAAATCCACATATAAATGTTACAGTTTCCCAAAGGTCCACTTATTGAATTCTAGCAAAAGACCATTATTATTGAGGATGAGGAAGTAGTCAGGGAAATTGATTGTAATAACCTCTTTCCAGTGAACTGCATGTTCTATGCACGTAATTAGAGATGGGCACAAAATGCCTAACTGGTGATTTGTTTCATTATTTGTTTTGTTTTTCTTTGTTTTGTATCGTTTAAAACAAAATTATTTTTTAAAAAAAACCATTTATTTTTTGGTCATTTTTTGTTTTTAATTTTTATTAAAATAATTCAGTTTTTTTATTTTTTATTTATTTTTATTGTTTTTTTCAATTACAGCTCCGACCAGCTGGCCCGCTGGCCAGGTCGGCGCATTTTTACAAATTTTAAATTTTTATTTTTTTATTACAGTGCCAACCAGCTGGCCCGCACAGTTTTTAATTTAATTTTAATTTTTTTTCTTACAGTGCCAACCAGCTGGCCCATCGGCCGAGTCAGCGTGTTTTTTAATCTTTTAATATTTATTTATTTATTTATTTATTTATTATTTTAAATAAATGGCCCGTGGGCTGGGTCGTCACATAATATTTATTTATTTATTTATTTATTTATATTACAGTGCTGACCAGCTGGCCCACGGACCAGGTCAATGTGTTTTTTATTTTTATTTTTTTTATTACAGTGCTGACCAGCTGGCCCCTGGGCTGGGTAGGTGAGGTTTTTTATTTTTTTAAAAAAATTTTCCTACAGCGCCAACCAGCTGGCCCCTGGGACGGGTCGATGCTATGGTTTTATTTATTTTTTTACTTATCACGCCGACCAGCTGGCCCACAGGCTGGGTTGGCGTGCTTTTAATTTTTTTTATTCCACCACCTGTTCGCCCCCGATCGGGTGGGGGAAAGGGCGGGCTTTTAAAACTTTTTCCCCCGCTGAAGCCCCACACTACAGCTGATCAGCGGTGACTTCGGCGGGGGGGGGGAAGCATGCGGTTTCCCCCATGTTGGGGGAGGGAACCACCGGCTTTTCCCCATAGGATTGCATTGCTTGAATGCATTCCTATGGGAAAATGAAAAACGAAGCAAACAAAACGAAATTTCCATTTCGTTTCCTTTTTCTTTGATGGGTCTGTTATTCATTTTGTTCTGTACCAAAACAAATAACGAATAATGAAACAAAAATTCATTTCATGCCCATCTCTACACGCAATGCATCCTTGTGGTGCTGCCTGTGTTGTCTTTAGGCCCTTTTGGCTGCAGCAAGCATACAAAATAGGCTGCAGGGACAAAGCACCCAATATCTTCCCACACTCTCTTCATCATCCCTCCTCCACATATATTGTCTACAGTGAGTCAAAACAGTGAGAACCAAAACTAGAACAAAGTTTTTTCCCATCTCAAATGAGACATGAACAGTTATCTGAAAGTCTCTGTTGAATCTAAACCTGATGTGAAAGAGTTTTCAAAGAAGTAGCCACATTAAGTCTATGCAAACATATTAGGAAAAAAGAAAATTAAAAAATACAGCAAACCAAAAAGTAAGGGCAACTTAAAGACAGCATGAGTTGTTGCAGGCAAATCCACCAAATATGTCTGACAAAGCAGATTTATCTGCAAAAGCTAACAGTGAAATATAAAGGTTAGTCTTTAGGGTGCGTTGACATTTTTCTCCCTCATTTTTACATTTTGTTTCTCTCTGGATACAAACGGAAAGAGGTGTAGTGTGCCATGAAAAATAGAAAAGGTCCCATTTAGTGACTCCACCAGAAGCAGAATAAAATGAAACCAGTATCTGTGAGGATTTATGATACCATTGCTTACTTAGTGAGATTCTGCAGGTGGATGATATACCCTGCATATACCTTCCATCAATGAATCAGCTGCCTAGATAAAACCAGTATCTAGATAAAATCAGTATCTTGTTAGGGCTCCAGACAGGACCAAGTGGACAGACAGGTTCCTAGTTTAGACTGCCCTAGCCTAGGCCCCACCCCCACCCCAAAATAACCATGAGTAAGCCAAGCAGGTTCTGTGGAACTCAGGCAAACTGAAAGACCTCTTCTCACAGTCCCACTGATGAGTAGAAACCATATTGTCTCTCACTAGGGACAGGACTCCACTTCCAAAGAGGCTTTGAGATGCCTGATTCTCAATGTGATGAAAATGTTTTAAATGATACTGCCAAGTAGGCATTGCAGATGACACATTCAAAACACAAGCACTCATGGATTTCTCATGCCATTGTGCTTGCACTGCAACATTGTCCAAATGCTGCCCAAATTAACTGATCACCAAAGCCCACACAAGTGACAGGGTCACCCATGGCCAGTATACTGCAAATGGCCATTAACCTATGCAGCGCACCAAGGCCCAAACTCAGCGAAAGAAGGTGGTACACTGCATGAGCCATAGCCCGATTATACTTGTTCCTTGCAATAGTTCCTAAGATAATACCACAAAGGAGAGGTGGCTAGTTATGTGTGGTTTTCCTTTGGCTTGCAGGACCTCTTTCCTGGCAAGCACAGACATATCTCCAACAACCTGAAATTATTGTATGGTGTCTAACACAATGATAGCCAAAATCTAAACAGTGGTGGATGGGGAGAGTAGTGTTGCTTCTTCTCTTGCCTCTGGGCACATCATTAAGAAGTAATGTTATTATTGTTATTTGCTGCTTTTTCAGTGTGAACACACAGAGAAGACTGCTCAGTAGACATTGTTCAGTATTCAGTCAAGGCTGGATGAATGTAGGGAGAAATAATTTGTATTTTTCCAGCTGCACCCTCAGGGACAATAACAGCCAATGTGACAGCCCCGTGAGAGATTCCTTATTGCCACAAAGTATAATCTGCCATGCCCTCGGCCTTAATGGCCTAGAAAACACCAAGCTTAAGGTATTTTCTTTTAAAGAACGGCCCCAGTGAGTCACAAATGGGCTTACTTACTGGAGATAGGTGAATAAATGGGGATAGTTTACAGCAGGCATTTCTACCCTCGTGTACTGGAGACAAATAAAGAAGCCAGACCTACTATAACATTGAGACTCAAAGTCATGATTCAGCAAATGGCATCCACAAACTATGATCTTCTTTCTGTGATTATTTTATGCAGTCTGCAAATGAATACACACACAAAGACAATAGTCTGCTCCTCCTACCAGTCATCCAAAAACTTTATTCCATACTAGTAAGATAAAATATTATCTGCATAAACATTTATCTCTGTGTCCAGTCTGCTGCAGCCAACATGAGATAAATTTGTCAGGCATAAATCAAGCACAACATGACATAGACACTGTTTTATTACTATGTATCTGTGAAAATTTACTGACCAATGCAAATCCAATACATTGAAATAGTCCACAGAGGACAGACAGAGGCATCCCATAAAACTTCCCTTTTCTCTCCATAAAAAATCACACAGTTTTTAATCCTGCTACCCCCAAAACCTAACCAAAACATTTTGCTTGACTAAAACAAAGTAGCAGATCCACACCCAACTAGTCAAGGCATGCGCTATGCAGACCACATCCAACTATATCTCTTCTTTCCATCAAAAACCAAGAAAACTAGCTTAATTCCAAGCCAGTGTCTCCCCTAGTGCCCTGGGCTATTTTCTTCCCTACAGATCGAGAATTGGTGTGGAAACAGAAGTGAGACAGATGGCTGCTTTATCTCCTACCAGATAGAAGTTTTATGCTCCCATAAAACTCATAAAAAGCCATGCCGGCCACATGGCCATGGACTTCCACAACACTGGCTCTTCGACTTGAATATGGAGATGAGCACCGCCCCTAGAGTTGGACACGACTAGCACACATGTGTGGGGGTGGAACCTTTACCTTACTCTCATAATATGGACTGAAGGGTTTATGCCCCCCTCTCTCAATCCAACCCCATATATATTAAAAGTACTGTAGTAGTAGTAGTAGTAGTAGTAGTAGTAGTAGTAGTAGTAGTAGTAGTAGTAGTAGTA
>JAHTLZ010000274.1:7001842-7023946 GCA_023846285.1 Phrynocephalus versicolor | reverse complement strand
GATCCCATGGGTGCTCCTTCTATCTGTTTGTATCTTTGTCCATTGTGGATGAAGTATGTGTTGGTTAGGCAGTGGTTGGTCAGATCTAGGATGTGCTTGGGGGGGTTGTATTTGTTGTGGATAGCTGTCAAGGCTTCTTGAATGGGCACTTGTGTGAAGAGCGAAACAACATCGAAGCTCACGAGTAGGCTCTCAACCTTTCTGATCTACTCGTGAGCTTCGATGTTGTTTCGCTCTTCACACATACTTCAGATAGAAGGAGCACCCATGGGATCACCCCTCTCACCGGTCATCGCAAACCTATATATGGAACACTTTGAAACCAACGCGTTACAGAAGTCCGAACATAAACCCAAACTCTGGCTCAGATATGTTGACGACACCTTTGTTATTTGGCCACACGGGAAAGACAAACTGAACAACTTCCTCACACATCTCAACAGCCTACACCCCAAAATACAATTCACTATGGAAATAGAAGCCAACAACCAACTTCCCTTCCTGGACGTCCTAATCTACAAAAAATCCGACGGCTCCCTAGGACATACCATCTACCAGAAAAAAACACATACAAACCGCTACTTAAATGCACAATCACACCACCACCCTGCACAGATCAACTCCGTAGCAAAAACCCTCATCTCCAGAACCAAACGCCTCGCTGACAAAGACCACCTAAAAACTGAATTACACACTCTCTCGAATGTTTTAATTGCAAACGGATTCCAAAAAAACACCATCACCAAACTAATCCAAAAGGAAACACCCCCCAAGAACCAAGAAACAGAAGAGAACAACGGCACTGCCCTCCTCCCTTACATCAAAGGCACCACAGACAAAATCAGCAAAATTCTCCACAAACACAATATCAAGACAGCCTTTTGCACCGACCAAAAAATAGCCAACATTTTAAGAAACCCCAAAGACAAGATTGAGCTAGAACACCAAGGAGTCTACGAAATACCATGCAAAGTCTGCCCAGCCACATACATCGGACAGAAAAACAGGAGAATAAGCGCACGCATCGCAGAACACAAGAACGCAGTCAAAAAAGAAGAAAGATCTTCCTCTCTCTTCCAGCACATAAAAACAACAGGTCATGAAATTGATTTTGAAAGAACCAAACTCATCTCCAAAACTGAACACTTCAACAGTCGTATAATCATGGAAGCCATTGAAATAGAGAAACACCCAAACAACATGAATAAACGTGATGACACCTCCCGCTTGCCTGACATCTGGAAACTAGCCCTGGTCAACAGACGAGCCTCTGTCACAAAGACCGACACCAGGTCCAAGAGGACACAAGATGCCACCACCTTCCATCCACACCAAACACAAACCCAGACCCTTCCCACAGATGAAACGAAACCACCATCCAATAACAAGACCACGACTGCACCATCTACTGCTGCACCCCACTCCCGTCACCACATGGAGCACACCTACACACCCCAAAAAAACATTGGGAGACCACAGACACGTAGCCAGACTAAAATGAATTCACAAGACACAGGACCCCACTCCACCAAAGCCCAGGATGCTGCCAGAACGCCCATCACCAAGGTCGTTAAGAAACAAAAGGCTGATAGACACACATCCAGCACCTCACCCACACAGGATGTCTCTAAACAGCCATCTAACCCACCAGCAGTTAATCCCTTAACGATCGCCTCAGCCACACAGCAGATCACAAAAGAACAAACGAACCTACAATCAGCAACAGAGCAAGCAAACCACACCCCCCCAGCAGTATTTATAGAAGGACTTCAACTGAGATCACGCTTTGCTTCAAGAAGAAAGAAGCCAGAGCACCAGCCTGAAGATGACGAGTGAGACCTCGTCGAAACGTCGCCAAAACAACCAGATTTCTACACGGGAAGAAACCCGAATCCACCCTAACATGCATACCTATACCCGTGAAAATCTACGAAAACAAATATATAATATATATATATATAAAATTGGGGGATGGAAGAGGCAGCACTAGCACTCAACAGCAATAAAGAGACTTTACTGCTTTACCTCAGCAAGGCAGCCACAGAGGCTGAATTACTTAGGGTTGCAAACTTGCTTTGCATGTGAAAACGGCAAAAGCAAATTAACCAAGATACAGCTAAAAGCAGGTATTTCCCGATAAGGCTTCTAGACTAGTGTACATTGACTTTAGGATGAACAATTTTCCTCTGCCTTTCAAGCACTTGATCCGAGTGTATAAAAGTCTTCTGACTGATACTGCTTGATAAAATTTATCTAAATTAGCTAAAAAATAGGCATAGTATCAAAGTAGTATCAAAACTAGTGCTCATGGAATCATGGGAGGTCTCCCATATGCAGATTATGTAGGCAGGAATGGTAGCTCTTGCAGCCTATTGAACCAGCTCACAGTCAACACATGAAGGAAGACTGATATTTTGGACTACGACTTCCACAGTCCTTTGCCACTGGCAATACAGGCTTGGGATTCTGGGAGCTGTGGTCAAAACACCACGGCACACCCTTCTGCAGCGTCCCTCTCCTCTTCCGACACAGCTAAAATCATCAGGACTCAAGGCGAGGTAGAGATTCTGTATCTCATTTAAACAAGCTTCCTGTATTTTCTTTCATCTGTTTTCACTCTCCCAACTCTCAGCTTGAGTGGATGTCCCCTAGATCTGGTATTTTGTGAGAGGGAGAAAAGCGTCCCTCTATCCACTTAATTCATGCCCTCCGCCCCCCTCAAGTGCCTTTTTTCCAGACTAAAGAGCCCCAAATGCTTTAGCCTTGCTTCATAAGGGAGGTCCCCCAGGCCAGTAATCATTTTAGTCCCTCTCCTTTGCACATTATTCTAGTTCCACTATGTCTAAGTAAAGACTTGATCTAAGACTCACTTGTTCATATTTCTGTTAGTCCATGGTATACCTTTTTCATTCCAGCAGTACATTTCAAACAACCCAATTCCACCACCACCCCAAATCAGGTTTCTTAGTGGCTAGTTTGCTGTTTTTCTTTGAAATAAATATCCAAAAATGTTTAACCTAGTGATGCCTCAATTAATGTAATTTTCTTGGTATCTATTTTCATTTTTGAAATTTACTGTAGTAGCTGCATTTCCCACCTTCGGCTTATACTTGGGTCAATACATTTTTCCAGTTTTGGGGGGTAAAATTAGGGGTCTCGGTTTATATGCGGGTCGACATACTCGAGTATATACGGTATACAGTCCAGTACATTTAAGACATATTCACGTATTGAGAACTAGGGCATCCTACAGCATCAAAAGACAACATTACATTAAAGCTAGCAGAGTACCCACAAAATTCAAAAGGCAGTAAAATTCTATGAGGGAAATTAACATTGAGAACATAGTGTCAATGCAATCACAAAGTCTATAAACACAACGTCTATGTGATCATGTATGATAGATTCATATAAAAGTCACATGATAGGTAGTCCATCATTCAGGGAAAACTTGCCTGAAGAGAAAGCTCTTTCCCTGGTTCCGGAAACACATCAGAGATGAGGCAGTCCTGGCCTCTAGCAGGAGGGAGTTCCAGATACTGGGTGCAGCAGCCGAGAAGGCCCTTTCATGTGTTCCCATGAGATGTGCCCATGAGGGTGGCAGGATGAAGAGAAGGGCCTCTCCTGATAACCTTAACACCCAAGCCGGTTCATACTGTGAGATTCAATCTTTAAGGCAGCTAGGACCCAAGTCATACAGTGCTTTGTAGGTCATGGTCAGCACCTTGAATTGTGCCCGATAGCCAGTGGAGCTGCTTTAATAGGGGTGTAATGTGATCTCTGTACCCCATCCCAGTCATCAATCTGGCTGCTGCATTTTGGACCTACTAGGGTTTCTTGAGACTTCATTGGTAGCCCCACATAGAGCACATTACAGTACTCTAGCCAGGACATCACTAGGACATGTCTTACCATGGCCAGAGCTGGTTTCTCAAGAAAAGGGCCTAACTTGCATACCAGCCTTAAATGTGCAAATGCGCTCCTGGCCACAGCCATGATCTGGGCACCCAAGCTCAAGGATGAGTCCAAGAGTACCCCCAAGCTGTGTAACTCTTTTTTTTAATTGGAGGGGACCCCATCCAGTAGAGATTACATCACTATCCCTTGTTCTCCCTTTCAACTGACCAGGAGTACCTCTGTATTGTCTGGGTTTAGTTTCATTTTGTTCATCCTCATCCAGTTCATTACTGCAGTTAAACACTCATGTAAAGTTTGAGATAGTAGTTCCCTTAGAATCCGGAGGTGGGAAGAAGTAGAGCTGGGTATCATCAGCATACTGGTGGCACTTAACCCCAAAAGACCTGACAATCTCTCCCAGTGGTTTCATATAGATGTTAAATAACTTTTGAGACAGAACAGAACCCTGGGGAATTCCACAGGTTAGCGGCCGTGGTGTTGAACATGAATCACCTAACATCACTTTCTGCGTGTGTTCCTACAGGAAGGAGCAGAGCCATTTTAATGCAGTACCCCCGATTCCCATTTCAGAGAGACGAGGCAGAAGATATCATGGTCTATAGTGTCAAAAGCAGCTAAGAGGTCTAGTAAAACCAAAAGGGACACAGATCCCCTATCCATTGCCCTGTGTAAGTCTTCTACCAATGCAACCAGTGCTGTCTCAGTCCAATAGCCAGCTCTGAAACTAGATTGATATGGATCCAGGTAGTTTATCTCATCCAGAAACCTCTGGAGCTGCGAGGCCACAACCTGCTCTAGGACTTTCCCCCAAGAATGGGATACTCGATACCAGTTGGTAATTGTTCAGTATCATTGGGTCTAAGGAGGGCTTTTTAAACAGTGGTTTTACTATTGCCTCCTTTAAGCATGTCGGAATCCTGCCCTGTTGTAAGGAAGCATTCACTACTTTTCCTAACTAGTCTGCTGTACCTTCTCTGGCAGCTTTTATGATCTATGACGGGCAAGGATCCAACACACATATGGTGGCCCTCATCTCCCCAAGGGTCCTGACCACATCATCCGGCTATAGGAGCTGAAAGTGATCTATTAGCAAGAGGTGTCAGAAGCCCTTTTCAATGGCAGCTGATGTTATGCTTTAATCTACTATTGAAGCTGCCACTGTCAAGGATGATCTTAAATCTAAAACCAATAATATTCAGAAAGGCCAGCTGTTAAGTAGAGTGCAACTTAAGTATTTCTAGAAGAATGACTCTGTGCTTTTCCAAAGCAAATAGATAATCAGATTTCAGAGGACCAACACTATTAAACTGGAAAAGATAAAATAGAAAGCTTTTACACAACCTCTAAAATCCGCTGGCAACTTAAATTCAGACCAGAGATCGTGGGGGTTTGTTCTGCTTCCTGTGCTCCCACCCTTTCGTACTCAATTGCTCCTGTCTGCATGAGGGGAGGGAGAAAAAAAGGGAGAAAAGAATGCAGGCTCACCTCCACTCACCCCCGTCTGCCTTGGGAACAGCCCCATAGGGATTCCAGGCTGTTAAAGGGGCGGCGGGGAAAAACAAACAAGGCGAGGAGAGCCTGCATCCACAGCTTTATAATCCGCAACGGAAATATTTTTACCTCTGGAGACCAGGTACTTGTAAAATGTGCTGGGGCGTGCTTAGGTGGTCGTGGTCGTACTTAATTTTTTAAAAGTCTGCAGCTGGTGGGAAAACAATTTTAAGCTCCGCATCTGGGAGCCCTTTGCCTCAGGTTTTAGGGGTTGTGTAAAAGCAGCCTTACAAAAGACAAAATCAGATAGGAGGCAAAAAACAAAGAACTTTTCAAGAAATGGCTTAGCATACTATATCACAGTACAGTGGTACCTCTACTTAAGAGTGGCTCTACTTAAGAACAATTTGACTTAAGAGCAGAAAAACATTGGCATTTTAACTGCCGTCTTACAAATTTTAGATGCTGTCTGCTCTACTTACAAATGTTTTTTAATTTTTAATTTTTAGTTATTTATTTATTTATTTGATATTTTTAGACATGGTACCTCTACTTAAGAACTGTTTGACTTAAGAGCATGCATTCAGAATGGATTAAATTAATAAGCAGAGGTACCACTGTACATTTAAATAAATTGGTACAATAGCATTGACTTTCTGCTACCTTCAAACTCATTTTAACCCACTTCTCAACCAAAAAGGCTCCTTAAGCAACTTATATACTATCAATGAAAGAAAGCCCTTGCACATCAGTTCATGATCTAAAGAGATACCATGTTTAATATACTATATAAAGTGTAATGCAGAGGAAGGAGAGTAAGCAATTTTTCAGAATGACACTCCTTCTTGCCATCTCTCTCTCATCCATGGTCCACTGAAATGCATACCAATGGCAGTCATTAAATGTATGTATGTAGTGTATTCGGGATGATGCTAGCATTCAGTGAGTGCCTGAAAACTCTTACAAATAAAGCAAAAAGGCCAAACACTATAGGCCACCTTGGCAGGTTGTCCAAATCTAGGAAGTCATAAAGAAAAAAGTTCCATGACTGTATTTGTTCTATAATGTTTGGTTCATGTTTTCTCACTTTAGGCTGACAATTGGAAAGGGCAGCAAACTAAGGCCTGTGAAAAATGACTGAAAGAATTGGGTGTGTTTAAGTCTTTGGAAGGCAAGATTGAGGAGAGATGGGATTGTACTTTAAAGTTACAGTGGTGACTTGTATAAAGGAATTAATTCGTTCCAAATGAAATTATGTTAAGCAAATCTTCCTTTATACAAATTCCCATAGGAATGCATTGAAAACAGAATGATCCCATTTTTATGTTGTACGGATTCTCCCCATAGGTGATTATGTTAAGCAGATTTCCCCTATCTCTGGAATTTTTTATGTTGTACACATTTTACGTTATACAAGCTGTTTGTTATACAAGGTTCCACTGTACTTGGAAGGGTTTTATACAGAGAAGGACAGGCTATGTCCTGAATCATTCCAGGCTCGAGGACATGTAATAATGGATGGACTCAAGCTATGGAAAGCTGTGTTTCTGCTGAAGATCAGGAAAAGCTTCCCAACTGTTAGAGCAGTACAAAAATGGAACTAATAACCTCAGCAGTGTCAACATGGTAGGCACTCTAGATACGTTTATACAGCCATAACAGTCAGATATACTTTGACTTGTATTCTGGAGTAAACGTTGGGCTTGATGACCTCATAGATTCTTTCCAGCTCCATTAATCCATAATTCTATAATCATCGGGAAACTTTCTGTAGTTCATGCTCTAAATATTCACGTCGTCAAACCAAGGCATCATTGTACATTTGCACTAACCATTAACTATGACTAAATTATTCTGGATTATGGAGTGTTTTATAATGCATGTTTTTGTATGTGGAATTATGGGTAGGCTCATAGTTTGCTAGAAATCCTTGGGGGGGGGGGGAGACTTCAACACACTGTTTCCCTGACTCAGTGATTTGGCATTCAAATGTATTTTAATGCAAATTATACATACACTGTGCAACTTGCACAGAGTGCAGCACACAACTCTCTCTCTCTCAAATAAAGATTACACAACTGCAGGATGTGGACTACTTGAATTTGTCTGATCAGAGACAGCATTCAGAGGCCAACTTGCTACACAAGAACACATGACTGCAGATAACACGATGATTCCATTAAAGCAGTGGTTCCTGACCTTGGGTCCCCAGACATTTGGGGGTCTACAGTTCCCAGAGGCTATCACCACCTGCTGTGCTGGCTAACGTTTCTGGGAGTTGCAGTTCAAGAACAGCTGTGCTACCCAAGGTTGGGAACACTGCAACAGAGCACCAATATTCCTGATTACTGTGAGGCTTAAAAAATTAACCGCTAGAAAATCTGTTTCCCTTCTCAAATATCTGCCTCGCCCCAGAGAATCATGAGAATCATGGCTCACCGTGTTTTATACCAAGACAGGTATGTGTTCAGGGAAAACTGTAGGTGGGGCTGCCCTGTAACTCCACACTGTCCAATAAATGGTGATCCTGGCAGATGGGAATGGACTCAAGGCTTCTGGATTTCATACATTCCCAACTCTGTTCTAGCTTACTCTTCTTAGCCTTAGGAGGTGGACAGGAGTCTCTTTCAACTCTGCAAGCTACCAGACTTCAAACAAGAGTTGATGGAACTGAACAAGAGGCAAAGCATCTGCAGTACCAATAAGCCACCAGTTTTCTGTTGGAGGTATGAGCCCTCCTCTGTCATCAGCTAGAATGAAGCTTAACAAAAGCATTTGAGGTGCACCCCAGGTGGCTGTGCCTCACTCATCAAATATGTCCGAATCAAAGCTAGATTAAATATAAGCTGAGACTAAAGGCAAAAACTTCAATGGTACTAACAAAGTACCATTCAATTCTACTGAAAAGAAACCGATATATAGTATGTGAGTGCTGAGTCATCAGCTGTTAGATAGAGTTACACAGTAATATCATATGACAACATGTGCATGTACACACACACACACACACACACACACAGAGAGAGAGAGAGAGAGAGAGAGAGAGAGAGAGAGAGAGAGAGAGAGAGAGAGAGAGAGAGAGAGAGTCTTAGTATTCAAATTTCCAAGAAAAACTGAAATGCCACCTGCCTGGCATGAAATAACACAGAGAGATCAGGCACAGCTTTATTTAACTGGCATTTGAACAGAGGGAGTTCAGAATAAAGAAGGGGGACAGTCTGTGAACTGCACCATCAGCATGGCTACATTTTGCGCACATGTCATTCCGAGGACCCCAGCTTCCTGGCATTCAGATATAGAAGCAACTCTGTTAGGACAGGTCACCTATCAAAAATGCTCACACAGCATTCCCTTTGGAGCAGAAGGAGCTCTGCTGACACTAATGGGAAATGTGGTATTTGAAGAGATTATGGAACAGCAACAGCTGCAGGAAGGAAAAAAAAAACAAGGAATGGCTGGAGCCACTGTAACAGCTGGAGCTAAAGCAGAGAGACGTTTCACGAAAGTTCCCATGAATAAGCCCCTCTGGAACTTCCCACCCCCACCCCCACCCCCACTCAACCCCCCAACCCCATTTCAAGTGCCTGCCACTGGAGAATACACAGCTATAGATGGGTTGCAGAGTTTTTTCTGACAGGCTCCAAGATGACTTAAAACATCCTCGCTTTAAGCCACCATACACACTTAACATCAATATTCCTAGATTTTTAAAAGCAACAGGCTATTAGATTGTATAAAAGATAGACCTTTGGATGACCTTATTTCAGTCAAACCTGTCATAAAAAGGAAGCAACAGTTAGTATGGGCAGGAAAGTGTATCACAGTCCCACAACCCACGTATTTTAAAAATATGACTCAAATACCTACTGATGGTGTATT
Source organism: Phrynocephalus versicolor (assembly GCA_023846285.1). Classification (NCBI taxonomy): domain Eukaryota; kingdom Metazoa; phylum Chordata; class Lepidosauria; order Squamata; family Agamidae; genus Phrynocephalus; species Phrynocephalus versicolor. Next base: position 7,014,658 of record JAHTLZ010000274.1, on the reverse strand, counting down.
CATTTCATTTCTCTTTCCTAACTTTTATGTCTGGAACTTTTGCTTCTCTTTTATGGCCTCTGTTCTCCAGTGACGTGTACAGGACCAAGAAAATGCCTTGAGCTTATGAGTCAGTAGCATGGACATGATGAGTACTCACAAATTTTCTCATCCTTAATGATTACTTCAGTTTCCAATGCTGAAACTCCTGAGTGAACCATCTCTGCTGAAACACCCCAGCAAGCTTTCTCCCTACATCAGTGAGATTTCTAGCTTTTTCTCTGCAGGAAACTGCCAGATTCTGTGTTGCACTATGGCTTTTGGGTGAATCATGGGCAGAAAAGCCACCAAATTACACAGGAATTGTAGCATTAACAGTCCTGCAGAACTCGGCATTTCACCTGCCCGTTCCAGGTGAATCCTGTACTGGAAATATGTTGTGCCACCAAAGACTTGTAATAATTCCATGGAGTTTGGTGTTTCCTCCAGAAAAAAATGATCATGACGCATTTGAGACATCGCAGCAAAATTTCTCATGCAATTGGCTCGGGAAAGGGGCACCTCACACAGAAAATATATCCCAGAAAAGAGTGATTTGCTCTCCCTCCACCCCTGTTTTTTTCCCCAGAGCAAGAGACTGGAAAGTTCACTTCCCTGCTCTGAACTCCAAGAGACCTTGTGATCGTCCATGAACTAAGGATGCAGTCAACGCTCTGGATCTCATTAAGAAATAACCTACCTCCATATTCATTCTGGGGATATTTCTTTTTGTTCTTTTTTATTTATAAAGAAAAAGGTGCCAAAAACAAAGTATTCCCTTTCAACTTCATTTTCTGTTGTCACAACTTGATCTTGGAGGCTCTAAAGTACAATTCGAAATCTATTGATGATATACTATTATTTCATTCTCTGTAACTCCCTCTTACAGCTGGGAACCCCTTGCAACTTCTTCTGTCCCTTTCAAACCTCTTCTCTGAATCTACCTTATCAATGTATCAACATTCTGCCAGGGAATGAAGCCAACATTTATATATCACTCGCTAAGGCCCTTGAATTGCCTTTTGTTGAAATTCAGAAAGCAAGATCCTCTGGACGCAGGCCCCCATTTTTCTTGCTCATGAGAAGTTCCGGGCTATTGGATTGCTTGAACTAAGTACAAAATGAAATGATCAGTGCATGGATGGAAAGCCGTGTGGAGTTCCCATTTCATCCATTCTAAGCATTTAAAGGAAACAGTGGAAAACAAAAATTACCTCTGCCACTGTATACATGTGCAAACCGGGTGGTACCAGGGCAACGGTAGCCTGCCATTATTTCCATCCTTTAGGCAGCTATACATAGTGTCACCATGATCCTAGAATGTCTTGCAGCTTCTCCCATTTACATTTTGTTCACACTGAGGGTCTGTCACAAAACAAGAAAAAGTCTCTAGTACTGATCTGCTGCACAGATGATGCAGTATGATCTACAAAATCAGAATTTGATTGTTAGGGGAAAGCAGCTGGTAAATACAAGACCCTTTAAAAATAATCTCCTTCTTCCAGTTCTTGACTAAATCTTCTAAAATGTAGGGCTCCCACAGCCCGACATTACAAGCCTAATGCATTATGCAAATCAAAGCATTTGCTAGAACTGTGCTATCACCAGACCTAAGCACCCTCTTAAACAACTATGCAAGACTGAGCCTAGATAGTGCCTGATGGGAGGACACCCAAGAATAATTGGGGCTCTGGAAGTAGGACTATGAAGGAATCCTGCTTGGAACTCTGGAGCTACCATTGATACTTGGAAGACGACAATTAGAGACAAGGTCAAAATTTCCAGAGCTCGGGGGTCTATAAATATTCACCCTTGGACTTTGGGGGTCTGGGCCCACCATTCTCGCATGTCTACAACTGTTCTTGCACATTTTTCTTAGAACTGAAAAAAAGCTCCCAACTCTTGGTGACCATATGGAATGATTTCACCATTTTGGAGGATGTGCCCTGACCCATTCAAAAAGAGTTCTGGTTTTTAAAAAAGAACTTGTCCCCAGTTTGAAACAGAAGGTAAAAACAAGATATTTTTTTCAAAACGTTGGTGGCACAGAGTCCCTGACAGCTAGGGTTGTAGGGCCCAGAGTTGGGTATGTGAAGAATAAATAAAGCACCCTGACTACCCATTGGCTTGATGGACCAAAACCAGTTTCCTATACTCCTGTGTTCCTCTAGTGTTTCCTCAGCCTAGGATACTGCTGGTCCCACAATTTATTTTTACTTACGTTCCAGTTATAGAGTAGCTTGCTGGAAAATGCCTTGCAATATGGCTTACAAGAAATTTCATGAAACATCACATACAAAATAAAAAGCAATAAAATCATAATAAAGTTTTGTAGCAAACAAAATAAAACAGCAGAGGTAAAATGAACTTAAACCACAGTGGCCTTCAAATCTCAAAGGTAGTAAAGAAAAGGACAATAAAAACACAGTACAGTGTGGTCAAAGCACAGAGAGGTGGGTATTGCTGCATCTCCCAGGTAGAGACATTTTCAAAAGACAATGGCAGAAAACATGCTCATTTTTGTTACTCCTCAAATGATTCTTATCCCACAGACTTCTTCAATACAATTATAGCGCACTGGCATATACATTTTAAAAAAAGTTTTTAAAAAGTTTTTAAAAGTTCAACCCATTTTTCAGCTCACAAAAATCTACTGTAGTTTTTACATTCAGATAAACCCCTTTGAACTTACGTCCCCTTCACTCCCTCCCCCAATGGAAGTGTAGCCCTTGGACTGTCAGAAAATCTAGGGGGAAACCTCAATTCTTCAGGCCAGCTGAGATTTCCTACCCACAGTTTACAGTTAATGCATTATTAGAAGCTGAAAATCACACTGATGTTCCAGAGAGAGGATTCCACCAGAAATATGTGATTGAGCAATCATACTACAAAGCCTATGATTCTTTTCTTTAAATATTTATTAAAGAAATGTGTACAAAACAAACCTTTGTTGAAACAAGTGTCATATAATATAATATTAATTGTTTTCAAAATCAGAAAAAAAGTGGAGAGAAAAAAACATCAACGCAACAAAATGATAAAAACTAAATAAAAAAAGCAATTAACTACGAAACTTCATGTTAATTTTTGCACCCTCAACCCTCAGGACTATTATTTTATTCCATATTAACTTATTTTATTTTTAATTTTTTTTTATTAACATTATTTGCAAATGCTTCTCTCATTCTTTCCAGAAATACAATGAATCCTTACTCGGAGTATATATTTTTCTTTCTTAAATACATACCAGTATGTCAAAAAGGGGCTCCAGATATCTTTAAAATCATTAGTATGATATATCCCTTTGCTCATTTTCAAATCACAAATTAATTAATCATTAACAGCCATATTCCACATTTCTTTATAAGAGTCTTCTATTTTAAGTTGGCTTCTAACTCATCAATTCTTTGTCATAATTAACTTTGCTACTATTACCATAATAATTACTTCTACTAAATAGTTATTACTTAATAGTTATTTCTACTATATTTAATTGTTTATTCTGAACCGTATTCAACAGGGCTATCTTAGTAGAGATATGTACCTCCATTTCCAATATGTTATTTATTTCCTGAAATTCTTCGCATTCACTCTTTATTCCTCTTTTCACAGAGCCACCACATGTGTAAATAGGTCCCTTTTTCTTTTTTACATTTCCAGGAAAAAGATAGAATCGATCCATTTGTTAAATTCATTCTCAGAGATGTTAAATACCATCTCCATGATACCTTATAACAATTTTCTTTGACACTTGTTGACATGTTTTTATAGTCCTTTTAGTCTACAAAAAGTTCAATTCTTCCATGTTACTAGCTCCTCTTGCCACATTTTCTATAGCAATGTTGTTTTAGTGCTTGTCTGAGTCAACATCTTGTATATCATGCTAACAGTACCCTTTCTATTCTTATTAACCTCAATATTTTATCTTTCAAATAATTCTTCAAATTTAGTCAACGGTTTTCCAAACCCATTCTTGGTCATAATTTTTTCTGCCCAATTATCTAATTGTAATATATTTAACCATGATAGCCTCTCTTCTCTTAACATAACTCTAATCTGCTCTGTTATGAATCTTCGTTATTCAACAATTTATTTTTATGATTCCCTTCTCCATCAACCTATTCTTTATGTTCCTCAGGTTTTCAGGAAAATCCTTTAATTCCACCACCTGACACAATGGAGAAATTGGTCAGCTTAATATTTTTTCTGCAGTCCCTCCAGCATGTGCATCTAAAGTATAAGAAGCTCCTGCTATGACAATCAGATAATTCCAGCACCTAGGGGATTCTCTCTTTTAGACAGCTTCTTTGTAATTTATCATCCCCATTCAGTAAGAGATTTGGATTTTAAATATTGGGCAAGTTCACATGAGACCTTTAGATGAAAAAATCTTAAATATTTTATGGCTTTAAAAATAACACCAGATGTTATACTGATCCCAGAAAAAAAATGGAATACAGAATAGCCTTATAATATGATTGCCCTGTTCTTATCAACACCTTGGCAGCTGGATTTCAAACCTACTGCAGTTTCCAAGTTCTTTTTGGTTCACGTCCACCTGGTTTCTGTAATCCAATATGGATGCTGCCAGGGTATCTTCTATCCTCTGGACAGGGTTACAACTGGTAAAATGGCTGAAGCTGATAGACGTCACTACTGCCTACAAACACCACCAAAAACGTCTAGGGTAAGCACTGGCTTGAGGATATAAATCCCCAAGCTGTCAACTTGATTCTCAAGCTTTAAATCTCTAAAATCTCTAAAAGTCTTGGTCCATATGGCCAGCCATGTAGTGTGGGAATTGGAAGTGGTAGACACTGGAAAGCCCAGAGTTTGCAAACCATTGCTCTAACACACTAGGCGAGAATACTGGAGCACACAGTTCTCAACTTCTCAAACATACCATATTTTTTCACTTTATAAGCTGCACCTGACCATAAGACACACCTAGGGCCTTTTCACATGACCCCTAGGATCCGCTGGCCACTTAAATTCGAACCAGAGATCTTGGGGGTTTGTCACTGTTCCTGTGTTCCCACCCCCTCCGCACTCCTGGCTGCTGTCTGTGTGAGGGGAGGGAGAAAAACGGAAGAAAAGAATGCGTCTCGCTCTGCTCCCGGCAGCATTCCAGTTTCTTAGTATCTCTTAAAGGGGCAGGGGGGGGGCAAAATAGCAACAAACAGAAGTGAGGAGAGCCAGAGACTCACATCCGCATCAGGAATTTTTCACCCCCGGAGAGCAGGTACTTGAAAAGTGCTCTGGGACGCGCTTAGGTGGGCGGGGTCGCATTTATTTATTTTTTTAAAATCCAGAGCTGGTGGGGAAACAATTTTAAGCTCTGGATCTGGGAGCCATTTGCAGCGGATTTTAGGGGTCGTGTAAAAAGGCCCCTAGTTTTTAGGGGAGGAAAACAAGAGCAAAAATGTTTAGCCTAAGGTTTCATGCCGGGGAATCCTGGCTGCAAAAGGGGAGGGCAGAGGCTCCATGGAGGAGAGCTCTTTGCAAACAAGGTGATTTTTGACTGGAGAATCTTGACTGCAGAAGGGGAGGGGTGGGGAGAGGCTACCTTGAGGAAGCTTCTTTGCAAACAAGGTGATTAGAACTGTGGACTCCCAGCTGCAGCAGAGGACAGGAGAGCACCATGCAGGAAAACCTGTGATATATATGTAGCAGGGACTACTGTATTTGCTCTATAAGACACACATACATTTTCCTACTTTTGAGAGGGGAAGTGCATCTTATAAAACAAAAAATACAGTATTTTACAGCTTGGTTCTGCGAACTCTTGTTCTTCACATTGTCTTTCCTTTATAACAATCACCCTATGGCACTGGTGGTGAACCTATGGCACTGGTGCCAAAGGTGGCACTCAGAGCCCTTTCTGTGGGCACCCAACATCACCCCTTCACAGCCACCTGTAGTGAGGTTAAATTGCTGTATTGGCACTTTGTGAAAAAATAGTGGGTTTTGAATGACAGTTTGGGCACTTGGTCTCTAAAAGCTTCACCATCACTGCCCTATGGGATCTGAATGAAAGATTAATTAGTAGTATGCCATTCTTTCCAGAGCAGCCAGTCTGATGTCTTCTCATGTTTTGTTTTGTTTTTATTCCCAGCATCTAGAATAGGATAGTGTAAACAGAGGGCCTGTCTAGAGATCAAGGCTAAAAGCAGTAGTAATTGTTGCATCTTCTGGTAATGAACTCTACCAAGTACTCCACTACAGTCATATATATGAAAGGCCCCTTCGTCCACACCATTTCATCAGGAAAAGATTCTTGATTTGTTTTTAGAAAACTGAACCTGAACTGCCCTTTTTTATTTAATGAACTGTTATAAAACTGCCACGTACCATGCCTCAATGATTAACTACAGTTACAAACATAGTGCATATCTAGCATAGTCTATAATTCTTCTCAAGAAACCAGACAGCTCATTACAGTTTACAAGATGAAGATAAAAGGACAAGGGAAGACTCATGAAAAATCAGGAAGGCAAGGCAAAGAAGAAAATTACATTCTCTGTTCTCCAGCCACGCTTCCGAGCCCTAAGGAAAAGCCCCTGGATTTCTTAGGTTTCCTGGTCCAAACCGCAAAGCTACAATAGGTTTTTGAAATGTTGACTCCAATTGAAGCATCTCATTCTTAGCAATCATACAGGAAAGAGAAGATTGCCTCAAAGCATGTGTTCCATAGTAGAAGACACCATCCAAACCCACTCTCTTCTCTCCCACCTCATATTGATCAATAAGGCAATGAAAAGTGGGATATAGATGAATGAATGAATGAATGAATGAATGAATGAATGAATGAATGGGAAAACAAGGGGCAGGCCCTTTACTGCCATCCACCCTCTAGCCCCCGCGGAAGGAGAGCTTTCTTCAGTATGTTCCTCTGTGGTGAGAATGTCTTGTAGCAGAAGGACATCATACATGACCCCTCCCTCTCTCTCTCTCTCTCTCTTGTTCCAAAATCTCTTTTCTCCAAAACTCTGGACATTCCTGCATATTTCATGGCACCTCAAAAGTTCCACTTTTGGAGGTTTACTCCTACTCCACTTGACAATTTTTTAAGCCCAGGGTATAAACCCAGGTGGCTTAAACCCCTATTTTGACTCTGCTTACTTGTTATCTAAATGTATTTATGATGCAAACCACAGGAGGGACCATCCCAATTCCTAAAATAGCTCAGAAGATTTTAGATTTGGAAAAAACACATGTAAACTTTAAAAAATCTGTTGTTTTTCAAAAAGCATTTATAGCTTTTACACACTTCACTTAGGTTTCAACACAATATGTTCCTAATAGTTTGTGCTTCACACAAACAGTTCAAATGAGGCGGAATCTGACTTGGATCTGTCTTGGCTTCTATTTGTACAGAATACAGAAAATAATCTGTGGTTCACTGTTCAAATACTCAACAACTTCACCCCTCTTCTCCAAAAAAGGCAAATAAGCTAAAGGAAAAAGAAGGGAGACTCAAGTTCATTGCTTCATACAATGTCATAAAGCCAAGAATAATATGACTTCAATGTAAACTAATGGCAGGATGTTTTTTAAAAATAATAACAATAACAATGATCCATGAATGAAAAGGGTATGGAAGTTCCCATCAACATGCCTTTCTAATTAAAAAAAACCCACCAGACAGGAACACATTTGCATTTTTATGCTCTGTGAACATACATAACACCTCTTTTGTTAAACTCTCCACGTAGCATACGTGACTACCCTAAACAGAAGGACAGTAGGGAAAGAAACGTTTTCTGTCTCTCACCAGTTATGAAGGCTTCTCAGCATGATACTTTTCCTGTCTGAGACTACAAACAGGGCATCATTTAAACTGCAAAATCTGTGGTGCCTAAGGCTTTAAAACAAAGAAATGACTCACCAACTGACTATCTTCAATACTTGGTATTCAGGCCGATATCTCATGGAGAATGATTCTTTGAACATCCATTTCATTTTTTCATCTAATGTTATAGATCATAGTTATCTCATATGGAAACTTGGGATGTTACTTTTAAAAAGTAATTTCCTTTGCAATTTTTTTTTTGCAAAAGCCCTGAAGTAATTCATTACTTTTAATGTTGTAACAGTAACCTAAAGGATGAATCTAATATATGAGATAGGCTCATTACATTCAATGTGAGATATGTCAAGTCTTACTTTGGTATAATTGTGATGATTCTGGTGTACAGCTTATGAAAACCCCAAATTCACAATCTCATAAAATTAGAATAGAGTGAAAAGGTTCAATATTCTAGGCTCAAAGTTCCCCACTCTAATCAGCTAAAGAATCCATAACATCTGCAAAAGGTTACTGAGCCTTTAAATGGTCTCTCGGCCTGGTTCAGTAGGAATCACAATCACGGGAAAGACTGCTGACCTGACAGTGGTGCAGAAAACCATCATTGACACCCTCTAAAAGGAGGGAAAGCCCCAAAAGGTACAGATTGCAAAAGAAGTTGATTGTTCTCAAAGTGCTGTATCAAAGCACATCAATAGAAAGTTATGTGGGAGGGAAAGTGTGGGAGAAAAAGGTGCACAAGCAGCAGGGATGATCGCAGCCTGGAGAGGATTGTCAGGAAAAGGCCATTCAAAAGTGTTGGGGACTTTCACAATGAGTGAACTGAGGCTGAAGTTAGTGCATCAAGGGCCACCACACACAGATGGATCCTGGACATGGGCTTCAAACATTTTATTTATCTTGTCAAACTGCTCCTCAACACTGTTGCTCAGTGGTTCAAAGTCCTCTTTTCTGATGAGAGCAACTTTTGCATCACATTTGGGAACCAAGTTACTCAGAGTCTGGCGGAGGAATGGATAGGCACACAATGCATGATGCTTGAAACCCAGTGTCAAGCTTCCACGGTCTGTGTTAATTTGGGGAGACATGCCATCTGCTGGTGTTGGTCCACTGTGCTTCATTAAGTCCAGGGTCAACTCAGCTGCCTACCAGGAGATTTTGGAGCACTCCATGCTTCCTTCCAGAGACTAGCTTTATGGGGATGATGATTTCATTTTCCAGCAGGACTTGGCAACTGCCCAAACTGCCAAAAGTACCAAAACCTGGTACAGTGACCATGGGATTACTGTCCTTGACTGGCCAGCAAACTCGCCTGACCTGAAACCCACAAAGAATCTATGGGGCATTAGCAAGAGAAAGATGAGGGACATGAGACTGAACAATGCAGCAGAGCTGAGGGCCACTATTGAAGCATCCTGGTCTTCCATAACACCTCAGCAGTGCCACAGGCCAATAGCATCCATGCCACACCACACTGAGGCAGTAATTGATGCAAAAGGGGCCCAAGCCAAGTACTGAGTACATATGCATGCTTATACTTTTCAGAGGTCTGATATTGTTCTATTTCCAATCCTTGTTTTGATTTTGTTTGTTTTAATGGCTGCGTGGTTCCAAACCTCTTCTTATTCCAATCCTTGTGTTATTGATGTCATATAACATTCTAATTTTCTAAGATTGTGAATGTGGGGTTTTAATAAGCTGTACCCCATAATCATGACAATTATACCACAGTATGGCCTGACATATTTCGGTTTGCATGTAATGAGTTTATCCTGATTCACCTTATGCGTTGACTTACTGAAATAAATGAACATTTGCACAATATTCTAATTTTTTTGAGTTTCGCCTGCATTCTATACATACCATGTGAATAATGTTCTAGCCACACTACGTTCTTGTTATAAGAACAAGTAACATGTTTTAGGTACCTGTAGCAGACTATTTCCACCCTCTGCCTCATATCGCATTTCCCTCAGCTAAATACCTGTCAGCTATCAGGGTCCTTGCATCTGCTCCACACTATGGATATATTAAACGGCAGGCAGAACATTTCCTTAGCCCTGTTAGGCCACATCTGTGGGACTGTAGATATAGTTATGATTCTATGCCTTCTTGGCAGTCAAACGCCCAAGAATGGAAGTAGGAAGAAACACAGATGTAGTATCATTGACAACCACCCTCCACTGTATTCCCCGAATTGCTTCTGTTCCCTACTGATAAGAAGAACGCTCACTGCTGACAAGTGTATGTCAGCCTTGTGCAACTCATTTCTCTCTGGTCACAGTATGTGCCCATCAGAACATACACATGCATAACTTGTATCTTCACTCTCACCATGTGTTCTCACACATACGTCATCAGCACCACCTCAGTGCACAGGGTTTGGAAGGTTTAAACCTCCCAATCCTTATGCACAAAAATTACACTGTGTCTTCTCCAGCATCAACCAGAAGGGGAAGGTGTGCAGTTTCATTGAGGGAAGCGTATTTGGGTATGTCTCCCCATATGCATTTTCCTCTAGTAAAACTGTTCAGAGGGCTGGAGAAAATGTGCCACAAGAAGAAACACCCCTCTGTACCATTTTCCTCTTTTGAAGTTGCACTCAACAGACCAGTAAGCTTGCTCCAAATCTATATTTTCAAAAGAGATCTCCATTTCCATGCCCCCTGACCACATACCCCCTACCTCATGAAGAGTCTGTTCAGCTAGGTTGTTGTTGGCAGTTAGGGTGGAGGGGCAGAACCTTGGACAGCTCCAGCGAGACCAAGGGCTCTGGTGTCAGACCAAAGGAGGAGGTGGGGAAACTTTTGTCCTCCAAACATTTTGAACTACAAGTTCCACAATCCCTTGCATTCCAGGTACTTCAACAGAAAAGGTTCTTCATTCGTGTCCTAGCCTAAGGGAGATGTGGGCTTCATTTTTTATATACTGAAATGCTATTATAATAAGCCCTACCATCCCCAGTACTTCAAAGGCCAGATGCAGAGGAGTGGTATCAGGAGACAGATATCTAGTCTCATGTGGTCCCAGATGCATCTGGTAGGGCCACTGTGAGATACAGGAAGCAGGACTAGATGGGCCTTTGGTCTGATCCTGCATGGCTTTTCTTATGTTCTTATGTTCTTATGATGTGTGTGTGTGATGGGAACTGCAAATCCAACTGCATTTGGAGAGCAACATATTGCGGAACATCAGGGAAAACATCTTAGCTGTGAGAGCAGTACAACAATGGAACCAATTTCCCCCAGGAGGTGATGAACAGTGTTGGACACTGTCAAGACAAAACGGCACAATCATCTCCTAGATCTGCTTTAATTGCATCGAGGATGGGATTGGACCCGATGGCCTTATAAGCCCCTTCCAACTCCATTATTTTATTATTCCATTACATTTCTCAACCCTGCTCAAGACATTGGATTTTTCCAGATGAAGGACCACTAACCCAGCAGCTTATGCTCTTCTCCTGTAAATTAGCAACAAAACTGCCTTGCACAGTCAATTGTTGCCCTGGAGTGTCCTCTGTGTTCTCTCCACAGCAGTAGGCTGAGAATGTTGGGATGAAGCCAACATTTCTTCATTTTTTTCCCTTTCTAATCCTATTTCTTTATTTATAAGCATGCACACAGATTCAGGTATACCCCTCTAAGTGCATTTCATTTTGTTCTTCCTAGCTGGATCTGCATAACTCCAGACATTCAAAACAGTGACTGCTAACAATGCCTTCTCACTTACTTATCTTTTGATATTTCTATAGTTGTACAGTCCCCACCCTCCACAACCTAGCCAGACCAGGTCTCTCTTAGGATGAGGACATGGCAGAGTGGGGGTCTTAAGGAGCCTCTATTTATTCCCCAATCTCACTATAACCATATCTAGATAAAAACAGCTGTTCACATAGATAAGCAAAGTTTACATTCCTTTCAATTAGAGGTTTTAGTCCCTTGCAGATAAGCAGCAGAACATTGATCTCAATCAGACTGCTGCAGAGAAAGTGAACGAATTTTTAAAAACCTGTGCTCCTCATGTCAGATTCAAAGTTTGATCAAGCTCCCATATTGATTACTTGTAAGGGGGGAAAGCCACAAGGATTAGCTATGTTGATCTGATCCCCGATGACTTAAAAGTACTTCAGTTACATCTGAAGTGTCGATGTAAATTGTTAAGGGGGATTTTTCCCCCAGAAAAGCAAATGGCAATGTTGAATCTGCTGTGCATTCCGGCCATGTGTTCCCCACCCCATGAGACAGTTTTGGTATGGAGGGGAGAAGCAAAACCAGAAGTTACAGTACTACTGAACAAAAGGCTATTCCTGAGCATTAAAAAGGCCATTTTGGGGGGTGGCAGGAGGCAGAGATGGAAAAACTGGGCACAAAAAGCTTGTAAAAAACCTTTAAAAAGCATTTTGGGTATGCTAGGGGTGGGGACCAGGAAAACTGCAACTTGCTTGTGATCCCCTTTGGAAGGTGCATACTACAATGTGGTGAGTTTCAGGAAGCAAATCAAGATCAGGCTCTTTACCCACACACTGGAAAACCTCACTCCTTTCTGAGTTTAATTTTGAGGATTTTTGTTGGTTTTTATGTTTATTTTAATTTTTATCGGTACATCTATGTTATTTTCGTGGTAGCCACCCAAACTAGTAGCTTGTGCACTAGATGGGCAGGGTATAAGTTAAATCAGTCAATCAATCTTCCACTGCTCTGGTCCCTTACTGGGAAGTGAAAAGAACTGCCTTAGCCAATGGTGAGTGAATATAAATGTGCTAAATTCATCATTAATGCAAGAAGAGAAAGCTAGACAGCCATCTTTCTAATATACTTTAGCTCCACCCAGAGTGGACTCATTGTTAGATGGCACAATATAAAATATGATAGCTAGATAGATAGCTAGATAGCTAGCTAGCTAGCTAGCTAGCTAGCTAGATAGATAGATAGATAGATAGATAGATAGATAGATAGATAGATAGATAGATAGATAGATAGATAGATAGA
>JAHTLZ010000274.1:6986995-7001832 GCA_023846285.1 Phrynocephalus versicolor | reverse complement strand
AGATAGATAGATAGATAGATAGATAGATAGATAGATAGATAGATAGAATGAGAAGGTGGTTGGACCTGCCGGCCTTAAAGACCCCTTCCAATTCACTTATATTATGATTCTAACAAAGCTGAAGCCTCAAGACACTCGGACAGCCTTGCATGGCATTCTGGCTTATAGGGTACTAGTTCACCTTGAAAGGAATGCAGGAGAAAACTTTTCTCTTCCACTTCAAAGAGCCAGTTGATGGAGTACTTTGACACACAGACAGCACTAGTATGAGGAAGAGAGGAATCAACACACATAAAGGCCTGAGGGCTTTCTTCCAACAAAACATTGATAACAAGCATCCGTATTTGAAACATCAAAGAGTCCACCACCTTGTGTGCACACAGCATTGACACACTACAGGTATAAACATGGGAGGTAAGTTTCAATTTGAAAAAATGAAAGCATGCCTCTCAACCATGGCTAAAAGTACTACTGCAGTCTGAAAATCATGATGAAACTAGGCGACTAGTTTTCAGTACAGTAAATTATTCAAACCGGCATCCTAAAATGTTCACATTCTGAAGCAATCTGTGCTTTAGAGTTAGATCCAGTGATATTTTAGCTTGCTTCTTACTTCAACTAAGTAATCTTTCAGTAAGTGAGCACCAATCCTAGGGAATACCAAGTGTGTCACACAACAATTCAGATGGCAGTTGTGATGGCTTAGTGTGGTTTGTGCAAAACTATGTACAAAGGAAGAAAACAGTTTCGATTTATTAAATGTTATTCATGATGAACTATGGGGATATAAAAATGCACAGCTGCCAATACACTTCACTTTTGAGGTGCAAAGCAATCTCAACGTTCACTATGTTGAAATTTGTTCCCACTATGGCCTTTCCTGGTAATCTTCCAAATCCTTGGCAGGATGTTGAATGATTTTCTAAAGAAAAGGATCAACTTACAGAAACCATGCAGATTAGGAATTTCCCCAAACCACAAAGGCCACCAAGCAACACTTGGTAACAGTTCAAAATAAGACTTTCTATTTTTGTAAAACCTCCAATAATATAACATTCAAGGAGGGTTCAGAACTTTTCACATGTCAATTAACCACCACAAACAATCTTCTAAAATAGGCTATTACTATAATACCAATTCTATGAATATATCAATTTGCAGTACTTGCTGAACTAGATCAATAGAGAATTTACTGCACCATTCTGTTTTCACCACCGACCTGTTAGATCACTAGAAAAGTCACATGTCGAATACAGTAGTGCCTTGGTTTACAAGCATTATCTATCTCTGAAACATGCCCATAAACCAAAATCAAAGCAAAGCAAATTTCCCCACAGGAAATAATGGAATCTTACATTATTCATTCTGGGAACCCAGTTTCCATTATTTCCTATGGGGAAATTTGCTTTGGCTGGGAGCCAGAGCCCCCTGGTCACAGAAACCAGGATCTGCGGCGAGGGGCAGAGGCTGCTGTTGGGCAGCCACTGGGCCTGGGGTGAGAGCCAGAGTGCCCCAGGACTGCCAGGCCATGGGAGTGAGGGACTGCCAGACACGCGGGCCAGGGGTGTCTTCCCAGGGCCTCAGTGGTGACAGGGTGACAGGGGTCCCTCTCCTCCCTCCTCCCTCACATTTGTTCTAAGGACATGCTGAAAAAAGATGAATTGCACCAGTTCAGGCTTCTATCATCCTCCCACATAAAAGTAATATAAGAGCCAGGACAATTGTTTTAGTTCAAAAAACATCAAAATGTTCCACAAAATTAGGAACATCCCCAAGCACAATGTTCCTGGTTAGTGTACACTGTACTCATCTGGGGCCCTGATCGCTTGTTGCTTAATATAGATGCATTTAATATGACTTTCTAGCTGCTTCGGATTCCAACATGATATATTAACGGTATTATCTGGAACATCTGTATCCAAACTAAGGTAGACAAATGCAATCTAAATCACTTGGATACGTCATGATTGATCTTCCTAATTATCAAATTATAACGGCAAGCTAATATATGCTTCAGATTCTTAAAACAATTTGTGTCCCAATCATTTAAGATATTTTAATTGGGTAATATTTCAAAAATCTGATTGATTGATTTGTTTCTGAATCAGTGAAGTAATACTCAACTTCCATATAACCCCACTTGAATGACTGAGAATCTTCACAGAAATACTTATGCGACGGCACATCCAGTCTTATTGGTGTTTATAGGGCTGTCAGCAGATCTTCCCAAAAGTTAACTGATAATAAGGCCTCATTCCTCGAATACAGACTAATGTTATCAGTGGTTTAAACTTTATTTGTCAAATACGCATGGGTGTCCTTGGGTTGGGACAGCTTCATAGTCATAGCTGCACATTTTTTCATGAATTAGCACATCAAATGGCAGAAGTTGAAGGAGTCCAAATAGGAGGAGGCAGGTCCTTGCTAAATGTGAAAAACACTGAAAGCTAATGCTGCTTGTTTGCAGAAGACCCACCTTTTAGTATCTGATAAGGATTGACTTTGAAAGGATTGGGTCAAGGATGTCTACACTTATGGCAGCTCTAGGAAATGGGAAGGTGTTGTGATCCTTATTCATAAGAATGTTCTGCTCTGAGTGATGCAAATTATTGTGGACACAGTTGGCAGTTCTCTTATTTTACTCATCAATATTGCAGGCATCTTAGCTGCCCTGTTGAAAGCATATGGCCCAAATCTGTATTTCTGCATGGTGTTTCACAAACAGTGAAACTATTTAACCACCCTCACTTATGATTACATGATAACCAGAGGAGCATGCTAACGATATAATTGACACAATCTTGGATGAAATGACAATGGCCCTTCTTGCTTCATTCTCTGAATAAGGCCGCTGTGTATGGGCTAGACCTGGTTGACAGGTGTCATATTTTACAGGTTGTAGAGAAAAAAGCACTCCCACCCACCTGTCTATGAAGAAGAATGGCCTGGAATTGGATTTTGGCTGCTTCCCCTCTTGCTTTTACATGGAGCTGCTTGTTGCTGTTTTCAACCACATCCCAGCAAAACAGGATTTGTAAAAGATATGTCTAATTTAATTTAATTTAATTTATGTGCTTATTTGGTTAAAGTACAAGTTTCAAATATAACTGGGTGGATCAGCCTAATGGAATGGCCACACAACTGTGGAATCATAAACTCTGACAAATAAACTGCAAAACAGAAGCTCATATTTCATCAACTCCACCTCCTGGAAAACCCTTGATGGGTAGAAACTTAAAAGTGTCAACCATCAAACAACTGTGAAAGCGAGACATTAAAGCAAGTAAAGGCAATAGCCAAGCCGTATTTCACAACAAATAGAGTTTAATCTACAAGGAAGCTACCTATTTGGGCTATCACCCTATATTTTGCTAAGGTAATTGTTGATATCTGAATCTGACGTCATTTCCCCCAACTATGTGCATTACACCTATGTACCTACCATTTTAGGATTCTGCTGCATGCATCTGAACATCTGGAATACGACCACAATTCTCTTAAGTCTTAGAGATGCCACAAAACGCATTGTAATTTTAAACATGTAATAGATTTGCTAAATCTGCACAGAAAATCTTTATTATCATTTGCTATTCTTGCTACCTTTTAAGATGAAGCAACAGATACATTATGAAGGAAAGGATTTGTGTTAATATTATGCCTGCACTTTGGAAAGAGATTCAAGACAGGGAAGGGAGAAAATCTGTCTCCATTACCTGCCTGACATACATCTTTCCAGCCAATATTGACAGCATGCCTGCACTAGTGGTTGGGAGCAGGAAGCACTTTTTGCAGCCGAATGACCCCCAGAGGATTTCTACTTCAGCGAGAGTGCTAAAGGTTACCACAGCCAAAGACATCATATTGCACCACATTTATGCAGCATAGTCAAAAGACAATTATTTGAATGGGTTTGTCCAGCAGTGGAAGGTATGGAACTACATAAGCAATGCGCTGTGTTCACAAATTAATTTATAAACGTAAATATCTTCTATATAGCTGACTGGAAGTAAGCCTCAATGAACAGAGCAGGACTGACTTACT
This sequence comes from Phrynocephalus versicolor, assembly GCA_023846285.1. Classification (NCBI taxonomy): domain Eukaryota; kingdom Metazoa; phylum Chordata; class Lepidosauria; order Squamata; family Agamidae; genus Phrynocephalus; species Phrynocephalus versicolor. The sequence continues at coordinate 6,997,791 of JAHTLZ010000274.1, read as the reverse complement.
GACAATATTTTTGTCCTAGCTTTCCCCTGAAAAGGATGCACAGCAGCAAATACCTGAGTCAAGATCTCTTGTTCAAGACTGGTGAGAGGTTGAGCTGTTCGTGACAAGTGTTATAGTACTGGGATCTTGGTTGAGCCCACAGGGCTTAAGTGCTACATATCCCTCCTACAGATCCAGGTATCTCGTTTCTTCTCCTACCCATGACGCAGAGCATCCAGTAGGTTTCTCGCTGGGCTGGGTTTGACAAGCTTACATCCAATGAGAGCGGCTACAGTGGCTTTGTCCTCTTCTCTGCCCTCCATCCTCTGTCCTGTGCCCTCCGCTCCCAAACCTTCCTCTTCCATCCTTCCCAGTCTCTACTACCCCGTCCTACTCACTTCCAGTTTTCCTCCCTTCCCTTCCCTTCCCTTCCCTTCCCTTCCCTTCCCTTCCCTTCCCTTCCCTTCCCTTCCCCTCTGATTCCCCATTTTCAACATTCTCCAGTCTTCCTCCCCCTTCCTCCTCCAATCCACCCAGCGTTTTGAACCCCTTCCTGTACAGACTCATGTGCCATTTAATTTTATTTTGAATTGAATAAGCAATGCTGCTGCTGATGATTTATGGCTGGGATAATTAATCAAACAGGGGCTGATTAATTTAGCCTAGCTTATTTCCAAAGATACTCAGGCCAACAGTTTCCAGAGAACAGGGAGTGCCATAAATTTTTCTGTTGCTACTGTCAAACTGATGTGGCACAGCTGTAAGTCCACCTGACAACGAACTCTGTAAATATTGTTCCCAGGAATGAACAAATAGAAATATTTTTGTAGAAAGGGAAACAAACAAAAAGGTAGTGGATGCAGTGAATCAGGAAGCAACAAAGATACATTTTACACACAAACAGATACAGCAACAGGACGGAAGGAAACAGCCAAGTGTTTGTATCATAAGACAATTCATGTATCACATTTTTAAGAAAAAGGAAAAGTAGGTCACCCATTTGAGGGAAAGCACTGCAAAAGGCCAGCCTTGTTCACCAATTACACCATTCTGGGATTGTACCGTGGAAACCAATACAATTCCAAACAATATCTTGTCACAGATTCATTTAACTTCAGTCCCAGCCTTACCATTAGCCTCAACCTTCAAGGATAGAGGACTGATGCTCTTTCCCTTATGCCAATTTCTCGGAAACTAAGAAAAGTATCACCAGTTGACAGCATGACCAAAAGAGAAAAAAAAACTTTTTTCTTCTTCCCCAATAACACCAAATTGGCTCCCTGTGTTTTTTGCTCAAACAATTGTGCAGCGCCATCTGGGAAATGTAGTATGAAAAACAGTAGCACATTCCGTACAACAAAGCTCAAAGCCATATGCTAACTTGCATGCACTCATCTATCCACTGAGCTACTCTGAAGGCACCTAATCACTCAGAGGCAAAAGTACTGTTTTGTAAGCACATTCCCATAATGTTTGATCAATATTAGCCATCAAGGAGAATTCTGTTACACAGTAATGGGATAAAGCAAGTGTGGATGCCTGTAGTTTCCTAGATTTTGCTGGAACCCAACCTCCATTGCCCCCGGCCAGCACATTAGCTCTGATCAATGCCAAACACACGGACATAAAATTAATACAAACACCTATGACTATAAACATATTATACATTATGGCACAAAGTGTAGATCTCACCGTACTACTGAAGACTTAGAGATGGGAAATAGTTAAGTTATTCAGCCCTTTGTTTTGGAAATGCTGTGTTTCCATGTAAATATCTATTTACTACGGAAGTTAAGATGGATGCATAAACTGCTGTTTGATACACTGAGTCAAGATGTAAGAGCCTCATAGTTTTTCCCCAGGGAAAGGAAAGAAAATCCTAGAGTCTCAATGGATTTATGGAAAGAGGAAATACACCACACTAGACAAAATCTCTTATGTGTCACAATAACTCCCCAGTTCTTTCTTCTCACCAATATAGGCTTTCTCAGTGCAACAAGACACTCTAACAGGGAATTAGGGGAGCCTTGAGAGATTCCTTGCCTCCATGTAAGAATGAAAAAAAGGACGCAACTATTTTCCAAGTTCTCCCTAATTTTTATAAACGTCTTTGCATAAAACTAGTGTTCTTTTCCCTTGGGAAAGCAAAGCACACTCATATAGAACAAGCATTAAACAAATGGCTGATTTAGAAAGAAATAAACAATTACTCCAATACAGTGGTACCTTGTATAAAGGAATTCATTCCAAATGAAATTACGTTAAGCAAATTTTCCTTTGTACAAACTTCCCACAGGAATGTATTGAAAATGGATTAATCCCTAATCGTGACAGTTTTTCAGCTGTGCGGATTCACCCCATAGGAGATTCTGTTAAGCGATTTCCCCCTATCTATGGAAATGTTTTCCTTTAAGCGGATTTTCTCTTAAACAAACCACTTGTTATACAAGGATGCACTGTACTTTTGATTCTTAGAAAGCAATGCAACCAAGTCACAGCCATCATCATTTTGTTCAAGCTGCCTTATTCCAATAGAAATGTTACCTGCAATGAAGCGTAATTTTCTACAATTTTGCTAAATCTGCCCAGAAAATCTTTCTTATTATTGTTTGCTATTCTTGCTACCTTACACAATGAAGCAAATAATTTTGCTGTTTCTCATATTTCCCTGTAAATGAGATGGTGAGGAGTCATTCATTATTCATTCCCTGGTTAGTTTGGTGGGTGACCTATGCCAGAAACTGGATTGTGTCCATGTTGCTTCTGCTGGACCTCTCAGTAGCTTTTCATACCATCCACACTATGGCAGATTGTACAGTTGTATCCCTACCTGGATAGGAAATCCCTGACAACTCTAATCTCATGGATCAACCATTGCAATGCTCATTTTAAAGGTGGTACATAAAGGTACAGAATCTGCAGCAGGTGCAAAATATAGCACCCAGGTTGGTTCCTGGGCTTTAATTGTTGAAACCAACCTAGACCAGTTACTTTCCACTAGATGGGCAGTATATAATTACAGTAAAGTAAAATAGAATAAAATTTCTGAGATGGGTCTCAGAAGCATTGACTTTCAGAGGCTCCATTATTCTGGAGTGATGAGCACAGAAAATGGTACTGGAGCCTCCTGTTCAAATCTGTAGCAGTTGTTGGCTTGTGGGATCCTTCGGGAGTCTATTCTATCCCAACAGGAAACCACTTAGTGAAGGTTGCAGAGCCCCGAGATTGGCTGGAACAACATGTACATGTTAGCAGTCATTAAGGGACCACAAGAAGGTGAGCAAATGGAAGCTGAAGCCAGATCAGGGAAGAGGGAACTAACTTGTGTTGAATGGAACGCATTTGAACAGTTCAATCTAGTGTGCCAGCTGTACCAGTTCCTGGGAGTGTCAGGTTTGCCAACAGGGGCATCATGTAGTTGCATCCCACTCTACATGAGGTACAGTTAACCTTGGCCAAGATTCCCTTTAAAACAGAGTCTAGCAGTTGCTCTGAAGAGGAGATAAGGCATCACTCGGGACTAACTGTGATTTGCACATACAGTATATCACAATTGCTTTGACATATAAATCCCTAAAGAACTCGGGTCGGGGCTATCTGGAAATGTGCATTCTCTTCCGCGCAAGACTATGCAGGTAATGAGATCTGCAAAAGAGACCCTCCTCTCAGTCTTATCACCAGACACAAGAGTGGCTGTTTTCGGTGTCGTTCCCCAGGTTGTGAAACTCCCTCCCTCCTCACTGTTGTTCTTCTGTTGGCAGGCAAAGTTCATTTATTCAGCCAGATCTTTGGCAGCTGACTGGAAGCTAGGGAGGAGATGTTAATGGGTCATATTTACCTTTTAAAGCCATTTAAATCTGTTTTTAGTTATTTGAAACATTTTTACAGTGGACCCTTGTATAACAAACAGATTATATAACATAAAATTTGTACAACATAAAAATTCCAGAGATAAGGGAAATTTGCTTAACATAATTGTCTATGCAGCAAATCTGTACAACATAAAATGGGATCACTCTTTCAATGCGTTCCTATGGGAAATTTTGTATAAAGGAAAATTTGCTTAACATAATTTCATTTGGAATGAATTAATTCCTTTATACAAGGTACCACTTTATTCAGTTGTTTTAATATGTAACATGCATATTGGGTGTTTAATATTGTACTTTATCATATATTAACTGCATTTGTCTTTTTTTAAAAAAAAATCTGAGTTACCTTGAGTTCCTTTAAAGAGTTTAGCAGTGATACTGTGCTTTTAAGCATAGAATGTGTCCCTACTGAATTATTTCAATACTTTTTACATTAGTGCTGCAATGTAGGAATCCATGACTAGACCTAATTTTGAAATAGTCTTCTAATGGGTGGACTTTCATGTAGGAGGGTGTTTCCTAACAACTAGCTTGTCTTCTGGATTTAAGCAGAAATCATTTTGTATGTTTGTCTGGTTAACAACAAAAGCCTATATAACCCACAGTTCTGGAACCCTAACAATTTCAGCTTCAAACTGCAGACCCAACGTGAAGTAAAGTATGAGGCCATGACTTGGATGCCTATCCTGTCTGAATCCACTATTGGCAGCCATAGCCTACACTTCTCATGGTAAGGAGATTTTTCTGGGAGAGGAGGAACTTTGCAGGGTAGGGGGCAGGAGGTGATCTTCATCCATTTGGACTTCAATATTCCATTCAAATTAAATATATGTATTCTGAACAAAATTTACAATGGACACTGTATTACTCATGTATCACTGAACATAGTTATTAGTTATTACATATGTTTTATGCCTCTTGCCGATTACTTGTGTGTTGCTGCATATTTTGGTTTTTTTCTTTGTTATTTTATTATTTTCCTTGGATTTCAAAAATAAAATTATGTAAACCACCCAGAGTTCCCTTTTGGGAAATCAACGCAGTATACAAATATAAAAATAAATAAATAATACTTAATAAAAAATAAAAATATAATGCTTGCAGAGGTGACAATTCTGCACAACCCAGACAAGATTCTAGCCATCTTCATATATGTAGGACTTGTTACTGATGATGGGGCAGATATGTTCATTTCTTTTCTACACCGTACAAACCCAAACTAGTGGATAAAAGTAACAAGAAACTACACTTGATCTTAGCCAGTGTATTGTTATATACACTGTATGCTGTGATGTATTTTTGCCTTGCTGGTCAATGACTGTAATAAAATTTATTATTATTATTAAAAGTAACAAGAAAGGACTTTTTATCATTAGAAAGAAAAAGTACGATGAAGACTAAAGCTGTTCAAATGTATTGCAGAACAAACCACCCCAGAAAATGTGGAAATCTCCTTTCTAAGGGGTTCTCAGACAAAGGCTAGAGAGCCACCCATCAGAGATGTTATATCAGAGTATTTTTTACATCAGAAGGAAGTTGGTTTGTGTGTGTGTAAAGAGAGAGAGAGAGAGAGAGAGAGAGAAATTATGTAATTTTAAATTCTAAATTGTAGTAGGAAATCCTTTTTGATAGAATAACAAATAATTTAATTATTACTTGCTGTTAATTCTCTATCCCACTTTTCTTCCTGAAAGGACCCAAGGTAGCTTTAAAGACAGAAGCCACCAAGACTCAGCATGGGTCAGTAGCACCACTGCACCATCTGAAAAGCACTGGGCGGCGGCGGCGGGGGGGGGAATTCTGCCAGGTTTAGAGCAATCCCCAGTACTAATGGTATCACATACTCTCAAAGCAAAAGAGGGGGTTTATCCACTAAAGGGTTTTTCCAATTTAAAACCCCTCTCTTTTTTTGCAAGAATTGGTGGAGATTGCCTATAAGATGATATTCTAAAAACATATGGATGTTGACATGACAACCCAATCGGTCCCAATCGGATGTTAAAAGACAGAAAGAGATACCAAAGGCATTGAAACTAGTAACACATACATTTTAGCATGACTTCAGAGCTGTTCACATAAATATATGTCATTTCCTCAGGACAGTCACCAAAGGAAAAGAAGTACTGTATTATGGCTTTGGCTTAGAGGTGACAGGCATTGTAGCCAGTCCACTTGCCCAAGCTGACTTTTATAGCATTTGTTCATTGTATTGGTAAGGAACTGTAGCAAATACTACTTTAAAAATGCTTTTGCCTGTCGAAAGACGGAGTGGACGACATTCTATCCACATCACTGTGTGAAACACTTGAGGGAAGTATTCAAGTGTTCAACAGGATCATCAGAAATGCCAAGCTGGGTTTAAGGAGGCAAGCATATTAATTAACAGAAACAATACGGATATTTTTAGTCTTTTTTTCTGAAAGAATGTGTTCAGAAACTCTTCTCACTTCAGGGACCAAGGTTGTTAGCACTTTTTATGGCTTCTCCATGATTTTGCCTCATGGTTCTCCTAATTAACCATAACAGCAGAAATAACCAACATTGTCCATGATGGATCTTAAGCAATGTCTCTGTTGAAAACAGATTCAATTTCAAACAATCTAAAAGATCTGATGAATAATTTAAAGGATGTAAGGAGGGAAATGAGAAAGAAGTTTGTTTATATACTAACTCTTTCACTCCATAATATAATGAAATTAGATAATGATGACCAGATGTGGTGGCCATTGTAGGAAGCAGCTCAATGAAATTCTCTCTTACTTTTCTTCTGCTTTAGTCTGGTGAAATAGCTGCACTGGACACAACTCCAGACAGCCAATGGAGTGGGTTTTTTTAATGGTCTTGTCCTTTGTCTCTCAGAGGTAGTTCTAATGACTGTTGGTGGCCAGATCTGAAAGAGAAAACACAAATGGCAGTTGGTCCCAGGTGACGCCTCATCTCCTCTTCAGAACAGCTACTAGACTCTGTTGTCGAGAGAATCTTGGTCATGGTTAAACTGTACTTAATGTGCTGGTGTAACAGATAGTTAAGAAACGTTTAGGGAGGAAACACATTATTCCACTGAAATATAACTGCACAATCCCATCCCTCAAGCAATGTAGATCATAACTGTACTATTAGAAGTGATCCTCCAGAAACATACTGAACTGCATAAGTTAAAAGGAGACTCATAAAGCAAGGGAAACCAAGTCATAAACATGGCAACAAATCACCCAGCTTAAAAGCTGAACTAGAAGAATCAATGACTAATCCAAAACCAGTCAGTGAATTCACGACACAGAATTCACAATAAGAGGTAAGCAACAAAAGGAGAGCTGGCAAGGGGCAAGGCAAATTCAAAAAGAGTGACTCTGCTCTGTCAACTGCTGCTTCTACCAAATACAGCTGAACAAACGCAGTCTGAACGATCCTTTAAATGGCACAATGATTCTGAAGCTGGCATGGAGTGAGGGGAAAGTATGCCAGGTCTTCTCCTAGAAGAATTAAGCTAGAGACAAGGCCATGAAAGTGCAGCTGCTAGGTAAACTCACTTGGGAAAAAAGCTGTTGATTGCATGGAAGATTGCTGAAGAGTGGATAGCATTGGTGGATCATAATGTATCCTTTGCAGTATAGCAGGTTCCCCACTGCTCTACTGGCACAGTGCTGGTTTTTTTTTAAAAAATGGCTTTTTTCCCCACATAACTTGCCATCCTCTTCTACAAATTACTTCTCTAAAGAGTGACATTTCTATATTTATTCTAAATGTTTTTACAGCTGCCAAATGGAAATGCTCTTGGGGCAGTTGACAAATTGAAAAACAATGATGTTTTCATCTCTGGGTCATTCCTGAGTTACATTCCACTCTGAATTGAGAATGCCATCCTAGTTTATGTTTATTATTTTTCATATCCTTTATAATGAAGATTTCCATTACCCTATCATTATTCTTTACATGTACTGCAGAGGCAACAGAAAATGATAGCTATCCATAGGTATTTTTCCCAAACTCAGCCATGAACAATTTGATTACAATGCTATCTCCCTCTTCCAAATATTTAGTTTTCTGATTACAGAGGGACAATGCTATTTATTCACTATACAAAGCATTCATTTTTTTCAGTGTTAAAATGGATACATTGGTTCGATATACTGCATATTCTTCCATATAAGGAGCTTTCAAATCAGAATCTGAGTTCATTTCATCAAGCAAATTAGAGCCCCAAGATTTTGAGATGTCTGGGGGCTGGGAACATAAATATTGGTATAGCAGAGTGCAAACAACTTAACAGAGTAACCTGCACTTTGTAACATTAGCCCAGTATCACTTAGGTAAGGAGACAAGAAATATACTTAAGGAGATAGGACAGGCAATTCTTAAACGCCAAGATGCAGAAAGTATTCAAACTACATTTCTCCAGAACACCTGTAGGCCACAATGTTCCTCTGTATTATAAGTCATTTCTGTAAAGGCAGGCAAATACTTTGCATAATTTTATTAGTTATACTGAAAGCCTGTTTCGCTATGTCATCCAAATGCCTTTGGTTTCCTTTTCTCTCCACAAAAGTATCACAACCATCATTAGCAAAAATTCCTCAAGTGGGAAAAATCTTGGCAGTGCTGAAAGCACAGTGGTAGCTGTTGTGAGGCCACACAAAGCATTCTGGCTCTTGTATCCCACCTCCACACTTTCCAACACATTCCTAAGCAAGCTGCTTCACTCTGCTGTGCTGGCCTGCAGCATGGTTGACATGGATTCCAATTACACACAAAAGCCAGGAGCCAGCACATGGCCAACACCATCACTGGGAGTCTAGACATTGCCAAACTGCACTGTCTGCGTTCTTCATAATGTTTGGCAATGATCTGGCCCGGCTGAAGGCAACAGAAGAAGTCTAAGACAATAGGCTGGATGCAGGAAACATGGCTTTAAAACTCTGGAGTAGACAAAAAGTAGATCCAGACTGATGAAATCTTCTCTTTTACATAAGGATTCTGGACAAAATCAAGGATTCGTCAAGTCAAGCTTCCTAATCTCCACAGCGGCCAGACACGAGTCTCGAAAAGCAGGAAATGAGGAAAGCAACACAGTCCGTTTCTTGCTCTAATCATGTAGTAATATTCAGCATTATAACGAGTCTGTATCCAATATTTCTATTCAGCTAACATAACTAAGACCATGGAAAAAGCAATGCTGAAACATCTGTTTCCCGTTCAATACTAATAAATACTGCAAATATTGCAGCAAAATGAAAGTCACAATTTGTATTAAAATAATCAATTTCCATAAAATGAACATGAGAAAACCTTACAAAAGGAGCAGTTTTCAGCATTTCACGGACTTCATCATAAATTTCCTTTTTAATCATGGCATATGTCTCTGTACAGATAATTAATGGAATATACTGGGAGAAAAACAAATGAAACAAAATCTGGTTTTGCTGTGATAAATGTCCTACTCTCATATTTGAGACAAATCTCTGTTACTTACTTATATAAAATATTTTAAACTCATTTTTCAGGGCACACAGCCCTCTCCAAGTTGCAGACAATATTCCAAATATGTGTGCATATAGCTATGCTTACTGTACATACCAAACAGCAGGAATAGCTAATGTGTTTTTAAGCACCAAATTCAGACTGGAATTAATGTATCAGTGAGTTTATTTATTTTTAATCCAGAACTGATCAAGCTGTTTATGTTTTGTAACAATATGGGCCATTACTGAGAGAGATGTCTTCCTAGTATTCACAGATATTAGCGCTACAACCAAGAGCAAAACCTCACGTGAAAGATAAGTTTCACAGTATCTTAAAATCAGGGGCGAGTATACTGACTGTTTACCCTGAAGACTGTGTCAGATGTGGCAGGGATAAAATCAAATCTTGCAAAAGGGTGACTACACATTCATGCAGGGAAACCCAGTACAGAACTGTCTCTTTGCAGGGGGAGTACAGATGGAGAGGGAGGACAGAACTGAAGAGGCTGCATTTTGAGGGAAAGCAAGGAAGAAAGGAGGAAGTGGAATGAGAAACAGGTCTATGATGATCCTGGTGAAAACTTTTATGCAGTGTGGACTCATGAGTTGATATAATTAATATTCTCCAGTGAGGACTATTACAGTGATATCAGCAGTAGAAGCTGCCAGGAGGTGGGGCTTAAGAACTCATCATAAATCCATACCAATGCAGTGAAAAGTGTGGGGGGGGGGTTGAGCCCTCTATCAAATCTATCCCTTCATCCAGATTAGCAGATTATCAAACTTTCTTCTTATCTAGATTAAATTCCAAGGTTTTTAAAAACAGCATTCATTCCAATATTGTTCATGGGCTCGTCAAGGAGTTCAGCTCCCCTCTCCCCCATTTAGATAGTAGAAAAATTGCATGTCCTTTGCATAGTAATCACATAGATTAAATCTCTGGATAGCATTTTCAGTGGTTTCAAGGACATGCTCAAAGACACCGAATACAAAATGCAGGCTAGCCACATGGACAGTATTACTGGCAGAATAACAAAACAGAAGTCCTTCAGTAGTTCTGGAGTACATCACCCCAGAAAGGGCCAGAGCAGTGTAAAACTGCAAATCCAATTCCCATCCCAGACAAAGAAGAATCTTTAGGAACTGCTTTACAAACATAATCTTTAGACAGGGAAGTAATGTAAGCACCACCTACTGGCAAAAAGCTTGTTGCGCCACATGAGTAAACAGAAGTACATATGTGAGATGATATAGGTATATGCCATTAAGTTATTACCAGATATAGTAATTCTGCACCTCTCCAATTTATTTGGTTTAAATAAAAATAATTAATTGTTTAAAGCACCTCCATAGAGGTTTGGCTTAAAATATATTTATATAAAGGTCCCAACACTCAAGAACAAAGGAAAAGCTTTGCATATTTGTCATTTAACTAAGCTTATCTATCTATCTATCTATCTATCTATCTATCTATCTATCTATCTAT
>JAHTLZ010000274.1:6969101-6986985 GCA_023846285.1 Phrynocephalus versicolor | reverse complement strand
TATCTATCTATCTATCTATCTATCTATCTATCTATCTATCTATCTATCTATCTATCTATCTATCTATCTATCTATCTATCTATCTATCTATCTATCTATCTAACCAAAGGCCATTTCATCCTGTATACCACTCCATTGTGGAGACACTCTCTTAGAGGTTCGTGACAAATCAGATTAAAACCAATAGTACAAATTAAATACTATAAAATAAATAAGTCTCTGCCTTAAAAACTACATCTAAATATAATTGAACAATCTAAAACAAATTTGGATATCTTAGGACAGTAGTTAAAAACACTAACAAAAGGCAGTTTCAAATAATTCTGTTTTTATGAATTTCCTGAAGGATGGTGCATAATGAACCCCTTTTTGAAGTTTGTTCCAGAGGGAAGGGGCCACAATGGAGAAAGTTTGATTCCTCATGTTAATTCTTTTGGCCTCTAATCGACTGTGAGGAGCTGGTGGGACAGGGGAGTTCATTTGTGGAAGAGATATTCCACTAAGTATCAAGGTCCTAAAGTGTGTTGGCAAATCTATCGCACGGGTGCCAAAGGTGGCACTCAGAGCCATTTCTGTGGGCACCCAACATTGCCCCTTCGCAGCCACCTGTATTCAGGTTAAATTGCTGTATTGGCACTTTGTGAAAAAATAGTGGGTTTTGAATCACATTTTGGGCACTCGGTCTCTAAAGAGTTTGCCATCACTGCCCTAAAATGTTAAGGCCTTTATAGGTCATGACCAGTATCTTGAATTGGGTGTGGAAACAAACAGGAAGACAATGAAGGCATGCCAAGACTGTTGTTATGGGTTTATATCTGCTGCTACCTGTGATCAGTCTGGCAGCCACATTCAGGACCTGCTGAAGTTTCCATGCTGCCTTCAAGGGCAGCCCTATGTAAAGGGTGCTACAGTAGTCTATTTTAGAGATTACCAAAGCCTGAATCACTGGTGTTAATTATTTCTTATCTAGGTAGGAGAAAACACAAACCATACAGAAAGTGAGGCCTGTGACTTTCCTAAGCAACTGCTTTTATGATTGGCCTCAGATGGGAATAGTTTGGGTACTAACTATTCCCACCCCAAAGAAGCAAGGGAGAATCATACACAGATGTAGAATCACGGGTGAAGGATATCTTTTGAGTTGCAAATGGCATGCACTTTGGATGTGCATCTAAATGAAACATAGCGGGTAAGCGACATGTGTGTTGGCTTCTGCACCACGGGGATCAGCATTCCCACCAGTCTGACAAGATTGCCCTCTGCTGCCTCATACCACAAGCTGCACACAAATCTGGATAAAAGACCACAGACAGTGTAGTTATTTTTTCCAAACAATGAGAGCCATTTTCAGAAAGATCCCCTACCTCACAGCGTGACTGTGTACTTTTTGCACATTGAGTATAAAAACTGGGGCATGGGGGGGACACCTCAGAAAGAAAGCTATGAGGCCTTCTATTCCCCCACTCTTCCCTTTGGCAAGTGTCCAACAAATGAACACTATAAAAAGATCATATCTATTACTCTTCTCCAACATACAGTACTTTTCTCGTGTATAAGACTATATTTTGTCTAAATTTGTTAGACTAAAAATTAAGAGTCATCTTATATACAGAAAGCAAGCCAAGGAGAGAACTACGCAGTTGCAAAGCTGTAATTTTTTATTGGAAAAGTGGGATTGTTTAAACCTGTGGTGCCTTTCCCTTAAATGCTGTGTTTCATTCCCCAACAAATCTTGAACTTATGTTTATGGGCAGAGCATTTGATAGTGCTGGTCTTTGACTGTAATAAATTCAATTCAATTCAATTTAATTTCATTTATCTTACGTTGGTTTATGTTCCACAAAGATAGAAAAGTGGGAAATGATGCCTTAATGGACATGTTATATTGTTTGGTTTCATGGTTTGTCATATTTTTAATATGTTTCTTGTATAAACCAATAAAACACATGTCAAAAAAGAAGGAAAGGAAAACATTATATTGTACAGTCCCACAAACTGTGCTTCTACACAACACATAAAGAGCCACCCTTTTCTGAGACAGACTGTTCGTCTATCAAGCTTCGCACTGCTAACTTGAACTGGCAGAGGCTCCTTAGAGTATCAGACAGGATTCCTTCATAGCCTTTTCTGGAAATGTACTTCAGATTTTTTTCATGGTAGCTCATCCAAGCATTAATCAGCACTGACCCTGCTTAGCTTCTGAAATCATAAGAGACTAGATGTGTTTATGGTGAACTGATGGCAACTAGGGATGGGCTATTCGTTTCGGAAGCTACCGGTTCTGAAACAACACGCGGGAGCCCAGCTGGTGTTCAGAAGCCACAGAAACACACGGAGCAGAGCTCCAACGCAGAAGAAGCCTCCAATGTCATTGTTCCTTCTCCCTGGCGCTGGCCAATCAGGAGCTATGCAGGGAAATGTGTCATCCCATCTTCCTGTCTGATTGGTCAGCGCCAGGGAGGAGGAACGATGATGTTGGGAGGCTTCTTCCTCATTGGATCTCAGCCCCACATGGGTGCAGAGCAAGATAAGGGATTGGCTGATTGTGATTCGGAGGCTTCTGAATACCAGTTGGGCTCCCACATGTTGTTTCAAAACTGGTAGCTTCTGAAACGAATAGCCCATCCCTAATGGCAACATATCATCTGTGCTCCCATGCTTCCTCTTCGTCTCTATGCCCAAATTCAGAGGGGGAGAAGAGAATAACTGGGAAAAGCAAAAATGCAAAAGGTCCTGGTCCTGCAACTATTACCGATTGCCCCTCAGAATGATACTAAGACAGTGACATCCCCACCTGGAAAAAAAAGGGGGAGCAGCCACAGAGCATAAAGGGAACACTGGTAGCATGCTTTCACTGATATGCCCTTACACGGCCAACTGTAACTCAGAAAAATGAGGTGCAGAATCCCACTCTGTGGTTCTGAAAGCTCACCCCCATCCCTGACCACATGAAGAATGGAACTGCGAGATAAAGTGTGAGCAATTCTATCCCATAAAGAAGGTGCCTGTCTACTGTGCAGGAAACACAGTGATAGTTGTGTCATTTATTTATTAATTGTGTATACCATCCCAGAATTTTGGCTATAGCTACTCTGATTTAAACAATAGCTGGAGTGACCCACAAAAAAACAAGGTGAACGAGCCATAATAGCCAGCTGATATATTTACATTTTTTTAAAAAAATAATTCCTTTTTATGTTAAATCATAGCCGATTTATTTTTAGTTTTAGCAGAACTGATAGAAGAGTTGCCTTCTAGTAATTTTTACTCTTTTTACTATAAGGTTTTGGTACTATTGCTACGCTTGTTGCCAAGTGAGTGCATTTGGCCATTGCATATTCCTGATAAGGTGAATATAACGTTTAGTTCTAGCTTCTTGCTACTGCCTGAATTACATGAGCCAGCAGAATATTTGGAATAACGGATTCTACTTATTGAAGGTCACAAAGTGCAGTACAGTAATTATCACCATATCACGACCAAGAGTGTGCATTTTTTTCAACAATTGCCCAGGCAGAGGACATAACAACATAAGGGTGGTAGAGGGGTGAGAAGCAAGGAGTGAGACAGATGGGCATATCCACTAAAAAGTAATGCCAGCAATACAAAGTGACTCTGGGTCATTATCATCAACATTTTAGAACTGCAGAGCTGGAAGGGACCATATAGACCAGTGGTGGTGAACCTTCGGCACTCAAGATGTTTTGGACCGCCACTCCCAGAATTCCAAGCCTGCATTGCCAATGACAAAGGACTGTGGGAGATGTGGTCCAAAACCTCTGGAGTGCCAAAGGTTCACCACCACTGATATAGACCATCAAGTCCAGCTCTATCAAAAAGGCACAATAGGAAATCAAACTCCCAACCTCTCACTCCCTAGTCAGAGACCAAAATCTCTGAGCTATCTGGCAGGGCTTCAGGATGACCTGAAAGGAACATGACTGTTCCTTCATGTACTACGAGGGTCCCCAAACTTCCTATCAAACTGTGCTGCATTCAGTTTCTGGAGTTCCCTCATTGGGATGATGGTTTCCACACTATGAAATGAAGACAATCATACCACATGATTCAGAAAGGGCAGGCAAAGCATTAGGAATGGTCTGCATCTGCTCTCCAATGGCAAAAAAGCTCTTCTCACTGAGAAGAGGCAATGGTTCTGAGTGCAAGAACTGAGTGGAGGACACGTCTATTTGGACAGCCCCATCACATGTAGCTGGTGCTTGCGATTCACATCAAGTCAATGGCCAGTCACTCCTCATTATAGGAGGTAGCAGCATGGCACAAAGTACAAAAGCTGACATTACCTCCTATCCAGTCCTGAGCCTCCAGCAATATGAGCCATATCTTTTCTTGCAGTAGAAAAGCAAGAATTTAAACACTCCTTCGTTTGTTATTGTCAAATTAAAATGAGATCCTTTTGCTATTATTTTCTGCCAATATACATGGTCTTTTTTTCCTGCTCCTCTACATGTTACTGACTATTAACCAAACAGCTAAATAGTGATCACTAAAACAGTGGCTTTGCTACCAAACGGATGGTGTAAAAGTCTGAATAATAATAATAATAATACCCTATGTGTAACCAGTAGCTTTGCTCTTAATAGTACCATACCCAGCAAACTGGCCTTGGTTATGCAACCTTAAATATGTCTCCTCAGAATTCAGTCCCACTGTGTTCAGCGAAGCTTCTTCGAAAGAAAGATTGCATCCTTAGCTGCTTTTAGGAGGAGGTTTTCAGCCTGCCTCTCTGCATATTTATTAAGAAAAGGCACATAGTTAGGGAAAGAAAACATGGTAACTTATGCGTAGCAGTAAAGCACAGTTTGTTGCAATAAAAAGAAGAGACATCCTGTAAATTGTATTTTTAAAAAGGCCAAAAATAAATGTACAGAGCTTGCCACTGTTTATAATTATGCTAACATGGAACTGTGCTATCAATGAAATAAGTATATCATGCTGTCTTAATTTGCCTCATACGCTGTGCAACACAGTTTACTGTAAATTTTATAGAAGGGTCATAAGGTGAAAATGAAGTGATGGGAAACTTTATATAAAACATAATAAAGCTTCTAGCATAACTGCAACTCGTGTAGTGTACTTAAAACTGTACAGAAAAATGTTTTTACCAAAGGCTTCACAATTCACTTTTGACAGGAAAGCTGCCAAATGCAGAAGAATTATGTGGCATGCTTTTGGCCTTGCATTTATTTATCATTAGTCTACATCAGATTTTGTCAGCCATGAACCAGTTTGCTGACACCACACTCTTAGAAGCAGCAGTCATAAAGCATGCCAAATCAAGCTGCTGCTGCTGCCTCAGACTGGATGGAGTTCAAGATCAGACTTCGCTCAGAGTTACATTCATGACTCTCCATTACACACAGAGAAACAAACAAGGGACATTACACAGCTAATTTTGTACTGTCACAAGATAATCTACTGATTCATTACTCAAAGCTCACTGACACTTATGAGGAGCAGAGAATGATTTTTAAAGAATGGAAACCTCAGGTTCTTCAACTGCCTAATACAAAAAAATCACTTTAAATATACAGTATTGAAATATACCGGGATTTATGCCAGTGACTCGGTCAACTGAAAGTCCTCCCAGAGAGACCAGAGATGCAAATTACATAGACATCACCTAAATAACTAGATGTTTGTTCACAGACCCTCATATTACAACTGTGCTATAAAGTAATAATCTGTTCTGACTTGGATTCTGCAATTGCTCTACAGGTCCTGTGGATGCAACCCTTCTTGTCCCACTTTAATGAATACTTTCCAGTGCAGCCTGATTATGTAGACAGTATTCTTGGAGAGGCAAATGTCACCACATGTATACTGAACCCTTGCCCTTCCTGGCTTATAAAACCAGCCAGAAGGGAAATTGCCAAGTGGGTACAGGGACTGGTAAATGCCTCCTTAGCCAGTCTCAGTTGCCTAGATGCCCTAAACACATCCGATCTCACCTGATCTCAGAAGCTAAGCAGGGTCAGCCCTGGATAGAACTTGGATGGGAGACCACCAGGGAATACCAGGGGCTGTAGGCACCTGGAGTAGGAACCGTCAAACCACTGAAATATTCCTGCCAAGAAAACTCCATGGACATGGGGTCACGAAGAGTCGGTCACGACTGTAATGATGCAACCAACATACACACACATTAGCCAGTCTCAAATATCCCATTTCTGAACAAGGTACTGTACATTGGGGTTTCTCAGCTCTAAAGATTGCTGAAGGAAGTACTGTACCTAGATTATTTAGACCTATCTCAATTTGGTTTCAGGCCTGGTTATGAGACAGACAGCTCTGGTCACCTTGGTGGACATATGCTAGGAACTGGACAGGAGGACACTTGATTCTGCTGGACCTCTCAGTGGCTTTCAATGCCATCAACCGTCAAGATATCAGGCTGGCCCCCCTCCCTTTCATGCTTTCATGGACAGCTGAAGACTCATCTCTTCAGGCAGGCTTTTAATAATCATGATTTAATCCCCAAATGCTTTCTTATTGTTAACTTTTAATGTTAACTGGCTTTTAATTTTTCAATTCTTTTTAAATTTCAATAGACTTTATTTTTTAAAAAAATCTTTAATTTTTGTTTCTAATTCTTTTCCTTTTAATATAGTGAGCCACATTGAGTCCCTTTATCGGGAGAAAGGCAACATATAAATAAAACATACAAATACTGTATATGCATGTTGATCCTCCCACTCAATATTGTTACTTGGAAGGGAGCCTGCAACAAAATGTTGCAGTGTAAACCAATCCAGTTTAGTAGTTTTTCAAGATACTCTTGTTGGACCCAGTCACCTAATGCGATTTACCTGTTTCTCCTTCATTAACTAATTGTCAGCCTGCATCCTGTGCCCACTGAGGATGCTCAGCTGTTTTAGGGGTTTTCTGCCAATCCTTCCCCTCTCTTTTCAACTTTTGCAATTCCTAGGCTTCTCCTAAACTTGCAGGCACTTTCCTCTCATGTGAAGGTGATGTTACACAAGGCCCAATTGCGGGAGAGAAGAGTTTATATTACCATGCATGCACTTCCCTTACAAGTTGCAAGAAGACACAAGACTCTAAATATTTTATCCAGTTCTCCTTCCAGCTTCCAGATCATTCGTATTATGACTCCAAAATATCAAGGACTGCATGAGAACTCCAGGTTATGTTTGAGAATCACCTCAGACAGACAATTTTCAGAGCCAATCCCTGTAAATAAGGGAGTGAGTGCATCAGAGATATCTATTAGCCCTCTCCCATACTTTTAAATGACATAGTTATCTCCTTATCAAGCCTCAGTTATCTCCTCCCCAACTAAAGAATGGAGACATTCCTGTCCTTCTCCATGCAGATTACACTGTTCTTTTATTCACTCAGGCATGGAGGCAAAGACACCTCCAGTTTAATGACAACAGAACTGAAATACAAGTTTTTGGGGGAAAGGAAGAAGAAATACAGGTGGCAGTTAGACAATCAGTTGCTCAGACAGATCAATGAATGTGAATAGTTTGGAGTAACATTTAAAAGTTCAGGACCCTCCTCAGATCACTTAGAAGCTGTGACTTTGTCAGCGGAGGCAACAGCCAATGGCATTTAATCACTTCTTTTTTGGACCAGTTGTAAAATGGAGCTACCTTGAGATGCTCTATGGAACCATGGCATTGGTCTTTTACAATTCTGTATTGCAATTTGTTCATCACACATTTTAAACCACAGTGTTTGGGGTACCAAAATCTACCTTTGAGGTTATAGTCCAGGGGTGGTGAACCTTTGGCCCTCCAGATGTTTTAGACCACAACTCCTTTATCACTGGCAATATAGGCTTGGAATTCTGGGTGTTGTAGTCCAAAACATCTCGAGGGCTGGAGGTTCATCACTCCTGCTATAATCGAAGTTGACGCAGCTTATTATTTAAATACCTCTTTTCAGAAAGCAGCCATCTTGTTTTGGCTTAAGACAGACTTCTAGTTGGATTCACTCTTGGTTCTACTGTCCTATCAGGATATGAGCAAATAAGATGTCTGCACATCCTCTGGAGGACTATAACAGTGTCCAAGGGGATACTCTTAAAATATTATATACTATCAATATTCAAACTGCTATAGCACCTAATGCTCCAACAGGATATACAGAAGCTTTACTTTCCATTCTAGAAAGTTCCCTCTTACATATCCTTTGTCACTTCCCACAAACTCTAAGGACTTTTGACTAAATGCAGTTTGAACTCCCTGCAAGTGAAAGAGGTCATGGGATGTTACATGGACCAACACAGTTCAAGTTGTCCCAAGGTGGAGAACATGGTTCATTTTGAAATCGAATATCCCCTACATGTTAAATCAGTATGATCAGCCTTTAACTGGAACTACTAGGTTCAGTTTTGTTTTTAGTAGCTGCCATGGACTACTATATATCTTATAGGACTGCCATATGTGTTACACAGGCAATGGAAAGATGAGTTTCACTGTTTGTGTCACAATTTTTATATTGATTTTATTATCTGACCTTTGTACAATAATATTTATTTATCTCTTTGCCATTAATTTATATTTACTGATCATTTCTAAGAGCAGTTTAAATATTTGAATATGCATAAAGTCCGGCTGGCTACTCAACACTAAAGAATGAATTAATTATTCCAAAATGACTTTTAACACATTCTTATTTGGGCAAGCAACACATGCTTCAACAATCAGGAGCTTATTTACACTGCCTGGTTTCCTGGAACCTGACTCTCACATTCACGGGCTATGGCTGGCTGGTACCAGCCAACTCTAAGCCACTGTCCCTGGACAAACATCTATTGTTAAAATAATGGAAGGCCTTTAGTCAACCCAATGTTCTCAGTTGCTATCAAAGGAAACACTCATACATAAATATAAAAGCAGGAAACATACCAGCACAGACTTACAGCTTGAGTATGAAAAGTGTACTTATTGGAGTCTTCACAGAAACTCTATTTGCAGAAAGCAATTTACTAACCTGATTTGAAAAGTTCAGAGTTAAGCTCTGATTTTTGTTTTTAATGAGATACATTAGAAAATGATTGTTTCACATGCAAATATTAAGCAAATTGTAATAAAAGTGCTGCTTGCAGTACACCACTACAACACTACAGCTGTATAGAGTTGGCATCTGGATGGATAAAGGCCCTGGATGTTTATCCCTATGGCTTTTCTCAGACTGCTATTACCATGGTTATGCACCTTTAACAAATTACGACCCTTGAATGTAACCTATGTACAAACTCAAATGAAGAGCGACACATGATATATTATACCGTGTCACACTTTATTTTACAAAAATAAAGCCAAAACGAGGTTGTATTTACCTAATTTCCAGACCTGCTAAGGAACAGATCTTTTTATTATGTCCTGATATGTTAAACCATAGGAATGTGAAACGGACTCGTGGACTTCACTTTTTAAAGCTATAGAAAATACTGCGGTAATTCCAAAAGTCTGGACCAATGCAATTCTTGCTCCAATTTATTAAAAAGGGGGGGGGACCCCCCACCTCTCAGAAAACTTTAGACCAATTAGTTAATTATCAGTAATTGGGCAACTTTATGCAAACCATCTATTAAATAAACTTACTTCCTGGATTAATAACCAGGCATTGCTCAGCCCTGAGCAAGGTGATTTTAGGAAAGGTAAGGCCACAGTAGATAACTGCTTAATACTTTCATATCTCATCAACAAAACAGTTAAGCATAAACATTCTAAATTTTATGTGTCTTTCCTTGACATAAAGGCAGCTAGAGAGTTTCTGTGGGGAAAAACTCAAAAATATGGGCATAGATAAAAGACTCCTTTTTCCCCTTACTGTATAAGAATTTTATACTCTGCCACAACATGTCAAGTTTGTGCTTCTTGGAAAAGTGACTTACCAGTAACTAATCAATTTCCGACCAACAAAGGAGTGAAGCAAGGATGCAATTTTACTCCCACCCCCATTCAATCTATTTATGAATGATATAGCCAGTGTGGACAGTCATCTGCCAAAACTGGGGTGCATCATGCTCCGATATCACTTTATGTGGTGGACAATGCTGTTATCATATCATGTACCTGTCTGATTAAGGGTGTTTATACACGACCCCTAAGCTCCGCAGCAAATGGCTGCAAGCTCCGGAGCTTAAAAATGTTTCCCCACCAGCTCCGGAGCTAACAGAAAATTAAGTGTGACCCCGCCCACCTAAGCGCGACCCAGCACACCTTTCAAGTACCTGCTCTTTGATGGTGAAAATTTTTGATGCGGAGAGTGCCGGGCTCTCCTCGCTTCTTTTTGTTGTTGTTGTTTTTTGTTTTTGCCTCCCGCCCCTTTAAGAGGAACCAGGAAGTAACGGGGGTAGTCGGGCAATTTCCACGGCACTCGGAGGTAAGAGTGCATTTTTTCTCCCTTTTTAAGGCTTTTTTTCCTCCCCCCCCCCCCCCACGCAGACAGAAGCAAGGAAGTGCGGAGTCGTGGGGAGGAAGGAAGAGCAATGAACCCCCAAGATCTCTGGTCCGAATTTAAGGGACCAGCGGATCTTAGGGGTCGTGTAAAAAGGCTCTAAGAGAACCATGGTATATATGGCCAAAAATTGCAACTGAATTATAATAAATCTAAAATTTTGGTTTTCTCAAAGCCTTGGAAGCAATTTCAATGGAATCTGAATAGGCACAAAACTGAACAGATTAAAGAGCATAAATGCCTAGGCATCCTTTTTCATTATAACAATTCCCAGACTCCTTGTAAAATGGTTATAAATGCAGCTAGGTTCACTGGTCAGGCAATATTTCATTTCTACTATAATTCTGCCGATTGTTATGTTCCAGCAGATTTAAAGGTTTTTAAGTCTAACATTATCCCAAAAATGTTGTATGGCATCCCATTCTAGTTCAATTGAACAGATACAATCTCAATTATTACACAAAGTACTAGAGCTACCAAGCTATGTTCCCTACTCAGTGCTTTGACAGTGCTTTTCCTCTTTGGAGGAAGATCCTTCCAATTTTGGTTACAAATTTTCTACAACTCAGACTCAGATAGTCTATTGTATCAACTCTTGCTGGACTCTAAGCCTTCCTTTGGGACTACTGAAATGGATTGCCTTAGATACTGACCCCTTGGGCTCACTAAATCAAGGGCAAGCCTTCCAAATAATCAAAAGAAGAATTTTGGACACTGAATTCCAGGAACTATGAAATGCAGCCAATAAGACTTGATCACCACTTTTCCCGCACATCCTCTTTAAGATTGGAAAACCAGATGCCTTCCTTTCCCTGCTTAAGTGTCCACAAAAACGTTGGGCAGTTGAAATGTCATGCCTCCAGTCTTACTTTACGGTAGGTTGAAAGAAATCCTGTACTTCGAAAGACATTGCTCATGTGAGCAGGGGGCATTTTGAAACTCCTGCTCACATTTTTTGTATAACCCACTACATCAGTGTGATTGCTCCAAATTTGTGGCACCTGTTCTATTGAAATGGGAGGGGAAATCTGATGTGGGCAAAGTTTATTTCATGTTATCCGTGGAGGTGCCTGACATTTGGGAAGGAATTGCAGCTCAATAGTGAGAAAGTGAAGCTTTGTTTTTCACTGAATATTTCTGTTTTTGGTCTTCTTTCTTCCCTCCCGGATTTTGTATGCATGGGGAATTTAACAAACCAGTTTGTTTATGCTTTATTCTCTTTCATGCCAATAAAGGTCTGTCTGTCCGTCCGTCTGTCCGTCTGTCTGTCTGTCCGTAACCATATAATTCCAAAAAGATGTACTTTCTTTTTCACATGACTGTATATGGAATTATAAATACTAAGCCAAATATTATCATGAGTGCATTTTAAGATTCACTTTTAGCTGTTCTTAAATCTCCACCTAAACAAATTATAATAGAAGGTACTTGTGTTCCTAATTACAAGTCAAATAACAGTAGAAGAATTTTTATTACATATCATCAAAAGTTACAATCTAACTTAGGCAGCCTTGAAGTTATCTATAAGTCATATATATCAAAACTCATTGTACCATAAATTACAATTATCATTCTGAGATGGTTTCTGATTGTTCATAACAGAGGAGGTAGAATTGGTTAACTCTCATATATATCAGGACAGTGTATTTTCATCAGGTGGCCAATTGGTAGCATAGACAGTTATGAATTGGTCTTTGGATATTTTCTCTCTATATTGCTTTAATATTTTTGAAAAACTTTTCCCTAAATTGCCTTTGTGATGCAAAAGCAACATATAAATCAAGTACTACAGTCAAGTGAAGAGGGGTCTATTTTTGTCACTAATGTTATTACTATTTTGTTTAAAAACTATTCTGACATAAAATATCAGAAGTATATATCCAAAATTGACCTTGCATCTAAGCTACTGGATTGCAGGTCTGTGGGGTTCTCCCTGGGAATCTATGTGTTTGTCTTTGTTTGGGACAACCAAATGGCCTTGCCCTTGGAACTACGGTATATAAAATTCAAAGGTTACTCCTCCACTTGCTCTTGACTTAAATGGTACCCCTACAGAATTTAATCAGCTCAAGACAGCTGTATCATTCTGATTTTAAAAAAACCTTGCCGACTACGGCACCTTTGTATCTCTGCTGCTACTGTTCTGTACTAGGAGATGACAGGCTCCTAAGGAAAATGCCATGGTCAGTTCTATCTCCCTTGGCTTGAACGGAGACTAATGTTTTTAATCTTATTACACAGGCTTGTCTGTATTACTACTCATCTTTTATTTTGCAATTCTAGACAATGTCCTTTCCTTGTGACTTCTATATGCCCATTCAATCCGCCCCAGGAGATTTCAATCAGCCAAGCATAAACCATAAACGTCCATTATATTGGGTTTAAACAAAGACTTTTATCTCATTGACACATTTTAACAGACCTATTTATTCTTGAATGTTCAAGTCTAACAACCTCAGAAGAACATTAGCAGCTATATAGAGACCTTAATCAGTCACCTCCGGAGATTAAACACCATGCATATGATGACATGATGACAAGTCCATAAAGACTTGCACCAGATATAATCTGTAAGTCTTTAAGGAGCCACAGGACTGTTGGTTGTTTTTGTGACTCTTCTTTACTGAAGAAGGGAAGGTGGCAACATGGCAGAGACAAGAGAGATCTTAACTATCCACACCCCATGATTTGTGTGATTGGCTTTATTAATTATGGCGATAGCAGTGTACTATTCAAATGAGATGTACTTACCTTTAAGGATTCTTTAGCACTATAAGTCCACGGGTCTATTTAGTTGCATTCTGGTGTTATTACTGGGTTATAGTTTAGGTTATTTATCTAAATACCTAAGTAAATATGAGTGGTGCCGTCTGAAGAACTATAATGCTTAGGAAGCATTGCAGGAGGAGATAAAACCTAGACACCTTTAGACACCTGTAGCCTTGTACTGCTGGCCTATAGGTGTCTGACGGTATAGGTTTTTGGACCGGAACATCCTGGATTCTGTTTGGGAAGTTTACTTATTTATTTACTTATTAGATTTATATACCATGGTCATCTAGCCCAAAGTCTACTCTGGGTGGTTTACAAAGTAGAAAATACAAATTATAAAAACACATAAAATGAATATATACAAATAATATAAAGATTATATCAAATCTAAAACAAAAATAAGCACAATCAATGTCATTATAATGAAAATGGACACAATTAACAATTCCTAGAGATTATAGGTTAAGAGGATCAGGTTTCCAGGAATGGAAAAACATAGCCATGTCTTTAATAGGTGTTTAAAACTATTGAGTGTGGGAGACAACTTATTTTGGCGGGCAGTTCATTCCACAACTGAGGGGCTATCACTGAGAAGGCTCAATTTCTACTTGATGTTTTATGGGCCTCCTTCAGTGTAGGCACCCTCAGATACCCAGCTTGGAAGGAGCAAATGGTCCAAGCCGGTCTGTTTGGGAGAATCTGCTCTGACAGATAACAAGGTCCCAAACTGTTCTTAGATAATCCTAGGAATTAGAATCCAAAGAAATCCAAAGAAAGAAAGAAAGAAAGAAAGAAAGAAAGAAAGAAAGAAAGAAAGAAAGAAAGAAAGAAAGAAAGAAAGAAAGAAAGAAAGAAAGAACTGAACTATACATTGGAGGCCTTGCCGCTAACTTTCTTCAGACTGACAAACCTGCTTGGATGAGTAAAAAAGCAAAAAGTGTTCTGCTTATATACTGCCCCATAATGCTTACAGCACTCTCTGGGCAGTTTACAATATAATTATGCCCCCACCGCTGCCCAAAGTAAGCTGGGTACTAATTTCACCAGCCTTGGAAGGACGGAAGGCTGAGTATACCTTGGGCCTGATAGCTGAAAATGAACCCCAGGTTGTGAGCACAGTTTTAGCTGCAGCACAGGCATTTAACCACTGCGCCATGAGGCAAAATGTTCCAATCTCACAATAAAAGAAGACAAGTTGCCATGCTTCAACTTCCAGATACACCTAAGATTGAACATTTGTCTTTAATTTTGGTGTCATTTCTTAATATTTATATATTACCCAATTTGTGTCAGGGTGTTTAATTGTTCTATTTACCTCAGTTGTTTCAGTTGCATTCAGTTGTGTTTGGGCCAAAATTTAAAGAATTTACATTCTAGAATAGATACTTCACCTCTTCAAGCAAAGGCAGCTCATCAGAATATTCTGTGACATCCCAGGATAATCTGCCTTATTTCTTATTCATTACTTCAAATAGATATGCTTGTGTGTGTGCAGATATAGCAGCTTCGTTTAATGTCTCTGTTAAAAAAAAGTAAAAAGTAGTTATTAAAAATGTAAAATGTTGATTAATGGTATACATCATCAAGTGGACAGCCATATATTAGTGGAGCAAGATTTACCATTTCACACAAGCTGCAGAAGATATGTAATAAGCAGAATTGCCACAGAGTCAAACTTAATCCTGTAATTTCAAATTTTAAACTTCTAAAAAATTCCTAGTAGCAGTCACCGTTTGGGATTTGGAATATTATTATTTATTATTAATTCCTGTTTTATTATTAAGCCCCTGCTTGGTAGCAAAACCCAGACTGTAAAACTACATTTGTGGCCAGTTCTTAGTTTTTGGAATGTTCTTGTACTTATCTCCAAAGAAAGTTCTTCTTGTATTGTCACGTTCAATCTAATAACTTTCTAACAACTGGCTACGTATATCTGAGGAGCTAGGACTCCTTTATTCGTAATGTGGCCCTCCAGAAAAGTACAGAATTCAATTGTGCATCCCGTGGGAGCTTTAGAAACTAATTAAAATAATGAAGAATATTTCACCACAAACACTACCAGTTACAGAAAAGGCTCAGAGTTCTCTGCTGAATCAGACTCTGTCTGGCTTCAAAGAAGGAAAGATGTTTGTGTGAAGTCGTGTGGGAGGAGATATGCTCCCAGCAAGGTAGCATTTGATCAAGCTCTTTCATGACGAATGGACACCTCACTGATATCTCAAGTCAAATGAATTGGGACAGGCTTCAAGGCATATAGTAATAAAAAGCTTTTCAACATTCAGAGATGCGGGTTGAGTCATTTGCAACATATTGATGTCACTCATCAGAACGCCACCCCCACACTTTCCCAGCTTTGACACCCAGGAAGGCAGCGCAGACCTGGCCTGGTGTTTGGAGGCCGCTTTCCAGTGGACAAGGGGGAATAAACTGAAGCTTAGCCCAGGAAAAGTGGGACTTCTACAAATCAGGCAAACACCCCACAGCGGGTCCTAGACAGAGCTGTGCTGCCCTCTTAAAGGCTCTGAACACAGTTCTGAACTCTGCTTTTTCGCGAGGCATGTTTACAGAGGGAGTCACTGGCACCATAGGGCTCTTTGACTGATTTATTATTACATAGGGGAAATGTGAATTTTTTAAATATACAGCCTGAATACAGTATATATGCCTGGACTACTGTATGAAATTGTGGGAATGCCCTGACAAATGATCCGGAAGCTTCATGAGGTATCGACTATGGGAGCAAGAATGCCTCCCACCAAGCCAGAAGTACCCATCTGCATCACAGCTATGCTGGCTATGCTGGTTCAGGGCCTAATTTACACAGCTAATGCTATTACAGTAATTTCAAATACTATATACACTATGGAAACAGTGGATCAGGACTGTCTACATTCACCCATACCTGCCCAAGCCCTTAGACAAGCAGCAGGGGTCATGCTGAAAGCTGCTATGCTGGTGAATATCAGAAACATTAATGTAGTACATATTTTGCATGACAGTCTCTTTCTTTTCTGGATTCTAGAAGACACTTGAAAGATTTCACTGAACAAATGACTATACAGTGGTACCTTGTATAAAGGAACTAATTCGTTCCAAATGAAATTATGTTAAGCACATTTTCCTTTATACAAATTTCCCATAGGAATGCATTGAAAACAGAGTGACCCCTAATTGTGACCATTTTTATGTTATATGGATTTGCCCCATAGATTATTCTGTTAAGTAAATTTACCCTATCTTTGGAATTTTTTATGTTGTACAGATTTTATGTTATACAAACTGTTTGTTATACAAGGGTCCACTGTATACAGTTTACAGATAGTCCAAAAAAAGGGGGGGCTAGGAAATTGAGACACTATCCTATGGGCAACTGAATAGTGTCCCAGGAGGTATAGAAAAGGCTGGATCTGCTCCTCCAATACTGTTATAAATTGCTAAGCTTGGTTTCTCCTCCCTTGTCCTACCGGAGTACCTACAATTCCCCCATTGCATGGTTTGAGTGGAGGAGGCTTTCTATCTGCAGAACAAAAAGCAGACAAAGCAGAGAGTGGGAAACATTATATCAGTCTTGAGAACAATCAGAGCACCATAGTTTTAATGACACAAAACAGGCAAATGGAGGAAGAACAACATTTCATGCTTCTCCTTCACTTCTGCCGTGACACCAGGAGTCTGGCTGTGTTTAGAATGGATGAGGTGCTCTGATCTAAGAATGTTTGGAGTTAAAATATCAAAGCATCCTGCTAAGATCGCTTTGTATACCTGAAAATAAGGGTTCAACTAGATGGCCAGGGTATCCCAACCTGGGTCGGTCTAGAGAAATGGTGGTGAACCTTTGGTCTGCCTGATGTTTTGGACCACAACTCCCAGAATTCCAAGCCTAGACTGCCAATGACAAAGGACTGTGGGAGCTGTGGTCCAAAACATCTGGAGTACCAAAAATTCACCACCACTGGTCTAGAGTGTGCTAAATACTGTAGCTTTGAGGTATTGTATGTCATTTGGGGTGATTCTTTCATCCATGTGCAAGAATCAACTACCTCAAACAACCCTGTTTAGCTCAAGACTTCTTTCTGTTTTAGGGAAAACTTCCCATTTCTCAAGACTGTAAAGCAGCTTAGGCAAAGCATGGTGAAGGAAGCCACTTAAAGATATGGAGAAAATGAAATCTTTGCTTTTGGAGGAAGGCGAAGGGAGGGGAGATTTTTCATTTCATTTTAATTGTTGCACACCAACAATACCTTGAGAGTGCTTTTTTAAGGAAATGCAAAACTTCCTCTCCCTTGATCCTCCAAAAGCAAGCAGAAAGTAAACTTACCATTAAGGGAACCACCCCCCCAGGGTGATTTCCCCTGGGTCACCCTGCCCCAGAAAATGGCTACACCACAGACAGTGAAGCCAACAACCCTGCTAGTATCACCAACAGAAATGGAGGATGGGAAAATGCTTGAGGGGCCTCCCCCTGAGCATCCAAAAGAACAGGGGTTCCCAATCTTGAGCAATCCAAGTCTTCTTAGTCTGCAATTCTCAGAAGCCTTTACTATTAGCTGTTTTTTGGGGGGGGGGGGGGATTGCAGTCCAAAAGCACCTAGGTTACTGGTTATGGGAACAATAAATAAATAAATAAATAAATAAATAAATAAATAAATAAATAAAT
>JAHTLZ010000274.1:6953549-6969091 GCA_023846285.1 Phrynocephalus versicolor | reverse complement strand
AAATAAATAAATAAATAAATAAATAAATAAATAAATAAATAAATAAAAACCTTTGAAAAGAACTGGAAAGGAGGAAGGAGACTCTGAAAGATGAAGAATAAAATAGGAAGGGGCAATTGACAAATGAGGGGAAGGCAAGAGAGGACCAACCATGAAGGAGAGGCCTCAGCCCAAAGCACCTGAAGAGGTTCTGCAAGTGTTCTGTATCAACTGGCTGAGGTATGCCATATCACAGAGAAGGTGCTAGCAACCACCTTCCAATCCACTCCAATGATATGTATTTCAACACCACTGTGACTGATTTAGCAGACTGAGACAACTGCATCCCCTTCACCAACCTGAACCTGTGGTGCAGACCAACCAGTAGATGGTGTCCTTCTCCCAAAGTAGAGGGCAGTACCGAGGACAGTTCTGATCTTCTCAGAGATTCATAAGAAAGGATGAAGTAACCATGGCTCACATAGTAACAGTACACACTAATAGTAAAGATGGTATCACCTAAGCAGAGCATCCCCAGATGTTCTTGGACTAAAACTCCTGGAAGTCTTAACTGTGCTGGCCAGAATTTCTGGGAGCTGTAATCCAAGAACATCTCAGGACTCAAGATTAGGAACCATCGATTCTGCATCCCCTGAAGTGACACCCCATATTTTAAGCTGGTTGTCTGCGTTTGCAGCCTTCATCCAGGGAGTTTAATTTAAGTTCAAGTTCTGAAATACCCAATGTGGTTTAGTAGATACAACAATAAGTGGGGGATCAGGAAACCTAGGTTCGAATCCCCACTCAACCGTGGAAACTCACTGGTTGTGTACAACTAGTGAAACCACTCCTTAAAATACCGGTATTTCCCTTTCCTTGTAAGCCCTGTTAGGGTAGCTATAGGTTCGTTCTGACTCAAAGGCACATATCAACGAACAGCTCTCTGTCAGGGATTTTCTACCCTCCCCAATTATACAATGCCCAGCCTGAAGAAAAGCGCTGCAGCACTCCAAAGCTCTCATGTTTTGATGTTTTAGCTATCTAAGAAAGGTGTCACTCACTCTTAATTTAAAAAGGAGATTTGTTGTTTGCTTTGAAGCCCAGCATTACATTAGGCACCAATTCACAGAAACCGACATCTGCTCTGACAAAATCCTTTCGTTCCATATGTTAATGCATTGAATACACACAACTACCACACATAAAACCAGAGTTATGAGTTTTTCTTTGAACGCCTGCAGTGTCTTAAGCCCTAAAAGCCTGGCCTTTGTGAATATGAATTGCCATAGAGGAGTTGAATTATTGCATACTATTCATACTGTGCAAAGTCTCTGGAAAGGTCAATATGAGATGCGATGAAAATAAATACGCTGGTACTTAGAATGATGTACTTGTTTGGTGTATTGCCCATTACATGCCCATCTGTATAGTTTCCTAAAGTTGCAAAACAGTGAAATGTAAGACTATGTAAAATCAATATAAAAGCTTGCTGTTATAGCACTTCACAACTCCACCAGGAAGGCCACTGCTAACAATCCGTACTTAATGCATATTCAGAAGGGTTGCATAGGTGTGACTTTCACACAGCCCAGACTACTGTACATCTAATGAGCCCATTCAGGCCATTGTCCACCTAAGGAGCCAATTCAGACCAGGGTGGTGTGAAATCAAGGTGAACTATAAATTGGAATCCTCACACCAACTTTCCTCAGACTGACAAACCTACTTGGATGAGTAGTAAAATGTTTCTATTTCAAAAGAAAAGAAGTCCAGTCACCATAACGTAACTTCCAGATTATTTGTACAAGGGTTTGTATTTAATTTTGATTTGAGTGTACTGTACTTTGGTTATTGTTTGTTTTAAATTGCTTACTTACACTGTTGTAAAATGCCCAGAGGGGCCTTTATGCATGGTAAGTAAGTAAGTAAATAAGTAAGTACAGTTTGCAGAAAAAGAATGCAGTGAGAGACAGATGAAATAAAATATTTACACACATGCTGGGCACCCATCTCAATTGATTTAATATTTGGTTTCTTAAAGCATTAACAAATGTAAAGCAGTAAAATTGCCTTTTACTGAGCATCCTGTTTTCTCATGATGTGCCCAAAGCACAGCAGCCTCAATTTCAAAATGTTTGCCTCTAGACATAGTTCAGCCTTGATTTGATCTAGGACTCAGTTATTCATCTTCCAGACAGTCCAGGGTATGCTAAAAGCTCTCTTCCAGTATCACACCTCAAATGAATTATATTTTCCCTTGTCAGCTGGTAATGACTCAGTAAAAGTCATTATAAGGTGTGAAATGGTAGTCTCATTTGCATAACTAACAATGATGTTTCTTCTGTTTTTATTCTACAGCCAGACGTTGCTGAGTCATGGCAACTGGACTTCTTTTCTTGAGAGACTGAAACATTTCACTGCTCATCCAGCTTTGTCTGTCTGAGGAAAGCTAGTTGTGAGTCCTCCACTATAGTTCACTTTGACCTCATGTCACCCTGGTCTGAAATAGGCTCATAAGATGAACAATGTCCTGAATTGTTGGGTGGCTCAATAGGCCATTAGGTGGATAAAGACCTAAGATGCTGAAACCCATAAAGTATGGGTCGTTAGCTATGGCCTTGGTGGTGGAGGTGTGAAGTATTTTTGATTTGTCTGGAGATTGTTGAAATCACTGCCTGGTAAGTAGCAGATAGACTGCCTGAGCACCCTACCTCTGTTGAGAGAGGGGTTTTCAATACTTACATGAATGGCTTCCCTGACTCCTCTCTCAAACCACCTATCTTCTCTGTCTAATATGGGTACATCCTCATATTTGAATGAGTGCCCTTGGTCCTTCAAGTGGAGGTATACTGATGATTCTGTATCCTTTGATGTTATGTGTCTTCTTACCAGCATTCCCCCCACCAATACCCTAACAACTGCAAAGAGAAGACTAAGTGAAGACAGCACCCTCATCTCCAGAAGCAACCTCAATCCAGACCAGATATGCCTGCTCCTGGACCTGTGTCTGAACACCACATATTTCATGCACAGAAGGGACATCTACAGACAGAAGAATGGTTGAGCCATGGGTTCCCCAGTGTCACCAATTGTTGCAAACCTACACATGGAAGAAGTAGAGAAGGAGGCACTCAACACCTTCCCGGGATCAACACCATCCCACTGGTTCAGGTATGTAGATGATACCTGGGTGAATCAAGACTCAGGAAGTGCAGGCCTTTTCAGACCACATCAATTCAGTGGACCCTAATATTAAGTTCACTAGGGAAGACACCCAAGATTGTCCAAGAGTGTTAATAGTGTCCAAGCAGAGGCCATGTGCAGGGATGCTTTAACAGAATCCTACACTGCAGCCTGCTTTGTACACCATACCAGATTGATTAATTTCTTCCAACTTGATGATACTATGGTTGGGATCCTATTGCTAAGCACAGTAAGATGCAACTAGAAAAGGTTGATTGAATCATCAGTTCAATGGGCCAACTCTTTTTGCAACCTACTAAATAAACAACAGGATTTCAGCCAGTGATTCATGGAGAAAACATACAGGGATCTGAGTGCAAATATCTTACAAAGGTGGCTGTCCTCAATGTTATTCTCAGCCATTGAGTAAACAAGCCTATAACTAATCAGCAATGTTGTTTCCCCTTTATCATTAAAAGTATGCTTCACATTTTAATTGCATTTCTAGATGAGCAGTATAAAAATCTAATGAATAAGTAAAATAAATAATAATTGAAAGAGTTCACTTATTCCAATCCAGGATTTTTAAGATTATTTGTTTAGATTCTTCTCATTTTTGCTACAAATATCTTCATCTGGAATTCATATGTACACAGCTGTGAAAAGCAGATAATAAAAAAATTTCATTGAGAAAGGGGTAAAAGGGAAGCTGGGTGAGAGGAATAAGTGTGCTGGGGAAAATGGATAATCTTTTTTTCTTTCTTTCTCTTTCTTTCATTTGCCATTTACTTCATTTCAGCTGGAAATTGTCTATCACACTAAATCTCTCTAAACTTTCCCCTGCTGTTGTGGAGTTTTGATTGATGCAGCTTTGTTAGGAGAACAGACAATAGAAGGATTCCTTTGGCTTTTAACTAAAAGAGCTGCTGTAGGGTGACAGTTCAATGATTCAATCCAGGACTGAGGGGGGAAAGGTTATCAGCAGTCAGAATAAAAAAGCCAATGTGTAAAAAGATGGCAAATTAGGTTCAAATTGCTTTGTCATGATTCAATGTAGACTGGACGGTACAGTCATAAAGACTTCCACACACTACATATATTTAAGCCAACCCTGATTTTCAAGGTTTTTTTGTTTTTAATTTTACTATTATTTTCATAGATACAGATATATAGATATATAGATATATATAAAGGGAGGGCATTATGTGGCATATTTACATTATTCCCATTATTTTTACAATAACAGTTATGCATCTATTATACTATTGGAGCAATTTAGTTACAATTTTTCTTCATAAAAATTGTAGAATGGTTTCCAGCTTTCTTTGGCCTTCTGTAGAACTTTATCTATAATATTATATTTTTGAAAACCTTTCCATCAGTTTATCACAGAATAAAATGCAGTCTCTCAACTATTCTAAACTAGAGCATCCAGTACTTTTTGCCCTGTGGCGCAGTGATTAAATGCCTATGCTACAGGTAAAACTGTGCTCACAACCTGAGGTTCAATCCCAGGTAGCAGACTCATGGTTGACTCAGCCTTCCATCCTTCTGAGGTTGGTAAAATGAGTACCCAGCTCGCTGGGGGGGGGGGGCAATGTGTAGCCTGCATTACTGTAATTAAAACTGTAAACCACCCAGAGACTACTTGAAGTGGTATGGGGCGGTATATAAGCAAAACACTTTATACTGCCAAATTAGTTCACATTAATGGTGACCCTCTCTTTTCCTACTCCCTTTCACTTTTCCCAGCATAGTTGCATTTTCTTCTGATGGTATATAAATGTAACAATCTTTTTTCAGTCCCTTCATAAATGCCCATCTAAGTCTCATTCTTCATATGTTTTCTTGGCCACAGTCTCCAGCTGGATCAAAGACTAAACCAAGATACACTAAATATTCCACACTTGTGTTCTTTTATTGCAATCATTAAACTCAAGAAAGTCTTTCACAGCCATTATTTTTCTCTTCTTAACATTCAACTCTAATCTTGATTTTACAATTACTTCTTTAACCTTCATTGGTATTTGTTTTAAGTCATTATATCTTATGTTAACAGTATGGAATCTGCATTTTTGGAGGAAAGAAGACTGAACCAAGGTATACACAATCTTTCAAGAATTAAAATTACTTCTTGTCAACCTTACACTTAGGTACTTATTCTTAATATTTAACTCTACTCCAGATTTTGCACTTTCTTTTACTCTCATCAAGAGAAATTTCTGGATTTTTTTTTTTTTTTTGCCAATAACATAGTGCCACCTGCAAATCCTAAATAATTATTGATGTTTCTCCCACCTATTTCCACTCCTCCTTAATCTGAATCTAGCCCAGCTTTCCACGTATGTTCTATATACAGACTGAAGAAATGAGAGATTAAAATA
This sequence comes from Phrynocephalus versicolor, assembly GCA_023846285.1. Taxonomy (NCBI): domain Eukaryota; kingdom Metazoa; phylum Chordata; class Lepidosauria; order Squamata; family Agamidae; genus Phrynocephalus; species Phrynocephalus versicolor. Next base: position 6,963,545 of record JAHTLZ010000274.1, on the reverse strand, counting down.
CTGTGCATGTTAGCTTGCATGGTAGATTTGCATGTGAGAAACAATTCAATTTCTTCATTTTTTGTCCTAACAGTATACTCTTGTCCAGAGTAGAGATGTAAAATTTCCAGAAATCTTGAAGCTCGGGGAAAAAAGTTTTTTTTTCCATTTTTTTTCCCCTGGGGAAAAATGGAAATTTTCAGAAATATTGAAAAAATGCCACCCCCTTTTACAACTGGAAAATCATTCTGCTGCTTTAGGAACATAAAATATGACTAGGAACAATATGACTTGGCATTAAATTATCACAACTAGTATATTAAAATATAGTGTATCAAAACAATTATTACAAATAGAATTTACATTTTAAATATTTATTTGTAATTGTAAGCAACAAATGGAGTAACAATCTCCTGAACTGTTTACTAGTTTATATGGAACCAAAAAAAAAAACCCTCTACAAAACAATGTTTAAAAATACAGAATTAACAATTCATATTTCCTCTCCAGAGTATTAAATAAAAATAAACTAAAAACCTCTTTCTCATAAAAAGAATTGAAGAGGGTGGAAATATATAGAAGGAAGCGGGACTTTGTTTCAATGACTGGGCATGAAGTTTAATCAGAATCATTTTTGTTGCTCTGTATTTTCTTCCAGTGCTTTGAGGCCTAGTGAAGAGGACAGGACAGAAGTAAACACAGCTACCCACATGCAAAACCAAAAGTTTTCCTTGTGACAATACAGTAGCAGCACCTCCTAAAGGAAGAAATGCATCTTGTTCTTGCATTGGAGAGTTCAGTTTGTAACCTAGGACTTGCTTGTCCTCTGTGCACAGAAATTAGAATAATCTGATACTATACATATTTTTTAGAAATGATTTGGAAAATATTTGAACACCCTGTCTTAAAATATTTCATTCATCATGTTAAAATAAAACATTAAATAATATTTTTTTCTTTTCTCAATTTTTCCAATGTTCCAGAAAAAAACAACACCAAAAGGATTCAGGAAAACACTGGGGGGGACTTTTTTCATTTTTTTCCCTGTTTTTTCTGCGGGCCTTCACATCTCTAGTTCAGAGTATAGTTAATCTAATGCTGTGGCACACACATTTCTTTTAGAACAACGTACAGTTTCTCATGATGCACTCAGCTGAAGGCTTTGCCATAATCCATAAAGCATGAACTGGTTCTCTTCTGAAATGCTTTGGTCTGCTCCATGTGCCAACATATATTTGAAACGAGGATCTCCAGTACCTCTTCCTTTTTTGAATCCAGCTGGAACAGCTGGCATTTCTCACTCCATATATGGTAGAACTCTTCTCTGCTTGCTTCATTTTAAAAATACAGTATCTTTGTAAGTGTGTATCTACTCAGAAGTGAGTAAAGCAAATCTCAGGCTTAGCCCTGATAGGATTGCAGCCTTCGCTTCCACTAAACCTGTTTTAATCTACGTGATCCAGGAGAGAAATTTTAATATCAGTCAGACATGCTTTGTATAAGCAAACAGATCTAGTTGTCAAAGCCAAGAAATGGACCAATTTAAATAAGCCAACCTATTTCAGAACATGATTAAACTGTTAATTTTGCAATAAATGTTTTCTTCAGTGTATAATGCCATAGGAATCTTTGTTTAATAGTTTTAATAGTTCATAAAGAGTTCACGAGTTTAGAATTTTATTTCAAAAAATTGAAAATGAATCTGTTCTTTGCAAATTTAACCAGGAGGGTTTTTAAAGCTAGAAAAACAAACTTTAAAAAGGAAAAGATCAAGCTGAGTTATAAACAGGCACTAGCTCGGTGCATATGCCAAGTGCAAATGCAGATCCAAAATAATAATGTGACAGATTCATTTTACTCCATTAGCTGACAATGGAAAAGTTAAAAGACTTTAAACAGTCAATAAGATTAAACACAGAGAACAGATATAAACCTTGCACGGATTTAAGAACATGTGTGCAAGAATGCCCTTACCTGTTCTTTGTATTTGCTTAGGACCAGAGAACGGATGCTATTTTAGCCAGTACTAATGCATTCAGACTAGGCATTAGCTTCACATACTTTCTGGCTCCCTGGAGGATCATGGTATATTGGGCATCCTGTTTTACCTCTGAAGGACACCCAAAATCAATTGCCAAGCAGAATAAAAACCTGCGGCAACCTGCTCTTTCAGTTACTGTGTCTGCATGCATGCATATGCCTGTTTGTGCAATACAAACTTACTATTACCCATGCCTTCTTGCTTATCTTTTAAACTAGTATGTGACTCTGTCCAAAGGTTGGAAAAGTTAATCTACATGAGTCTGACAGTTGCAGCCCCCCCATAATAATCTTTTTATAATCCCAATTTCTATATTTCACTTCTGAAAATCTGGTTTCTCTAAGAACACTTATCCCACCAGCAATTTTTGCCGATTCTATGACTTGTAGGTTTCTTATCACATACTGAGAACCTCAGATCGGTTTGTAACAGGTTATAAAACTGTTCCAGACCAAACACGTGTTTGATTTCTTCAACAGTAGTTGCTTTTTCACTCTGTAACCATCTAGACAACAAATCTGTTAATCTGTATCCTAGCTGTGCATATGTTTCTTGGGCAGCTTTGTTCACAGACCTGAACTTTCTTCTCAGCTGCTCTGATGATATCCCAATCCTGGAAAAAACTAACGATTTAAAATTTTGATAATCCTTAGCCCCCTCACTATCCATTTTGGCATATATCTCTTCCAAAATCCCTGAAATTAAAGGTTGTAAGTAGGACTTCCTCCCTTACTGGCAAATCCTCACAGTTTTTTTTTTCAAAAGAAACTAAAAAGGCCTCAATTTTATCCCCTTTTTTATAACTTGGGAATCTCTTCAAATCAATTCTACTTGGTACTTCAGCCAACTTATTATTGTTCTTACTATCAGCTTAGATGGTTAATTCAAGTTTGTGCATCTCTAACTGATAAGCCATCCTCTCCCGTTATAGCCGTTCTTCCCATTCCATTATTTCTGTTTCTAATCTTAACTCTAGTTCTTTCTGTTTTAATTTATATTCCTGCTCCATGCTCCATCTTTCCAGATCTGGGCACTAATGAGAATCCGCTCTTTCTGAGGTTCACCCATTTCTCCCTCACAAACTAGATTCTGTTGCTCAATCAAGCTTTCTCTTTGAGCCTCCATTTTTTCTTTCTCCTTTTTTAGTAGTGGGTTTATTGATGGGCATCAATTCTTTATTCAACTGACCACTCTTATATTTCCAGATTTTTATTTTTAAAAGATCTATGTATGTTCCCTCTGCTTTCTCAGGGTTTTTTCAGCTTGTAGAGGCTGACAGCTTATGGCAATTTCTATGTAATGAACCCCTCAGCACACTGCCCAGACTTCAAACTTTATCTCTTTGCCACTGCTATTTCTCAGCTTTTAAGGACACAAAACGTAAGCCTTTTCGTTTTTCTTTCTTCAGTCCCTTTTGATTTATTTCACCAGCTAGCCTCGTTCTCCTTTTCACCAGAGACTTGGGCCACTATAAATCCCTCAGGTTCTTTCAGAGTGAATAGTTAACATGTACCACACACAGTTATCACTTTCAAACATTTCCCTTATAAAACCAGAGTTTTTCTTCTAAACCTTTCTTGAAGCCTCCCTTCAAAATTTCTATTTCTGGGGCAAACGCTCCACAAACACGTTCAACTTGTCCCAGCAGCCTTCTGTTCTCTGCTGCTTGACTTCAAAACAGATACTAGGTATCTCAGGTTGGCACTTTCTTATTGTGTTTAAACCACCATTAGCAGTTTTTTTTTCAAACTGTATCTTTTTACACCCCTTCAGATTTCTTTACTTGCACTTTCAGTTTCTGATCTCGGCCAGACCTACTCTCACCCCAAAGCACTGGCACCAGACAACTGACATTCTGGGACTGGCTGCCTATTAGCATATTCATGTATTTCACTGCAGGGGTTCCATCACACTCACATGCTCAAAAGATCTTCAGAACCCTGCAGCCATTCAAGACAGCTAGCAGTCAGGCTGTAGAATTCTGGAAGCTATCCTCTAAAAAAGCAATGTTCATAAGCTCGGACCTACACAAGGGGGCATTGCCAAAGTGGGAAAGGTGTGGCCAAATGAGCTATTTAGCTATTTCATGTTTTTACTTTTTACATTTTGATTTTATAGGTGAAGCCTGTCCAACTTTGAACAGCCCGCAGTCTACTTACAGCTGCAGAACATACCTGCGGCCTACTTTCTAAGCCTCCACACATCCCTGTGGGCTATTCCATGAAAGCATGTGCATGTGCACACACACACACACACCTTGCCAGTGCTCCTGGGTAGGAGGGCAGAGCTGCTGCTGCTGCTGCCGCCCATCCCCCCCAAACCCTTCCCTTTTGTTTTCCTCTCCCACGAAAGGCACCCGAAAGCGCTACCACCCCCACCGCTTTGGAGTAAGAACTGGCCTGGGGACCGCACAGAGGGGATGCACAGACATGCACCCCCCCACCTGCCTGGGTTCTCCAGCCTTGGAAGCAGCGGGTGGGCAGGCGGGAGGGGAGACGGCAAGAAGCATTGGGTGGGTGGGGGATGGGGATCACCACAGCCCTCCCATTTGCTGCCGCCGCATCAGCTCACAAGACAGGCAGCAAGAGAGGTGAGATATGGAAGGAGCCCATATTCTCCTCAGGGTGGGAACACGTCACCCACTCTTCCTCAGCCGCCTCCACTGCTGCCGCCACCTCCCCACCCCCTTTGGCCTTGTGGCTCCCTTCCGAGCCCACCGAGCCAACACCATTGGGCAGAGGCTGGATGGCACCACCCCGAAGATCCCTCCACACCACCCCTGGGTGTCTTCTCCGCCAATCCCTGGGCAAGGAGCACCACAGTGGGAGATTTTTTAAAAATATGGGATAGCAGGAAAGAGGAGAGTAACAAATGGGATTTTCCCAGATGGCAGGGACCTGGTGGGTGACTTCTGGCGGTCCTGCAGGCTACCAGTCACCCATGGTTGACAGACTGAGCAGGCCTGTTATAGGTAAAGGTTTCACCCCGCACATGCATGCTAGTCATGTTCGACTCCAAGGACAGCACTCATCTCTGTTTCCAAGCCAAAGAGCCAGTGTTCTGCAAGTCCGTGTCCATGTGGCCGTCATGGCCAAATGCATTTCTGCACACATAACATTGTTTACCTTCCTGCTTTTTATGGGGGTACCTATTTGTCTACTTGCATTTACATGCTTTCAAACTGCTTGGTTAGCAGGAGCTGGGGTTAACAGCGGGAGCTCACTCCACTATATTGCACCCAGGATTTGAACTGCCAAACTGCCAACTTTGCAGCCAAAAGTTTCAGCACTCTAGCCCAATGAGCCACCACACCTAGTTTTTATAGTAGACAGCAATTTTATAGTAGACAGCTATTTACTAGATTGGAAGTAGACTACATAATTGGAAGCAAGAGACGGAGAAGCTGTATTCTCTAAACCAAAATAAAACCAAGAATGGGGGCTGAAACCAGAGATATTTGGGAATAATCTAGTAAGACAATACCTGTAGCAAAAGGAAAAGAAAGACCTAGATGGATAATGGAAGAAACACTTTAAAACTGTAAAGAACAGAAATGGGATTAGAATCCTAAAAGCAGTTTTTCAATAACTGTCACGTAGAAACAAAAAGTAATACAATAACTAGTGCAAAAATAGAGTAGAAAAACAAAGGGGGCAAAACAAGAGATCACTTCCAGAAGATCCAAGAAATCAAATGGAAATTTAAGCCTAGAAGCCGAATAACCTACAGGTAAACAAACTATCTGACCAGAAATCAGTGAAGATTCTCAGTCATCCAGGTAAAATTATCTGGAAATTGAGTCATATCACTTGTTAATGAGAAAAATAACACAGAATTGAGAAGAGAAATATTTTGATAATGTTTTCTGCCTACCTATAACTTGTGCAGACAGAACAATATTGAGTAAGCAGGGACATGACTTTTCCCAAAAATCCTTTTAGCTTTACAGATATCTGACCAGAAGAAAAAAGAGAAGATGGAAACAGTATAGTGATTACCTAAATAGAAGAAATAAAAGATTGCAGACTCCTTGGAAGAGGAATCCTATGACACAGACTCTACGGTTCTAGAAAGTAAACTGAAAGCCTAATAGAAACTATATTCAAGAGTCCGAAGAATGAACTGATAAGGGGATGAAATGCACTTTTACCTGACATGTTTGCAAACAGGAAACCATTCTGTCCTAACAGACTGTTGTTAGATTCTTGTCCACAATTCAGGTTACATATCAAGATAATCAAGTGCTGAGGCACACCACCATCTTTCAGAACAACCCATAATTTCTCATAATCTACAGTCAAAGAGTTTGCTGTAGTCTAGAAAGCAGAGACTATTCTTTGGTGTGCTCCAGTAACCACTGTATATATGCAATATGATCTCAAGTACCTCTTTTTCTTATTTTGGGATCAGGCATTTCTCATTCCACGCAAGATAAAAACCCTTTATTGCAATACCTTGATTATCACTTGCAAAGGAAATTAATGCAATTGCTCTATAGTTACTGTACTTTTAGACATCTCCTTTCTTAGGGATTGGAATGTACCCTGAATGTTGCCACTCTGTGGGCAATTGTTTTGTTTTCTATATTTGCTGGCATATTCTTGTGAGGATTTTGATAGATTTAGTCTGGAGCTTGAAATAGTTTATTGGATCCCATTTACTCCTGGTGATTTATTTCTTCCCAGTGTTTTGTGAGCAGTTTTTACTTTTTTCCCTGCAGGTGCAATTCTTCTCATCACACAATTCTTCTTCAAAGGAATTTATCACTCCTGCCTATCCTGTATAGTTCTTCAATATATTATTTCCATCTTCTCTTTATTTCACCTCAATGAACACTAAGCTCATTCTATTTCTCAGAGCAAAGAAAGATAATAGGGAAAACAACTTGATGATGCACCTTTTATACAAACCTACTGAATTGTTCATTTTGTCAGGGATCAACAACTGCCTGGGTTGAACATTTTTACTGTGTTTTGTTTGAAAATAGTTTGGAAAAGCCCACAAATCACAAGAGTCTGCATATTTACTGGAAACAGATGTTATGTCTGCTGCTACTCATGTGCTTCTATTTTGTCCCATATGCGCAAGTTATAGGTGGGCAGAAAACATTACCAAAATATTTCTCTTTTCAACTCTGTTATTTTTCTCATTAACAAACAATAAAAGTGCATATACTGAATCCCTTCACAATCTATGTGGGTATTCAGTAGAACCTAGTAAAACACAGTAGGAACACCTTTTCTGTTGTACTGCTTGATACACAGATCCAACACTTGAATATGAATATGTTGCTTTAAAATAGCAGGGAGTACAGTATTCCTGTCCTTAGACAGGCAGTCACATTTTAGAATCCGGGTGGAGACTTATTCAACATGTGAACACATTGATTGATTGATTGATTTAGTCCATTGTAACCCCATCTTTCACCTCAAATAGGACCTAAGGGGTCCAGATAATTAAAAAAACAATATTTAAAGCTAAAAAAAGGAAATACGCAATACTAAAAAGGATCAAACAAATACCACTGTAAGAAATGGTAAATGAAACAATACTTTTAAACCCCCACTTAAAAACAACTGAGTCCAATGATCTATTTAAAAAAACCACTTAGGCAGTCCTGCACTGAGGGAAAGCTCGCGTATAGAGGAAACTCTTTGCCTGCTTGCTGAAAAAAAGCAAGTTTTGGGGCAAGTGAGTTGCAGAATCTCAAAGCAGCAATGGACAGCGCCCTCCTCCAGATACCCACCAATGACACCTGTGAAGGAAGTGTCTTCTCCCCACTTATACCTTCTTTGAGCTCACAATTTGCTAACACTGATCTAATGTCATCCATCTACAACACATGCATCCATGGCTAAAAAGAGGGGTTTGCCTGCCATTCCCAAATAAGGATCTTAAAAAGGTTCAGCAGACAGAGCCATTTTCACAGATACCAGAAACTCCTATTCCCCTGCTCTCTGATGACACTGAGTAAGGGGCAACTGCATTAATACCATGGCACCTTTCAATCTTGCCATCATAGTATTAGGAAGGTGTACAGTGAGCAAAATAGACCATCAGGCCAAAACCTGGAACTGGGATATCAAACCATGCACCCAGTATATCAGGCAAACCCCAAATAAAGTAAAATACTGTAAAATAAAGCAAGTCAGAAACCTTAAAGATTGCTACATTTTAAAGTGAGGTTTCTTGGATGAGTTCACTTTTTCAGACAAATGGAGCAAGATGCAGAGTTCACAAGTATTCATGCCAGGTTTAACAGTCAGTGGTGTATGGTTGCATCTCACAAATATAGTAATTATGGCCTATGTATGGCCGTTCAGTTCTTTTGAAGTTTGACTCTGTAAACTTTCCCACAAGAGATGGAAAACAGAAAACAAGGCAAGAGTAAAAAGGTAGGGAGAGGGTTGTGGTGCTGTCAAGACCAACTGTGAGCAGTAACATGATTAAAGGAGACAGCACAGGAACAGTGTGTCTTTAGGACAAGGACTATTAACAGTTTTTAACTTTCAGCCTTGTACTGTACTGTAAAAAAGGTCTGGTAGCTGTGATGAAAAATAACAGCAGACAATAGCATAAGTATTATATTGGGTAATGACTCACAAAATCTCGACTTATATTCAATCTATTTATATGGGTCTCCATGATGTGTATAAATTTTGTTTCAACAGTTTCCCTCCACACTATTGTTTTGAAGAGGTTCTTTTCCTGGATAGCAACTCCCATATGTAGTAAAGAGCCTTGTGGTAGACCGAAATAGTTGGACCCAGGTTTGTTGTGCCCAGTACCAGTTATGGTTTTCACATCATTTTACCAGCTAACTATCCAACATGGCAATGCTAGCTGAAAGAACGGTATACAGTAGAACTCCCATATCCATGGGGGATTGGTTCCAAAAATCCCTGCAGATGCCAAAAAATGCAGATAACAATAAATCCTATACGGACCATGGTCCCTGGCTCTCTCTACTCTTCTGGCTTTGAACTGCATCTGTGTGAACACCACAGTTTGGTTATACTGTATAGTTTTTTTAAAAAAAAATTAAAAATGAATGCATAATTATTATAGTAAATAGTCAATAAATACTGTACCCCGGCTGCTAAGAACCTCATATGTTCAACAGTGAAGACATTAATGTGGTCTACTTGTCCCCAAACACAACACCTGTAATTCAGCCTCAAGATTGGGGGGGGGGGGTCATGAGGACATATAGGGGCACACACACATGGAAAGGGTTGTCAGCACTACGGAAGAGAATCTTGATGGAGATTCTCTATCTTGTATTTCCATTTGAAGCAAAACAAGTTGAGGAGCCATGTAGCCATCACAATAAAAACACCTCCCTCCCTTCATTTCGGATGCAGCCTAAGAACATCCAAGCTCCGAGCTTCAACAGACTGCCTGGATTTTTTCCCATCTTGCCAAGGACCTTAGATCGAAGAAATAACTCCTAGCAAATCCATCTTTTGCCATGTTATAACCTATTCGTACTGCTCTGAGGAAGAGGGTTTCACCCTCGAAATATTAGCAACGTTTTTGTAAATTTTCTAGTAGCCTAAAGGTATCACCTGTTCTACTTTTGTATTTGATCTATCTTGTATGTCTGTGAGTGAGAGAGAATGTGTTAATCTACTGTTTATGCTTTGTACTTATAATTAAAGAGACTTACACATGGATTTTGAACTACACAGGAGTCCATTGCCTTTAACTCCAGCATTATTGAAGGGATAACTATACATCAGTGGAATTACATGCTTCTGGGTTTTTTAAAAATATATTTTTAAACTATGGGTAAGTGAAACCACGGATACCAGTCCCACATATACGGGGTCCTACTGTGCTTATAGTGGAGATGTACTTGGGATAACCACATAATAGCAAGGAAAGGAGTACGACAAGGCTGTATACTGTCACCTTGCCTATTTAACTTTTATTTATTTATTTATTTATTTATTTATTTATTTATTTATTTATTT
>JAHTLZ010000274.1:6941383-6953539 GCA_023846285.1 Phrynocephalus versicolor | reverse complement strand
TTTATTTATTTATTTATTTATTTATTTATTTATTTATTTATTTATTTTCAGATTTATATACCGCTCCTACTTCCCGAGCGAGAACTCAGGCAAAAGGAAAACAGGACATCAGAGAATGAGATGGTTGGACGGTGTCATTGATGCAACCAATATGGATTTGACCAAGCTCTGGGAGGCAGTGGAAGATAGGAAGGCCTGGCGAGCTCTGGTCCATGGGGTCACAAAGAGTCGGACATGACTGAACGACTGAACAACAACAAAGCAGGGTTTAGCTAGGCGGCAATAAAGGCAAGGCTTTATAGGAAATAGGCGGGCAGACTGAAAGTATGAATGAGGGCCGAATTAGGAAGAGGGTGTATCCTCATACAGATAACACTCAACAGGGAAACACATGAAGTGGCTCCTGCCAGGCCAGGCCAGAATGCAGCCACTGGGATTGCAAGCACAGTATGAAAATGAATATCCCAAAAACTGAAGTGATGCACACCAAATTACCTCCTCACACCACATCTTATTGGTTTATAAGAGGTATGGAAAACTCAGCAGTTTTCTTCACAGCAGTCCACTACAAAACAAAGGTATACATTGTATGCCAAACAACAACAACAACAACAACCTGTATAGTTTTCAAATACTCATTTAGTATACAAAGATTTTTATAATCTAGAAAATGTGTTCAGATCACTAAATATCTGGATTTGTTGTTTCATGCAACTTGAGAATTTAGAACAAAAAAAAGAACTTATTTAAAAACACTCTGTTCTTAATAGCACAGTAACTGGTAATCACCTGATCCCTTGCTTGATTGTTTGGGCATTGCTCTCATGGGGTCATAGTGCCTCATAGTTCAGAATCCCCGACTGTGTCATTTTAGAATTAGCACCTCTTTTTGAATTTCTCTCAGTGCAAATTAGATATCTTCTGTTTTTGGCACCTATTGAAACATCTCTTGTTCAAAAAAGCTTCCCCACAACTCTATTCCCCCCCTTACTATAATCTTCCTATTGCCACTTGTAAGTTTTTCATAGCATTTTATAGTAATTGTATTGTGTCTTGCTTGCATATTGCTTAAAAATGTTGGATGTGGTTCAAATACAGTATGTATATTGCTTGGTCAATAAATAAGGTGAGGCAAAATTCTTGCATTGTCAAGCCAAGAGGCTATACCAGGGGTCCTCAAACTACGGCCCGGGGGCTGGATTATTTATTTATTTATTTATTTATTTATTTATTTATTTATTTATTTAAACATGTATATACTGTCCGTCTTCCAGAGGAACTCCGGGCGGTTTACAACAAAATGCTATGCCAGGGTCCTGAACCTGGCCCACGGGCACATACAACCCCCACCCCCACCCCCAGTGGTGGAGGCCAGGCACAAGCCTGCTGCAAACATATTTGCACCACCCAGGCTGCCTCTTCCTACTCGTAGTGCTTGTGGGCAGGTGCTCTAGAGCAGAGTGGCCTCTTCTCCTGCTGCTGCCACTGCCAATCTTGCAGACGGGCAGATGCTCAGGTGCTGAGTGGCCTCCTTCGCTTCTTCCGCCATCACTTCTGTTGCAGGCAGCCGGGTGAGCGGGAGCTCCAAGGCCACACAGCTTCCTCCTCTGCTGCCCCTGGAAAACTTTGCCTGCCAGGGATCGCAGATGCTCGATGGAAGAGTACCCCAGAGGAGGAGGAGGAGGAGGAGGAGGAGGAGGCCGCCTGGTGAGAGCCGCATGGAGGGCTCAGTCCTGCTCTTGCCTGGCAGAGCAATGGCAATGGAGAGATGGGGGCATGGGACAGGCTGGAGTGAACAGGGTGGGGGTAGGAGAGAGAGACAATGAGGTGGAAGCGGAAGAGGAAGCCATCCACAAAGCTTTGGGGTGCTCACTTCTATCATAACAGAATTTTAGTTCCCTCTGCTTCTATTCAGCTTCATTTTCCTATGTTTTCTTATTGTTGGATATTAGAATGTTCCTTCTGTTTTTATGATAGGTTTGAGCCTTCTAATTAACCAGAATTCTGGACAGGAAATACCCTTGATTTTAGTAATAGGATCTAGTAGTTTACTAAGCAAATATATGGGACACTGTTCGCACTTTGGTTAGCGTTGCTAGAATCTGGTAATATTCATTTAAGTTTTAGTTTCTTTTTTAACGTTTGCTTGGTAACAGCCACACTTTTTCCAGCTAAATTGTTGGTCTGTGTGTAATGCATACCGATGGACATGTGAGTAAACAAGTTTTATGCAAATGTTTGGAATTATACTGGGGCCCATTATGAGACATTAATACATCGCAAATGCTGTGCCTGGCAAATATAGCCTTGGCATGACATATTACAATGCCTGGAAGCATGTTTTTTAGTAGTAGCACCACTTCAAAGTAGCAAGAGTAGTAACTGACAGTAAGTAGAAACCAGACTCAGGCACATCAAGCACATATGTTGCCAGCACTTGTCAGACCTTGCTGGATGCTTAATAGATTGCCATGACGTCTCTAATTTTGCCTCTGGTACTTTACTATAGATGTACGATTTCAGACCATGCATCCACTTAAATCAAGATTTAATCTAATTTGATTCAATTTGCCCATCATTTCCAAGGTGTTCCAACGTAATCCTTGTCATCACCTCTGGTAGTATCATTGTCTGTCATCTGAACACTACAACATTTCATCAGAAGAAATTGTCTGTAGAAGAGGGATGGTTGTTCTTCCCCATGAGGGTGGGATACAGTAGTAATGGAGGTCAAATAGAACTCACAATACATCCTTGTTGGCTGGGGAAGTTACACATCCAACATTACATAAAGATGAAAGCTCATGTGTACCTATGCACAGCGTGATCTCATGTGCTTTGTTTACAAAGAAAATATCACCACTGAAGCACAAAGGCAACCAAGGGCTGATGCTTTCCTTCAGAAAGAAGCAGTACAAGCAAAAGTAGTGGCAACAACTGAGCACATTGCCAACACCATCAAGAACACAATGGCAGAATTAGCTGCTTATTTCTACCAACCATACAGAAAGCTCAGTGGTTTAGGCAACTGGCTGAGGAGCCAGAGGTTGGAAGTTCAATTCCCTACTGCGCCTCCTTGAGAGGAGCTGGACTCAGGGATCCATAAGGCATCTTCCAACTCTGCAGGTCTAAGATGACGGCGATGGTGGTCTGCTCTCATCCATGCAGACAGGAATTTTTAATAAGCCAAGAACCAAACTAAGTCTACAAAGTTTTTATGGTATACCACAAAAGTGAGTGCACCCCTCAAATTTCAAGTGTCAAAAATGACACTTGACTACAATGTAAAGCAGTGAGTATACAGCTTGTATAACAGGGTAAATGTGCTGTCTCCTCAAAATAACACAGCAGAGAGCAATTCATATCTAAACCGCTGGCAACAAAATCCAGTATACCTCTGACAATGTCCAAATGGGGCCCAGGCAGCCATTTTCCCCTCTCTGTTGTGATGAGACCCATTAGTGTCACAAGGTTACAGGTGTGAAGGGGGAGCAGGTATTATCGCTCTCGCTCTCACATTTCATGTTATCACCCTCACTCTCTCCTACTAGTTATTTGAAGTTCCACATGGCACCTCATGGTAATGAACTGAGGATGTGAAAAAACAAACTGCTGCTTTACCTAAAGATGGGTTAGGCTATAAGCAGATTGCCAAGACCCTGAAGCTGAGCAGCAACACAGTGGCCAAGAACCACATACAGTGGTGTAACAGGACAGGTTCCACTCAGAACAAGCCTTGCCATGGTCAACCAAATAAGCTGAGTGCCCATGCCAGTATCATGTCCAGAGACTGACCTTGGGAAGTAGGTGTAAGCTGCCAGCATTGCTGCAGAATTGAAGGGGTGGGGGTCTGCCTGTCAGTGCTCACACCATACGCCGCACACTGCATCAAAATGGTCTGCAAGGCTGTCATCCCAGAAGGAAACCATTATTTTCCAGCACTGACTGAACCCTCTTGGGCATAGAGTTCACCAGAGCTTCACAGGTTGCCACTCCTCCATGATGACATCACAGAGCTGGTGGATGTTAGAGACCTTGTACCCTCCATTCCATTTTAGGATGCCCCCACAGATGCTTATTTTTATTTATTTATTTTAGAGGTTTTTTACCCTGCCTTTCTCCTTGAAAAAGGAGGCAGGGCAGCTTACAGTAATGAGGGATAATATACAATCCAGTGCAATTAAGACATGTTCAGGTATTGAGAACAGGGAATTGAGGGACATCTTACAGCATTAAAAGACAACATTACATTAAAGCTACAAGAGAATGTGAGCAGTTAAAAAGAGTAAAATTCCATGTACAAGTTATGAGTGATGGAAACTAACATTGAAAACATAGTGTAGGTGCAATCACACAAGTGTATAACTGGAAAATAATGGTGGCCGTACAAAATAATGACACTTTGTGCCCAATTTGGACATTGTCACTTAGGGATGTACTCACTTTTGTTGCCAGCAGTTTAGGCAGGAATGGCTGTGTGTTGCATTATTTTGAGGAGACATCACATTTGCACTGTTATACAAGCTGTTGACTCAGTGCTTTACCCTTTAGCATCCTCTGGAAAGACTTCCAGGTACATACAGAGGTGATGGATTATATAGTCATCTCAGAGGAGAAAATTCTGAGTCGAGAGGGCAACATACATACACTCATCTCATCTTGGAAGATATTAAAGTAACATGAGGCAAGGATATAAGGACCCAGTGCAAACAGACTGCTACGGATAAGGCACCCAGCAACATCCTCTGGCAACAATCATGTTCAACGAAGGATGCAAAGAAACAAATAGCGCTAGAAATATTTGAATCCATCCTCACGGAAAGTGTTCCTCAGCACACAATACATAAAACAGACAGACACCGTCTGCTCAGAACACACCTTGATGATATCTCTGAGTGGATCAGATTTCAATACTGGCAATATACAACAACAGCATTTTCCCCCACTATCTTAGAACTGCCAGAAGGTCTGCTAATTGGGCCCCTAACATATATTGGCACCATTAAATAGAGACAAGCATCTATTCCCCACTTCTGTAGCAATCGCTTATGAAATAAGGCAGTGGGTAAAAAAACCAGCAGCTGGTGTATCACGTATGAGAAATTTTCATTCATGACCTGTCAAAGTGACAAAGGATGCCTGACACAAAGATGGTCCCTCATTTCGCATATTTTCCTCAGCAGACCCTATTTTATTATTGGGGTAGGAAATTGTTCTGTGACACTGCTAACACTAAATCCTCTTGCAAATAAATTAAGACTGTTTTTCTTCATAATATATATGTTTCCTTATTGATGGGGCTGAAATATTTTCGGGGAGGGGCTTTGAATTGGAAACAAACAACAGTAGCACTTTTGGCAAAAAATAAAACCTTTTCAGACACTGGGTTTTACAGAAAACTCTTGATTCTGAATGCACAAATGTTACTATGAAAGATAGGTCATTTTCATATACTACAATAAGTTCAGATTCGCATGGCATCAGAAATTACCCCAGAAGACACTCCGTGCACCAGCAGGAGCCTCCTAAAAAGCGTGAAAGCACTGCAAGTACACTAAGGTGTCCCCTGGGCAACTGTGTAAACCTTCACTTCCAGAAGTGTTACACCACAGACGTGCTGATGATCAACATGACCAGTCTTTTTTAGGACCCCAAAGGATAATAATTTCTAACACTTTAATTTGTTTCTAATGTTTACCTACATTTCATATATGTCCATACATTTAAATTGTGTAACACTCTGATATGAATGAAAAAGGATCACTGTCTCACACAAATCAGTACTTACTGTTTGACTCCCACCATCCATTACAACACAAATTAGGAGTCATGAGGACACAAAACCACAGAGCAGAGAGTATCTCCATCTCCACAGAAGCCAAAAAGAAGGAGGATGGGCACCTGAAGACAGCACTTAAAGCCTGTGGATATTCAAAGTGGGCCTTCAACAAAGCAATGTGCTGACCCAGAAGAGCACTGGATCAGCCTGAGACCCAGAACTGATGGAAGAACCTGGTCATTCCCTACATGGCTGGAGCATCTGAAAAGCTTAAATCGATTTTTGGCAAACACAACATACCTGTTTATTTCAAACCCACAAACACACTAAGGCAGAGACTCGTCCACCCAAAGGACCCGACACCAAAACACAAAAGGAACAATATAGTATACGTGGTCCAATGCAGTGAGGAGTTTGCAGACATCTACATTGGAGAGAACTAAACAGGCATTAAACAGGAGGATGGCCCAACATAGCAAGGGTAACAGTTCACGACCAGAATCAGCAGTTCACCTCCACTTGAAGGACAGAGGGCACTCATTCAAAGATGAGGATGTACACATATTAGACAGAGAAGAGAGGTGGTTAGAGAGAGGGGTCAGGGAAGCTATTCATCTGTGTATTGAAAATCCCTTTCTCATCAGAGTTGGGGGAGGGGGCTCAGGCACAGTCTGTCTTCTACTTACCAGGAAGTGATTTCAACAATCCCCAGACAAATCAAAAATACTTCACACCTCCACCACCAAGGCCACAGCTAACCACCCATACTTTATGGATTTCAGCACCTTAGGCCATTGTTCACCTAAATGTTTACTGACCATTGTTCAACCAACGAGCCTATTCAGGCCAGTGTTCATCTTATGGGCTTATTTCAGACCAGGATGACATGAGATCAAAGTGAACTATAAAACAGAGGACTCGCAACTAGCCTTCCTCAGATTGACGAAGCTGTTTGGTTGAGCAGCGAAACGTTTCAGTCTCTCAGGAAAATAAGTCCAGTTGCCATGAATCAACTTCCAGACTCATTGCCTTTTGTTAACTTGCCTGAATGAGCGTTTCTATCCATTAATGCTACTTGACTTGGATTATACAAACCTACCATTTTGTTGAATCACATTTAAGGGTCAGTACACAGCCAAGAAATCAAGATCTACTCAGTTTACATAGTATCTAATTTTGCGTTTCGGTGGCACCATTATCTAGCAGACGGTTCACTTTAATTCTTTCTCCTTTCTTCTTTGGGTTCATTTATCCCTTTGACTTTCATTCAGACATTTCAGCTCCACTTATCAGCCACCTATCTCTGAACATACCATGAACCACATCATCCTCTAATGCCATGACCCAAATCCTTCTGGGCCTCCTATCAAAGATGAAAGAGCTTTAGCACATGGTGCAGCCCTTTCCAGCAGAAAACACCAAAATAATAAGGCTGCATTGATGGGTACTAATGACTCAACCACCATCAATATACTTCATACTCTGTAGCCACTGCAACCAAACATGGTCAGAAAACAAAAGTAAGGGCAACAAGACAAGGGTAATAGGATATTTCCAAGATACAGATACTGAGGGATGTGGTATGTGCAGGAAATTAAAAATATATGGCTCAGAGCCTGGCCAGGAGGGGAAATCAGACAAAAGCAATACGTCCCACAACGCTGATGTAAAGGTGGCTTGATGCCACATGATAACCTATTACTGGAAGGTCTTAGAAGAGAGACTGCCCTATTGAAAATATGTAAATATTACATTACATCACTGCATTCATATTTTCAAAACAAAATTGATGAAGCAAATATATATATACAGCACTAATTCATATAGCTACTTATTTAGTACTTCTGTGCATTAATAAAAGATTCAAAATTCTTCCAGATTAGTATGCCGTGATAGTATTATATACAGTGAACACCCGCCTATCACTGGGGTTAGGGACCTGACCTGACCCGCAATAATTGAAAATCCGTGATATGCAGATGCAGGTTGAGTCAGGCCTGGGGGGACCTAGCTGGGGGCTCTTGTACTTACCCCCAGCCTGGACCTACTCCGAACGGGACTGTGAGAGCCTTCCCGGGCCTTCTGGATGCCCCAAAAGGGCCTCCCTGCAAACTGGGAGTGCCTCCTGGTAAACCCAAAATTATTTCTGAGGCCTCCGACGTGCCTAGAAAGGCTCTCGGAGGCCTCAGAAACGATTTTCAGGGATCCGGAAGTCATTTCCAGTTTGCAGGGACGCCCTTTTGGGGCCTCCAGAAGGCTCAGGAAGGCCCTTACAGGCCTGTTCGGGGCAGCTCCAGTCCTGGGGTAAGTATGGGAGGCTTGAAACAGGACTTTCCCCCCCTTACCCTAGGGGGCCTTTTTCATATACTGCGATCCTGCGATATAGCGGGACCACAATATATGAACCGTGAAAGGGCGGGGGACCGCTGTATTTCAAAACAACTCTCAGCTTATTCACTTGATACTGAAAATTGTATAATGTGAGGGAATCAGAGGAAAGAGGAATTAGAAACTAGGAGAGGGGGAGTCCAACTGTGACTTAATTCAACCTTTTCTATTTATTTCTAATTTTACTATCAGTCTTTTTGGGCTAGAAAAACTGAAACACCACCTGGAATTACTTTGTGTTTTCCCCCCAGATGTTAAAATAACATGAGGATCAACAGAAAAGGCCACTTGCACAGTGTACTTACTGTGAAAAAATGGTACTTTCAATTGGAACAATCATACTTACCATGGAGATGCTACTATAATATTAATATAGTAATGACATTCACTAGTCCCTTGAGCTACTCAACAAGTTTTTCAAAAACGTGTTCATGAAATTATTTGATCAGCTTTGCTCACTGCCATTAACTTACATAAGTCGGCAGCTGAGCGGTTCAAGTTCCGCGTGTCACGCAGTGGAGTGAGCTCCCACTGTTAACCCCAGCTCCTGCGAACCTAGCAGTTTGAAAGCATGTAAAATGCAACTAGATAAATAGGTACCGCCATAAAAAGCAGGAAGGTAAAAAAGTGTTTCCTTACAGCCATGCCAGCCACATGGCCATGGACTTACACAGCCATCACAACTTGAATACTGAGATGAGCATTGCCCCTAGAGTTGGACATGACTAGCACTGGATGACATTACCTTATAGGTCAGCCTGCTGGTCAGTCTCTAATCCCTCTGGACCTCTTGCTGTCGTTTACAGATCTTGCCAAAGTTAATTTTGGACCATATCATCCATAATCTCCCAACAGGTATGACTACAGGAGGGTGTGGTGAGATAATGGTCTCTAAAACTGACTTTCCCATGTTCTGTGTATGTCTATACTGAGAGTAGCTTCTGTTTTGGTGGTTTTGCCAAATAGTCCTGTTTGCCATAGAACTCCTGAACTTCTTGGCTAATACTGTAATAACTGGATTCCAGAAATATGGTTTTTTGGGGGGATGGGTGGGGGGATGGGTTAGTTTCTGCAAATGTGTGGGTGATCTTACTTTTAAGCCTCTTTTTCTTTTTATCTGTTTGTGGTATACAGAATAGAGATGGGCACGACTTAGCGGTAATCCCGTTTCCGTTTCCGTTACTCGTATCCGTTACTCTACGGAAACGGTAACGGGAATTACTCCGCCAGAATTCGAGCTCGAACTGACGAACGAACAATTTTGGTCTGATTTGTCGTGGTCGTTCCTTGCATCGCGCAATCGCGCGATGCCAAGCGGCACAGAAAAAAAGTTTTTAAAAGTTAAAAAAAACCCTGATTCCCGGCCCTAAAAGCAGGTGAAAACTGTCTGAGGGCACCTACCAAGCCAGAAGGGTGTTTTATTTGGGGGGGGGGTTCCCCGCCCCCCCTCTCCTTGGCTATTGCTACTGCTGCGCTGCTGGTACCAGGCTGGGAGGGCGCATCCATTTGCCATGCAGTGTGGGGGGATCCAAAATGGCGACCGCAATATTTTTTTTGAAATCGTTGCCCAAAACCCCACCAAAGCACCACAGAAACATGCGAAAATTAGCTATTTTAAATGCTTGAATTTTTACAGTAGCAGCAGTGGGTTTTTCTTGCAAAAAAAAGTCTCCGTTTATTTTATTTTATTTTTTTACACCTGCGCATTCGCAATGATGGGCTCGCCCATGGGAGTGGACCATGCAAAATTTTGGAGCCATTCCACCAATCGCATGGCCAGGTTTTGCTGACTGTACCAGCCTGGGAGGGCGCATCCATTTGCCATGCAGTGCGGGAGGATCCAAAATGGCGACCGCAATATTTTTTTTGAAATCGTTGCCCAAAACCCCACCAAAGCACCACAGAAACATGCGAAAATTAGCTATTTTAAATGTTTGAATTTTTACAGTAGCAGCAGTGGGTTTTTCTTGCAAAAAAAGTCTCCGTTGATTTTATTTTATTTTATTTTATTTTTTTACACCTGCGCATTCGCAATGATGGGCTCGCCCATGGGAGTGGACCATGCAAATTTTCCACCAATCGCATGGCCACTTGGCCAGGTTGACCACAGAGACTTCTGGGATGTGCCAATCGGGCATAAACAGCCAACTAATCGTAGCCCAAACCCGAACCCTCAGCCTAAACCTAACCCATACGCCAGTACACTGTCCTTCTAAGTGGGTCAGAGAGGCACCCAGAGGTGCACCCCAATACTCACCCTAACCTCACCCGTCACTAGCCTAACCCTAGCCCTTGCGCTAACCCATCTTAACCCTAAGCCAGATCTACTTGCATTGCACTACATGCAGCGGGTGCAAAGAGTCTGCCAGTCCGTCACTTGTGGCTTTGGCTGACTCCTGCAGCTGCCTCCAGGAGCCTGCTACCCCCCCCCAAACCAGTACTAACGACAACAAAAAAACGAAAAACCGAATCGACTAATTTTTGCAAATTTTCGCGAAAAACGGAAACGAGCCGAAACGGGCTGCCTCCGACACACGACAACTCGAAAACGTCATTTTCCCTAGTCGTGCCCATCTCTAATACAGAATGCCTTACATATTGTTAATAGTAAAGAAATAATTATTCTAAAGCAGAGTACTCTGGAGTATAAACAGTGTAGGCAGGTCCACAGGTCTGCTGGTTTCAGTGAGATGAGAGGGCACTTCAGGCCATGACCAAATACTACCTTGATTCTGCACTTGGGACAGTCAGGGAAGTGGCCATGGGTGGCCATGTTGTGTTTGGGGAAAGTTTCTTCAAGTAATATGGTACAACAAACACATGTGACCCAGGCTCCTCTTCCTACATATCTGCCAATCTCTCTCCTTCCCTTGTGTGAAATCTCCCATCAATCACTAGGTTTGCCACAGGCTCGTTTAAACACATGGGCATTTTCTTGAGTGTGTATGAATTTGTGGTCAGTGCCCATCTAAGCCACTGGTTCTGCACAGCCACTATTATGCTCTCTCTCTCTCTCTCTCTCTCTCTCTTTCTCTCTCTCTCTTGTGCTACTTTCATAACAAAAATGTTGCCTTCACCCTTCACGGAACTCCTGGAGGCAGAGAGCGGAATCAAACTCTTTTCTTCTAGGAATCCCAACTGTCTGTGCACGCTGGGCTTCCCCTCCAAATATGCATTTCCTGTGAAGTGCAGTAAACGGGGATTAAAATGGAGGAAAGAGCAGCACATTCTCAGGGAAGCGCTCACATCCTCTTCGCATTGGCTGGAAAACAGACCAATGGGCTAGGATGGTCTCCTCTCCCTCACTCTAACTTCACTTCTTTTGCATTTTAAACGTTGAAGATGCCTGACGGAAAAGAGGGGAGGTCATCCTCCTTGGGGGGGGGGGGGTGTCGCCTATACACGCGCACACACATCCGCGGCGGCGGTGGTGGTGGTGGTGGCGGCACATAAGCGGCCGCGTCTCTCCCGGCCAAGGCAAGGCGATTCTTTTCAGCTACTGCCTGCCCCACAGCAGCCAGGAAAGCGGGGCGGGCGCCCACCTGGGGAGATTCGTCGGGCAGATTCCAACCAGCCTTCCATGATCTCCGCTCTGTCCCGCGTGCCTGAGCGACCATTTGCTGACTTGGCTTCCCAGGAGCCCCCCCGCTCGCCCGCCCGCCCGCCTTGCCTTGCCTTGCCTTGCCTTCCCGAAGCCTTATTTCCTGACTCTCCCGAAGGGCGCTCTGCTCCTCCTCCAAGGGAAGCCCACCCGGGAGCCTCCCGCCCTTCACGTCCAAGTGCTGTGCCTGCCTCCTCCCCCTCCTCCTTCAGCCATCATCACCCACTTCCCCTGCAAGTTAACAAGTCCCCCCCCAGGACACATAACGCGTACACACGCACGGGAGCCCCATCCATCACTTCTGGAAAGAGGCGTGGGGATCCGTCCACATTGGACTTGTCCACACACACACACACACACACACACACACACACACACACACACACAC
>JAHTLZ010000274.1:6911372-6939794 GCA_023846285.1 Phrynocephalus versicolor | reverse complement strand
AAGTTTCCTCCAACTCTCCAAAAGAGATGGGCACGAAATACCAAAATGGCATTTCATTTTGTTATTCATTACTCCGGCCCCCGTTTCCTTTTGTTTAATACGAAATGATTTTTTTTTAAAAAAAATTGATTCATATTTTGTTTGTTTTCTTTTGTTCTTTTTACTTTTATTTTTAGTGTGGTCGGTCGGCACTTTTAATTTTTTTATTATTATATTTTAAAGTTCCCAATGCGGGGGCTGGGTTTTTTTTAACAGCTGACTGTTAAAAAAAACTGTTAAAGGCGCTGGCTTCCACGCACCCCCTTTTTAAAAAAAAAAAATAATCTATTTTTATTTTTAGTTTTTAATCCCCGCCTGGACCAGCTGGCCCACAGGCCGAACTGATTCTATTTATTTATTTTTATTTTTATTTTTATTTTAAGTCCTGGCCGGGGGTGGTGCCATTTTTTTTAATTTTATTTTTTTACAATGCTGACCATGTGGACCCGGGGGTGGATCAGCACTTTTTTAATTTTTTAATTTTTTTCTAGTGGCTCCTGGGCTGGGTTGGGACATTTTCTTAATTTTAATTTTGATTTTAATTTTTTAATATTTTTTTCTCACACGCCCAGCTGGGTGGGCATGTTTTTTTTCTCTTCTTTTTTCTTTTTGTTTACTCATGCTGACCATGCAGCTCCTGGGCCTGGTCAGAACATTTTTTTATTTTTTATTTTTTTATTTTTTTTCTTGAGAGCCCAGCCAGGTTGGCGTGTTTTTTCCTCTTCTTTTTTTCTTTTTGTTTACTCGTGCTGACCAGCTGTAGTGCAGGCTGATCGGTGAATTTTTAAATTTATTTTTATTTTTATTTTTATTTTTTTCTCTTGCGTGCCCGGCCGGGTCAGTGCTTTTTTTTTTTAACTCAAGTGCCAATCAGCTGTAGCACAAACTGATCAGTTTTCTTGTTTTTGTTTTTGCTTTTGCTTTTTTGCAGGAGCCGGAAGCCCTCCCCGTGAGGGCTGGTCAGCGGCAGTAGCGAGTCCGGGGACGGGAGCAAGGTAGGAGAAGACGCCGAGGAGATGAAAAACAAAATGAAACAAAACGGAAATTTCCATTTTGTTTTGTTTCATTTTTGTTAGAGGGGGCTGTTTGTTATTCATTTTGTTACCTTATGAAATGAATAATGAATAACGAAACAATTTTAATTTGTTTAGTGCCCATCACTACTCTCCAATAAAATCCTTCCAAGTTTGGTGAAGACTGGGTTTTCCCAAGTCAGTTGCTAAACGCCACGTTTCAGGGAGCAGCGGGGGGGGGGGGTTTTTTTGGTTTATAACTCAGATCTCTAAAATCTAATCTTTACCCAACACGGTGGGACGAACCCACCCTGCAGGTTTGGTTCCCCAAAGTTCCCGGGGAAACCCTTTTTTTTGGGGGGGGGGCTCTTTGTGGTACATAACTTGGACATCCAGAGCCCAAACCTTATCAAACTTGCAGAGTTTGTAGAGCAGGGTCAGGGGAAAATATCCTACTATTATTGTATCTCAAGGTGCCTTGGGGGCATTTTATAGGGTTTAAATGGGAAAAAAATTAGTTGACAAATCAATTTATTGATACATAAGAAAACCATTTGTAATTTTTTAACTCATCATTCATTAGCCTTGACACATCATGAATCAAAACAAGTCACCATTTTCTTTGTGCCCATCTCTAATCATAAACCAAGAATCTTCTAACAATCTATTACGGTATACCGTAGTGTGTGTGTGTGTGTGTGTGTGTAAAACACATGTACTAGTGCAGAGGAAATGACTGTTTCCCGCTGAAAGGGTGAAAGTGGAGTATGTACGTCCCCTATAGTCGGGAACAACAAGTCTTTTTCTTAGAGCTTTGATGTAGCTGGATTGTCTGTTCTTTCACCTTGTCTTCTTGTTCTTTTAAAATCCTACAGAAAGAAACATAATTGATTTTCTTAACAAGATCAAAGGGCCATCTAGTTCAGCATTCTGTTGCTAAGAGCAGTTAGCCAGATACTTCGAAGAATCAAAATGGCACCCAGATTCTCCATCTTCATTTGAGATGAGAAAGCATTAGAATTTTAATTAGACTTTTTAAGGGCAATCACATCTGAAGCTGTAAAAGAGCTTTGAGCAAGATCTGCATATTTCCCCCATTCTTTTGATACTGTTTAAGCCACAGACTTTGGTGGTAGCAGCAGGGTTAAGACCTTGGCTATGACTGGCACATTTCTTGTTGCTTCTGCCATAGCAATTATTAAAAATAAAATTATTAAATTATTAAACTCCATTAACGAAAAGGCAGAGTCAAAGTTATGATAAAACTTCAACTCTCCAAATGTTATGAAGTTTGTCTCCCATCTCCTCCCCAAAATGTGCACACCAGTGATGGGTGTATATGTGTGTTATAGCCTCAAGCTTAATAGGTATGTAATGATTCGCACTGTATACTTAATAGTACAATTTTTTTTTACCTAGTCAAGTGAAGTAGGGATTTGTTAGTGTTGTCACCGGACAAGGCACTGCATTCATAAAAGATTAACTTGTACTCCTGGAACAGATTAGAGGGAAAAGGTTGTATATATCAGTTTTCTCCAGGTGTTTAAAGAAATATACAGGTACATACAGAAAGCACTTTAAAACCACAATCAGTCAAAATGTAGCATTAAGTGAGCTTTCCTTCAACAACCAGGCTATTGCTAAGAGTGTACCATGAAAATGTTTTGGCTGTCCTTGGGAGAACAAGAGGAAGAGAACAGGCCAGCATCCCTTCAAAGGCAGTTCCACAGTGGTGGAGCAGCCATCAGGCACAACGGCTAGTGTTCTTGGGGGCTACCTCTAATAACATATTAATTAACCCAGCACTGATCCCCTTCAAACCAGCTATTTCTTTGCTCATTTAACAAAGAATCAACGCAGAGCTTTTACACTTGCTCAGATGAATGCTCTGTCGTCAGCAATACAAGAGGGAAAGTTCCACAAGATTCCCTATTCTCATCGTAAGTGTCTCTGCAGGACAGATAGAATTGAAACATTGCCACATGTATTCCTGCACTGCCCCTTATATGATGGAATTAGGGGGAAACTTATTTCTCCTTATTTAAAGCAATTCCCGGTCAGGGCAAAATATATACACTGTAGAATGTCCTACTTCAAGCATGCTGTCCAATGTAGCTAAATTCTGTGCGGCAGCAATTATAATTCGTGCTCAGAAGGTTTCAGCAATTGCTCAAGCACTCACAAATTAGGCTGGCTCAATTTATATGGCATTCCCCCTCCCCCTTTCTTCCTTGTTTTGCTGTAACTGGCACTATATATCTATATATCTATATATCTATAGATAGATAGATAGATAGATAGATAGATAGATATAGATATAGATATAGATACACTTTGGATTTGGTCATTAACTGCAATAAAGTATTCATTTGTTTTTGCTCTCTTTTCTGGGTTGGTGGCATATATTTATTTTCTATTTACCTGTTTGGTTGGCTGCTAGGTATATACATTGTAAAGAAAACATACAAAAGTCTCTAATTTCAAGAAACTGTATGCAAAGAAATGTTTTTAATTCTTTTTCCTAAATTGTCTCAGAATGAGATATTGAGACTTCAGTTGCCATTTAATGAGAAGGGGTGGACTCCTGGAAATGTGTAGCTATTCTCACTTATTCTCATAGATTTATTGCATAGTTAAGGGAATTTTACCAGAAATTCAAACCTCTGGAACAATAAAAACAGCTCTTAGCCAGTTCTTTCGCATAGCGCTATCCAAAGCTTTTCTTAAGACTTTTATTTATTTATTTATTTATTTATTTATTTTGTATCCCACCCTATTGGCCTCATGGCACAGTGGTTAAATGCCTGTACTGCAGATAAAACTGTGCTTACTACCTGGGGTTCGATCCCAGGTAGTAGGCTCATGGTTGACTGAGCCTTCCAGCTTGCTGGGGGTGGGTGGGGGGAATCTGTAGCCTGCATAGTGTAATTAAAAACTGTAAGCTGCCCAGAGACTACTTGAAATGGTATGGGGCAGTATATAAGCAGAACACTTTTTTGCTTTTTTAAAGAAAGGCCACTCTAGGTGGCTAAGCACCATAACGTGCCTCATGAAACAAACATTTCAAAAAGGTGCTGACATGTTTTATCCCAATCAGCTCCTGTGGCTGTACTGGCTTCATTCCTGTTGCACCTTGATCAGGTAAACTGTAGTGTCTCACAAATAAAATTATGATGGATTCAGGATATCATGGATAATGTTTGAAAAATAATACTACAGCACAACTACAAGTGAGCAACTACTGTGCAGCTTTCCCACAGAGCAAGCCAGGCTGTCTAGGAAAGAGCCTGCCAAATGTGGTCCAGATCTAAAACTTGGTTTGAAAGTTTCTGTCAGTAAGGAGTGGTGGAACTTTGTTTAACTTTTTAGTTGCAAAATATCATTTACGTTAGCAGACAGGGGGAGTGTAATAGTGCCGATAACACATACACACTCACCCTAGGAAGAGGAAGGGATTTCAGAGCACAAGTGCTGTACAAGGGCATCATAATTACAATGCTTCATATTGCAGGGAGGATGGGGTTTGGGGAACTGCCAGATGTTATGCTTTCCAACTAAACTGCTATTGGGAAACAGTGGAAAAGGTTAAGCTGGCACAAACTCAGTTGAAAGAGAAACAGTGAATCACACTCTGTTAGAACAGTCAAGCGTGTTCAGCATCAATGGTACAGTCTAGAATGTACTTGCTAGTCTAAACATTATATTAATTACTAGTGCATCAGCAGATTAAAACTGTTACTAGACTGATTCCTGTGCATTTTCAAACAGGAGCTTAATGAGCAAATACAGGAAATGCATAGAGGGGCATTATCCGGTCTTCCAAAAAAAAAAAAATGCTTGGATAGTTCTGGTGGTCTTCGTAAGAAGAAAGATGGCTGCGCTTTTGTATTGATTTCCATTCCTTGAATGAAGTTATTAGGAAGGAAGTATTTGTACTCCCAGAACAAATGACACATTGGATTTAGTACCAGATGAATTGCAGTATTCTAGCTTGGGTTTTCTTTTTTCTTAATGGGCAGTGCTTTTTTAAATGGGCAAGTATCTGGAGCCAGAGGCTAGGAGTTTACTTCCACACTGTGTGTCCCAGGACCCAGCATGCGCAGCCTTTGGCAAACTGCAGTTCTAGCCTGGATTCTGAAAGGGGGATTTTCAAAGCATTTCTAAGTACTCTGTACCTAGAAAATGACGAAAGGTGTCACCCTAAGTCAGAAGTGACTTGTCACATGTAACTATAGCTGTCTGAATAGCTCAGAGAGTGAGGTTTCTCACTATGGAGCCAGCACTTAGAAGTTTGATTCCCAACTGTGGATCCAAAGAGAAAAGCCAGCCTTCTTTAGCCTAGCCCTAGAATACCTTCAGAGTAAGGGAATGGTAAACCACTTCTGAGTAAAGTATTTGAAAGGGTCATCATAAGACAGAATTGATGTGATAACACGTTTTTGTTGTTGTTGTTGTTGCTGCTGCTGCTGCTGCTGCTGTTGCTGCTGTTGCTGCTGTTGTTGCAGTCCCAGGCAGGGTCAAACAAATTATAAAAACATAACATTATCAAAAATGTATGTAAATGTACCAAATATATGTTGGAAATGTAAGATAAAGGAGGGAACTTTTTATCACTTGTGGTGGACATGTAGTTACTGAGATGGATCCAAAATAAGTAATATTATAAAGTACATAGGTATACGAAGGGGGCATGGTGGCTCAGCGGTCTAGAGTGCTGAAACTGTCAGCTGCAAAGTCAGCAGCTTGGCAGTTCGACCCTTGGGTGCCATGCAGCAGAGTGAGCTCCTGTTGTTAACCTCAGCTCCTGCCAACCTAACAGTTCAAAAGCATGTAAATGCAAGTAGATAAATAGATGCCACCACAAAAAGCGGGAAGGTAAACAGTGGTCCATGTGCAGAAATGCATTCAGCCATGATGGCTACATGGTCACAACACTGGCTTTTTGGTTTGAAAAAAGAGATGAGTGCCACTCCTAGAGTCGGACACAACTAGCATGCATGTGCGAGAGGAACCTTTACCTTTACCTTTACTTTGGTATACATTTGACATGGAATCTCCGACCAAGATACTATTAGACTAAATGTTGACCCACTGATGAATCAGATGGTGGAACAAATGAAATAATATCAAATATTGAAACTCTTGTGGTTTGGCAAAATAGCTTTTATGCAGAGTGCAAACACTACCCAAGATAAATTTCCTATTCTGGATGCTACCCTTTAAAATTGCTGAAAAGGATTTAAAATGTTGGCAAACTATGATGAATGAGTTCTGCAATGGAAATAAGAGACCAAGAATAAATAAATAAAATATTGGGACATATTGTGAAAATATGGAGGCTTAGGACTACCTGATATCAAAATGTGTGTGTGTGTGTGTGTGTCTGTCTGTCTGTCTGTCTGTGTCTGTGTGTCTTTGTGTCTGTGTATCTCTGTGTTGTGTCATTACAGTTGTGACCGACTCTTCATGACTCCATGTCCATGGAGTTTTCTTGGCAGGAATACTGGAGTGGTTTGCCAGTTCCTATTATGTAGCAAATCAGTTGAAGCATTACACTAAATAATAACAACATTTATTTGGTTAGAATGGGAACCCCTTGCTATAGAGAGAGTAATGGTGAATGGTTCTTATAAAGAAAAATAAATGAAAGTTTCACCAAAGAAATGAAGAATCCCATCATTACAGTTGATTTGGAATAGAAATATAATCTTGAGGGTGCAAGGTGCACAAAGTCACACAAGGTTTTGTAATTGGTTTTTTTAATTACGGTAGTTTGCATATTCTCTGTGTTGTTATTTATCTTTACTTTTATTTTTCTTACTTTGAATGCCTGTTACATTATATGAGATTTGTTTCAACTAAAAACAACAACCATCTGTTGTACATTAGCTCCATTGACTGGGATGTTGTGGAAGCTATGAAGACCTATCCCTTTCCATCAGTCAGTAAGTAGGATAAAGTGCTGTATCATTTATTTATGGGGAGAATTAAACACTTTTTAGGGCAAAGCCTTCACAAAATGACATGCAACAAATGAAGTGTGATGTACAAGTTATATGAGATGTACTATTGCTATAGTGTACGAAGACGTCAAACTTCAGATTAGAGACTAAAGGAAGAAAATACAATCCACAGCCTGTGGAGTAAACAGAGCACTCATATATAGGTTCAGTAGCCCCGCTGATTCCCCCCACCTGCTGTCTAGTTGATCATCTGCTACAGTAGTACAGACTGGGTTCACATAAAAATTCCAAAAAACAGGGTGAGGAAACTCTCTGAATTCTTTTTACCAATTGTCAGAATTGCCTAAGGAGTTTATACTCCCATTTGGACCCAACTTCTCCCTCTTTCCTATGCTGTGAATCCCCTACAATTGAAAACCAGACTTCCAGTTTTCCATTTGAGATAAAGATCAGACCAGCAGATGCCTCTGACCTGTTCTCATTAGTCTGTTTCTTATTTATTTTATTTATTTATTTTATTTATTTTTATATTTATATCCCGCTTATCTCCGACAAGGACTCTAAGAGGCTAACAACAAATCATAATACAGCAAACAAATACAAGAATAGCAAATTAAAAGAGACGGTATAAAATCCTTACAAATCCTAAGATCATAAAACCTAAGGCCTCCAAACGCGTCCCAGCACGTCAGAGACGTGAATCCTAAAATAAATTGGAGACACCAATGGGCATAATAAAAAAATAGTAGCAGCGATGGCGAAAAAAAAAATTAAATTTCGCCAAAGGCCTCTCGAAATAAAAAGGTCTTTAAAGCTTTTCGAAAGGCCTGCAGGGACTCTGCAGAGCGCACTTCGCTGGGGATGGCATTCCATATGGATGGGGCTGCCACAGAGAAGGCCCGGTTTCGGGTAACCGTCTTCCGGGCCTCTCGAGGGGTGGCAACCCGAAGCGAGTGCGCTTGCACCTGCCGAACTGGACGGGCCGAGGTGGATCGCTGGACGATACGCTCTGACAGGTAGTCCGGTCCCAAGCCATGGAGGGTTTTATAAACTAAAACCAAGACCTTGAATCTAATCCGGGCCGCAACGGGCAACCAGTGCAGGCGAGCCAGGACTGGGGTGATGTGGTCATAACGACGCACACCAGCCACCAGCCTGGCTGCCGCATTCTGTACCCGCTGCAGGCGCCGGAGAAGAGTCAAGGGCAACCCCATGTAGAGTGTGTTACAGTAGTCCAGTCTCGAGATCACCAGTGCTTGGACCACTGTTCTCAGAGAGTCAACATCCAGGTACGGGCGGATCTGGGCGATCTGACGAAGATGGAAATAAGCGGCCCTGGTCACCGACGCTACCTGAGCCTCCATGGTCAGCGCCGGGTCCAGGACCACACCCAGATTCCGCGCCCTCTCCACAGGCTGGAGAGAACCCCCCCCCAGCTGCGGAAGAGGGCCACCGTACCCAGATGGTGAGCTCCCAAAGAACATGACCTCCGTCTTTTCAGGGTTGAGCTTAAGCCTGTTCGCCCCGGTCCAGGTCAGGACGGCGTCCAGGCACTCATCAAGGATCTGACAGTGTTTCAAAACAAGAATCAGTACCCTGCTTTGGATGAAGAGTAGTTGGCATCTTATTTCAGCTGGAGTTGCAGGCAAGCTGACTGCTGGTCCTCCATCTGTTCCAAGCAATAAAATATGGTAATATGCAGTGGAGATCTATAGGCCTGAATGTTTTATTAAAAGTCACTAATAAATATTGATTAAGTAATCGTGCATAAAGTTGTTCTAAGCTCTACTATCTATCAAATACAGCCTCCACTGAAAATAAGGAAATGAGTAATATAGGGTATTAAGAGCAGATGTAAAAAATAATTGCAATCCACTCTCTCACAGCCTGACACCTACCCACATAATGGGAATATTAACAGTGCACAGGGATTGTGATGTTATTTGATTGTAAATCTAGGAATTTTCATATGCAAATTTATGTAAAGTTAATCAATGGGTAAATCAGTTAAGTCTATGATTAAAATTTCTTTAATTGATAGTCCTTGTTAACTTCCAAAATAATGCTCAGCAGGATGTACAGTACAATAAGCCTTCTGAATGAAAAACATGTACTCTCTGACTGAGCTGTAAGTTTCCCCATACAGAATAGATCACATATTGATGATCAATAATCCATTAATAATTCAAATAAAACCACCAAGTCAGGTGAACTGATATAGTGAACTAAGTCATTGGAAAGGATACATAGCACATTCAATCAGCAAGTTTATAGCTTCTAACCTGAAAGCTTCACTTAACTCAGTGGGGCTTAATAGGAAGTGAACACGTATAAGACTGAACTACTTCTATTTCTGTAATATGGTGTGGTTTTAGAAGAGGCAGCCATGTTATTTTGCATGCTAGCATATCAGGCAAAACAAAATAAAATTAAAAAATAATTCAGAAATGTGGGAATTACAGACTAAATGCCATATTATAATGTGAGCTTTCATGGATATCCCCACTTCTTCAGAGATAAAATTGGGATGACATGGCAAATATTTATAAATTCATATATGGGACCATTTCTAGAAGCAACTCTGTTTTTAAGAAATATTGTACAAGTGTACCACGGTTTATGAACACCTCTGTTAATGTAATGTTTGGTTCATGAAAGGAAATCCATTTAAAATAATGCCTCAGTTTACAATTTTTGTAGGGCATTGTGAAAAAAATACCCAGGATGCATTGTGTCCCCATGTGTTTCCAGTTTACGAATTTCCCACTATACGAAACATTCCAGAGAATGCATTAATTTCTCAAACCGAGATATGCCTGTATTTTTCTCTCAGTGGAGTCAAAATATAAGCCAAAGGCCTCTTAGGCCATTAACAAATGTAAAATAATGTGATGCATCTACTGAAATTCTCAGCTATATTTCCTTACTATCTGTATTTACCACCTGACAGGCCTCATTGGTGATTAGAGACATTCATCATCCCTTGGTATCTACAGTCTGTGATTAATACCGCCAGCATCATGGTTTACAGAAAAATGCCTGCAAGCAGGGCAACTGAAAAGTCATTGCCAAGTGTGAAATGCTGCACAAGGTGGGGCCTCTAAAGTTTGCAGGGCTGGATTCCATTGCTTTGGTTTGTCTACCCATAGAAAAAGATATATCATCCATGCCATTCTGAAAAAAAAAACCCAGCTTTAGTGGATTATGGAAACTGTGCACGGTCATGCTCACTTAGAATTCGGATGGGCGACTGACTACCAGAGGATACCAGGAATCTCCAGGTTGGGGCAGAAAATAATCCCTGAAATAATCTAGGACTGCTACCAGTCCCAACCAAATATAAACAAGCTAGATGTCTCTCTCTATGTAAGGCCCTTTTCCATCTTCCTTTGTTCCTGATGAGTAGAAACTTCCATTTCTTTTCCACTTCTTTTGTTTAAAACCATACAATACTTAACTTTGGCCGAACTTGGCTTGATCTGCTGGAAAGAACATTTGCTGCCTAAGTGCTTGCTAGCTTGAATAAAATTGGGGAAATTGCTGATCCATGCTGATCTTTTTTCTTCTTCTGCGATTCAGGCAATTTTTAAACAGCTGATAACCATAATATGATCATGCCTCAGAATCAAGAAGATTCTAGGCACATAGGTATAAGGTAAAGGTTCCACCTGCACATGCATGCTAGTTCTGTCTGACTCTAGGGGCGGTGCTCATCTCCATATTCAAGCCGAAGAGCCAGTGTTATGCAAGTCCATGGCCATGTGGCAGGCATGGCTGCAAGGAAACACTGTTTTACCTTCCTACTTTTTATGGCAGTACCTATTTATCTACTTGCATTTACATGCTTTCCAACTGCTAGGTTGGCATGAGCTGAGGTTATCAGCAGGAGCTCGTTCCACTGCGTGGCACCCAGGATTCGAACCACCAAGCTGCCAACTTTGCTGTCAACAGTTTTCTGAAGCCTTAGTCCACTGAGCCACCATGCCAATTAGGCATATATAACCATATATTTGAGACTATCGGCAGTATCTCAAAAAGATAATATTAAATCATTTAACACTAACAAATGGGCATGCTACGGATTTCCTTTTTAGATCAAATATTCAATTTCACAATAATGTGTTCTTTGGACTCCTGCTTCTTTCCATACCTTGGCTAGATGCTCTCCTAAAGCATGAGGTACTTCCCGTTCTTTTTCATTATCAGTTTTATTGCCAAGTAAAAGGACAGGTATTTTGTCCCCTGCTGCCTCCTACGAAACACAGAACAGCAAATAAGCAATGGAATATATTCCCCCATGAAAATATCAAGAAAAACGGGGGACAACAGCCTCTAATATATTTTCATACAAAACAGATCAAATTTTATACATTAAATGGAGATGGGCAGAGAGACAAATACTATTAGATTGTGATTATGCCTTCTCTGATACTAATTTTTGATATTAGTTCTTCAGATAGTAAATAAATATAAATGTTATGTTCTTTTAACTGGAATGAAGCAACTGTGATACTGCTATACAAATGCTGCACAGTTAAGGCACCCTCTTCTTCCACATCTTAAAAATTTGCCTTATCTTCAAGATGAGACAATTTGTGCTATTAGTTTAAAATAAAGCAGGGGATACATTTTTTTCATCAATAGTAAAAAAAAACAATTATGGATATTACATTGTGACACAGTATGGCTGAAATCCTGTTGCTTAGTATAAGTTATACTTATTAGAGAATGTCCATTGAATCAGTGGGGAATTGGCAAGTCAATTGCTTTGTAGGCTCCATTGATTCAAATGGGCCTACTCTAGTTACAACTTACTAAGCCAAAACAAAACAAAACAAAACAAAAGTAGGCCCATTTGAATCAGTACCACCTACAGAGCAGTTGACTCACCATATACCCACTGATCCAGTGGACCTATTCTTCTGCAACTTACTACACTAAAGAACAGGATTTCAATCTATGAATGTTCTATGGTGTACTTCTTGATACACTGCACTTGTTATATTAGTAAATACAGTAATACCTCAGATAATGAATGCCCCTGATAATGAATCTTTCAGATAACGAATCACAATTTCCAGGTATAGGGCTGCCTCGGATAATGAATTTTCCCTATGGGCTGCCTCAGATAATGACTCACAATTCTAGGTATAGGTCTGCCTCGGATAATGAATTTTCCCTATGGGCTGCCTTGGATAATGAATTTACATAAGAACATAAGAACATAAGAAGAGCCATGCTGGATCAGGCCAAAGGCCCATCTAGTCCAGCTTCCTGTATCTCACAGCGGCCCCACCAGATGTGTTTGGGAGTGCATGAGACTAGATATCTGTCTCCTAATACCACTCTCCTGCATCTGGCCCTTGAAGTACCCTGGTTTAAAGCCTGGAGACTACACATCTCCATCATGGTTTGTAACCTGTGATGGACTTTTCCTCCAGGAATCTGTCCAATCCCCTTTTGAAGGCATCCAGGTCAGATGTCATCACCACATTGTGTGGCAGGGAATTCCATAGACTTACAACGCGCTGGGTGAAAAAATATTTTCTTTTGTCAGTTTTTACTCTCCCAACCCTCAATTTGAGTGTATGTCCCCTAGTTCTGGTATTTTGGGAGAGGGAGAAGAGCTTCCCTCTATCCACTTGACTCATACCCTGCATTATTTTGTATGTCTCAATCATATCCCCCCTCAAGCGCCTTTTTTCCAGACTAAAGAGGCCCAAATGTTTTAGCCTTTCTTCATAAGGGAGGTGCCCCAGCCCAGTAATCATTTTAGTCGCTCACTTCTGCACCTTTTCCAGTTCCACTATGTCTTTCTTGAGATGCGGTGACCAGAATTGTACACAATACTCCAGGTGGGGCCTTACTATTGTTTTGTATAATGGCATTATAATGTTGGCTGTTTTATTTTCAATCCCCTTTTTGATAATCCCTAGCATGGAATTGGCCTTCTTCACCGCTGCCACACATTGGGGAGACACCTTCATGGAGCTGTCCACCAACACACCAAGATCTCTTTCCTGATCTGTCACGGATAACTCAGAGCCCATGAGTTGATAGATGAAGTTTGGATTTTTTGCCCCAATATGCATTACTTTTCATTTGGTTACATTAAAACGCATTTGCCATTTCTCAGCCCACTCCCCCAGTTTGGAGAAATCCTTCTGGAGCTCTTCACAATCTTCTCTGGTTTTTACCACATGGAAAAGTTTTGTGTCATCTGCAAACTTGGCCACCTCACTGTTTATCCCTGTCTCCAGGTCATTTATGAACAGATTGAAAAGCACCGGTCCCAGGACCGAGCCCTGGGGCACACCGCTTTTCACTTCTCTCCATTGTGAAAATTTCCCGTTGACACCTACTCTTTGTTTCCGGGATCTCAACCAGTTCTCAATCCATAAGAGGACCTGCCCTCTTATCCCCTGACTGTGCAATTTTCTCAGCAGCCTTTGGTGAGGGACTGTGTCAAAAGCCTTTTGAAAATCTAGATAGACTATATCAACCGGTTCACCCAAATCCACGTGCCTGTTGACCTTTTCAAAAAATTCTAAGAGGTTTGTCAGACAAGATTTACCCTTACAGAAGCCATGCTGATTTTCTCTCAGCAAGGTTTGTTCTTTTATGTGTTTTAAGATTTTCTCTTGGATGAGGCTTTCCACCATCTTCCCTGGGACAGATGTAAGGCTAACCGGCCTGTAGTTTCCCGGGTCCCCCCCTCCTTCCTTTTTTAAAAATTGGTGTGACATCTGCTATCCTCCAGTCCTCCGGCACTGTGGCCGTTTTAAGAGACAAGTTGCATATAACCGTTAAGAGATCTGCAATTTCATTTCTCAGTTCCCTAATAACCCTTGGGTGGATGCCATCTGGGCCCGGTGACTTGTTAATCCTCAATTTATCAATTAGTCCTAAAACCTCCTCTCTTTTAACCTGTATTTGATTTAATTCTTTAGACAAGAGGGGCGGCTCAAGGTCCTCTGTCGTGAAGACAGACGCAAAGAACTCATTCAATTTCTCTGCAATGTCCAAGTCTTCCTTAACCTCCCCTTTTCCTCCCTCACCATCCAGAGGGCCAACTGGTTCTCTGGCAGGTTTTCTACTTCTAACATATTTAAAGAAGCTTTTATTATTACCCTTTATATTGCTAGCCATTCGTTCCTCAAATTTCCAGCATGCATCGGTAAAAAAGAGTTATCCCGGGCTGCATCACATCTGTACCTTTAACGAGCACTTTATAAAGAGTTTTGAGCAATTAAAAAACAGGTTTCTGTGCCATTCTCCTAGGCTCTGGAACAGATTAATTGGTTTCCCATTCATTCCTATGGGAAACTG
The DNA here is from genome assembly GCA_023846285.1 of Phrynocephalus versicolor. Classification (NCBI taxonomy): domain Eukaryota; kingdom Metazoa; phylum Chordata; class Lepidosauria; order Squamata; family Agamidae; genus Phrynocephalus; species Phrynocephalus versicolor. The sequence goes on along the minus strand of JAHTLZ010000274.1, from coordinate 6,925,450 downwards.
TGTTTCGGATAACATTTTTTTTTGGATAACAAATTGCCTTGAAGAACAAATTAAATTCGTTATCCGAATTACCACTGTACTAAATTAAAATGTTATAGAAATTGTCTTTAATCATCTATCCTTCCAAAGTGAAGGGAAAACTAGGTGAGAGCTGTCCTTGGAATAACATCTCATTGCTTAGAAGAAAAGATCATGCAGTGGTATCTAAATGCAACCAGACTTACCTCAATACTCACTAACCATTGCTTCACATCCAAGAATGTGTCTCTTGCTGTGATATCATACATCACGACAACGCCGTCAGCTTTTCGGAAGAACTGCTTAGTGATGCTGCGGTACCTGCAAACCCAATATCTCTTTTCAGATTTTGGATCAGTAGCATCACACTCTCCGACTATGATGTGGCCCTAAAGTCAGACAAGGATACTGGGAACAACACCTAGTTAAGGCAATGGTTCAGTTTTAGGAACATAAAGTTTCTCAAGAGTATGAGATTTCCTCAAATGAAGGGTTCTCCTCACAGAGAGAATTAACACTGGAGTGCCAGCACCTGAGTTCTTTATGGGGCTCCCACAGTTCTCAGTTCTGTATCTGCACTGAGAACTACACAGTTCTCAGTGCAGTATCTGCAATTGAATCATGACAGATTTTCCTGCACACTCTGACTCATGTTGTGATTTGATATGTTGCTGCCTTACCTTGGACAGTGTTTGACTTAGACATTTGGAAATATATTTACCTGTTTGCTATTTCTAAAAGGGACAGATTTCAGTCCTTGAACTGTCTCTTGACTCTGGCCCTGAATACACCTTGTCTGCTTTACCTGAATTGCTGATTGGACTGTATTTATTTGACCATTGCATTGCTCCCTGTTTCTGCTTATGAATTATCCTTGTCTGGTACTGTATATGTGTTGATCTTTCATACTCTGCAACTGGGAGCTGCACAAACAGGAACAGAAAATATTTCATTTAAAGCATGTGAATAGTTTGAGGTGAAACTCATCTTCAAAATGAATGGAACAGGCCATAGGAATTCTGGCTTCAGGAGACCTTGGCTGGCTCTGAAAGTGCCGCCACCTTCCACATGAGATATGTTGAACATGGCATGGGATGTCTCCTTACCTTTCTTGCCCAGCAGTGTCCCAGAGCTGAAGCACTATGCGACTATTATCCACGATCACTGTTTTCACACTATAATCAACACCTGTGAAAGAAACAAAAGTCCAGTTGTCTCATCACTGTACGCTCTTTTTAGCTGGTGGACACCTGAATAAAGAAAAGCGAAGCGTTCTGCTTATGTTATGTTATGTTATGTTATGTTATGTTTATAGTGTTTAAAGCATTCTTTGGGCAGTTTACAATTTAATTACGCAGGCTATACACTGCCCCTCCCCCAGCAAGCTGGGTATTCATTTTACTGACCTCAGAAGGATAGAAGTCTGAGTCAACCATGAGCCAGCTACCTAGATTTGAACCCCAGGATGTGAGTACAGTTTTAGCTGCAGTACAGCAATGTAACCACTATGCCACAAGTAGCAATATAAATGACTTTATACTACAGTACCTCTTAATAAGCATTAACAACTCATAACTCAGTAAGCTCAAGGCAGACTTCATGGCGAACCAAGTGCTCCATGTCCGTAGAACCAGGTGACATGTAACACATCGCACCTGAGCTACAAACTTGGCTCATATGCTGGTTGTTCATCGTAAGGTATGTGCACTTTGAGATGCCATTCACACAATATTTTACAGGAAGCCATTCCTATGCTTTCAGTCTCCAGTTGTTCCCACAAAAACAAATGATTAAATAAAAAGGGCAGATAAGAGGTAACTGTGTCCAAAGGAGACTCAAGCAAATAATGAGATGCTGAGCTGTGAATGTCCCAACCACCACCACCACCATCTGAACCAAGAAGGTAACAGAAACTTAAATTCTGCAGCCTTGGTCAGTTATGCAGTGGTAGTCGTGATGGGTGGAGATAAGGCTTATACGGATCAATGAAACAGTACTGCTACTTAGCCCCATTTCTAGCATCTGAGAAATTGTCAGGTATTATCCACATATTGCCAAGTCTGTTTTTGCAGCTGCCATTAAAAAAACTCAAATATTATATTATAGAAACACACAAGATACAAAATAAAAACAAAAATAAACGTTGGCTTTAACTGATCAAAATTCATCTGACGTATTCTAGGCCAGCTCCCAATCATTAATCAGATAGCATTTTTAATAAATAAAAATACCATTCAAAATTAAAACGTTATGGCATACCTAAGATTTTATTCCCAATAAAAATAATCTAAAACATTAAGCAAATAAACCATAAACTTCCTGCATAAAATATTGCAATTTGCTTCCCCAATTAAAATTCTCCCTCTATAGAGTTTTAGCTTATTAATCTATTAATCTTCTAATTAAAGCGATTTAAGTTGGCAGCTCCATTTTGCCCTTCAAAAAAACTTTCCCAGGGCAGCTAATAATGATGTAATAAAACTTGCTCACTTCTAATCATGTAAAGGTGAATGGTGATATAAAATATTCAGCAGGTGAGGATATGATATCATGAAGTAGGGTGAATGTTATATAGATACTAGGTGAATGGCAATGATTTGGAGACTGACATTCACATGAAGATAGAATAGAATAGAATAGAGTTTTATTGTCATTATGCATATGCAAGATATGCACAACGAAATTAGAGTGCTGTTCCACTCCACACTCTAAGCATACAAAACACATAAAACACATAAGACATATAAAACACCATACAAAATATTAAAAACTCTTAAAATTGCTTACAGAATTTAAAACACTACTTAAAAACTGATTAAGATAGTGCTAAAACTGTCGCATTTAACTTGGATACCGCTCTGTGATAAAAACTGTTCTTTAGTCTATTTGTCCTTGACCTAAGAGTCCTGTATCTCCTTAAGATGTTAAGAAGGCCCCGCTCCACCGCGCGCATGCGCGGTGGGGCTTCTTTACCCCCCCCCCGCGCCGGAAGACAGCGCGAGATGAGAGCATCGGCTCTCGCGAGGCCGGGGGAAGCGCGGGAACACGCCGCCTATAAGAGGCGGCGCCGCCATTTCCCCGGCCTCTTTTCGTTGGCGACGCAGCGGGGAGAGGAGCTTCGGAGCCCAGCGGAGAGAAGACCTGGACGGCGGCGGCGAAAGTAACGGCGGCGGTGGTGGAGATCGGTGGCGTGACTGCAGCGGAGGACAGCGGAGCGGCGGAGCGAGGCGGAGCGAGGCGGAGCGAGGCGGAGCGGACAGCTAGCAACAGCGGCGGCGGCGAGACCAACGGCGGCGGCGCGAACCGGAGTGGCAAACACCGGGCAGCGGCGGGAAGGCGGGAAGGCGCCGGAGACAGAGGCCCTCCCAGTGCGCGCAGCCGGGCTGAGAGCGACCGCCGCGCGGCACGGGCACACCTCCCCCTCTTTCAACCGTTTCGGCGAGCAGCCCAGGGCGGCGGGCGCCTGAGGAAGAGCGAGGGATTTTGGCGGGGCTTGTCTCCCCGCTCAGGTTTGGAGTATCAGTGCGGGGGGGGGTGATTCCCCAGCGTTGCAGGGGGAGTCGAGGCGCCGAGACAGGCGGGAGCGAGGGTTCACGGGGCGGCACCCCCGGGGTAGCGGGAGCAAGGGCACAAGCGGGAGCGGGAGCGGTCGGCTGGTCTAGGAGCGTTGCGGGCAAAGAGGGAGGCAAAAATGGCCCCTAAGGCGCAGAAGGGGAGAGGGAAACGCCCCGCCAAACGGGCCCAGCAGGCCACTGGCGAACCGGAGGAGGCCGGGCCCCGACTCACGGGGGAGCAGGCCGAGCGAGGGGCAACTCAGGAGAGAGAGGACGGGGTGGACTTTGAAGCCGCCCAGCTGGCCCTACTAGAGAACTGCATGGCCAGGCTGGAGGCCCTTGAGGGCCAGCGGGGGGTGAGCGGAGACCAGAGGCCGGGGCTGCAGCATGAGCCCGGGGACCCCCAACAGGAAGCGAGGGCGCAGAAGCGGGCGAGGATAATGGAGGTCTTGAATAATATCTCTTCTAGGCTTGCGGCCTTGGAAGAGAGTGGGGGTCAACGAGAGTTGTCCGGGGGACAAGCGGCGGAGGCGGACAGCGAGCAGACACAAGTGGGCCAGTCGGGGCAGCCAAGTGGAGCCCAGGAAGGCAGACCAAGGCCGGAGCAAAGACCCGGGATCCTGGATGGGGCGGTGGCGAGCTGCAGCGCAGGTGAGCCCCCCCGAATGGTGGCTCGGGAGGGAGGTGCGGCGGCAACAGGGGAAGCTCCGAGTAGCTCGCAGGGCAGCAGGGTAGACATGGGCCCTTGGCCATGGGATACGTCATCTGGGAGCGGGCACCTCGCCCCATGGCCACCTCAAGCGCCCCGACCGACCCCGAACTCAATGCCCCCAGCGCCTCTTACGCCTTTATGGCCGGCGTCCCCAATGCCGCTCCCGGTATTCGGGGAGCCGAGGCAGGCAGGCCCCCCCACCTTACACAGCGTGGCCCTCCCCTGGGGGGCCAGTAGTGCAGCAATTAATGGTGGGTTGCTCGGGAGGGGGCACGCAGAACTCAGGGACCGCCGGGAGCTGGGTGGCGCCCACCGCCTGGACCGGGTCAGTACATGGCACCGGAGCTTCGGTGCCCGTGGCATGGCCTGGCCGGGGGGGGGGGGGGGGGGTACCCAGGTAGCCTACCGGCTCACGCTATCCCGTACGGCGACCAGGCGCTACCCCTCGGGGGGCATTTAACGGCAGCAACACGGGACAAAATCATTAGGGGGGAATTCGTGGACCTGTTTAGCTTATTGAACACAGAGGTGGAGCATAAGGAAGGGGACAAAGAGGATGAGAAGGACAGGGAGCGCCGTATGAGGAGGAAGCCGGATAGAAATTGGAAAAACTGGCTGCCGGCCTATTCTATTTATATGTCCGTCATAATACGGGCTCAGCCTTGGCGGGCACAATCATTGGTGCAATACCAAGATCTAATATATAAGGCCTATACAGACTTCCCGGGGTACACGTGGCTCCAGTATGATGAGCAGTTCCGCAAACGTGCGGCTCTGGACCCCTCTATTCGGTGGGACCAGCCCCTGCCATCCCTGTGGCTACAAATCATGACGCCGGCCAGGCCGACGGCAGGGGACCGATTCGATAGTGGGCACCTGATTAACAAACCCACACAGGCCAACCCAGCGAAGGGTAACACAGGGCAGGCGGTTCAACCCCGCTTGCTTTGCTGGGATTTCAACGGCCAAGGGGGATGTGCTAGAAAAATGTGTAAATTTAAGCATGAGTGCACCCAATGCGGGGGAACCCATGCGGCAGTTAACTGCAACCGGGGCAGGGCCCAGAGAACGGGGGCGAGAGACTCGGGACAGCAAGGCCGATCAAACCAGCCTGGGTCGGGGCTTCACAAAGGGCCCCAGCCCAATTAAATTGGAGGTGCTCAGCCAATGGCTGGGAGCCTACCCCGATAGGGAAGCGGCATCCATTTTACTTGAAGGCTTCAGGGTAGGATTTCGGATACCGGTTGAGGGGGAAAGGCGGCCGAGTTCGGCCAAAAATTTGAAATCAATCAGGGGATTCGAGAAGGTAGCGAGGGAAAAGATACACAAAGAGTTGAGGGAAGGCAGGGTGCTAGGCCCGTTTAGCAGACCACCTGTCCCAAACCTTAGGGTGTCGCCACTCGGGTTAGTCCCCAAGAAGACACCGGGGGAATTCAGGCTAATACATCACCTATCATACCCGGAGGGGCTGTCCATTAATGATGCCATCCCTCACGAGTTATGCTCAGTCAGATACACTTCATTCGATGCCGCGGTTCGTATGATCAGAGCCTGTGGTGTGGGAGCGGAGTTAGCCAAGTCTGATATTAAGTCTGCCTTTAGATTACTACCAGTCCACCCAGACGATTTTGAGTTGCTCGGCTTCCAGTTTGAAGGGGCGTACTATATGGATAGGGCATTACCCTTCGGCTGCTCAGTCTCCTGTGCAGCATTCGAGCGTTTCAGCACCTTCATAGAATGGAAGTTGAGGCAGGTGACGGGGTTGAGAACAACAGCTCACTATTTAGATGATTTCATATTTTGTGGGCGGAGGGGATCTGGGAGGTGCCAGCTGTTGCTAGACTCATTCCGTAACCTCGCAGCTGCACTGGGTATGCCCTTAGCCGAGGAGAAAACTGAGGGCCCAGCCACGAGATTAACGTTTTTGGGCATAGAGCTGGACACGTGGCAGCAATCATCCCGATTACCCGAGGACAAGCTGGCTAACCTCACACAGCGCTTGGGAGCCCTTGTGGGTAGAAGGAAGGTGACGCTCAGGGAGCTCCAGGAGATAGTAGGCCATTTGAATTTCGCCTGTAAGGTGGTGGCACCGGGCCGAGCCTTTACAAGGCGACTGTGCACGGCTATGAAGGGTCTGACGAAGCCATTCCATAGGGTGAGGGTGACCCGAGGCATGCGGGAGGATTTGGAGGTATGGCTCCGTTTCCTGCAGGGCTTTAACGGGATATCTTTCTGGAGGACAGAGCTCTGCCTGCAGGCAGAGTTTCAGGTCCAGACCGACGCAGCGGGGGGGGGGGGGCTGGGCTATGGCATTTACTGCAGAGGCCGGTGGTGTTACGGGAAATGGCCGGAGAAGTGGCACGAGGAGGGGATTACGAGGGACCTAACCTTCCTTGAGTTTTTTCCTATTGTGGGAGCCCTCTGGCTCTGGGCGGAGGAATGGGCGAACTCAACAGTTCGTTGCTGGTGCGATAATATGTCAGTGGTGCACGTCATCAACAAACTTTCTGCAAAATCAGAGAGGGTGATGAGATTGGTAAGGGCGTTCGTTCTCCATGCCTTGAACTTTAACATACTAGTTACGGCTAAACATGTGCCAGGCCTCGATAACAGCTTAGCGGATGCCCTTTCCCGCCAGCAGGTCGACCGGTTCAGGGACATGGCACCGGGATGCCACCCGCAACCAGTGGACTTGCCGGACGAGGTATGGGCGATTGGCGAAGGGAGGCGGAGCGCGCTATCGGATTAGCCCTGGCACCCAGAACCCGCCAAGCATACGGAGCGGCAGTTAAGGACTTTGAGCAGTTCAGGGCCCAGCAGGGGTTGGGGGCGGTATGGCCGGCCCCAGTTGATCAGCTCCAGTGTTATGTTGTACATATGTACAGGAAGGGTCTCGCCCCGGGGTCAATGCAGGGTAAGCTAGCCGGGCTGGCATATCACGCCAAGACGTTGGGGTGCAGGGACACCACGGGTGATTTCAGAGTTAGAAAGATGGTGGAAGGCTACGGTAGGGAGCGGGGACCCCAAAGGGATGGCAGATCGCCCATTTCCCTGGAGATCCTGACTCGTGTGATGGACCAGTTGGGCAAGGTATGTGCCGATGACTACGAAGTAGCATTATTCAGGGCAGCAGCCTCAATAGCCTTCTTCGCAGCGCTCAGGGTGGGAGAGCTGGTTGCGTCAGTTAAGGGAGATACATCGGCAACAGCTCTGCAGATAAAGGACGTGACCATGCCCGGTGACAGACTTAAATTGCGGATTAGGAAGTCCAAGACGGACCAGGCGGGGAGAGGGGAGGAGGTGGTACTAGGGCCCGATGGTCAGAGGAGCGTATGCCCGGTAGCACTGATGGAGCAATTCCTGAGGTTGAGGGGTACGGGTGAGGGATATTTGTTCTGTCACAGGGACGGAACCCCCCTAACCAGGTACCAGTTCTGGAAGGTGACGGCCAGTGCACTTGATGGGGCGGGGGTGAAGGGCATCAGGTTTGCCACTCACTCCTTCCGCATCGGTGCCGCGTCAACGGCGGCGGCCCTGGGATACACCCCCGAAAGTATAAAGAGGATTGGTCGGTGGAAGTCCGAACGGTTCAGGACGTACATACGCAAGTTACCTGTGTGCTCTAACCCGAATGCTTGATTATCGTTGCAGGCAGTGTGAATGGTGGGGGAAGGCTGAGAGTGATGATCCTCGGCCACAGTTTTATTTTCTGGGCGGCGAGGCATGCAAGCAGGTCACCTTTGGGAAGCAACCTTGGCTTGGGCGCGGCAGCACAGATTGAATGGCACGGAAGGCGGGGGATGCGGTGGGCGGAGATACTACCCGAGGCTTTCAGGCTGGCGGAGGGGAAACCACCCGACATATTGGTGATTCACGCAGGGGGAAACGACATTGGAAAACAAACGGGCAAGTCACTGGTTTTGGAGATCGTCAGAGATCTCGAGCAGCTAAGAGGCGCCTTCCCTGCCACGAGGATTGTTTGGTCAACGATTGTCCCAAGGTTAATCTGGGCACCCGGGGGTGCATATGTGGGCTTGAGTCGGGCCAGGCGGAGCGTGAACCGGGAGGTGGCCCACTATTTGGAGCAGTGTGGTGGAGCGGTGATCGGGCACCCGGGCATTGGCGTAAAGGACGCCACATTGTTTCGTCAGAACGGAGTGCACCTCAACGGCGAAGGGCTGGATATCTTTGTGGAAGACCTAAGGAGGGGGCTGCGGATTGAGGTCAGCAGCCTTCTGGGCGGGCCCGGCGCATAGCAAGCTTGCACCGGCCATGGCGGGTAGTGCGGATGGGTCGGCAGGAGGTGAGAATATATCATAACCAAAAACTCTAACCCCAAACCAGGTCGCGGCTGACCAAGAGGTTCCTGCGGGCGGGGGAGGGGTTAGGCAGAATCCCGCGGGTGGGGGACAGGTCACGTGATGGCACCCCCAACCACGTGGAATAATTGGCTTATCGCCTCCCACTTGGGAGTCATTAACGTAGGCTGCCACCCCCTGGAAAGGGGTGGCTGAAGACTCGCCCAAACCTGCGATGTTTTGCGTCATATCCGCACTACTCTTGCCCCCTCCTTTGATGGTGATGCTTGGATACGCCCTGCTGTGACGTTGCTGTGACGCTATTTCCTGTTGGTTGCAATAAACCTGGCCCATGGAGAATTCCAATATGGTTGTCTCGCGTGTTCTTTCCGGCTCTTGGGGGGCAAGGCCCCGCTCCGCCGCGCACATGCGCGGTGGGGCTTCTTTGCCCCCCCCGCGCCGGAAGACATCGCGAGACGAGAGCATCGGCTCTCGCGAGGCCGGGGGAAGCGCGGGAACACGCCGCCTATAAGAGGCGGCGGCGCCATTTCCCCGGCCTCTTTTCGTTGGCGACGCACCCACCCACCCACCCTCAGATCGGACAGTGTGAGGCAACTGGTCGCCTAGGGGCCGGATAGGAATTTTTTCCCCATACCCACATTGGCCAAGGAGTGATGGGGTTTTTTGCCTATCCCACACTGAGCCGGAGGGCGGTGGTATAGGCCAGGCGGTGGTAGGCGGGTAGTGCGGATGGGTCGGCAGGAGGTGAGAATATATCATAACCAAAAACTCTAACCCCAAACCAGGTCGCGGCTGACCAAGAGGTTCCTGCGGGCGGGGGAGGGGTTAGGCAGAATCCCGCGGGTGGGGGACAGGTCACGTGATGGCACCCCCAACCACGTGGAATAATTGGCTTATCGCCTCCCACTTGGGAGTCATTAACGTAGGCTGCCACCCCCTGGAAAGGGGTGGCTGAAGACTCGCCCAAACCTGCGATGTTTTGCGTCATATCCGCACTACTCTTGCCCCCTCCTTTGATGGTGATGCTTGGATACGCCCTGCTGTGACGTTGCTGTGACGCTATTTCCTGTTGGTTGCAATAAACCTGGCCCATGGAGAATCCCAATATGGTTGTCTCGCGTGTTCTTTCCGGCTCTTGGGGGGCAAATTCAGATCAATTCCAGCTCCCCCTCCCAAACTAAGGGTATTTTTCCACTTTTGGTCAACAATGAATACTACCAATCTAACACACATTCTTTGAGCCAGTTATGGGGAAAATTTGACTTTTTTGAATTCCAACAACAACAATTATGAGGATGAGGATGTTTGTGATGATTCCCATATTTGCTTTTAGCAGTCAGTAATGGGTTTCAATGTTACCATAGGCTGACCTTCACTATGATGCACCTGCCAGAGTGGTCGTGCTGCCAGATGGGCAGTATAAAAATTAAATTAATAGATTAATTAACATAGCTCAGTGGCACAATTGTCCACATGTATGCCCTTCCCCATTTCTCTTACTTACCAACAGTAGCAGCAGTGCCTGAGTAAAAATGGTCTTCTGAGAACCGCCTTAAAAAGGAAGTCTTGCCCACACTTGAATTGCCCACGAAAATGATCTTGAATAGACGATCAGGGGCAAGCACCTGTTCATCCTTCAAGCAAACACAAATTTCTATGCTCAGTTAGTTGGCCATGTGTCTCGCCAGGAATGCAGGAGGCCCTTTTGCATTCAGGAGACCGTGGCACTCCCGCAAAGAGTAAATCATAGTGAAAAGAATTTACAACAAAAAGCAATAGTATGAAAAGGATAAATCTAAGAGTAAAAGATCAACTCTAATGCAAAAGGACTGAGTAAAGCAAAGACATAACCCGAACCCATTTTGTCCTGGGAGCCCCAGAAACACTGGTGCTCAATTCCATTTGTACAAGTCCCCATGTCCAAGCTATGGCTGTACCAAGGTTACAAAATAAAAGCCCCAAGGAGTCTTTTATACCTTTAAGGGCAATGCTTTCCCTCTGATTGGGACCACAGCATGTTTCTTAATTGGAAAAAGCATTTGAAGAATAACAGTCTAACTGGAACATTGATGAGGAGATCCCTCACTAATTAGAAAAAAATGATAACATTTGTGTCTTCAACGAACTTATAGATCAGTAAACTGATTCATTTCAAATGGGCCTACTCCATCCACAACTTACCATGCCAAAGTAACTTGCAGTTAGACTAGGCCCATTTGAATCCTTGGAACACAGAGAGGAGCTGACTCACAATTGACTTAATAGGCCTAGCGTAGTGAGATTTACTATGCTAAACAACAGGATTTTGGCAACTGTTTTCTAAGTGCAGGTGTTGGGAATCTTTGACTTGGTCAGTGCAATTGTAATAAACAAATTCCTTTCCCAGATGATTACTATACATCTTCATGATAAACACCCGTCTTCCCAGATAGTTAATTAGTAAATATATATTCTCCCCAGACAATTATTTGTTAGGCCAGGGTAGAGGGCATGAGCAGAAATACAAAAGTGTAAAATAGAGCTGTGAAAGAGAACAAGCTTCCACTCAAGCTAAAAATAACCATTAATGGTCTATGCAAATGGAAACCTAGGTACATAAACATATAGATGTCAGCAAGCTTGGAAGCATAGAAAAATTGAGACATACAACTATACTTCAAAATACAATCATTTCCCATTATATGGCACCACATCATGATGCTTTTTGAAGCATTATCGGGGGAAAGTAAGAAAGATATGCTTTATATAATTTATGCATTTATCTGTTCTATATCATGTCAATTCTGAAAACTCACATTATTAACATTATTCCAGAAAAACAAAAACCACTTGAATACAGTACAGAAGAAAACAAATCAAATATATCAGTCTGTACTTGAGAATTTTAAAAAACAAATGTTACTGACCAGAATTATATTGGTGCTCTTGCACACCTAGCCATGGGTAATTGCGACTAATTGATGAGGTGCCAGGGTGCATAATTTGGAGTGTGAAATGCTATGAGTATAGATAAGGACAAATAAAAAATAGTGATTGGGCTGACAAATCAATGAATTTACAGTGAAAAATTGATGAATTCATGAATTGACTCATCTCCCATTTAAAATGTTATGAGAAGACTCCCTTGGCATCTAGAGGCCCCAAGTTGGCAGGGAAGCTTTCTCTGATTCTCCTCTACATGCCCTGAAAATTTCCAGACATCTGAGTTATATAACCAGAAATTACCCCCCCCTCCCCAGCACAGGACCCTTTAGCAACTGGGTTGGGGAAACCCACTCTTCTCCAAGCTTGGAGGAATTGTATAGGAGAGTCAGAAGAAGCTTCTCTGCATGTTTGAAGTTTCTTGTTGACTGGAGGGAATGTTTCTGGGGGTGGGGGTTCCTATTTGAGGGCACATCACTCAGACACCAAACTCCCATCTCCACCAAACTGAGGGGATTGTAGATTCAGGGGACGCTTCCCTCCAAATTTTGTGTCTCGATGCGCCTTTTAGTGATCAAAAATTGCTACAAAATTGTCAATTCATATTCATCAGATGACTCAATTTATTACAAATATGAACTGATGAATTTTGACAAATTCATCAGAAAATGTGTTTCATTTTTCAACCCGTCCCCATCTCTAGCTGTGAGACTTCCTGACATGATATTGTCCCTTATGATTTCTACTTTCAACTCAAAGAGTCTATAAAACAGCAAACTCTAACAATAAAAGTTTAACTAAAACTGCTTTTGTCTGAAAATACTTTTTTAAAAGTATATCATTAAAGTGTGCCTTTTCAGTATCATTTTATTATTTACCCACATCTTTTAATGAACAGAGGATATTAACAATGGCTTGCTGCCTACCTGTGTGTAATTAAGCTGCTCGTATTCAATTTTAATTTTCTAGCAGTTAAGCAGCCAAACTTTGGGTAAAATTCCAAGCCACAACCAAAGCTCCTTTTGGATATGCAACTTTTGAAAGTTAAATCAGATATCAAAATATGTTCAGTAGTGGAATTTCACAGTAAATGAGTATTAAAAGTTCACAGTGTAATAGACTTAAGTTACATTCAAGTGCCAGCTATTGAGACAGATTTGTTGACAGGGGTGGGTTGGGAATACAGAGTATTTGATCCATAACTAACAATTGGGCCCCTGGGACTTCAATGCTTGGTTAAGTTGCATGACAGCCATATTGGTTCCATGCTGAGCCTACCTGTTTTGTGTTTCTTTCCACCTCGGGAGACATGGCCAAAGGTGGTATTTGCAGCTTTTCAGCAGCATGTTTTTTTTCATTGACTAAATTTCAGCAAGCTAGATCAAAGCCCCATTTTCCCTGACCTTGTTATAGCCCTGTAGGTCACAAAGAGAACCTGTCCATCTACTCTGTCACAATCCACCTTTTCCAAAACAAAACGAAAGCAACATAACCACTTTCCTTACATTTGATAGTGTTTCTTTCCCTACTGGTTGTTCCCTAGGAGAGGAGGGTGTCTGTTCTAATGTGGATTTGATTTGGGTCCCATTCATTTGCATATCTGGCAAGACATCTTCATCTTCTTCAGACCATTTGGTTAGCTGCCTCTCTGGCCTATCAAGGAGCTGAGGCAGGTGATCTTCTTCAATTGATATTATCCTTTGCAAGCACTTTCTGTGTGCGAGTCCGCCAGCAGCAGCAGCAGAGTCAGAGTCCACCAAAAGGCAGGCATTCAAGCCAAGGGAATTTCTTCTCCTTGAGGTGCCAAATGCCTCATCATCTTCTGAAGACTGGCTAGAAAATTATTAAGAGAGAGGTTACCAAAGGCAGCATGGCATAAGTCTCAGTTGCACAATGGAATTGTATGTACAGTCTGGATATAGAATATTGCATTTGAAATGCGGGTTCAACATGGAACCAAACTTGGAACCAAATATATGATCAGTTCTTAAGCAAACCTTCAAGCATTTAGCTATTATCTGAAAAAAAATGCACACAGAGATGAGAAGAATATTACAGTACAGTATTTCAGTTCTGCCATGATACTGGTGTTAACACAGAACAAGTTTTCAGTAAATTGATACAAAATAGCAATGTTTACTTTGTAATTTTACTGAGCAAATTTAGTTTTCACCATCAACAGTACACAAATTGATTTTGAGGTAATAAATGATCTATAGCAAAATGAGCATTGTCCTTCATAAGAACCAATGATATCTATCTATCAACATAATTTTGTAATTCCATGTGATTTCTTAAGAAAGTTAAAAGCTTGTGCAGGAAACCATGCTCCAAGACATCCATAGGTGCAAATTTTTTTAGGTTCCAATTCATTTTAAGACAGCTGTGTTGCCAGCAAAAAAAAATTCACCAACTGATAAAGTTTTTTTTTAAAATATCTGTCAATGGTTCCAATACACATTTTAACAAAACGTCTGTGAAGATTCTCAGTCATCCAGGTGAGTTTATCTGGAAGTTGAGTCATGGCTACTGGACTTCTTTTTCTTGAGAGAT
>JAHTLZ010000274.1:6892544-6911206 GCA_023846285.1 Phrynocephalus versicolor | reverse complement strand
GTGTGTGTGTGTGTGTGTGTGTGTGTGTGTGTGTGTGTGTGTGAATGGTTCACTATTCAACATAATAATTGTAATACGTCTGCCAGCTGGAAAACATTCCCGCAACCCATGGGAAGACTGCGATATGCATGCATTTTTAAAACATGGAATAATGTGCACATTTAGGAAGATGCATATAAAATATATATGAATTTCTTTGTTCAACCTCTCCTTCCATAGCACAATACCTAGAAAGCATGATCCTGGTGCAACAAAAAGAAAAGGAAAAATGAACAACCTTTGGAAAATGACTGGTTGATCCAATCCTATTTTGTAAATTCAGACATTACAAAATGCTATGGAGTTTCTGTGACTTTATAATACAACCAGCTGTAGCGACATGTTATTTATGTATTTATTTTAGAGTATTTTTACCTCACCTTTCTCCTTGGAAAAGGACCCAAGGTGGCTTACAGTAATGAGGGACAATATACAGTCCAGTACAATTAAGACATATTTAAGTAACTGAGAGCAGGGAATTGTGTGACATCTTATAGCATTAAAAGACAACATTACATTAAAGCTGCAAGAGAATGAAGCAGTTAAAGAGAGAATGAAAAAATCCATGAAAAGATATGAGTGAGGGAAACTAACAATTGAAAACATAATGTCAATGCAATCACAATAAAGTCTATAAACACAAAGTCTATGTGATCATGTATTGTAGATTCTAAAGATGGGCACGAAACGAATAATGAACCACAGAGTGGATTTAGAACAAACCAAACCGTACTGAAAAAAATTGGTTCAGTTTGGTTTGTTTCTTTAATGGGGGGCGGAGATGTCTCCTACCTGGTCCTGGTCCTGGAGGCCTGGTCTTCCTGGCTTCAGGGACGGCAACCAGGGAAAAAAAGCCAACCGGCCCCAGGAGTGTGGGCCACGTGGTTGGAGTAAAAAAAAAATAATTAAAAATTAAAAATAATAAAAATAATAAAAAAGGAGTGCTGACCCAGCCCCAGGAGTGCCCAGGTTGGTGCCCTAAAATAAAGAAAAACATTTTAAAAAATAAAACCAGCACCGACCTGGCCTCAGGGGCCGCACGGTCGGCACTTGAAAAAAATAAAATAAAATAAAAAAGGGAGCGCTGACTAGACCCCAGGGGTGGCCGGGTCGGTGCAATAAAATCAAGGAAAATATGAAAAAATAAAAGAAGAGCCCACCTGGCCCCAGGGGCCGTGTGGTGGGCACTTGAAAACAAAACAAAAAAAGAGGCACTGGCCCCATGCCAGTGCCTCAAAAAGTCCCTGCCGCAGGAGCCAGGATACGCTGCCGCTACCACTGAGCTTTTCTGGGTTTTCTGGTTCATGCCCACCTCTAGTACATTCATATAAAGGTCACATAATAGGGAGTCCATCATTCAGGGAAAGCTTGCCTGAAAAGAAAGTTATTTGCGTGTTTCTGGAAAGACAACAGAGATGTCTACATGGTGTAGCCCTGAAATGTAAAGCTGTCTGGGAAACTAGGATGCTCTTTGGTATTCGAGTGAAATATTTGTAACTCTTCTTTTCTTTGAAAAAGGGTCTCTTAATCTTTCCAACTATTATCACACCATGGGAGAAGCTTAGATGTAAAGTAAAATACCACATTTTGGGAAGATCCATACAATGAGACACTTACTTTCAAGAGAAATGATTGTTTCTCGTTTTTGATCTGCTGTTCCATTTCCTCATAGAGGTTTTTGATTTCTTCATCATAGGCAGCAATTCTCCTAGGCAGCAAAATAAAATGCAGGAATATAATACCAGGGCCAGAACCACATTTTTTACTTTTGATAAAAGATGTGAGTGATAGAGAATACAGGAGGGAGAGAATCTCTCACAAAAAAAGTTATTATATATAGAATTCTGTTCCTTATGGAGTAGTAGCATCTCATTCTCCAACTGTCTCCTTCTATTTAATTAGAAGTGAATGCCTAAGATGGCATGTTCTTCTTAAACTGAAAACAACTGGCCTGAAAGTCTGGATTAGGAGCCACCTTCCACTTCCTTTTCAAGACCATTTTTCATTTCTGACCCCTTCAGTGTTCAGTTTCCATTTCATAAAGGATCAGTGATACTTCTCCGAATTGTATGTAGGACCCCTTCTCCAGGCATTGAAACAGGAGTGCTAGAATGTTTGGTTGCTAGCTATGAGCAGTGTACATTGTGTTCTTCAGACAAGGTCCATCAGAATTTTCTTGAACTCTAATATTGGTGCTTATCTGGTCGATCTTTGGCAACTCTTTTTCATCTTGTAGAGCCTGAGAGTGTGGACAGGGCACACTGGAGCTGCTCTCGTCAGAGTCATATGAAGCTGCTGGAAGTGGGGGTTGTTCACAGCTGTGGAATAAGGCACCATTAATCTGCCATTTGGGTCCAGACTGCTTCCTTGATTGGGGGGGGGGGAAGCAGTAGTATTAGTGGTGTTGTCTTACTGAGCACGACAATGGATGAGAGTGAACAAGTTGAAATTAATACCGGAGAAGAAAGTTCAATTCAGGTACCAGGATTCAACCTGTTCTTAACAAGATGGCCCACATGCACCCAAGTTACATCCATAGCCTTGCAGTACTCCTTGATTCTGCCCTGTTTCTTGATTCCCTGACTTTAGCAGCAGTGATCCATGCCTGATTTACATCACACCACCTTGCCTAGTTGATGTACTCTACATGAAGTGGGTCCAGAATCTTCAACTGTTGCAATAAGTGGCGCCTAGGCTGCTAACTGGTACATCACAATCATGTGATCCCAGTACAACCAGTTCAGTCTTCCTGGATATATTGTGTATTACTTTTTATTCTACCTTCCTTATCTGGAATCATGTCTTTAACATATAAACAAACAACTTCATGGATGCCAGACTGAAAACAAAAGGTCAGAGGCAGTGGGGTGGGTGGGTCTGCTCCATCCTGTGGGTGACTGAAACCATGACTTCTGGCCCATGGTTGTTCTCAAATCATAAAATCACTCCTGATTTGGTCTGTTTTTACAGCACACATCCCTAGTTTAAGCCAATATTATTACTACATTTGAAATTAAAAAATGAACATACATAGCCGTATGATCAATGAGTAAAAGGAAAAAGGAAAATTAAATAATACATTTATTGGGCTGTAGAAATATCATGAAAATGTTTTACTGGGCTGGGCAGAGCCAGGCAGTCAGGTTGTTGCAGGGGAAGTGATTTTTTTTTAAATTTCCGTTTTTGTTTTCTTACCTCATAACCCCTGTTGTTAATCAAAATTAATCCATGTACCCAAGGATGCTCCTTGACAAGAAAAAAACGCTGCAGATACAAATGAAGGGCACTTGAGCTATCTCAAAGGTTGTGATTAGGAAGGTTATTAGAGGAGAAGCACTAACTTTTGCAGGGCACTCTCCAAGGCCTCCTTTTCATAATTGGCTTCCTGGAGTTGAGAGAGAACTCTTGCCAGGAATTCTTCAAAGCTGGAAAGTAAATGAGGTTCATCCTTTCTCAGGTGCAACCAGAGTTTCTTTATATCACTCTCACTGTGAGGATACAAAAGAGAGAGAGAGAGAGAGAGACGAAGGCTTTCAAGGTTGCAAATGTGAAATGTTTCTGTCCTGTATCACCAAGGAAGATATGAAGAAGCGGAGTCATCGGTCATTTTCACTTCCTCCCATGGGAGAACATTCAACATCACAAGTTCTTTTCATCCTATTTAGGAATTTTGTAAATGCTTCTTTTAAAAAAAGAATGGAACAAAACATTACTGGGATGAGCTTGGCTACATGCAAGTCCTTCTGATTTAAAATACACACATCTAACGTCAGTGAAATAATGGCTAACTCAATGAACTTCAATGAAATAATGGTGTCAAATAATGAAATAACTTCAATGAAATAATGGTGTGGTGGCTCAACGGACTAAGGCTCCAAAAACTGTCAGCTGCAAAGTTGGCAGCTCGGCGGTTCGAATCCCAGCTGCCACACAATGGAGCAAGCTCCTGCTGATAACCCCAGCTCCTGCCAACCTAGTAAGTAGATACATAGGTACCGCCACAAAAAACAGGAAGGTAAAACAGTGTTTCCTTGCAGACATGCCGGCCACGTGGCCATGGACTTACACAACACTGACTCTTTGGCTTGAATATGGAAATGAGCACCGCCCCTAGAGTCGGACACGACTAGCACACATGTGCAGGAAGAACATTTACCTTAACTGTTACTAATATTAATAAAATCTTTAACCTCGATCTGTTTAATTCCTTGACTCTCATATAATCACATTGTGGTCATATGTGAACATCAACATCAAATAATTACATTTTGTTCTAATCTGCCATTGCTACCAAAAAAGTGAAGTAAATAGTAAATAACGTTTTAGGGCTTGTACTCAGATTATTTAGAAACTTGGCTGTGTAGGACAAATAGTTTAAGGATGATCTATGTTGACTTTTATAAGCATTTAAAGATTGTGTGACTTTCAGTGATGTGGTAGTAGGTACTGCTTTGTTGGTAAATTTCTCTACCAATTAAATGCAGTTTTCTGTTACCCTGTGGACTTCATGAGCTGTACCATTGTGCCTACCTCAGTGGAGTCTAGGATCACCTAGCCAGTAACCCCTTACGTGAAGTGGCCAGGAGAGAGGAAACATAGTCTCCGGGGTTGGCTGTGCAGCTGAATTGGAGCAGGCAGGAGTGGGCTAAATAAGGTTGCTTAAGGTCACATGGAGGTCTGGTATGCCATTTGGTGTGATCCTTGCATCCACATCGTACGATCACAAGTGGCCCTAAATGGACCATCATCCTTAGATCAAGTGACCCTAAATGGACCACTATCCTTAGAAACACTGCAGGGAAAAATCCCCCCTTGCCCTCTCCTCTATTTAGGAGGAAGCTTTTATCTTTTAAAACATTTTCCTAAAAAGTTGAGCATCTAAGCATTGTCCTTATAAACTTTTAAAAGGAACAAAACAAACTAAAACAAAAAATAAACAATAAAAACCCATTTTCTTCTTTCCTCTGCCCCTCCATAGAGGAGCAAAGGAAGTTCTTAGTTTCCCAGTATCATGAATTGGTTAAGCTGTCTTCTTAAGCCACTGAACAATATTGAGAAATTGAAACCAGAAGGGAACCTAAAGCAGCATGTTCCACTTTGGTACAATCCAAACAATCACATTTTCTGGAAACAAATCAAAACAGAATGAACCCACCCAATCCTAAAAGGCAGAAGCCCTTGACTAGGACTTAGAAAGGTGCAGGTATGAATGGTCTGGAGGCAGGCTGCTTTGCATTGGCAGTTATATAGTTTGGTCTTTGGCAAACCAGCCCATTTCGCAGAGCAATTTGTAGGACAAATACCTTACTGATTTATGATATTTAAAAAGAAGGCAGTGGAGGAGAAAGTTACACCAATTGATACGGGCAATCTTCTTGAAGAGAGGGAGAAGTACCAGTACTAATTAGTTGGAGGAAGAACTGGAAATGCAGTGTTTATTCTACTTCAAACATACCGTAAATATATTCTTGTTCCAGATTGCCTATTATATTTTTTATTCTTCTTTTTGGTCTCTGTCACTTCCACATAAGGGTTCTGCATCTGTCCTAAGCCCATAGGTGTGAGTTTACAGATGACAACTTGGAGAACCACAATTACACAATTACACAATTATATTTTAAACTTCTTATTATTCCATGCTTATTCTTCAGAAGAAATCCAGGAGTGTAGTTTTCCTAGACAAAATCCATCTTAAAAAGGATTTGTACATACATAAAGAACTTATTCTGTTTGGTCCTGTCTGGTCCAGTCCTATCCTGTTTATAAGATTGGCTTCCAATTGAACTCCTTAGAAATAGCTAAGATAGATTCCTGTCAGAATTGGCAAAATCTGGTGAAATCTGAAACTGATACCCCTTGCAACCTCAGCAAGAAACAGAAATGTCTTGCTTGAAAATAAACAGCAGTTACACCTATGATTAAGTCACACCTCCCCTGAGTGTCAAACTGGCTATTAAAGGGAATTAGGTCATTTTGTTTTCTCTCCCACAATGGATGTCCTCACAGTTATTTGCCTCAGCAATCATAATTTTGAGCTATCATTTAGGGGCAGTGAAGGTCCATTCCCATCTGCCTTTATGACAATAGCTGGCAATGTGAATGACAGGACTGGCACAAACAAAACAGCTACAGATGCAAGTGGATGTTAAATGTACATGATCCATTTCAAAGAGCGTAAAAGCCATTTATAATTCATCCTGTCAAAAGCAGCCCCACAAGACACAGGTCTTGAAAATGCAAAAGCAGAACATATTCCAGCCCACTGAAACGTAGATTGCTTGAGTCCTGTTCCTATTAGCTTGAAAGTGACACAGTAAGAAAGCAGCCTGCACTAACAAATTTCTCCTATTAGTCATCTTGAGACAATTTCTAAAGCATTTGGATTTTCTGCATAGACAGCTTTCTGCATTCACATTTATAAAGCTGAGCCACTGCCAGGTTTAATGATATCTTAAGTGAGACAGACAAGTTTATTTCAGATTCAAATCAACCTCAGCGGCATTTCAGTTATGAAAAAGATGTTGGTGGACACAAAAAGATGTTGAGAAAAACATCTTTTTTCTGGATGAAGCACAGCCACATTATCTCTGGCTGGAATAGGACCTTTGAAGTTTGTTTCTTAGTCCAGAGTGCTATTGGTCCAAGGTCAGCATCCTTTTAAGCAGTGTTCTTGTCTCACATGGCTATGTGTGCTCAGCTTTTACATGGTCGAGCAATCAAATATATGATACCTTACTGCACCAACTTAATTAGAAATCTCAGCACCCAGGATAGGCAGCCAAACTTGTGCATTTTGTTGCAGGAAAAACAAGCAGAGTCTTCCACCTTAAAGACTACTGAGTTTATTTCATACGAACCTTTGGTGACCAGAGCTACAGGCTATGGAATCTTATGCTTGGTAAAATTCTTTCATTTTTAAGAGGGGTGTGTTCAAATTCTCCCACAGTCTAAGGCCGGCATGTCCAAACTTCGGCCCTCCAGATGTTTTGGACTGCAACTCCCACCGTCCTTTGCCATTGGCAATCTAAGATTAGAATTCTGGGAGTTGTGGTCCAAAACATCAGGAGGGCTGAAGTTTGGACATGCCTGGTCTAAGAGGAAGGAAGGAACGCTCCTCTTCAGTTCGGGGGTACCTATTGCCACTGTAAATCTTCACCCAGAAGAAGGAAAGATGGTGTTGAAGTCCCTACCAAGACAGCATTAGCTGGTTAGGGCTCTGCTCTACCTTACTTGAATGAAACGTTGCAATCCACAAAATATAGTCATTATGTAATGGTCCTTTGACATATTGGTGGCATTACTTACTCTTCTAAGATGCTGTTAGCACCAAGGTTTTCCAAAAGATTTGAAAACTGATCTTCCTCATCCCCTTCAAAGTTGCTTCCGTCCCATTTAGGCTGATGTGCATTTTCAGTTTCGCAGTCCTGAAGCTCAGAAATGGATTTCTTTTGCCCAAACAAAAACTGGCCTGCAGATTTCAAAAATATTTGATCCAGTGTAAAATATTTAGAACTCCCAATAATCCCAAGAAAATAACATTTCAGGAGAGAACTGAAAGAGGGCTTCAGAACATATAGACATGCAATAGTGCCCAATGACTGCTCTCAGAACCTCTGATGCCGTAAGCATTCAAATGCTTACAGTAACTGGAGGGACCTTTTGACCACAATGCAGCCCCAGGTGGTCAGTGAAAGTGATATAAAGCATCCCAACATGTGGTGGCCCTGGGAAACCTCCAGGGAGGGGCCTTTGAAAATGGGATCAGTTTAATTTTTATAACAGGACTTGTTTAGTTTATTAGCTTTTTGCTGCATGTGCTGTATTTAAAAGATCTATTGCTATGTAAGTGGCAACTATTTGTTTTACTTCTTATAGATGTTTTCAGATGCTGCTTATGTAAAATAGCCAGAAGAGGGTTTCAAATGAAACATAAAAATAATTTATCTTAGAATAATTTAAGACATAACCTAAGCAACAAATCCAATCAAACTGGCACTTAAAACTGGAACAGCTAATAAAAGGCAGTCAAAATCTCAGTACCTGTCTGTGAAGATTCTGAGTCATCCAGGTGAGATTATCCAAATTATCTTCTTTGGTGAAATCTAAACGTTTCACTACTCATCCAGGTAGCTTCATCAGTCTAAGAAAAGTTGGTGCAACCACTGGTGTGGTTACTTGGCCCTTGCACCAACTTTCCTTTGACTGATGAAGCTACTTGGATGAGTCGTGAAACATTTAGATCTCACAAGAAAAGAAGTCTTGGTGCCGTGACTTAATGCTCAGTACCATGTATTGCACAGAGTCTACCTGGCCTCTAAAAACAACAATGGTATCAGGTACCCATATTTGCCAAGGAGGTTTCATATTTGAGTGTCATCTTTTCAATAGTTAGTCACTTATCTTTGTGAGGGTTACACAAATATCCTAATTGGTAGAACACATCTTACGGGAGAAAATAGCTCTTTTAGATAAAGCTGTAATAACTAGCAAGTAATAAAAGGTGCATGACCAATATATTTAGTACACTTGCAATTAGTTATTTAGTACAAGATGGACATTAATTTCAGAGTTAGCAAAAAACTGTACTCTTTGCTATATCATCAAATATATAGGTATGATGGTGTTTATGGATGACAATATAAGCTGAAGCTCAATTTCTTGTATAACTTTGAAGTTGCTCTTCCATTAGACAATTTTGGGAACTCAATATAGATTATAAAATGAATGGGTATTGTATACGAGGCCACCAAATTACATTGGTGTGGTTACTTGGCTATTTAAATCAAAAGATTAAAAAACAGGAATAAAGTATCATTTCTGAGAATATTCTATAAAGCACTTCTTTATGCCAAGAACTGTATGATTATTGCCTCCTTGTCTGAAGAAAAGACTTTGGTTTGTTGCTTCTAATTTACTGAAGAACACAGTCCATTAATTATGAATTTTAGTGGCAATAGCTTTGTTTTTTCTAATGTATTATCACCATTATCTCATAGCATACTTCTCTTTCAGAAAATGGAAAAAAAACTTGGCTGCTCAATAATTTTGTTCTAGGAATCATCTTCAAACTCTGCCATATGCTGGGTTAAGAATTCAGTGTCTTTGTATGTGAAGAGATGTTTTCAGAATTCTTAATTAATCAAGAGTGGGTGGCAGTGAGGTAGAAAGATATATTGAATAAACACAACCAGGTTTTCCAGAAAACTAGCATAAGTAATGTCTCAGTGAGATTGAACATGAAACATGTTATTTTAACATTGTGGATGCATTTATTAGAAAGCAATGATGTTAGGAATGGGTTGACCAATGGGGGGGGGGAACCAGAATTGGAGCTCTTTTTAGAGAGTTTTCACACATCTCTGCTTCAGATGCATCATTTTCCATGTGGCGAATAGAGGAGGTAGGGCTACACATCCATCTTATGGTGAACAGAAGATGCTTGAGAAACTTATTTCCATATTTTTAAATGCATGGCAATTAATAAAAGAATTTTGAGCTATGATTTTTATGTGGAAGTTTTAAAGAAATGTTTTCTTGTGAGGGATCTGTTTCTGTTGTTGAAATTTGTGAGATAAATTATTTCCTACATTTCTACCTTATTGTCCTTCAAGGCGCACAAGGCAGCACACCTGGCTTTTCCTCTTTCCACTTCGTCCTCACAACAATTCTGTGCAGAAGGAGAGGTTCAAAGAAAATGAGCCACCAAGATCATCAAGGAAGCCTCACTGGATCTCTCAAATCCCAGTCCAAAGTCCCATCCACTACATCATGCCCATTAATTGTGACTTTAAAGCATGAAAAGATACCTGAGCCAGAGTAATTGAGAATGCCTGCTAAATGGATCCAAGTCCATGGGCTTCCATTTTTTATAAATTCATTCAATCACAATCATCATCATCTTATAACTGTTGGAATGGACACCCCATGGACCATGGAGTCTGGCCCCTGTCAAGGAGAGAGAGTGGGGAATCATATTTTCAACCTCTGGCTCCACAGCTGGATGACTGAACCACAGAGCTATGGTTAGTACCTTCTTTAATTACATTTTAGTACAGGGTTTTCTAAGGAAATCCTGGAAAGCCGGCAAATTATGATCCTGTCAGTGTGCTAGACGTTTCATTAAAAATATACATTAATTATTAGTTAGAGAAATTTAAGTCACTGGCTTTTATATATGCAGAGAATTACAGAGGAATAACTGGATTTTTGTTGCAGCCATTCAGCAGCCTGATCATTGTTTTATTTGATTTAGAAATATGTGAGAATGAAGCTTGAGGGCTTATTGTGCTATTGGTTCATGTTTGGGTAGTTTTTACTAT
This sequence comes from Phrynocephalus versicolor, assembly GCA_023846285.1. NCBI lineage: Eukaryota > Metazoa > Chordata > Lepidosauria > Squamata > Agamidae > Phrynocephalus > Phrynocephalus versicolor. The sequence goes on along the minus strand of JAHTLZ010000274.1, from coordinate 6,900,848 downwards.
GGTTTGATCTGCCTACTTCCATCTTAGGCAGCTGAACCCCTTTCTTGACATCAGGGGCCTCACCATGTTGGTCCATGTGCTGGTTGTCTCAAGAATAAATTACTATAATGCTTCAGCCAGGTGATGATGCAAGCTGCCCCACAGAGTAGGAATTACTATTCTGCTGAAACTTTTCTGAAACCCCATATTTATTTTGGAACTCACTGAATCCTGTGGTGAATTCTTCTAGGGTAAGTGTACCATTGCCGTCTGCATCCAGAGTATCAAAAACTTTCTCCAGCTCTTGGGGACTAAGTGGTAACTCACCATGAAGCCTCTGGAAGAGCAAAGAATGCCTCAGTTATATCAAGGTCATATATAGACAGTTTCGATTTAATACTTTCTGATTTTCTTACAATTGATCTAAAATTGTCAGGGCAATCTTATAATGTCTGCTTAGTCAAACTGAGTCTATTTTAATATGTGTACAGTTGACTGATTATTGATTCACAGCCTAATCACATTTGCCAAAAGAATCCTAGTTATTCTTTAAATACCTCTGATACTGATACATTTTTCCAATGGTCATGTGATATATATATGTATAGGCAGGAGCATTCAGTGTGTTTTTAATTGTGCATCATCGATTCATTTCTTTCTGTTTGAAATGTTATAGCAGGCTACACTGCTCTTTAATTTTATATCTTTTTTTCTCAACTGTTTCTTGAAGCAATCAGGTCCCCCAAGTCCTTTTTTAAAATTACCAAAGTTGGTATTTCTATACAGAAATACAGTAGGATGGTATGAGGCTTCTCTCCTCCTCCTCCCCTTTCTCCTTCCTTCCTTCCTTCCTTCCTGCATATCTTTGGCACAGAATCAGGAGGAGGAGGAGGAGGAGGAAGCAGGTTTTGAAAGACTTCCAAAGTATTTACAAGGGGGGAAAGCTGTATTCATGTTGTTGTTTTGTGGTAGTACCACCACCAATGGCTCCTAATACTAATCTGTTGATATATCTTTAAAAAACAGGATATGTGCATGAAATTGCCATAGAGCCCAGAGACTTGACCCCTTTGCAAAGAAAATAAATTGACATCAATGTTCACAGAGGCAGAAATTATAAGGAATGAAGCAACACACCATTGGTACAACACAAAACAATCGTCCCAGTGAAGGGTGAATAAACTGGAAATAAACTGCTGGTTGGGAAAATGAGTAAACACACACACACACACACACACACACACACACACACATATTGATGGAAACATTTTTAGCTACCAGGTCTAACATGGTCAGGTTTTCTGAGTGCTTGGATTTGGCCTGTGTTTAACTCTGGCCCTTGTGTCACCCTTCATTCTCTCCACTCCTCCTAAACAGCCATAGCAAAGTACAAGGCAGCAAAAAAATTGGCTCTTAATTTGTGAGTTATTCCTCCTCTTCTAGTTCGTGAGGCTACTGTACATACAGTATAATCACCGCATTGCATGGCGCTTGATCTGTTATTAAATCACAACCACAATGCCACTCTGATGCAATAGTTATTAGAGAAAAGAATTAATTACAATTATGTAGGTTATGAAAAAAAAAGCATGTTCAAGCAGAAGCCGTTAAGGAATACTTAAGACACAACCTGAACAGAAAGCTAGGAAATAAACTTCTTGGTGTGTAATACATCACTAAAGTACATATTAGAAACTGGGCTTTTAAACAGAGTATTTTGAGATTGCTGAAGAAGGCTTAAGGGCATCTGGAGAATCACAGAACCATAGAAAGGCACAGCTGGAAGTCATCCCAGTGGTTTCTGTTTGTCTTCCCCATTTATTGGCTCTGTGCTTTGAGCTTTGTCTTATACTATTGCTTTTCTCCATCTTTTCTTTCACTCCATGTACTCTGTACATGATTTTTTTAAAAAAATGCAGTTATTTTCTACAGCATGTGCGTTACAGACTATGTGGTATAGTTTAGTTAATCAGTTTTAAATCTTAATCGGTAGTACTTGCAGTTATTCCAATGAAGATTAATATAACACTGCCATGCTATTTAGTTGAGTCTAATTTATGGAAATTCTTTCTAGGGTTTTCCAGGCACAGAGTACTCACACCAGTACCATTCCTTTCATCTATAGGCACTCTAGGACTGTGCAGTTTACTCAAAGCTGTATGGAACATGTAAGATTAGCTCATCCCTCCCACAATGTGTTCTGTATCGGAATGCTTCCAATTGCTTTTTGAAAAAAGTTGTCCATTTCCTATTGTGAAGACCTGTGAGGGAGAGGTCAGCAGAGATGCCTCCAGCCATCCACTTGGTCCTGACCCACAGTTCCAAGAGAGCAATCTGTTTGCCTTGCTGGGTTGAGACCATGTTTAGCAGACCCACAGTGAAAGGCCACACAACACAGACCAAGGGAGGGTCAGAACTACCTCCAGAGAAGGTATCTGCCATTTCCCTCAGGGCCCCTAGACTGCACAACACAAGTGGAGGCTCTTCTCATAAAAGCAGGGGATCAAGATCCAGGAGTTACACCTGGCCAGCTAGCAGCAGAGGGATCAATGGAAGAGGAGTCAACCTCAGGAGGAAACTGAGGACTGGGGGGGGGCACTATAAAATCTTTGCAAGAGGAAGCAGAAGAGCAGACTACACTGGAGGGAGCTTGGGCAGAGTCTGTAATGTAATAATAGAGGAGGAAGAGGAAGCGACCAGGAGGGTGCTGCAGAGGAACTGGGTGAAGCGTATCAAGCTGAGGAGGTGGATGCTGAGACCCCAGTGCCTTCCCAGCAATAGGGCTTAGTGTAATCAAGGAGGATCTTTGGACAGGGCAGGTAGTGGAGTTGCACATCCCGAAGGGTGAGGGGCCTAAACACCAATATCATCTCTCAATCCCTTGTCTTGGTTACTGGGGGGAAAGATGTACACAGCCAATACTCCACATCTCTGGGGAGACCCTTGGGGAGAACTTACCCCACTGCTGAAGAAGTCAAAACCTGAGAGCTTACTTATGTTGTCAACAGGAAGAACTGCAGTGGGAGTCACAGGGAGCCACAGGTCAAGGAGAAGGGAGCCTTGATATATTGTATACCCTGCCTTCATTGTGGGTGTACCGACCCTTGCTTCTTGGTGCCTGAAGCTTGAGAGACCAGTGACACCCACCACTGAAATGAACTGTAGACTCAAATTGCCTAATGCAGTCAAATGTGTGTGTGTGTGTGGGGGGGAGAGCAAGGAGGGGAATTGAACCAGGACTAGTGGAGTCAACTAGCCTTGAGAATGGGCTGTTTGCGAAATTGCTCATTGTTGATTCCCCCTCCTAGAGCTCCAATAGGCCCCTGTCTTTTGTAGAAGCTGGTGTGGATGCCATGAGTCTGGGAATGGAGGAGGGGCTGCCTGCCAACCAAGGAAGGGTCACAAGAAGACAGAACAAACTTCAAAATGTCCTACATTAAAAATAAATTACATTCAGTAATGCTGCAGGCAAGGCTGCCATTCTATGTCTACAATATAGAATGAGATCTGCTGGGAAAAATCACCTTTGATCATAATTTGATTTTAAGGAGTGGGGGAGAAGGTGCCGCTCTGACTACAGTGTGAATATATCCTGCCCATATATGGAAACATCTTCTTTAAATTTGACTGATGTTTATATTTCCTGGTAAGGCAAGAAGAAGAAGAAGAAGAAGAAGAAGAAGAAGAAGAATGCATGAAGCACTATGCATTCTATGTGAATCTTTTTTAACAATTCAGTTTTATTGCTTTCATTGATTTCCATCCAAAATAATGATGAATTTGGGAGGGGGGAATTATATGCATATTTATTTTTCTATCCTGCTATTGGAGAAAACCTGAAGTGCTGTAAACTGAGGTGGGGTTTCAACACAACACACACACACACACACACACACACACACACACACACACACACACACACACACACACACCCAAATTAACATTTGCTCCTCTTCCTTTCAGATTTGGGAGGAAGGACCCCTTAAACCCTGCACAGGCAGAGGTCCCGAGTATAGCCAGTTCAGCCAGATGCCAGTCTCACAGTTGGCCACAAACTGCAACCTTCTGAGGAAAACTGCCAAGCGCAAGGCAGGCAAGGTGGCAGTAGATTGATGAGTCCTACCTGTACCCTTGGGAACTGGATGGACTCTAGCCATGGGTCTAATTCTAAGCCTGTTTTGTTTCTTTGGGCCAGTCCAAACAGGAGGATTTGGAGTGGTCTTGTTCTCACTTAAAAGGTTCTTATCTTCAATGCAATCTATTTGATCTCTCACTTGACCAATCCTTCCATTCATACTGGAGATATCTATTCTCCTATGAGAAGGGTCCATGAAAGCCCACAAATGTCTTTTAATCACCCATTTACTCATGTGTATGGTTTATCCAGTTTACTTGCAAATAAGTTTACCTGGTTGTTTATGGGTAAGGAAGCAGTGGCAGCAAGGGGAAACTGGTGTGTGTGTGGTGTGTGTGGGGGGATGGTTATAGATCGGAGAGATAGAAAGGAGGATGCCTGCTCTTCTCCCACCTTTCTCCTTCTCTACTGGGGCTGCACCACTTTGTGGAGGCAGTTGTGGAGGCACCACTCCTTGGAGTTGACTTCCCTCCCTTACTTTGCAGCTGTGATTCAGCAGTGCCATTCCTTTTTTGTTTGTTAAGTAAGTGGCATATCAAAAGAGCATAGTATTAGAATTGTGTGGCATCAGTTAAAGAAATATTAGAAAAAGAAGACAGAAATAGAGGAAGACTTTTTCTGTTTTCCTTTTTAATGTCAAAACCCAACTATTATACCACAGGGTTGTCACCTCTGATAACACAGCCCAAAGCCCCATTTGGGTGCAAAGTAACTATCCACTCAGAGTACCCAATGAGCTAATTAGGATCATGCTGAATCATACAAAAAATAGATGCGCTAGCACTGTGCCAGAAAAGATGTGAGGCAGCTCTTAAAGGGGCAGGGTGGGTCAACTTAATGTAGAAACATGTGGATGCCATCATTTGGGTTCAAAGCAAACGGTATGAAGAGCAATCCATATACTGATTTATATGCCAGTCTGGGCAGGCCCTTACTCTGCCTCTGCATTCCCTCCCACAGTTTCAGATCAGATTCCGTATAACTTACAAAGACGGATTTGTTTCCACCTGTCACTCCTTCTCCATTCCCTCTCCAAGCCACAGGGTTGCAAATGCCTCTTCCCCAGATTGCATGTATTTCTCCTCTTCTCTCCCTCACTAGCTTGTTCTGTTCTCCATATGTCTTGGGCCTCTCAGCGGGAACTCCTCCACTGCCACCATTTCCTTGGAGGTCCTGCTGCCACTGTTTGGTTTTGGTAGCCCCCAGTCTCTTACCATCCCATATGATGTTCTGATGTGTGAGGAGTAACATGCCTTCAGAATAACTAGGGCTTGGGGCAGGTAGGGAGGAGAATGTGGGCCTGGTTCCTTTTCTGCATTTCTTATGTGTTTTGCTCTGACATGTTGCCCACACACTTCTCTTTTTAAATAAGCACTTACAGACACTTACAGACTTCTGAAAACACTACTTTGTGGTGTCTTGGCTTGATGCCACATGTTTTCCTCTGAATGTAGCCAGGCACTATGTGGAGCCTGCATCTATGTCCGTGGGCAGGCTTCCGCCAATAACTTGCTTGCACCTTATCCTCCAGGCACCCATAGTTTCCTGTAGTCTTTCATGTCCATATGGAGGGCTCTGTCTTTTCAGGAACAGAAGCATCTTCCTGGCAGATAACATTCTGGCCACTCAGCCAGACTCACTCACCAGCAGGAACAGAACCAACCCACAAAGTGAGAAGGTGTGTATATGTGATTGTGTGTGTCGGGGGGGGGGGGAGCCTCACTACTTAGATGGGATCTTTTCAAGGCTTTTCCCTAGGAAGGAATATAGCATTGCAAGATACCACTTGTAGGTCCCCAGTTTCACAGACTAAAAACACTTTCTTTGTGTTTAAGAAGAATGCTAAAATTGAGGAGGATGAACTTTCATGATTCTCTGTAGGATCTTAACCATACAAGGCAGAACTCTTTTATCCCAGGCACCAGTCTTGTGCTGGCAAAATATTTCTTTCTATGTGTGTACCTCTGTCAGCTATAACGCCTCCCTCATGAGCAGGGAGGCATTATAGCCCAGACTTTTTTCATTGTGCAGTTTCCCAAGGCACATGTCACAACAAAGCATTCAAACAGTGAGGAAAAGCAGTGATTGGAATAGTGGGAGGCCTGATTCAATAGGTACATGAAAACTCATTCATTGCAACAGAATAAATTAAAAAATCCAAACTCAAAAGTCAAAGTCGATGAAACCTGGACTTTCAAAATCATTTCCCTCCCTTTCTCCTGTCTAAACACTGATTGGCATAACAACTCTCTTTCTCTCCCGCAATCTCTCCTGTCTTCCTAGTAAACAGCCAGAACTACAGTATGCCCAACTGAACTCCTTTTGTGGCCACATAGGCCGTTACTTCACGAGGTGCCTCGCTTCGAATCGACCTTGCCTTCGATTTGAATTCGGAGGCGGTCACGTGGTGGTCACGTGGTCTCCCTTCGCTCCCACCCCCGTTTCTCTGTACTCACGCGGGGCATTTTTGGGACCGAATCGATTACTACCTCATGTGCTCCCTTCGCATTAGAAAGCTGATTTGCAACGTCCAGTTCCACTCTTTTATTTTTTAAAAAAAATTTACTCGGCGTATCGATGCATCAATGCTTGGGTGTCATTCACGACAGAGCGTGGTTACTGTACGATCCTGTGTTTTCCGCTCCTAATTTATATTGTTTTGTCCATTGTTTCCTGGCATCATTGGCAGCCCCCCCCCCCGCCGCCGCCGCCGCTACTCGGGGGGAGCCCCACATGGCACAGCCGCCCGCCCTCCGCCGCTTGCATGCTGCCTGCCCCGGGTGCCCTGCTCTGGCTGGGCGAGGCGGCAGCGGCTCCTCCTGCTCCCGCCGCCGCCGCCGCCGCCGCTACTCGCGCGAGGAAGTAACAGCGCAAAGCGATGAAACGATATAGCGATGCATCGATATCCCTGTTTGAATATTTTTTAAAAAAACTTGAAATAAAAGCCAAAAACCGAGACCACACGTGACATTGGGAGCGAAGCGAGATGCGAAGCGAAAAGATTCCCGGCCCATGGCAGGGGAATCACTCACCCCGGTTGGAGCACGGTAAAGGGGGCGTGGTCGGGGTGACGTCGCAGCCAAAAAGGAGGAGCGTGCGGACTGAAGCGATCGGTTCGCACAGAAATGACGGCTTGCGGCGAAGCGAGCGGCTCGTGAAGTAACGGCCATAGTGGGCATTACAATGTGTGCTCTCCGAAAGTCCTTTAGAGCTCTATTAATATGGATGCCATGTTTAAACATGTGCTGCTGCTGCTGCTGCTGCTGCTGCTGCTGTTGAGGTTAAGCTGATGAGAGTAAAAGGTGTACAAAACCTTCTTTCTGAACAGTTCTGGAAGACATTATATATATAAAGGAATTGGCCAATAAAGTTTAACACCAGCAAACTCAAGGAAGAAAAATGTTCCTGTCAATGTGATTTAAGGAGAATAGCCATGTTAGTCCAGTGCAGCAAAAAAAAAAAATTGTTAATATAAACTTTCACTGACTTTTCATTGAGGTTCACAAAAGCTTGTGTCAACATGAACTTTTTATTCCTTAAGATGCCACAAAACTGATGAAGTTTATTCATCAAAATTTAAACTTCATGAAGTAAGCTATTTCATCCGCCTTCTGCTTCATGTCTTCAAACCCACCTACACTGTCAAGTTTTGGAACCATCTATTAAACAGTTGGGCATTGCAATGTCCAAACTCCCATATTGCAATGGGAAGTCAGATCACGGCCAGCTGTTTCAGGTCTACAGTTTTAACAGATGTGTTATTTATTTAGACAAAAGCTGATATCTTGTTGTTCGGTTACACAAACTTCTAGAAGTGAACTGCCACAATCTAAGAAATCTCCATAAACATTATTCGCTTATATACAGAACTATGAAATGTCACAGGCAATAGATAATATTTACAGAGATTTCTTAATTTGCATCTAAACTATCTAGCTATTTGCATCTAAAGATTATACTATTCATATAACTGTGCAATGGGATTTCAATCATTACATACAAGGTACAGCATCCTAACCTGTGGCCTAATATGAACCAGATAATACCTGTCCACCCCTGAAACAAAAATTGCTCACCAAATTTTAACCTCTTATAAGCAATCTGGTTCATTACGCATGTATGAACAAGCAACAGCTACTCCATGAATCTTCCATCCAGTGTTCACTGCTGTCTGCTTCTACATTAAGAGT
>JAHTLZ010000274.1:6864439-6885258 GCA_023846285.1 Phrynocephalus versicolor | reverse complement strand
TATAATATAATATAATATAATATAATATAATATAATATAATATAATAAAGAAAGCCTGCCCAAATTGTCTTATTAGAATGAAACCCTACTTAATATCCCTCCCCTGATAAAACCCTGCCAAACAGAACAGAACAGAAAGGAACAAAGGCTATGTGTGCTTCTCTCCGCACAGAGAAACACACAGTTACACAAATGGGGGTGTAGAAAAGAATGGAGGAAATGGTGCAGGTGTGTAGGTGGGAAGGAATGTAGTTTCAGGGTTAGGAGGGGGGAAAGAATATATAAAATTAAGAAAGCCTGCCCGAAAATCCCTCAACCCTCCCAAAAAGAACAGATAAGCTGTGGCTCTCTGAGATAGAGACACACAATACACACACACACAGAGAGAGAAAGGCTCTCTCTTCTACACACATACGCACAAACCACTCACTCTTTGTCTAGTCACACAACAACACACACAAAGCATCGTTGCTTTTCAGCACAGCACAGAGCAGCAGTGAATGAAGAAGCTAGCCAAAACAACTGTTAAGCTAACTTTAACACGACATCTCTCTCCTAATACACTCCATGACAGACGACAAGAAACCAAAAGAAGCCAGGATCTTATGGTGGTTACTTCACGTCCTTCCTCGAGCTGAGGTGAACTTGCCTCCGGGTTGAAATCGGTTTTCAATAGGGATCGAGAAGCAGATTGAAAAGATTCCTGAGCTCCAGGACGGGAATCTCTCACCCCACTTGGAGCGCAGTTCAGGGGGCGTGGTTGGGGTGAACTCGGATTGACCCCACAAGGACGTGAGGTTCCGTTCCTTTGAACTCGGATTGACCCCTACAAGGATGTGAGGTTCCGTTCCTTCGAACCGGTCTCCAGCGGGGCCACAAACTGCAGTGAGAGGGACGTGAAGTATCAGCCTATATAGCCTCCTGCCATGAGGCAATTAGGAAACCACTCCCCGGCCCCACCAAAAAAAAAAAAAAACAAATTTATAATGGCTTCCAATGGGCACTCCATTTGGAGTTGAATAATGTGTGCCCTTGTACCCCAAACCTCTCCAGATTGGGGGTGCTTCAAGGGGAGAGCTTGAAGAAGCTCCACAGCAATTTTCATGCTGCTAGCTGCCTGGGATCACTATTTTCTAGCACAGAAAATTACACTTAGAAATGTTTTTTCAGGGGGCACTCCTTTTTAAGTTTAATAACTCACCCCCAAACCCCAAATCTCTCCAAATTTGTAGAGCTTAAAAGGGATAGTCCAAGGAAGGTTCACACCAAGTTTGGTGACTCTAGGACCCGGGGGAGCCATTTTGCAGAGAAACAAATCAGTTTGTAAAAACAAAAACAAAAACCACCATTTCATTTCATTTGAAATGACATGGTACATCCCCGTTTTGTTTTGTTTCGTTTCATTAGCTAACAAAATGACGAAACAGCATGTCATTTTTCATTTTGTGCCCATCCCTAATTTTTGTGTTTCATTTCAAACCATATTACCAGGGTTATGAAGCTGGTTTGCTGTTCTGCCACTACCTACCCCCTCACATTTTGTATATTTTTAAGTAAATCTTTTCATGTGATAACATTGCAGAAATGACACTTGGCTGCAATGTAAAGAAGTGAGTATGCAGCTTGTATAACAATGTAAATGTGCTGTCCCCTCAAAATAATGCAACATACAGCCATTAATGCCTAAACCACTGGCAACAAAAGTGAGTACACCCTTAAGTTTGGGTTTCTTTACACCAGAAGCTGGGAGGGGGTGAGGGAGGTATATGTGCAGGTTGACATATCAATTGGAATATATACTTTTTATGAAAACATGTGCCTTAGAATTCTGGGACCATTTAGATCAGTGGTTCCCAACCTCGAGGTTGGGACCCTTTGGGGGGTTGAATAACCATTTCACAGGGGTCGCCATGAGCCAGTGAAGAAAAAGGCACAGACGGCTTGGGTCTGGGAGGAGGCGTTGGAGAAAGGGGGGAAGAGTGAGTTTCAGCTTGATAGGTTGGAGGGGATGTCAGTCAATGGCACCGAAGGCTATGATTGGCTGAGGGTGCCTATAGAGGGAAGTTCTCTATAGCACCTGCAGCAATGGCCTGCCAAAGGGGGCTTGTGGCCTCTTCCAAGCAGGGCAAGGGTGTCACCACAACATGAGCAACTGTATTAAAGGGTTGCGACATTAGGAAGGTTGGGAACCACTGATCTAGATGATGTTTAGGGTCTTATAGGCTTACAGGCATGGTCCCAAGTATGCATGTTCCTCCTTTTTTGTTTGTTTATTTCTAACAACCTAGGACTACCACCAAGTCTGGGATAAAGAAGGTCTTCATGCAGCAGCCAACAAGGATAGAGCTGCCAGCAATGTTGTCTTCAAAGTGAAATCCAGAAGCAAATTTGGAGGTTTTTCTTCTGAACATGGGATTTTGTGGGAAGCAAAAACAAATAAACAAATAAAATAAAAATCCACGATGACACATATTTTCCAGTGAAATTCTGCTTAGCCTGTTTTTCCCAGATAGTGCATTTTACAGAATCTAAAATATGTTAAACTGCCCCAAGTAGTTTGTTTTAAAGGATTTAGAACTCTTTGAAAAACAGTGTTGCTCACATTACCTGCATCTCATGACGAAACACGAATCCTTTGCATTCTAAATCACAAATCCGAAAGAACTCGTGTGTTTTTGCCAGCACATCCACCTCTGCTGATCCCAAGTCTCCATCCACTGCATTCATGCTTTCTCCCTCTCCTTGATGTCCAAGGGGAGAAACTGTCTGTCTCTCCATCTTCACAACTGAGACTGCAGAAGCATTTCAGGAATCTGTGATCCTCCCAAACCTTATTATGAAAGGCAGAGAGCACATATGAGCAATTTTCAGAGTCCCTGAAAGGTTCAACTACTCGTCTTTTCATTAGGCGAAATACTGCAGAAGAATCTTTTAAGAAATGTCTACTATGATTACTTCCTTACATAGGGTGGACAGGAAATAGGGAAAATGTATCAATGCATGAAAGCGGAGAGATGCGAAAAAGAAATTCGAAATTGAAAGAAACTAAAATGAGAATCATTATGTGTGTGTTTCCTTTACAGAGGGGACAAGTGAAGAAAAGAGGATTGGCTTCATGGAAACTAAGGCTATGCAAACCATATGGCCAAATTCTAAGCTATCTTTATTCATGTCAGATGTCCTGCAATACAATTAAAAGGATTGCATAAGGCATGCCTGAATGTATTCTAGACTGGCTGCTGACAACAGCCCTCATGACATTATTTGGTAACATTTCCTGTGCAATTTGACAGACATTGGGTGTGAGAAAGGACACGTGAAAGAGGGGAATGAAAAGAGTAACTTTTTTATTTGTCCCTCTTTTTATTTACCACACGAAACATTTACAGTTAAGAGGCTCCTTTCTGAAAACCAACGAAAGACCACAAAAATGCAAGAGTCTCTTTCAGAGAGCTTTTCATTGAGAAGACCACACATTGGAATGGCCACAGTATACAGCATGAGTAGTGGTTGTTTTGGCATTGGAAATAACACTATCTTGACCCCACTGGCTATAGTCTTGCACTGTTGTTATATCGAACAATGGCAAAGGGTATTGGTGAGGAAATGGCAGAATAATCTCTTAATAGGTGCCAAGATCACAGATAATATCTATATGACAGGAACACTGGCTGGGGTGACTGGTGATGATCGTGTGAGTTGGATTTTGATGGAAAGGTTTGCCCTTTGATGTAGAAGTTAGGAATATTTATTTATTTATTTAAAATATTTTTACCTCACGTTTCTCCTGAAAAAAGACTCAGGGTGGCTTACATGATTAAAAACACACCATTACACATTAAAACCAGCATATTATTCAAATATTTAAACAGAATTAAAACATATTATTAAAAACAAGTATAGAAGCAACAAAACATAAAACAGGCCATTTAAAAACTTTTCCTAGATAGTCATTCTGTGCTCTCAGTCCTAGCCACTGCATTTCATCGATGAATTCCCCCCAAAGGTACTTTAATGTGCAATTCTTTCATGTGAGGGCAATGGGCTGGAAAGATTTTCCTGCAAACCTGGAGGTGCACCAGAAAACCTGTCTTCTGCACTTCCTCCCTCACTTCCTTCTTTGAGAGACGCAGGGGTAGATTTTACTTAATATGGATCCCGCTGAAACAATAGCCCTTGGTCTAGATGGGTGGTATAAAAGTCAAACAAACAAACAAACAAACAAACAAACAAACAGTCCAGTTTTGAGAACCTGGCCTCGGCAGTTGATCAACACCAGCAGCAGCAACAAAAGCTCTCTTCATCTATGATTTTTATGTTCAAAGATTTCAATGTGTTGTCTATACAAATAGCAAAACATACAATAAAAATGCACCAAATCAACATTCTCTACAAGAATGTTTTGTTAGTAATAACAAAATCCATATTCAGACAAGGTTCCAAAATGGCAGGAAGCGGCAGCTCTTAAGCTTTGTGACGCTAACAGGTGCACTAGCTAGGCAGTATGGACATAAAATGGGATCCTATATTGTGATTAGCTTTGGCTTCTCCTCTTCCTTGGAGTCAGATCTCACGGATTGATACTGCAATGCACTCTACGTGGGGTTGCCCTTGACCCTTGTCTGGAGACTTCAGCGGGTGCAAAATGTGGCGGCCAGACTGGTGGTTGGTGCTCGTAGATACGACCACATCACCCCAGTTCTGGCTTGCCTGCATTGGCTACCCGTGGCCCTTTGGATAAGGTTCAAGGTGTTGGTTTTGGTTTTCAAAACCCGCCACGGCTTGGGTCCTGAATACCTGTCGGAGCATATCTCCCAGAGGTCAACTGAGGCCAGACTCACACGGGTGTCGCAGGCGTGCTCACTCAGGGTGCCCACTCCGAGGGAGGCACGGAGGTCTGCCACACGCAGACGCGCCTTCTCAGTGGTGGGCCCATCATTATGGAACCATCTCCCGAGTGAGCTGTGCCTTGCACAGTCCCTGCCCGCCTTCAAAAAGGCTTTGAAAACTCTGCTTTTTGAGGAGGCATATGGCGACCTACTTGAATCTTTTTTTTTTTTTTGGTTCATCGCCGATGTATCTTGCCTGGGGTTTGTCCTTAACTGTTTTTGTAGTCCTGTATACTTTTTTAACCTGTTAACCGCCTAAAGTTCCGATTTGGAAGATGGCGTGGTATAGAAATGATACAAACAAATAAATAATAATAATAAAGGGGTACACCAAAGTCCCAGGTTCCTCCCTTCATTTCACTTTACACAAGTAAGACCACTATGCCGCTGAAGTTATTATTCCACTTTGAAGATACCAAAATGGTAAACAATACCACCCTTTTCTATTGCAGGACAATCCCCTAAGAACTGCTTTTGCAGCTACTAGGAAAGACCAGGTAGTTGACCATCTTTCTGACTAAACACAAGAAATGGTTACCCTATACATGCAAAAATGGGGGAATCAGGCAGTAAATCAAACCTCCACAAAATCTATGGAAAAACAAACAGTATCTGTCAAAACTGTGAAAAAGCACTCGTACGTCCAGGCTGCTTTGAGTAAGCCTTCCCACATCTTTCTACCTCACAGACACCTCAGACCACAACCATTTCAGTTGAACATCTTTTACACTGCCAAGTTTCAGATCCATGTTGTAAGCCATTTTATGAGGATAAGCTTAACCCACCCTCACTGCCAGATTTTTATTTACAAAGTTGGAATGGAATGCATACAACCCAGGCTGAACATGGGGCCACTCTAGCCTGCCTATAAAATACATAGCTAAACAAACTATACAAGGAACAGTTGTATAAATAGATTATGTTTTCAATGTGTGCATACCGGTATTAAAATGTTTGGTGCATGTCTAACATCAAAGGTGGAAATGTTCCACATAGTGAGCACCAGCAATATACATATATATTTTTAAAAGGCGTATTCCAAGCAAATATAAAGCAAAACTCAGAAGCATGGGGTACTAACCAGGAAGGCCTCTTCACATGACTTCCAGGGCCAAGTTGTCAGTAATGGAGATGATGATCTCACAGGTAAGTAAGATCATGCCAACAATAAAACCCAAACACAGAGAGGAACAAGCAACAGAATGGCTGCAGCTAACCTGGCAGTTGAACCTGGCAAAAGACAAGTAGAACCACGGAAGTCAACTTGGCCTCTGATGACAAAGAATGACCTGGGAATACTTCCTAGCTAAAGACAACCCTTTGAAAAAATATTACACCTTTCACAGGTAGCCAGACTATCTCTTTGATATGGGAATCATTCACTCATATGTACTCTGTCTTGCCATAATTCAGCTTCAGTTCATTGGCTTGCATCTAAAATCTCCCTAGTTGAAAACCCACTTGCTACATCTCATTGAGATGTACTACCCAGAGCCAGGATGACATCTGTATATAGATGACACCATTCTCCATTTATTGATGATCAGTCCAGCAGCCTCCTATAAATAAAGCAGTGGAGATAAGGTGGTACATAGGTGAGAAACGCTCTCCCCATGACAATGATTCCACAAGCAGGAGCCGAAGCACAAAGCAAGGACACCCTCCCCCCATATCCAGAATATATGACAATCATTGGTGTGAAAAGCTGGTGCAGTTAGGCAAAGGTGAGTGTTGCATCCGCAACCCATCTCTTTCTAGGTAAGACTACTCCTTGGTGTGACCAAGGCAAGTCATTTCCAAACCCAAATCGGAATCAGAAACTAAAATTAGCCTAGATCAGTGTTCCCAAATGTGGGTTCCTAGATGTTCTTGGGTTTCTCTCCATCCACAAGATGTCATAAAAGTCTCATCAAGTGCACAGCAATGTTAAATACAGCAAGAAGTTCTCATAGGTTTTCTTGCCCAAGCCAGGCATATGTAAACACAAGAAACTCCCTATTTATTCCCTTTGAGTCTTGCTTTTATACAAACAGGGCTGGACATGGTCTGAGTCACAGTCATAAGCAGCACAGAGCCCAATCCTCCAACTTGTAAATAATTGTTTAAGGTAGATTCATCAGTTCCCAAATGTTCTTGTGCAAACTCGCTAATCTTTATATTGGCGCAAGTGCTAGGTGTTGTATAATGAATGGCTCAGAATGTGAGCTGTGAAGTGACATGTGATTTTCCCCTACCTGCAGGTTTGTATGGACGGAGTATTTCCACAATGCCTACTGTCCTCTTTGGCCATCCCCTCCCTTGCTGGATGCAGCAGAGAGAAATCAGGTTAGAAACTCACAAGTCTGAACTGACTCCATGGGTGAGAAGAAGAAGGAATTGCTGTGGTTCAGCGTCATTAATGTAATAGCCATTAACATAAAGTAGCTCTTCTCTTAGTCTCACACTTGGGGTTCCAATGATGGGAAGCACTTTACCCAAATATTCAAGAAGAATGAAAGCTTTCATAGCAAAGCAAAGGATACTGCTTGTATGCAGTCCCATAACTGTATACAGTGGACCCTCGTATAACAAACGGTTTGTATAACCTAAAATCTGTACAATGTAAAAAATTCAGGAGATGGGGAAATTTGCTTCACAGAATCGTCTATGGGGCGAATCCGTACAACATAAAAATGGTCATGATTAGGGATTACTCTGTTTTCAATGCATCCCTATGGAAAATTTGTATAAAGGAAAATTTACTTAACAAAATTTCATTTGGAGTGAATTAATTCCTTTGTACAAGGTAGCACTGTAGAAGCTACGGGTATGTATATAAAGTACTTTCTCAGTGGCTTACCATTTAATTATGCAGGCTTCATATTGCCCACCACCACCACCACCACCACCATGAGCTGGGTACTCAATTTCCAAACCTTGGAAGGATGGAAGGCTGAGTCAAAACCTCCAGCTGGCTACCTGAGCCCATCAGGATCGAACTCAGGCTGTGAGCAGAATTTCGACTATAGTACTGCAATTTAACCATGGAACCATGAGACTTTTCAGAACCAAGCCTTTCAATTACTGTAATTGGTTTTTAGCAGAGATTAGCCATTAGGGATGTCTACTTTATCTTTAAATGTGTTTCTTCTCTTATTTTTATTAAATTAATTCTCATCTCACTCATTTCTTTGTGTACAGTTAAATGAATGCGTGTGAAGAGGAGAGACACTTCTCACACAGAACAAATTTTCCAGCTGCGCACAGACAGCAAGCATGAAATACGGAATAAAATACCTGCTTGGCTTCTCAGCCTGTGGCCAAACCATATAACTTCAGAAAAGTGCAATGATGCAGAAGCAAATTAAATGAAGGATATCTGATCGCCATCTTCCCAAGAATATATCAGTCTTGTACAAAAAAGAGAATGGGTTGAAAAAAATAACAAAGAGAATGTTTAGATCAGCCTTATATCAAAGTATTTTAATGAACTGGAAACCTCCCAAAGTCTATTGTATCTATTACATGTAGCCAGAGATGAATGTTTCCTATACAGGCAGGTTGTACAGTTCCTTGTGAACAGTCAGGTTTGGCAGAGTAACATAGCTTCAACAAACCCATTACATCAGCCACACACAGCACATATGACACTGATAGAGGTAGCCAGTTGCTTAGGTCTCAGGCTGCAGAGCCAGTGTCTTAATTCCCCACTGTGCCACCTTGACGGGCTGGACTCAATAATCTACTTTATAGGTTCTCTTTCAGCTTTGTAGTTTTAAGATGATGATCGCCCATGTCCTGCGGCCACATGGGTGACCAAAGCAAAGATGGCAGGACATTTTCAATGCAAATTGTTGGCCTGCGCCAGGAAGATGTGATTGCTTGGGCAAAGTGGCATTTCAAGATCCAAACAGCAGACCTAGGATCTGCAGAAGAAGAAGAAGAAGAAGAAGAAGAAGAAGAAGAAGAAGAAGAAGAAGATCTATTAAATAGAGGATCCTCTATTGAAAATTTCCATAATGGAACTTTAGTTCCTTTCACAGAACTTTTGCACTTCTGCCGTGAACATACATCAATAAGTGTGCCTCCATATACCTTTCACATCTGTTATTTGCCTATAATTACCTGAATATAGAGTAAGAAAAAGTGCTACTACAGTATTTATTTTGCACAAAGGCATGTAATTCTAACAAAATAGCTCAGACAGGGATGAGTGTATTAAAATGCTACTAAGAGCAGCATTTAGAAAGGTGATCAATAAAAAGGTGGCTTCAAGGTCAAGAAACACATTATACATTTTTAATGTGGCTTGCCGAAACTTCTTCTAATGAATATTCTCCTTCGAGGGGTAAGCTTAAGCAGATCAGATCTCATGCTATGTACTGTATATACCTGTACATATTTTACATACAATATGAAACCCAGCCTGTGCTCTTAAAACAAAGAATGTGCTCACCACTCCCCTATGATTACATGTTGCAAGGAACATGAGTCGTGATGGGGAAACAGTCTTTCAGAGTACAGTGTTTGTCGGCAGAACCTAAACTGATGTGTTCCTGAAGACCAGCAGAGCTTTGGAATGTGCTAATCATTTTGAACTGGCTGGGTTAATTTAGTAACTTTTAATACAAGGAGGACAAAAAATACTAAAATATTTACATTTACCCACTAGTTTAATTGCTTTAATAGTTCCTTCATAGCTTCCCTTCCATGACTCAAGCTTTTTTTCTTTGTTTTTAATTTATTGGCTGCTGGATCTATTTGGATTGATGCCTGAGCGGAGGTATAAAAAAATCTTTAACAAGTTCATTTTTCTGATTGACAACATCAATGTGCTGTCAAGGTAATTCTGACTTATGGTGACCCTTTTCAGGGTTTTCTTGGTAGGGAATACTCAGAGAAGTGGTTTTCGGTTCCCTTCTTCTGGGGGACATCTTGGGACTCTCTCTACCCAAGGCTGGCTTTTCCCCTAGGAGCCTTTGTGGGGAATCACAGCCAGATCCCTCCCTCACTCAGCTATTTTCAATATTAAAGTTATATAATTCTTCTGTAGTCATACTTTCTGGTTTAAGATTTAGTATCAATCCTTTTGCACTTTCATCGTTCACCTTCATCAACAGTCATTTCAAGTCATTGCTGCCTCCAGCTAGTAATATGGCAGTAATTTTTAGGTCATAGGCACACCTTAAATTATTGATATTTCTAAAATTAGTTTTTTTTGCTTTTGAAAAATCACATATAAATAAGGCAACATGATACATAGCAGGGTTGCCATAAGTCAGAATTCACTTGATGGCACAGCGTTATTACTATTAATGGTAGGACATGAGATATAATTCTACCAAATGATAAAATAATCCTTTAAAATTAATATCAGCTAAAGCTATGACATACACCGCTTTAGCCAGAAATGAGTCCCAAAGTGTTCAGAAGAGTTTATTTTCTGAGTGCATTTTGAACTGCAACCTTAATCAATCATCTGATTAGCTCAAGCTGTTAAAATGTTTTGAACTAAATACAAGGAGCCAATTAGCTATTAATAGATACAAATAAGAACTGCAAACGGCAGGAACATTTTAGAAAAGACATACTTCAGCTGCTTGCAGGAAAAAGGGGTACTATTTCTAAATTAGTGCTTCTAACAACAAATGCATCCATCCTGAAAAAATAAAATAAATTTCCCTTTCCTCGTTAGATGGTTTTTCTAATTTGTATATTACATCCATCAGGTACTAAACACACCAACATTTCTTGTACCAGGTATGGCAAACTATACTCTTAAAGAACATAATGGAGAGCTACTTCCCCCACAAGAACAAGAACAACTAAGACCATTTCTAAGCCCTGAAAAACACAACAGAGGTGGTAGCCACTGGAAGGTAGAAGGTGGTTAACACTGCAGTCCTATGCATGCCTTTGTTTGGAATTAAATTCTATTCAGCTGGGAGAGGTCCTCTCCTGGCACTCGATTGTGCCCCAAAGTGGGTTGAAAAGAGATGAATCCCCCACCCACCCACATATGTGAAGAGTCAGAGACCCAGCCAGCATAAATGTTCTTTTTCAGTGTGGATGGGAACTTAGAATTGCACAAAGTTCGCATTAAAAGGTGGAAATTAGAAGAGACGTTTAGAGAAAGCAAGAGGGGCTTTAAGCCCAGCAGCTGCTTGTATCTACTGTATTCAGAGAAATTAAGTGGGGCAGCTCATTATCCCAGCCTATAGGAAACCATTCTGCCTCTCCATATTCTGTCCTACTGGTAGTATCTTGCACATAACCAGGTTTACCCATCAAGATAATATAATGCTGAGGGACACTCATTTCTTTCAGAACACCCCATTGACATTCATGATCTGCGCAGTCAAAGACGTTGCTATAGTCTATAAAGCGTAAACTGATTGTTGTTGGATATTCTTAAGTGTGCACCTGTACCCAGCAGATGTTTGCAATATGATCTCAAACACCTCTTTCCTTTTGGAGTTCAGCTTGAACAGCAGGCACTTTCACTCTGTATAAGGTAAAGGTCTTGGTTGCAACACCTTGAGCATCACTTTGCTTGCGTGGGAAATTAAACCCATGGTCCTACAGTTACTGTACTCCTTGAACTCTGATTCTTTCTTGGGGACTGGAACATATATTGAATATTTCCAGTATGTGGACCATTGTTTTGTTTCTCATATCTGTTGCTATATTCTTGATTTTGAGAAGTTGGTTGAAACAGTTCTATCAATATTCCATCTACCCCTGGTGATTGGTTTCTTCCTTAACCCCCCCCCGAGATAATGTTAAAATACACAGAAATGCAAAGTATATCTATATGACCCTCAGAATTTACTATGAATCTCCATGTAAACAAACACCTCTGGAAAACAGCCCCCTTTCTACCACTCGCACTGGTGGAACTAGGTACTGTGTCCATTCTGTCACTCTCCTGACTGAATTGTTACTGAATATTATTACTCTAACACCATCTGTCCCTCAGAAAAAGCTGGCTCATTCTGCCTCTTCGGCACAGGAAAGCCGTTAGGCAGTTTCTGCATTTCAACACATGCAGGAGAGCGGAAGTGGAATGACAGTGAAACGCCTCTGTCACAGGAGTTTGAACCTCATTGTTTTGTTCCTTCAAACAGCATGTTTCCAAATATATGCCATTAAATATACTGCAACCCTGACTGTGGTTCCCCCCCCCCTTAGCTATTGAAGTTTAACAACCACCACAACTTACCCCTCGCTTCCTTGGCAGATGAAACGTGTGCCTCCAGATGCCTCTTGGGCAAAGGCATATGTAGCCGTTTTTGGCTCCAAGTTCTAAAATGATTTCCCCATGTTAGGTGTCTGCACACAGAGACACTGAGGAGGAAGGAAGAGAGCACAGGAAGAGAGGGCTTCCCAAACATTGCCCAGTCAACATGTGATTTGAACAGGTACTGAAGAAGTTGTGGGCGGGACGGAGCTAGTCTAACCAGTTTTACCTCCTCTTTTATTTCCTGTCAACTTTTTCCTATGTGTGTGCACACATGTATGTGTGTGTGTGTGTGTGTTTAAATAAAGTGGCTTATGTGAAATGCTGCTATACTGATGCAGTGATACCTTGTATAAAGCAATTAATTTGTTCCAAATGAAATTATGTTAAGCAAATTTTCCTTTATACAAATTTCCCATAGGAATGCATTGAAAACAGAGTAATCCCTAATCGTGACCATTTTTATGTTGTACAGATTCACCCCACAGACGATTCTGTTAAGCAAATTTCCAATATCTCTAGAATTTTTATGTTGTACAGATTTTATGTTATACAAACCATTTGTTATACAAGGGTCCACTGCACTTGAATAGCTGTTAAGCTGTGAAAGCAGGATGTGCGGTCTAAATAGCATTTCACACACATAATCTAGCGGTAGCTCTCTAGACTAATTTATGCACCTAAAATTGCAATGCATGGATGACAAAAAACATGTCCGGAAACCCAGAACCCAGAACTTTCCATCAGTCTCCTCATGAGAAACCCAGGATACTGTAGGGCCAAACCAGATGGGTCCAAATAGGCATCCCCATTATCTTCTACACTGATAACTGTTCCCAAAGAGGAAACATCAACAGGTAGAAGCTAATCTTATGGGGGAGAGTATTTTTTTAAAAAATTAGTCTACAAATCCAGAAGTTCAGACTACAGTATAAACTAATTTCATTCAGAACATGGGCACACGGATACACCATTTTTACACCTTAACTTTCAGTAAACACTCCAACTACCCGAGTCCCCAACAAGTATCATACATCTTTAAATTTAGGGAAGATCTGAAACGAGGCATTGGCTTTGATAGTGTCAGCAGCTTAAAAACTCACAGAGTCTAATCTACATTTATATAATCACACATTTTTGGGATAGAATGTCCTTGTATTCAATGGACTTAGCTTTAGGTCTCAAGATAATTTCGGTTTTTTCTTTTTTTTTCTTTTTTAAAACATTTGTTTTATTTTACAGGTCAAGGGCAACTAAAGGGTATGGGTAATGGGTTAGGGGTTCTACAGATTAAAGGGGGAGAATTACATGGTGAGCTACATCATTTTAAATTTTTTTGATACTAACATAAATCTAATCTACTATTGGAGTAACATTAATTATGTGCTTCTTTTACATAATAACCATAAAGTGGTCTCCAGCTTTCTCTTATCTTCTGTAGGTCTTTTTCTCTGAGCAGTTCATGTCTGCCATTTCAAGATATTTTTCCAAAAGTTCTTGAAGCTCTGGTATCTCTGCTGTTCTCAAATATTTGGTGAAAGAAATTCTTGCTATAGTTATCACATGCTCAGTAAATGTTTCCTTTTAACATCCTTAATTTCTGGCATAATATTTAACAAAAATACTTCAGGTTTAAATGGAACAATACATTTCAACATTTTTGTAAGATCTCATGGACCATTCTCCAGTATCATCTTACCTCAACACATGTCCACCACAAATGATAAAAGTCCCTTCTTCATACAATTTACATTTCCAGCATCTATCCGATACAATTCCATACATGTTCACTAATTTTTGTGGTATCATATACCATCTATAAAACATTTTATATACATTTTCTTTCAGGCTCACCACTTTTGTATATTTTACATTACTTTCCCATACCTGCCTCCAGTGTGCTAATTCAATATTATGCCCTGCATTTTGTGCTCATTTAATCATACAATCTTTCAAAATTTCATCTTTAGTCTTAACCTCCAACATATATTTATATATTTTCTTAATAAGTTTTCCTTCACCTCCTAACATATCAAAATCAGTTTTCTGTTCATAAAAAACTGTCTTTGATAAACCTTGAATTCAACAGTGATCTCATTCACCAGTATAATGTTACATTATGATTTCTAAGTTCTTCCTCTGTCTTTTAATTCCCTCTCATTCCTTAGCATGCCTTAGTATCTCACCAGCTTACAGATAGTCATCACTTTGGGCTGTGTGAAAGCTTTGAGATTTATTTTCTTTAGGGAATCAAAAAGTAGAACTTACTTCTTGTGCCTTCTTGGGGTGAAAATTAAGGTTCAAAATGAGTACAACCATGTGCCTAAATTTTAAGAGAGAGAGGTTGAACTGTGACCTGAATTTCTTTGCTTTAATTTAAGGGATACAGCTTCAATCATTTTTTTTTTTTGCATTAATTCAAAGGTCCCACCTCCCCTTTGGGAATTTCCCTACTACAGTATTTGAAATACAGAAGTACAAAGACATCAGTGTTCAGAGGAGACAATTTCTCTTTTTTGAATAAGTTAAGGATAAAAGAAAAAATTGAAACCATTTGATTATTTATTTATTTATTTATTTATTTATTATTAAATATGAAATTAAAATAATAGAAGCCAATGGTTGAAATCCTGCTACTTTATTACAGAAACATTAGAACATTCAGCAGCTCCTAAGAAGTAATTAATGAGTCCCTGCTAGTAATCTTGAGCATATATCAAGTCAGTGTGTGCATGCATGCATACAAAACCTGAGAATCCCAGTGCTGACTTGTTACTTGGCAACTAGGAATGACTAAATATTATGCCTTTTGCTTTCTGCATGTGTAACAAAGTAACAGGATTTTAGCCACTGCACAAATAACTCAGGAAAGAGTCAACAGTTACATTAAACATTGTATTCACTATAGAAAACACACCATTTTCTCCAGACCTTATAGACACCTTCCCACTCAATTACAGTAGGACCTCATATCCATGGTTTCACTTATTTGGAATATGAAAATATTATTACATAACATGGTATGGCAATCACTATTATCCACTGATTTCAGTATCTGCGTGTTGGTGGTGGTGGTGGTGGTGGTGGTGGTGGTGGTGGTGGTGGTGGTAACTAATCCCCCACGGATACAGAGGTCCTACTGCATTCTATGATTCTAAGGCTGGTGCATGGGTGGGAACATATGCTCCCGATTGGGTTGCTCATCTTGTCTGATTTCCTTTGCCCTGGAGGGACCTCTTAGATCAGAAAGGAAGAGAAGTTCTTTGTATGGTTGGCCTTGGCTGTTCTCGGACTCTTAATGTTTGGCACACCATGTGTACATTCTGTACATGCAACGTGACCTCTCCTGGTGTAGCTCTGCTCCAGTGACCAGTAGTGACCAGTGCTTCCTGCTTGGATTGCTTGCAACAGTAATATTAAGACAGAAAAGTGGGCAAGGAAAAGGAGGAGGAAGGATCCATTCTATGCACTAAGGCTGGGACCTGCCAGATGCCAGGCTCCACTTATACTAAAAGTAGTTAGCAGCACGTCCGGGCAGCTCCACTTCATCTTCCCCATCAGGGTGTGGTACAGCTGCCAACAGTGTGAGAACGTTATACTGATAAGGACATTGGCCTGACAAGGCTGTTCAGCTTCTCAGCCACTCCTTGGTTTCCTTTATGTTCATGCCGCATGGCACTTTGGCATGGATGGGTAAGACGTTGTCACGCCAGTTAGACTGAGCATGTTTTTTCTGCTATCCACAAAATGATTGTATCAGGAGAGGGACCCCTCCAGATCCGTTATGTGAAGCTGTGGACTCAAGAGTCCATGGTTCCTGCATCACACTGGTTTGTGCTTTACTGAGGTTGTTATTGCAATGCAAATTTTCCTGAGATGGAAGTTCATGCATCTCCAAGCTCCTGAGGCATAATTTCTGATTTTGCTCTTTTGTTGAAATCACTGGCTGTGCAAAGAACTTGCTTAACCCAATCTTAAGCTTTTAAAAAAAATCACTCACAGGGCTCCAGAACCAAGATCTTGCCAGAGGACCTCATTCATTTACCCTCCAGACGTTGTGGTTCTGGCAGTCAGAACAACTTGTTGGCATAGAGAACTGCTTCACTGGACATCTGGAATTGTTTGGCTTTTGCTGAGGGAAAACTGTAGCACTCCTGGTGATTCTAACAAAGGTTAGGCCAAAGGGGTTAGGGCATACAGAAAGGCTTTTTACAAAAATAGTATGAAAACTTTATTGCTTATAAGGCTTGTGTTTGAAGGAGTAATTGGTTGGGATTTAATCTGACCATTTTTTGTCTTCTGTTTCTATGCCACAGGGGAAGATGAATAGAGTCAGCTCATGGCCTTAAGGACAGGGGAGACAAATAGACCCCATGTGAACCCTTTACATCAGTTGTCTTGTATATCTGTAGTAAGATGGAGTGGTGGGGCAGCAAAACACTTCAGTCTTTTCTCTAATTTATTAGGAACCTTTGTACAGTGTTCCCCCACCCTTCGCGGTTCATATACTGTGGTCCCGGTATATCGCTGGACTGCAGTATATGAAAGGCAATGTTCCCTGGGGAAAGCTGGATGGGCCTGTTTCAGGCCTCCTCTACTTACCCAAAGCCTGGTGAAGCCCCAACCAGGCCTTTGATAGCATTCCCGGGCCTGTCGGAGGTCCAAGAATTGCTTTCTGGCAAACCGGAAGTCCCTTCTGGAAAACTGGAGGTTACTTCCGGATCACTGAAAGCCATTTCTGAGGCCTCTGATTGCCTTCCCAGGCCTGTTGGAGGTCCCAGAAGTGCTTTTCGGTAAATTGGAAGTGACTTCCCAATTGCTGGAAAGCACTTCTGGGGCCTCCAACAGGTTTGGAAAGGCCATCAGAAGCCCATTCGGGTCAGCCCCCCCCCAGTCCTGCCCCAACCCAGCATCTACATATCACAGATTTTCAATTATTGCGGGTCAGGTTGGGTTCCTAACCCCCGCAATAGGCAGGGGTTTACTATATCTGCAGTGGGAGCAGATAGCAAAAACCCCAGAGGGCTGGCTACTCTTGTTCTTTTATAATGGCAGCCATTTTGAGACTCTTCTCCTTTTGACAAGCCAGTCAATACGGTGATTGACTACAATCTGCTGAAGCTTTTGTGAGGTTTTCATAGCAGTCTCTCCTCAGGGATTATTTGTTTGGTTCAAAGACTTGATCCCATTAGATGGAGTTCTGTCCTGCAGTTTAGTCTTTTTTGGGGTCCCTCTCAGGGGCTACTGTAGATATGGTGTGGGCAGGATCATTCCATTTTGGTTCAGTTTCAGCATATGTGATCCCTGGGACTAATGTCCCTTCTAAGCTGCATACACACTAGCACAGCACCGTATTAATCCTGCATAGCTGGTTCGCTGTTGCTGCCCATTTACTTTTGGTTGTGAAATGGGCTAAAACTGTGAGCAAAGTGATTGCACCAAACAGGGTATAATACAATTCAGGGAGGAAGGAGCAAGAGAACTGACCCACCCATCAGTAAAGGCAGGCAGCAGTGGTGCCCTGTGACTTCTTAGTCTAATGGGATGTGAGGGCCACTCTGGGTCGTCATTTCAGAATCTCTGCTCCACCCTCCTGCTGCTAGGGAAACATCTGGGCAGCACTGCCTCCCCTCCACCTGGAGGGTCTGCAGAAGCATTGTCCACCTTATATTAAATCAGTGTCGCTCTGGCTATTATGGGGGAGAAGGGGATCCAATCATGCTGCTTACAATGGAGTATATAATAAAGCATTCAAATCTAAGACTCACCATTACTTACATTTCTTTGGATTCCTCCCAATGACATCATCAAAATTTCTATTCTCCCATAAAGGGAAATAAAAGATACTATGTTCTCAAAAGTATCTTGAAACTAGAGCTTATGCTGGCCTTTCCACAAGTGCCAAAGGCTTACAGTTTAGATACTAAACATATACATTGTAATCCACAGCACAGTTGCTAATCAGTTTTACATTAAGGATGCATGTCACAGTCTTATTTGGGGAACTGCCCAGTTATGTTGGATACTTTAATTTAATGCTATAATTGAGGATTTGATAGGTGATAAGAATCTGAAGCAAGCAAACAGGACCAATTGTAGTCCTGGGATTTCCATATGGCACAACTTCTCCAAGATCAACAGTAACACGTATCAGTATAAAGATGATCATATTTAAAAATATTTCTGAGAGTTTTAATTGAACTCATTTGATGTCTGGAATTGTTCATGCTTCATATTTCCATACTGAGATACTCTTAAAAATTTGCATTAAATTTCATTTATTTTAACAAAACAAGTGGACCTCTCAGGGCAGCCCTGCTGGTTCCATAGGGAGTGACACATTGTATTCTCCCACCTTCATGCTGATCAGCAAACACCATCAAGTTCTTGGCACTCTTATATGCAGTTTATTATATCATTTGACACTGGACTGCTCCTAGTTACAACTCCTCATTTTGTCACATAACCCTCAGTACATTTTGGTCCTTTACAATGAGAGTGGGACAAGCTCATGTACTTTTGTGGAGCTGCGTTCCCAGGGCGTGATTCTACAGTCACAGTAAATGAGGCATGGGAGCAACCAACGTTGGAGCCAATGGCCCGAGACTGCCATATCAGGAAGAAGCTTCCAAAAGGACCATGGTAGGTAAAGCAATAGGTATCAGCAGGCTCCTTGTTGTTTGTCCAGGATATGTATTGGCAGGATCAATGTACCGAACACTGCATAGGAAAGCAGTATCCAGGCATGACGGGTGGTTGGCACAAACCTATTCTGGCCACTGGTTGCTGGGCTTAACTCATCCTCACCCCCCAAAAAATCTTGGGCAGGAAGATATGAAGGTTGGGGCATTGAGGCTAAGCCCACTCACCAGCACTAACTGGTCAGTGGGCTTGGTGCCTGGCAGGTTTGATGGAATTGTGTGCCACATGCAGTCAGTACGCTCAGCCCCTCAGAAAGGAAACTGGGCCAATGTCTATGAAGATGGCAGTGGAGGAGGAGGAGGAGGAGAAGGAGTCAACACAAGGTAGGAAGGCAATGGGGCCAGTGGGAAGGAAGCAAACAGGTGGCAGAGGGAGTGGGGGATTAGTTTCTCCTGCCCCAGGAATGAACTTGTTTTTATAAACCAACTCATTTGTGGCTCATTTTAAAAAAAAGTTCAAAAAAATTGTGCCTCATGGGTAGCCATGAACCCCCACAAACCACATTTTTTCTGGTTCATGCCCATCTCTATCTGTAAAGGTAAAGGTAAAGGTAAAGGTTCTCCCTGTATATGCATGCAAGTCATGTCCAACTCTAGGGGCAGTGTTCATCTCCGTATTCAAGCCAAAGAGCCAGTGTTGTGCTACTTGCTGTAACAGTGGCTTTTATTCTCTGCTATTGCCTCCAGCTGGCCAGCCCCAGTAGTGGCATCACTAGGCAACTGATTGCTGCCATGGCTGCGATCCATGACATCTAATCTGTATGCTGGTCCTGAGTGCATCATTGACTGCCAGATGGATACAACACACTGTGTCAATTGCCTATAACCTACACACACACACACACACACACACACACACACACACACACAATAAATAAATAAATAAAAAAAAACACACAGCACCACTCAGCATAACAATCCAGAAGTCTCAGCTGAACTCTATTAAATATTCTGGATAGATCTGATTGGCATCAAAGATAACAAAAATTTTTGGATTCCATGTATTGTCCACACAGCTGTCATACAAATTTACAAAGCTCCCATCTTTTGAAGGTGGTCTCACATATTTTGAGTCTCCATTAATATAGTCCCCAGTCAATACACGGGCAAGAAACATCACTTTGTGTTTCCTAATGACATGAAGTTGCAGATCAACACCATGAATTTGAAATGTGTTGCCGTGTTTCAGGTCATCTTTGCAGAATCGGCTGGAGTATGAAGCATCTCTGGAAAAATACGTTCCTACAGAAAAAGAGATAGGCTTGAGCAAAACCTAGAAACAGTTTCTTCCAGGTTACCAAGTTCTCAGAGTGGAGATACTTTAAAATGGGAAAGCAGTACAGCATCACATTTTCTCTTCTATCCCAAGATACATACTAATAGAAATACATTACATGACACTATCAGGTCATGTTTTTTTCTGATGCACATTACAACTGTTACTCAGAATACAAAGAACATAATGCACAACATTATATTATGACATATTGTATGATTGAGGACAGCACTAATTCAGAATTGGGTTGCTATTCTAAGTTATCTATCTCATCTAACTGCAACCTAGCAAACCAGCAGTGGGGTTATTCTGTGTTCTTTATCTCATCTAGCTGCTAAGTCCACCAGATGACTGCATGGGTATGGGGAAATTTATTCTACATTTTGGGAGAGTTCTATATAGGTTCTGCTGACCATATGTAAAAGTTCTCACTAATATTCTGGTCAGGTATTATTGAAGCATGTGAACTACTCCACGTGCCACAGGGATTGCACTGTCTCTGACTCTCTGTTGTTGATTTCCTCACTCCTAAACATGTCTGACAAAGAGAGTACAGTATATCCATGAAAGTTCTCCATGTGAGGAACAGGAGAATTGTCACAAAAGTATCTGTTCTTCCTGAGATGCCTGTTGAGAAACCACTAGCCCCCATGAAACTTCTCATAAAACCAGCACCTAGCTACAACCAACCAACCAACCAACCAACCAACCAACCAACCAACCAACCAACCAAC
>JAHTLZ010000274.1:6772501-6864429 GCA_023846285.1 Phrynocephalus versicolor | reverse complement strand
AACCAACCAACCAACCAACCAACCAACCAACCAACCAACCAACCAACTAACCAACCTATTGTGACAACACCCTGGAAACAGGAGTAATGCATATGCAGTTCATCGGCCAATCCCAGCAGGAGGGTGGGGGATGGTATGATATAAAAAGGGTGGAGCCTAGGCAGTTAAGGCAGTTGAGGGTTTGGAGAGTGAGTGCTGGGAGAGAGCACTGCTCTGTTGGAGTTCTGTCAGGCAGTGAGGGCTTTACTGTTTACTAGTTATTAAAGACAGGAAGGCTTGAAGAGTTGATTAAATCTATTCTATGTTAAAGGCAACACATACCTTCTTCAGTCATTGTTATATTTATTTATTTTCTCAATAAACTTCATTATTATTTTTATATTGTACATTTGAGTCTGTCCCAATTCATAAGGCGACGGTTTAAAAAGGTGGCAGCATTACCAAGTGAATAAAAGGTGGCAGCATTACCATTTCCAACACAATTCAGTGTGTAAAAAGGGAGGTGTCGTCACAATTTGGTGGCACAGCAGTGGGATGTCGAAATAAACCCAGTTGTGCCTTTGAGAACCCAGTCTCTGAAAGGGGGTGACGTCACACCAACCAACCAACCAACAAACAAACCATCCAATGCTTTTTGTTTTTAGAAGCTCCTGCAAGAAGGCAGCAGATACTGGAATTATGCACAATGCTGCCATTGCACAGTTGGCACAGAAACTGTTCTCACAGATGACAACTCATCCTTATTGGTATAAAATATCTCACCTTCTTGAAGGCAGAGGAAAAAATGTAATTCTTCATTCTCACACACAAGAAGACAAATGAGGATTTATATCCCTACTTCACACTGCTAGGACACAGAAAAACTGGGCTTCTCTCTTGGGTTCAAAGGTCCATGAGTTGAGCAGGCTGTCTCTGACTTGCATGTCACATTCATGAGAGTACACTCCTCTTCCTTACATGTGGCATATGTACACGTCTAATACTTGAAAAAGACTTTGTACATCTCCAAATTAAGGCAACGTTCTTTGCTTAATGAAATAACAGGACAGCTCTATGTACTGTACTCAGTAATGGTAAGCTTTATAAGCGGCTCTTGAATTCTGGGACTGCAGGAACTTTCAGTTAGGTTAATTTAGTTGCTCTGTCAAAGAAGTTAACTTGTTTTCTGAACGCCCTTTTAAACTGAGATGGGCTTTCTTGATGAAGTCTGCACAGTTGTCAAAACAGGCCAATCATCCCCCTGTTCTCTCTCAGTCTTCTTCTTGTGTGCCAAATTAGTGGAGTGCTCTGGAGCTGTACTAATGAACATCAAATAATTCCTCTCCTCCCCACCCCAACTCAATTAAAACCTAAAAAAAAAACAATGAGGTGTGCCAGAGATTCATATGGCCCAAATTATCTTCCAAATTGAATATTTTAAAAAACCCTAATCTTTGGAAGGTTCCAATATTCATTTTATTTTTATTGCATCTCAGTGCCCTTGCTTGATGAAACCAGGAGCCACCCAGAAGGCCTGAATGCGAGACACCCCCTCTTTTTGCTAGTCCTCTTTATATGGTAATCACAAACATAGTGAGTCCACTGTAAGCAGCTGACATAGGAAGTTTATTTGCAATTGTATTTTTGTTCCAGGTCAAGTTGGGAGATTGGATTTATCCATCCCTGTTTGCATTAGCATCTCACTCCTTCTTGATGGTCATTAGTCAACCATCTGAAGCTCAAGTGGATGTTAGGATTATGTAATAAACTTACTGGCTAAATCAGCCAGATTTCCATTACGACTTCCAGGCTGCCTGTGCAGTTGGGTGGGTGTGACTGATATAGATGAAAGTGGGCGACTATGATGCTCCAGATTTCTTCACCTATAACTGCCATCAGCCTTCGCCAGCATAGCCAAGTATGTGGAATTACAGGAGTTTCAGTCTAGAAAATCTGGACAATCATTTCCTGATTTAGAAGAATCAATATTCATTTATTTGCTACTCTATCTCTAATATGGTGGACTCCCATGTTTGACTGACATGCTGCACATTTTGTTTTTCTTGTCCTGCCAATCCAAAATTATGTTCCCCAGACAAAATACAATTTCAATCCTTGCTTGCTTTGCTTGATATCAATCCTTGCTTGCTTTGCTTGATGTTCCTTGAATATCATTCCCTGAAACATAGGACAATTCTTTGCCTTAGGTTTTGTTCCTTAGTTCATTTCTGGTTTACCAGCTCTGCTCCCAACACCTAGCAAAGCTAGAACATTTTAAATTGACCCAGGGAGCCTCCACGAGGGTAGCAAAGCGATTCATCAACATAATGCTTTCAACATATAAAACTATATAAAGAAAGAATTCAGTCAGCCCCTTGCCTTTTCCATATACAGCAGCATGCATGCCATTGATCCTCCAGTCAAAGTTATGAATGCAGATGGGTTCTACAAATTCACTGCTGGTGCCATGGAACAACATATGTTCATTAATGAAGGAGACACCTCTTTTCTTTTTCAACTGAGCTTTCTTCCTGTAAAAAAAGCAGGATTGCAAACTTTCATGACAGAAATCCAGTATCTGGGATAAACAAGAGTAAAGATTAAAAAAAAAACTATTGGTGATAATGTTTCCACCTCTCTGTGTAAAAGCCCAGAAAATCTACTGCATGATGTCCTTGCACAGACAGCAGCATGGAGTGCAAATCATTAAATCATTCGGTAGTGTGTACCGTTTCAGATTGCAGGGAGAAGATTATACTTGTTGAATGCTGAAAGTGTGCTGAACTGGAACTCAAATACTTTAGTATTTTTCTGTTTGGAAGAATTTCTTTCAAATTATAGAGAAATGCATTTCAAGTGTAGGACCTCCCATCTATCTAGCACAGCCCTGTCTAACATCTCTTTCTTCCACAAATATATTCAAAACTTCCTTTATATCTCAGTAGGGAATTCAGAATTACAAGTTTGTAAGAAATTTGTTAGAAATAAATGTTTTTGTAGATATATTTATAATATATGTATTCGGGGTAGAAAGAATATTCTTCACTTATAACTTTTCATGTTTTCACACAGTCTCTTATTTTTTCTCAACTTAGAAAACCCATTAAGGAATGGAATAGAGAATTCTTGCAAAAGGTATGTCCCATGCATCTAGAAACATTCTTAGAAAAAGTGAAGAATTTTTAAGCCTGAGATCTATCATTGCTGTTGTTACGTCCTGCCGAGTCACCTCCAACATATGGTGATCCTATGAATGAGCAGTCTACAAAATGCCCTGTCCTCAACATCCCTGTTCAGCTCTTGCAGACCCAACCCTGTAGCTTCCTTGAGGGAGTCAATCCATGGCATGTTGGTCTTCCTCTTTTCCTTCTGCTGCCAACCTTTCCCAGGATCATTACCTGGAAAATTCTGTCTAGAGAAGTAGGTCCACAAAAATATTTAAAGACTGAAAATTAGATTAATACACATGCTGCTGCTTTATGTTTTTAAAAAGGAGATGTTCTATTCAGAAAATTAACTAGAAAAATCTCTTTGAACAATCTCTCACCTGCAGTAAAATTCCCACAAGTCTAAGTTTTGAATTCTCTGGACGCGCTTAATCCGATGGGTGTCCATTGTGTTCCCAAAGTAGCCGGCAACTTGGAGATATTCATTTGTCTGCTTTTGCAGAGGAATAAGCTGCAGGAGAGATGTTATAGAGCATTACCCAGTTGACATATCCTTTGCTTCCAACATGCTCCCAAGTTTCCATTAAGGTCTTACCTGGTATGGTTTTTCTGAGGTTACATTTTCCCAGTGTGGTGGAACAGGGATTGACTGATTTTCACAGATGTAACTTGAAAATAAAATGAATAAGCAAACTCTTTTTATATTTCCATCTGCAATTCAGTAGAAAGACTAGGTAAAAGAGTCGTCCCTCCTAAAACTGAGAGTTTTTTTGGGGGGGGGCTGAATCTTTTAATAGTGCTAATTTATAGATGACAACAACAACAACAGCAAATGGAATCCAGCAGAAAGTCTGAAAGCAAAGACCTGACCTACATGTTTTATTAGACATTTTAAATGTCTGCTATTGCTAATTACAAGAACGGCTGGCATAAAGAAAACAAGGAAATTAGAAATTAGTTGTACCTCATCCTCTTTCTCATGCATTTTTATCCACGATACAAGGAAATGACTGCACTTAGCCCAGGAGGTCTTCAGGCCAATATAATGGCAGAAGATACTAATATATAATAAATACTATAACAATGGAAACTCTAATAACCATTATTTCCTACCTGAAAGCACTGATAGAAAATGGAGCTCGTTTTATTGGACGTTCTTTTCTCGTTGTTTGGTTAATTTGTTTCATTCCTGTGGACAAAAGTAACATCAGCCAAGATCTGGGAAAGTGAACAGATAGTATTTTCCCCCCAAGTACTCTTCGTTACACTTATTTATCTTAAGAACAGTTTTATTTGATGGTTCCAACAATGCGTTCTACAAACAAAACAAAATTATTTCTATAAAATATTTTAATAATCCTTAATATCAGCATGTCATTACCCTGTTCTCAGCACTGCTTTATACCAATCTCCTCTCCCAGCCCTTTCCCAATTATTGCATGTACTGTATATATCTTTTACAGCTTTATTCGTCAAAACCCTATCCAAAAGGGGTCAGCTGGCTGTCCCCGTGTCCTTATTTCCAACAACAAAGATTTTTTTCTCTTTGAAAAACTGATTTGTCTCTTTTGACAATTGAATTGTCCATTTTGGAAGGGGTTTTTAATGGGCTGCTGTGATTTTTATGTTTATGTTTCTGTGATGAGCTTTTAAACTAGTTTAATTGACTGGTTATTTTAATATAACCAATGATCCCCATTCCTGCATTGAAGGGTAGACTTTATGGCCTTGTAGGCTCCTTGCGAACTCACTACTCTGTGATTCTATAACGGCAAACAATAGTCCCCTGCTCTTTGTGGTGATTAGGTTCCCTAAACATCTGAGATAAAGGAAAATCCGTGATACGCAGGCGCCTTGGTGAACTGACCAGTGGGGGCTCCTGCCCCCCCCCAGGCATGAAACTCAGGGCACTTACTCTGTGGCGCTTTTACTCCCCCACTTTAATGAACTGAACTGACCAGTGGGGCGCTTTCCAAGCCTTCCCCCTTGCCAAGCTAAAGGAGCCAGCCATGTCTTCAGGGAAGCAGCGGACACACTCCTGTCTTTTCCTTTCGAAGCCCCACCCCCCTTGATAAGCTGTGGCAGCAGGCATAGGTTCTTTTAGCTTGGTGAGGGGGGAGGCTTGGAAAGCGCTGGGCCCGTGCAAGCCCCGTGTCTTCAGGGGATCAGCAGAAGCACCCCCGTCTTCGCCTTTCCAAGCTGTCCCCTTTGCTAAGCGGAAGGAGCGGGCATGGGTTCCGCCAGCTTGGTGAGGTGGAGGAAGGTGAAAGAGGCACCTCACAAGCGCCCTGTCTTCGGCGTGAGCAGGCAGGAGCCCCCCTCTGCCCATGAGGTCAGCTTGGCAAGATGGGGGAGGAATGTGTCAAAAATCCATGATATACTAATGATGAACCGCAATGTGGCGGGGAACTACTGTATTTGAATATTAATATTTTAATTAACTTTTAGTCACAACTGTTTTTAACCATTTAGGAAGTCATTCTGTTTTGGGAGAATGACAGGATAAAAAGTAATGAAATGCACATGAAATGTATCACATGAAATATTATTTCAGATGTCGAAGACATTCACATGCCTATAGAGGTATCAAGTGAATGTCCGTAACATATACCTTCCCAGCTCTACCCGTTATAAAGCTACGCACTACCAACACTGGATAACTGTCCTCTTCATACTGTTCCACAAAGCCACTAGCGAACACACACATGTGAAGATATAAAACGTACCTGAAAAGTCTAAAATGTAGTTAAATTTTGAAGTTGAGAAGGAAATGGAACCTTGTGGATTCATTTTGAACCTCCTTTCAATCTCTTCACTGCTTAATGAACACTGGGTATTAGAATCCGTCTTTAAAACAAACAGAAAACACATTTCAAAAGGTTACATACCAGGACAAACAAAGTCCCTCCGTTTTTAAACAACAGAAATCTGTTAAAACTTTTTAACAGAAGTTTGTATTGTTATTCCCATATTGTAGATAGGGAATTAAGGTGAGAGACTGCTCTTTGTCAAAAGCCTCCTAGAAAATTCGTGACAGAGGAGCCAATTAGTCAATTATTAAGTGGTTCCCAACCCTGGATAATTCAGATATTCCTGGACTGCAGCTCCCAGAAGCCTTCACCACTAGCTATGCTGGCCAGAGTTTGGAGAGTTGCAGTCCAAGGACACCTGGGCTATCCAAGGTTGGGAAGAACTGTTCTAGTATATGCACTAACCTGCCTCACAATTTTTCTATGAGAAGAAACCACAAACTTTGTACAGAGTTATACAAATAACTTTACTTCATTTTTTGCTTCCATGGCAAGCAGAACAACCAGTATAGCAGGGAGAAAATAAATGGTGGAATTAAGGCTCAAACTAAATGACAGGTTATCTTTTCCCCCCAGAAATGCTTCCTCAAGGGGTGCAAGATGTCTATGCTCAAACCACATGATTCTCCTCACCTACATATCTTATATTTAGTGTGAATAGTTTTATGCCTAGTCATCAGAAGACAAACAGCAGATAAATATGCAAGTCTGATTGCTGAGATACTTATTTCACAAAAGTACCACTGCAGAAAGCAAAACTGGTTCTCCTTAACATATAGTTTAACCCTAATGAATGTGGATAAAAATAAAAAGAGCCTGTTTGTTGCAAATAATAAACAATGATCACTACCGGGAAATCTGTTCAAAGGATGAGGTTTCAGACATAACCAGTTGTGAAGGGATTGTGACTCATGCTGGGCTCTTGCTTCAACCCATGTCACGAGGAAGGAGGAAGCTGCAGCTCCTGGGCCCCAGAAGGGTGCAGATATAGGAGGAGAGCCAACAGGTAGAAGAGGTACACCTGAGCAAGGTGCAGGAGGAAGGGCACTTGCAGATAAAGAAAGGAGAAAAAGAAGTGGAGGACTACACTGGGATTTGCTGGACTCAGCCAGCGAGGAGTGTGATGAAACGAAGGAGGAGATGAATCCAGTCCTGTGTGCCACCAGGAGTGTGGAATACATGAATGTTCAGTATCTTTGAACAGAGTCCTGGGTAGATTCCAGGAGCTAGGGGGAGAGGTCATGGGAAGGCACAGCCATCTTCTGTCTGCCATGGAGACCTCAGCAACCAGCTCCCATACCAAGTACCAGCAGGAACATCAATGGGGGCATCAAGAGGACCCATCCACATTTCTAACTAGCCAGCAGTACAAGCCCTCCCTAAGGTAGGGAGTAGGGTAGCTTAGGGCTGCCTTAAAGGCCTAACACCTCACATGGACTGAAACCCACTCCCTCTGACCTCAGTGATGGAAACTAGTGGGTGGGAAGAGATGGAATTGTTTAGTGGGCAAAGGACTAGGACTTGACCCCCAGGATGCTTGGTTCAACAGGTGTAACTGGAGCCAGTCAGTATTTTGTACCTTGCTCCACTGTTCTAATAGAATCTAGTTTGATCAATTTTCTTTTAACTTTTAATTTTTAACCGCCTTTAAAAAAAATTAAAATATCAATCCTTCTCATTACAAAGAAAAAAGGAAACCTTAACATAACATAATAACCTAAATTGTAATAATCCTACTTATTAAATGTTTTACTGTCTTAGGTGCCAGCTATTTACACAATTCCAGTTTCAGCTTCCCTTTCCATCCTAAATATATATATATAGCATCTAAACCATGAAATAACCTAAACCATGTTTCCTCTCAGTTAACTCATATATTTTAATAAGGGTTTCCTGATTTCCATGAATTGACCGTGCTTCATTTCTCCTCTATCTAGTTTAATATTATTAGTCAATTCATCGATCAACATTGTTTGCCATATCCTATTCATAAATGTCTGTAATGAAAGATCTTGAGTGTTTCTCCAGCTTTTAGCAATCTCACATCTTCCTGTTTCTATAAGGTTAACAATTATGCTCTTTATTGGCCAGCTTCAGATTTCTCCCAGTAAATAATGAAAATAATAATAGTGTTTCATTCATTATTAGAGATGGGCATGAAATGGACAACGAAACCCTGTTTTGTTGTTTCATTACATAATGAATTGTTTTACAAAACGAAACAGTAGAATGCGCTTTGTGGTGAAACAAACTGCCATTTTTGGCTGTAAAAATGAAACAATTCATCCTAGAGGCACCACATTTGGTGGGTAGCTTCCATGGACACTTCCCTTTAAGCCCTCCAATTTGAAGAGGTTTGGGTTTCAGGGGGCTGAGTTATTCAACTCCAAATTGGGTCCCCAGGGGAAAAAAATCATTTGTAATTAAGGGAACCACTTGAGGAAGCTCCCCTTGTGGGGGAGCTATTTGTTCCATATTCCCATCCATATATACTCAGGTATTTAAATTTAAATTTACTATTTAAATTCATTTCCCAAGCTATTTAGCTCCTCTGCCCTTATGTGAGGAAGGAGATGCGCCATCCTCACTTGAGGGCCTGACCAAAACAAAAAACAACAACCCTGTAAAGGAGGAAAAATGGGAGATAGGCATAACTGGGGAGATGGGAGAAAAAAGCAGGAATATGGAGGAAGGGAAGGAGAGAGCGCTGGCCAGTTGAGATGTGAAGTGAAGCTAGGAGGAACTGGTAGTGGTTGGGAAGGAAGATATGTGGATGGGTGTGGGTGACTTTCAAACTCCCACAAGAAGTGGCAGAGCAGGAATGGAAGGAGAAAAAAAAGTGGTGAAACCACCATATTGTGGACTGGCGGCTGCACGTGAGGAGAGGCGGGAAGCATGGGAGTTCTTTGAGCATGAGGCGAGGAGGCACGAGTCAAAGAGAGTTAAGAGAAAAATGGGAGAGATATTTAGATACTCACGGGGAGGACTGGAAGAAGAAGAAGAGATCTTTCCCCCACCCTGCAACGAAGGACCCAGGTGAGTGTGACTTGTGAGTGTGAACACCCGAGCCTCAGGAGATATGACTGGGTCTATCCTGAGCCTGGGCTATAATGCTAAAGGAGTTTTTATGACCGCCAAATTGATAGTTGAACCTGAAGGTTCGGGCGGACTGGTTGAAGAACATAATTCAGAGACGGAGCCTTTGATCCAGGAAGGGGAGGCTACCGAGGTTGAAAATGTTAATCCTGTTATGTTGAAAAATAAAACATTGAAGCAAGTTGCTGACCCAGGAACTTCTTTGAAGGTGCTTGCTGAGGATCTGAAGGAGGGAGTGGGGGCGCCCACTACATCTTACAGTATTCTTTCTCAATAATACATCTATATATTAATAAAATCAATCCTATCCTCTTATTTTTAATCTTTTTGTATACAATATTGTTCTTAGTCTGTTAATGATCTTGTAGGGTCAGATTCTTTTATATAATTGAATTGCAAAGCCTTTTAGTAGTTTTATTTGTAGCCAGTTCATTCTTATTTGACTTGCTTTCTCTTCAGTTGGTCTAAGTGTGATTGGTTCCCCTAGCTCAAATAGGTCCTTAATTCTATATAATCCAATTTGTCTCCACTGTTTAAATTGTACATATTTCTCCTGAGATTTAAAATTTGGATGCTCCAGCAGAAAACATAAAGGGTATACAAAGGAGCAAGAACCTTCACATACTTTCACCATATTTTCCTTAAGGTTTCAAAAATAAAAAGATTTTGTATTTGTTCTCCCTTTCTAAGCAATTTTGTTGTGTAGATATACATATTTACTATGTATATCCATTTTTCTATCACCCTCCATTTCAATCCAATCAGTGATTTCTTCTGTCTGCATAAATTTAGTGATTTGATTTATTTATAAGGCTTCATAATATTTTTCCAACTGTGGCATCCCTAATCTCCCTTTTTCACCTTGACCATATTTAACCTATTTAGAAATGTTATCTTCTTTCCCATTCCTGCAGTAAACGTTCTATTAATTTCCTTGTCATAATCCAGTTGTAGAGGTATAGTTTGGTATAAAAATATTTTTGTGAGATATGAGTTTTAACGAAAGCTATTCTTCCTAACATTGATAAATTCAATCTGGCCCAAAAGTAATCAGTTTTTGTAAGTCTGGGGAACAAAATCAACTGTACACCACCATGCTCACACACTCTGAGACAACTGTAGTGGTAGGTGCACTGGTTCTAAGCAGGATTTTATAAAGCGAGTGTTCTGATTTTTACATCAGTAAAGGAATATATTCCTTAATAAAAAGTTCTGGGCATTTCACCATTTGCAACAGATAGTTTCTTATAATTAATCAATATTAAAAGAATAGATATAACACTTATCAAACTTATCAAATTTTGGACTTCTAATTAAATTTTCTGCATGCCAATTGCTAGGAATTTAAAAAGAGATGAGATTTTAAAAGAGATTTAAATATACAAGTGAATTGACAGAGAGATAAGGGAATAGAACGAGGAGCAATCAGGGTAAGAATCCATAAGTTCATTTACATGTACAGTAAGTACTTCACTTTAGTTGCATTGTAGGACCTTAGGGCCAATGATAGAGCCTTAATGGGAAAATAGATAATATGCCTAGAATCATCTCAGTATTTTCAGTTATGTTAGCATCTGAGATTTTAAAAAATGTCTTCCCCTCTCCCAAATTTTAATATTCTTACTACTAATAAACTGAGCAGAATTAATTACCATATGTAAACACCTGAGGATGTAAGAAACAGGATATTGCAATTGTTTGGGCCCCTATACTAAAAGAAATAATTCACAAAGTAGGACTTCTTACTAATTCCAAAAGCTATGCATCTGAGAATTTCTTACCTAAAATAAAAATAAGTCACGTTATATACTGATCTATTATTTATTTCAAGGTGCAGAATTTCTAATCCCAAATGACTGTGAAATGCGTAAATTAATATAATGCCATTGCTAATTGCTGGTAATTGTTAAGGCCAAAACACACATCTCAATTGTA
The DNA here is from genome assembly GCA_023846285.1 of Phrynocephalus versicolor. Lineage (NCBI taxonomy): Eukaryota > Metazoa > Chordata > Lepidosauria > Squamata > Agamidae > Phrynocephalus > Phrynocephalus versicolor. The sequence goes on along the minus strand of JAHTLZ010000274.1, from coordinate 6,853,442 downwards.
CTACAAAGGTGAACCCAGCACCTCATCAATTAGCCATGAAAACATATACAAACCTTATTCAAATATTTGGATTTGGCCTGTAAAAAACAAAATTTGCTAAGCACTGATGACCATTTCATTTTTGGAAACCCATCTGTGAAACAGAAATATTGCCCATCTGAGGCAAACATTTGGCATGAGAGGATGAGAAAAAAATGGAGATACTAGTGGCCAAATGAGTACCTCAAACATATGCCATTTGCCACATTCAGCCAAGTAAAACCATCCCCACTGGTTGTCTGAGGTATCCATTTCCTCAAGATGATCTGCCACATTTTGAAAGAGTTCATCAGGCCCTTGAAACATTTCCTGTAACAATAAGAACAAAATCGTAAGTGGGCTCACATTTTAATCAAAAGAGCTACAACATTTTAAAATGTTTAATCTTATTAAACAGGTCTTGTGACTTTTGAAGTTATTACACAAATGCCATGATGTGTATGCTAGTGCTGTCTACTATTAAGTGCTGGAATGAACCGAGAGCTCAGACTGAAACCCCCAATGAGCCAAGAAAAACCTACTTCACGACCTTGGGTCAGGACATTTCCTTCAGCCTGATATATCTCATACTGTTGCTGTGAATTAGGAGAGCCATGTATGGTAAGTTGAACGCATTGGAGCAAAGGTGAAAAATGAAGGAAAAACCTAAATGAATATGGTTTGCATTGCAAGGAAAAGGCAGATATAAACCTTTTGAGGACCACAATAAATGAAACCTATATTTGCTGTAAAAATCAAAATGGTGCCCCACAAATACAAATAGGTGCGATGCACCTATTTATAGGCTAATCTTTTAACAAAGAACTTCTTATTCTAAATAACATAAGGCTGGCTCCAAAAATGGTCAAGAATCCTTTCCTTCTCTGTAATGACTTCTTAAATGTACAGTATCCCATTGACAAATATAAATATTTCTCTGCTTCCCATACCAGTGGCAGCCAACACAGTCATCCCCAACTATATTGCAGTTATATATATATATATATATATATATGCATGTTAGGGTGGATGGACCGCAGTATATAGCAAGAGCTTCTGGGGAAAGCTGTGTGGGCCATTTGGGGCCTCCTCCACTTATTCCAGGTCTGGCACTGCCCCAAGAGGGCCTCCGACAGGTTTCCTATCAGTGGCCCCAGAATTGGATCTCCTATAGGCTCTGCGTCTCAGGCTGATCCACTGTTCTTCTGGGTCAGGACACTGCTTTGCTGAAGGCCCACTTTGGATATCCACAGGCGTTAAGTCTTTAGGTGCCTGACTTCTTGGCCAAGGATAGACCATGGATGTCATCCCAAGGATGACACCATCCCACTGGTTCAGCTATGTAGATGACAGCTGGGTGAAAATCAAGACTCAGGAAGTACAGGCCTTCATAGACCATATAAATGCAGTGGACCCATATATTAAGTTCACTAGGGAAGACACCTAAGACAACAGGCTGGCTTTCCTGGATTGTGCTGTCATCATTGGACCTGACCATGGCCTGGGAATAGAAGTTTACAGAAAACCCACCCACACAGATTGGTTCTTACTGTTTGACTCCCACCATGCATTACAGCAAAAAATAGGAGTGATCAGGACCGTAAACCATAGAGCAGAGAGCATCTCCACCTCCACAGAAGCCAAGAAGAAGGAAGGGAGGCACCTGAAGACAGCACTTAAGGCCTGTGGATATCCAAAGTGGGCCTTCAACAAAACAGTGTCCCGACCCAGAAGAATAATGGAGCAGCCTGAGACTCAGAGCCGACGGAAGAACCTGGTCATTCCTTACATGGCTGGAGTGTCTGAGAAGCTTTAAAAGATTTTTGGCAAACGCCACATCCCTGTTTACTTCAAACTCAAGCACACTAAGGCAGAGACTTGTCTACCCAAAGGACCTGACACCAAAACAGAAGAGGAGCAATATAGTATATGCAGCCCAATGCAGTGAGGAGTGTGCAGACCTCTACGTTGGAGAAAGTAAATAGCCATTAAACAGAAGGATGGCCCAACACAGTAGGGGAAACAGCTCAATATCAGAATCAGCAGTGTACCTCCATTTGAAGGACAAAGGGCACTCACTCAAAGACGAGGATGTGCAACAGAACCCCCATATCCACTGATTCATTAATCTCTGATTCAGTTATCTACTGTTGGCAGAGAAAAAAAAATTAAATACCTAATTCAGCAGCTGCAAAGCAAGCTCCTGTCACAAACAGCAGCCATAAAGCAAGCTCCTGTCACAAAACAGTAGCTGTAAAGCAAGCTACTGTCACAAAACAGCAGTTGAGGGGGTTGGCACTCTATCTTATCCACAGTTTTTATTATCCACCGGAAGGCCTGGAACCAATCCCCAGTGGATGCCGGAGTCCTACTGTGCCTATATTAGATAAAGAAGATGGGTGGTTTAAGAGAGGGGCCAGGGAAGCCATTCATGTGTGTATTGAAAGCCCATCTTTCAACAGAGGTAGAGGACAATCTATCTGCTGCTTATCAAGCAGCTCTTTCAGATCAAACAAATCAGAAGCACTTCCCACCACTAGCAGCAAGGCCACAGCTGACAACCCATATTTAATAGGTGTTGGGAAAGGTTGAATACGTGGGACATTCATGCACCCCAGGCCATTGTACATCTAACAAGCCTATTCAGGCCACTGTCCACCTATCAAGCCTATTCAGGCCACTGTCCTTCTAATGAGCCTATTCAGACCAGGCTGATGTGAAATCAAGCTGAAATATAAATTGGAGGCCCTGCCACTAACTTCTCTCAGACTGCCAAAGCTGCTTGGGTGAGCAGTGAAATGTTTTGATCTCTCAAGAAAAGAAGTCCAGTTGCCACGACTCCACTTCCAGATAAAATCAACGTTGTATCTCCACCAGGAAATACATATTTACCATGCCACAAAGCATAACTGGCTGCCTATTGTAACCACATTTTTTCTTTAGAGGCACTTTTGATTCCTTCTCCATCTCATGGTCTCACTCAGAATTTTGATCAAAGGAGTCATTGGTGTTATCCTTAATATATTTATAACACGACAGTGTATTTTCTGATCTACTATTTCTAACCAATGCAATAGTAAATCTGCTGGAGTACATTCTTGCTAGTATACCCAACAACACTCACCTGAATACACTCTTCCCTGCCCTTCTTATACAGTGGGTATCTAGGAGTTACCACACTCCAAGCATTCTTTTGTTTCACCATGTTTTCAGTAAGACAACAAGACAAACGCTCTCTCTGAGAGCCAAGCACTCCCAAGGCTCCCAACCCCCACCCAAATGTACTTTATTCTTTTTAAATTGCTTTCTTATGCTGTATGCCCTTGCTGTAGTCTAATTCCATAGAAATAACACTGAATCATTCCATCCTGGGCATGACTTGTCTGAAACCAGGACCCCCCCCCATCTCCTGCAGCCTTTCTCTCTGATCCCTCACTTCAAAGCCATTCTGTGGGTTGCAACCGGCATAACATTAAATGCCAACAGTCTGTCCCCATGTGAGGAAATACCAGCCTTTTGTAGCAGCAGCTCAGGGCTGTACATTTCCAAACATCTCCCAGCGTTTCACAGATGACACGACCACGTCATCAAATATTGACACACCAGAGCTTTTAACTATCCAGCTGGCCCTGCTGTCAATATACAGTGGATTTCTGTTCTCCTCTGTTGTGAAAGAGGAAACGGACCATGACTTTTATTAAACATATAAAGGTGGGAGGTGGCATGTGAAGGTGGGGGGGGGGGGGGGGAACGGGAACAACTGTGAACTGGGGCCGAGCTTCCCGCCCCCCTTTGGGTGGGGGAAAAGATTAAAGCTTGTTCCTTCCTCCCCAGGACAGCTGGCTAACACTCTGTGTGTTTAAGGCAACGGGGCTGCGGAGCCGGAGGTTGGGAGTTCAAATCCCCCCCCCCGTGCCTCCGTGGTGGACTCGGGGATCCATAAGAAGAAGAACCCTTTCCAGCCCTGCTGCCGTCGTTCTGAGATGGTGCGGGGCAAAAAAAGAGTTTTAAGGCAGGCAGGCAGGCAGGCGGCGCTCAGTCTTAAGATTCGTCCGGATCTAACCATTAATGAACACTTAAAACGCCGGGGAGCCTCCAAGTCCAAACGTACCCCCGTTTCAGAAGGAGCTCCGGGGGAGGCGGGGGGAGAGCGGGGGGTCACCGCCACGAGGAGCTGCCCCCCCTCCTCCCTGGACGAGGCTCCGCCCATCACCGCGAGACGACGGCGCGCCCCCCTCACCGGATCCTCTGCCGCCGCAGGGACGGCAGAATGAGCCGCTCCGAACATCCTCCTCCCTCTTCCGCCAGCTCGCCTTCAGGTGAGTCGGGGGGGTGGGGGGTGGGGGGGGAGCTGTCGGTTAGCCCCGCCCCTCGTGCCCCGCCCACTGCCTTGTTCCTGGAGCAGCCAGAAAAAAGATGGGAGTCTCCCTGGGTGGGTGGCATAATACCATAGACTCAAACGGTAGACTGATAACGCCGCCGCGCTCCGGGTGCCAAATTTCTGGGTCAATTGCGGCACAGTTTAATGGTGCGAAAGTGAGCGCCGCTTTTCACCTATGATGACGAAGGCAATGGAGGAGTTGAGTATATAACTCTCGATCTGGGGAAGCTTCTACTCTCTCCCCCCCCCCCACTTCTGGGAGGATGGCATCAATTTTTAAATTTTCTTTAAAATGGTCACTGTACTATATGGATGCAAATATCCACTACATATTGTTGAGACCAGGAATTAATAAAAACTAAGATTCAAGTGAACCAAAGTGATGCCATGTTGATTCTTCTTTATGCCTTGTATCTGTACCTTATTGTGCTTTGTAAGGTATCTGAAACTGTTTCAGCTTTACTGGAATGTGTGCCTTGTCAAGAGAGAAAGAAGAGCCTGTATTATATGTCCAAGGGCATTAAGGAGGGGGAGTGCAAGGAGAATGGGATAGGATGTCTCTAACAAAGAGTTACAGCTTGCCTGAAGAATGTTGTTGATTGGGGAGGGGCATCTCATGCTTTCTGTACTTAAACGTGTACCTGCCTTTTTAGTTGCAGTTTTTTCCTTCTGCTTCAGTAGGAAAGCTCAGCCCCCCTCCTTTATCCAGCTGAATAAATGAATGGTGATTTGGATCTCTGCTTGTCTCAGAAGTTTTTGGCTAAGTTATTCTGATACAAGGAAAGTTTGGGATTAGCCTGAATTCAGCTCATATCATACAGCATCTCTACCCAATTGTAAAAGATCCTGTTTAGTGCACACCTGCAATCTCTAGCCATGTCTAAAGACATTAAAACAATTAGAAACATTCTAAAATATCTACATTTCAAAAAGAGCATTCCCTGCCCTAGACACCTATTACTTTTATAATATAATTTACGACAATATGGTTGCTGTTATGGTTCAAAAATATTGAAAAAGAGAAGTCCCAAATATTTATTTGTGCATGACTGAGTACTGGCACATCTACCCCTGAACAAATGGCCACAGGCTTTTTTTTGGCAGCAGGCACACTGGTACTTAATTCTTACTGTGTGTGATAATTCCAAAGGGGCAGGGTAGTGATGTCTTGAACTTAGTTCTGCCGATGCAAATAAACAGGATCCTCCCCAAATCCAAGGCAGATAGGCCTGTGGTTTAAAAACAATGGCTTACGATTGCTTCATAGCTGATTCTGAATGTTGCAGAAAGGCATCAGATGATAGTTCATATTCACAGCCTTGCAGTGCAGACCAGATCTGTTATCTCACAATGTTACCTTGTCACTGCGGGATAAAGTGCTTCCCCTGCTCAGATCATAGCCCATCTTCATGTAATATATATGGATTGGGAGCAGGGCTGAAGCCAATAAATTAGTGAGCAACAGTGTGCAATATTGCCTGGGAACAGTATTCCTCATGTTGCAGGTTCAGTCTACAACAACACTGCAGTGTAATCTAGTGTTACATTGCTATCGTATGTCTGGGAGCTATGGCTTGTTTTATTTTTATTTTATTACAGACTAAAGGTGGTGCTGATGGTGGAGCAGACTCCAAAGCAAGCTCTCCCAGGTTTCAGCAAAGGTCACTCTCAAAGAGGGGGTTCTTTGTCTTTGTGACTTTGTTCTCTTCTATGTCTGGGCAACAAGGGATGGACTTACCAGTCAAAGGTGTGATATAATCTACATGTCTCCCAGTACTGTACTATTGACACCTCCCATGTCTGTCCAAGGGGACATATTTTTTAAAATGGCTCATTCAAGCCAAGTTGCCCAAAGGGAAAAAAAACTTGAGAATCTGACAGGGAAAGCAGTGTTTTCCCTTTTGTGCATCTACAAACATTAGTCAGAAGCAAAATCAAGAATTTTTGCTTCTTCAAGCATCTTTCTGAAAACATTTTAATGCCCTGTCAATAAAACTGGAAAGAGTCCATCATCCCTGTACTGCAAGTTGGGAGAGAATGGTTTAACAGCCTCACAATGTATTTCATGGTTAATGCTGCAGATTAGAAGTAGGGTTGAGGCTGAGTTATGGACTAGAGCCACATCCTCAAGTGATTCTATCCAGAGGTCTTTGAGGTGTGCATGTTCACCTCTGAATAGCTATCACATTTTCACTTGACATTCCCACTCTGTTCTAATCTAGACAATTAGTATGAAAGGGGGGTGATCTTCATACCTCAGGAACTTGATGCCCCTCAGTCTTTGTCAGCTTTCCCCCAAGCGTACAGATTTATATTAAGATATCTGTTTCCACTGTAGTTCAACTCAAACCCTTCCAATGTATGCAGCTCTAACTTGTTCAAATCTTTACCCTATGTCTAATAAACTTGAGTGGGAATTTTTTGTGCAACCATCCCATCCATAGACTTTTGAGAATTGACTGCCCAGGTGGCTCTGCAACAAGTAAACTTTCACAGAAAGTTATGTTGGAGGTGCTGACTTTCAGCCTCCTACTTACGACTCTTAACCTGACAATCACTTTTTTTAATGTCATACTATGGAACTGAGTGGGTTTTTTGTTTGTTTTGGTATTGTTGTATGTTATATCTTGATAACTGCCTTGAGTTCCCATTTGGAATTATAAAAATAAATAAATAATAAATAAATAAATCAACCTCCCCACGCCTTGTTTCCCGACATGGAACACGACCAGCGACTCCATCCAAGCTATCTAGACAATATATGATATTCACAATTTCAAATCAGACATGTAATACACAATGCATTACATGTATATCTGTCTCTCACAAAGCCAGCTGTTTATATCTCTAATTAATTAATTAATTAATTAATTATAGAGTATTTTTACCTCACCTTTTGCCTTGGACAAGGACCCAAGGCGGCTTACAGTAATGAGGGATAATATACAGTCCAGTACAATTAAGACATGTTCAAGTATTTGAGAACAAGGAATTGAGGGACATCTTACAGCATTAATAGACAAACATTAAAGAAACACGGTTATAAGTGGTCATAAACACAAAGTCTATGTGAACCCATAGATTCATATAAAATACACATGGTAGTATCCCCACCACCTGGAAGCATATCCTTAGCCCAGGAAGACATCGCTTCACCCTTCAAAAATAGTTCTTTTAAGTGACGGTTCCTTTCTTCCTTCAAGAAGTGCCCTAGATTTAGGATTTTTTAGTTTGCGAATAGAAAGTCATTTCTTAGTGCAGTGGTTAAACAGTGGTATTGCAACCAAAACTGTGCTCACAACTCCAGGTAGTCAGCTTGTGGTTGATTCAGCCTTCTATCCTCCTGAGGTTGGTAAATATGGGGGAGGGGGGAATGTGGGTTAGGGTTAGCCTGCATAATTAAAATATAAACTGCCCAGAGAGTGCTTTGAGCATTATGGGGCAATATATAAGCAGAACACTTTGATCTGATTTGCTTTTTTATCTCTTTTTCCCCAGTAGAACTTTCCACTGCCACAAAGCAGGCATCTTGTTTCTTTGGCTGTTTTCATTAACACAGTCTCCCACAGTTTGATTTTTTTTTAATCACAGTTGTTCAAACTATATTTGAAAAAGATGCCAGAGCTTTAGATGTGTAGCATGTTAATACTGCAGACAAGACTGTTCTCCTGCTCTACAAGAAGATGGAGGCAAATAGTTTTTAGATTTATAACATTTTGGAGTTTTTTTTATAACTTGCTCTATGTGTACTTTATAAGGAGGCAGTTCTGAAGGTATACAAAGCTTCCCTTCCTACAGTGGGTAAGTTTATGAACCTTGGAAAATCTACCTCCCACTGCATTCTTGTTGAGGGTACAATTGTCTCATGAATCCCTAAAGCCTTCAGAAGACTTTGATCCTTTGTGTGGAATATGTGAAATCAATCTTTCTATGAAGCTGAAGATGTATAAAACTATTGTTCTATCATCTCTTGTACCTGGGCTATCTATTAATGCCATGCAAAAACAAAAAAATGAACAACGAAACACCAAAAGTCACTTTTGTCTTACCTGACTTTGGAGAATTCTCAACATTAAATGTGAGAATAATTTTCTGATACAAAAGTACCGGAAGAAACATAAATGACAAGCATGTTTACAGTTTTGAAATAATAATAACTTCAGTGGGTTGGCCATGTTATTAGGATGTTGGATGACCATCTCCCACATTGTATCTTCTTTGATGAGAATGATACAAGTACTCAATTGTGTGGTGGATAATTTAAGGTTATGCTGATGACAACTTTGAAGACATTTACTGTTGATCATATCATTTGGGAAATTCTTACTCAAGACTGAAATCTTCAGTGCAAAAAGAACTGATTTTTTATTTTTTTGCAAGAACGCACAAAGGAAGAAAGTAGTAAGTAAGAAAGGATATAACAGCTCTATAACAAAACAAGGCCAAGATCAACCTGCCCCTTGCTCCCAATATTCCTGTATCTTCTGGACTTCTGTTAGGCTGGTGACCTGCATGTCCATCAGCATCAAAATTACCTGTTCTCTTATTTTTCCTAAATGACACTGGATAGTGATGTATCATGCAAAAGAAAAATAGTTTAATTAGAAGTAAAAGTAAATATTTTTCAAGAAAATCTGTTATAATTCCTCTGCTTACTGCCCTGTTTATCTGCAATCTTTAATAATATATGCCTATTTTGCCAGTCACTAAACATAAAACAAAGGCATTTTTGTTTCTTCTTTAATGTGTGTGTTATGTACTGTATCATCAAACATACATGACTTGCATCATCCCAGCCTCTACATCACACTGGCTCCTTATTAATTTTTATACTGTACATTATTAATTTTATGCACTTTTTATTTTAAGGCTTCAAAATATGTAATGAACTAGAAGAGTTTACATTGCATTACATTGAAAGTGCTTGTTTTTATTAAACACTAAATGATTTAGGCCTAAGCTAACTCAGACTCTCAATATGAGCCTGCTTGGGTGTTAAGATCAAGAGAAACCGTTTTCTCAGTCTTCCACCTTCTCAGTTGTGATTGATGGAGACACAATCCATCTCTCTTTCTTATAGCAGTGGTGGCCAAACTTCAGCCCTCCAGATGTTTGGGACACGTTCCCACAGTCCTTTGTCATTGGAATTTGTCATACAGGCTTGGAATTCTGGGAATTGTGGTCCAAAACATCTATCTAGAGGGTGAAAGTTTGGAAACCCCTGTCCTATAGGAAGTCAGACTGGCTCCATCTTTCGTAGCCTTCCACAAGCAGGCAAAGACCTTTCTCTTCAGGCAAGCTTCCCCTCTGACTAGCTATGATCTTTTAGATGGATTGTTATGTATTACTGCATTGACTGGGTTTTTTGTATTGCTTACCATTTCTCAGAGTGGTTATCTGTTCTTTTTTAATATTTCTAAACTTGTTAGCTTTTAATACTGTCTTTTATATACATTGTTTTTTATTCTGAATATAGTCTTTTAATGTAAATCACATTTGTATAATCATTGTTTTTAAGCTTTAAATGTCTTTCAGTGTTGTAAGCCAACCTGGGTCCTTTTTAAGGAGAAAGGTGGGGTAAACACATTTAAATAAATAAATAAAAGACTGGATTTTTCCCCGCTTCTAATAATACATTTAATTTTGGACTTTTTAAATGTGTGGGGTTTTTTTCTCTTTCTTGGTAGATATCTGCTGTTCTTTCATATTCTCACAAGGTTTTGTTGTGGAACTAATTATTCAAATCCAAAACTATTTAAGAGCCATTTTTTCTTATTCTTTCCATTGCAGTAAAAAAGAGGTTTGGTGCCGTGCGGCTGCTAGAAGAAAAAAATTAAAAAAGGTTGCTGAGCTTTCGAGAGCAAGCTCTTTATTCAAAGCAGGTATAGAAGTCCAAACATGGCAAGGGATGTAATTTGCCAGGAGAGATGTTTACACATCTTTCAGTTGCTCACATCCTATTCCAGGCTTTAAAGATAAACAGAGGACTTGAAATATTATCAAAACTAGAAAAAAAAAAGCCAACCTGTTTGACTACTAGGAATTTGCATATTGAAAGTCGGTAATATGGAAACTAAAACATAGTAGCCAAATATGGAGGCTATCAGAAAGTAGATCCAGACTATTGTTTCAAGTTGGGTTTCTGCATGCCTTTACACAAGAAATGTGATTCTGTCAAGATAAATCAAACCCCCCTCATGAAAAAGGTGAATTGCACTTTCTTGGACAGGTGATTCACACAACGGAAACTCCCATCTTGTTTATACTCTCATGCAACCCATTCCTTAGTCCAAACACTGGTCTGTCCATTGGCCCTTTTACCATGACTTTGAAGCTCGTTTTGGTCTCCCCCATGTAAAAAGTAATAGCTGCTCACATGACACAATGAATAAAGTCACGGATACAAACACATACACACAATTTTAGTCTCATTCTTATTAGTTTCAATGCGATGTACTCTGCTTTCATGACCGTGAAACAACATCCAGCCGACAACCTGAAATAAAATGTTATATTCCTGCCTTGGTGGCCTGGTAGGCCTCTTCCAACTTCATGCTTCTATGTATGGTTCCAGGTTGCAGTCGTGGTCAGTTTCAGATTCCTTAACAGTCCCCCGACCCAATCTCGATCAGAACTGCCTGCAGAAGCCGCACCCTCGATTGATCTGTAGGTATCCAAATTTTTCCAATACTTTCCAATATTTAACAGTTCATTTCATATTATATTATATTATATTATACAGTGGACCCTTGTATAACAAAGTTTATATAACATAAAATTTGTACAACATAAAAAATTCCAGAGATAGGGGAAATTTGCTTAACAATAATTGCTTATGGGGCGAATCTGTACAACATAAAAATGGGATCACTCTGATTTCAATGCATTCCTATGGGAAATTTGTATAAAGGAAAATTTGCTTAACGTAATTTCATTTGGAACGAATTAATTCCTTTATACAATGTACCACTGTATTATATTATTTCATATATTTCACACCTCATTCTGCTGCTATATGTCAAGAAGTAGACGTGTAGTCCACGAAACATTACATTAAAATATAAAAGTTAGCCTTTAAGGTGCCACATGCTTGTGTCTTTTGTTTTGTTTTTCTTTGATTTTTGCCTGAAACATTTTTGCTGTTAAGGGGGAAAAAAGCACCCTTTCACACATACAATAAAATCGGATGCTCAAAGAGCATCTTCTTTCCTGGTATTGTGTGTCTTTCGTCCCGCTACTACAGCAAACCCGAAATCCTAAATGCGTTCTCTACGGGTCGAGGCTGTTAAGTGATCCGCCTTCGGGTAACGCCCGGCAAGAAGGTCGGAAGGAACCAGCAACGAGCAAACTCCCGAGTTTTGAGCGGGCGGCCCCTTTAAATTTCATTCTACTAGGACCGGCCAAAAGGGATGCGGGCGCGCGCGCGCGGCATGACGTCATCCCCGCAACAGTCGGCGATAGGAACCGGCCGGTGGGCGGGGCCTTGGGCGGGGCGGAGGATGCGAAAAGGAAGCCGCGTGTGGCTCCGCCTCGTCCTGCCGGGAAGCGGCTCCTTGAGTGACAGGAGCGGAGGCGGAGGCGGGCGGATGGCTGCGTTTCGGTTAACCGTCGTCCGGCAGTGAGTTAGCGCGGTTCCCCTCGGCGAAAGGAGGAGGAGGAGGCGGAGGAGGAGGCGGGAGGGAGAGGGGCGGTCTGCGGCGCCCTTGGCCCAAGGAAGGAAGAGGGGAGGGAGGCAGAAAATGGCTGCGGGTGAACTTGACGGGCCGGGAGGGAGGGAAGCCTTCGGGACCGGCTCCTCTCCGCGCTCCTTCGACCTGCTGTTGTTCTGCAAAAAATATATATATATAAAAAAATAAAAAAAGAAGAAGAAGAAGAAGGCTTCCCTGGCGGAGGGTCGTGGAGGCTTTCTTGTCCCACGCTCAGCCAGCCGTTCCTGTCAGAATAATAAGAATGCATTGGGAGCGAGCGAGCAAGCAAGCAAGCAGGGGCTGCCATGCCCTCCTCCTAGATGGTTTCTGAGAGAATTGCACTTTCCCCCATTATTTCACCCCCCCCCCCCGCCCCCGGGAAAAGATATGTTTGCTAAGAGGGAGCGGCAGATGAAAGCAAAGGTACTATAATTAATCGAAAGGACTGGTTTTTGTATGAAATGAAACCCTCAGGCAAAAAAGCCTAATGCAGGCATGTCCAAACTTCGGCCCTCCAGATGTTTTGGACAGGAACTCCCACAATCCTTTGCCACTGGCAATCTGAGCTTAGAATTCTGGGAGTTGTGGTCCAAAACATCAGGAGGGCCGAAGTTTGGACATGCCTGGCCTAATGAATAGTAACAGTGGCTGTGACATTTTTTTTCTCTTTCTCGCAATAAGAATCAGAAAAGGATGTTTATCTGCCACTGCTGTTTTGAAAGAAAGCATCCCCCTAAAAAAAATTTAAAGTGTCCACGGTGCTTAAAGCACTCGCTGAGTGGTTCACAATTCAGTTCAAGGATGCAAGCTGCACATGGACAACCCACCCACCCCCCAGGCAGTTGGGTAATCAGTGTTCCAACCTGGGAAGTATGGGAGGCTAAGCTAACCCTGAGCCGTCTCTACCTGATCCTGGAGACCAGGCTGTATGGTCTAAGAAGGGAGGCTGTTGAGCAGTGCCATGAGAGAATCTTTATTCTGTCCTGAATGCCCATTTTGAAATACTGTATACTGAAACTAGGCAGATTATAGGACAGGATATCTAACATGGGACTTGGAATCACAGTGGATCACAGTAACTCGTAGCTTTTGTCCCTTGCTTTATGGAGAGACCCACTCAGCAACGTCTGTGGATTGGTGTGGTATAGTAGTTATTAATGTTTTGTACATTAACATAGGAAATTCAAGGATGCTATGAGGATGATAGAAAGCGGAGCACTATATAGACCTGTGTTGCCGAACCTATGGCACAGGTGCCCAAGGTAGCACTCAGACCCCTTTCTGTGGGCACCCAACATCGCCCCCTTTACAGCCACCTGTGTTTAGGTTAAATTGCTGTATTGGCACTTTGCAAAAAAATTAGTGGGTTTTCAATCACTGTTTAGGCACTTGGTCTCTAAAAGGTTTGCCATCACTGATATAGACCTTGCAAGTAAATAGTTAGCATGTAGACCTGGTGTTCTAATGACATCTGTCCAAATCTTGACAGAAATCCTTGGTTCTTTCCCTAGCTCCTCTTGTGCTTTCCAGCATGAAACTAAATGCCACACTGACAGTAGTAACACAACTACCACCTAACTTCGTAGGTGTCCCCACCCCTAGAAAGAAAGAATGGCTACCGATTTATATTGCTAGGTTGTTATATGCTACACTTGGGATTGATTAACTAAAGACACCCCTAGCTATTGTATTATTCATTTTTACTTTGTATTTTATTTGTTTCAGTGGAGAAACAAGCTATAACAAAGAGAAGATACTTCAAGGTTTGTGAATCTTTAGCAACTCTTATATTTAATAAATTAAATAAATTAGTGTTTCTAGCTTGTAGTTGCTGTTCTATCTATTCTCACTGTCACAATTTATTTAGATGCCTAAGGATTATTGGCCAGATATTGTAAAATTTGTACATTGAGTCTGTTGTTTTAGGGCCTTGGCCTCAAATCTGGGATACACACTCATAATACTAAGTTGGTGGTATATGTTTATTTTCCCAACCTGAAAAATCTGACCAAGAAACTAAATCTCATCAAGGAAAGTCAGAATGGCTGAGAACAGGACAGAAGGATTCCTGCAAACTGACTTCCATATGGTGTTTGCAGTTGTACATAGTAGCAGCTATCTGTAGATATTTTCTTAATTAGCTAATATATGAGTAGTATTGCGTACAGATCTGGTCACCGCATCTCAAAAAAACCAAAGTGGAACTAGAAAAGGTGCAAAGGAGAGCAACTAAAATGATTACTGGGCTGAGGGATCTCCCTTATGAAGAAAGGCTACAGCATTTGGGGCTCTTTATTCTGGAAAAAAGGTGCCTGAGCGAGGGATACAATTGAGATGTACAAAATTATGAAGGTATGACCAAAGTGGATAGAGAAGCACTCTTTTCTCTCTCACAAAACACCAGAACTAAGGGACATCCACTCAAATTGAGGGTTGGGAGAGTGAGAACAGACAAAAGAAAATACTTCTTTACCCAGCGTGTTGTTAGTCTGTGGAACTCCCTGCCACGGGATGTGGTGATGGCATCTGGCCTGGATGCCTTCAAAAAGGGATTGGACAGATTCCTGGAGGAAAAGTCCTTCACAGGTTACAAACCATTATGGAGATGTGTAATCTCCAGGCTTAAAAGGGGGGTATTTAAGATGCAGGGGAATGGTATCAGGAGACAGACAGTCTCATGTGCTCCCAGAGACATTTGGTGGGGCCACTGTGAGATACAGGAAACTAGACTAGATGGGCCCTTGGGCTGATCCAGCATGGCTCTTCTTATACTCAAGTGTGGATAGCAAGCTTCTTTGCACATATGGCAGTATTCCTCAAGAGGGGTTCAAAAAAAGTTAGAAGGGTATGAATTATATTCTATATATTGCTGTAGGGAGATAGACACTGACAATAAAAATGAATGTAGCTTTCATTCCTTGGAGGTGGAGATTAAGTATTTTGGCAAAAGTGCATGCCAAACACACACACACCCCAATAGAGGGGATCCAGTAATCTCATTTCAGGGACTCTCTTCTGTTACTTCTGTAATAACCAATGATGAATAAAACAGATTGCCACAAGATGTTCAACTCACAGTTTTGGTTGTTGCAGGACAGGGTATTGATATGCCCCTCTCAGAGACAGGCTTCAAACAAGCCAATGCTGCTGGTGTATATCTGAGCAACATAAATTTTACTCATGTTTTCTCAAGTGATCTCCTTCGTGCAAAGCAGGCAAGTATATTGTGCAATGTAAGTTAAATTCCACAATATTTAATGTTCTGGGGTTTGATTGTGCATATTTATTTCTCTGGAGATTGGATCATAGTGGCTGTAATCCTGTTGCATCAGTTATGGTGCCTAGTTGATGATGTCATCAGCCATGGCATTTTTTTAAGTTAAACTTTTCCAGTCTATCTTGGGAACTTCAGTCAAGAAATCAGAAAAGTTTATGGTTTATTTTTTTTAAAGTCAGTTGTTGATGTCATCATCAACCTTACCTGGAGTAATTTATGGCAACCAGATTTTAGCCACTGTTGAACTAATATGTGTATCTAAGATGCCACTAGATAAGTATTCTGCTGAGATCACCATTGTTTATGAATTTTTGCATTTTGTTAGCTGTGACTTCCCAAAGAGAAAGAAAGGTCCAGTTCCAGAAAGCTGTTATGAGAAAACAGGCACCCAAAGATAAAGCTACTTGTTCCTTTTTGCAAGGAGCAAGTAGGATGGTGGCTGACTTTGGTTTCTGACATGTATCTATGCTAATAGAATGACACACATGCTTTCCCATATCTCTCATGTGAGGCTATGCAGATTCTGGGAAGAGGCACATCTTAATATGGATGCTTTAAAAGGAAGGAGGATGGGGCTAGTACTCTCCAAAGTACAGTACACAAAATATATATAGGCATTAAGTATTCTTTAAAAAATTAATGTTGAATTTAGTTCGAGAAGAACCTTAAATAATACCTAGATTTTTAAAAACATGAACTGCATGCTTACCTTTTCAGACAACAGATTCAATTCTTGGAAATAATCAGTTCTGCAGAGAGATTGCTGTAAAATATGATAGAAGACTTCGGGAAAGAGTAAGTTATAATTTTCCACATTTCTTTATAGAATCATTAGTATCATGAAATCAGTCTTGTGCAATCTTCAAGACAAATATATTTATTGTAGCATAAGATTTCATCTTGTCCCTTGCTGAAGGACCATGAACTTAAGCCTATGCTGCTGCTTACCTTAACTTTCCCCAGGGTTGCCTATGACTTTTATGTCCTGCGCACAAGCAGTAATGAGGAAGCTAAGGCAAAGTAGCTCATGCCTTTGGCTTGGAGGAGATCTTCAATCATTCTAAGAGTTCAGGGGTTTTTGTAATTTTGTTGTGTTAGTATTTTTAAATATACCTTTAAAAGGTCTCTCAGGCTGGTTCAGTAGGAATCACAATCATGGGAAAGACTGCTGACCTGACAGTTGTGCAGAAAACCATCATTGACACCCTCTATAAGGAGGGAAAGCCCCTAAAGGTACAGATTGCAAACTGTTTGAGATTCCCAAAGTGCTGTATCAAAGCATATCAATAGAAAGTTATGTGAAAGGGAAAAGTGTGGAAGAAAAAGCTGCACAAGCAGCAGGGATGACCGCAGCCTGGAGAGGATTGTCAGGAAAAGGCCATTCAAAAGTGTTGGGGATTTTCACAGGGAGTGGACTGAATCTGGAGTTAGTGCACCAAGAGCCACCACACACAGACGGATCTTAGACATGGGCTTCAAATGTCGTATTCCTCTTGTGAAGCTGCTCCTGAACACTGTTGCTCAGTGGTCCAAAGCCCTCTTTTCACATGAGAGCAACTTTTGTACTGTATCTCATTTGGGAACCAAGGACCCAGAGTCTGGAGGAAGAATGGAGAGGTATACAGTGCACAATGCTTGAAATCCAGTGTGAAGTTTCCATAGCGTTGATTTGGGGAGCTATGTCATCTGCTCGTGTTGGTCCACTGTGCTTCTTTAAGTCCAGTGTCAACGCAGCTGACTACCAGGAGATTTTGGAGCACTTCATGCTTCCTTCCACAGACGAGCTTTATGGGAATGCTGACTTCATTTTCCAGCAGGACTTGGCACCTGCCCACGCTGCCAAAAGTATCAAAACCTGGCTCAATGACCATGGGGTTACTGTGCTTGACTGGCCAGCAAACTCGCCTGACCTGAACCCCATAGAGAACCTATGGGGCATTGCAAAGAGAAAGATGGGGGACATGAGACTGAACAATGCACGAGAGCTGAAGGCCACTATTGAAGCATCTTGGTCTTCCAAAATACCTCAGGACTACCACAGGCTGATAGCGTCCATGCCACACTGCATTGAGGCAATAATTGATGCAAAAGGGACCCAAACCAAGTACAGAGTACATATGCATCATTATACTTTTCAGAGGTCAGACATTGTTCTGTTTCCAGTCCTTGTGTTATTGATGTCATGTAATGTTCCAATTTTTTGAGATTGTGAATTTGGGTTTTCATAAGCTGTATGCCATAATCATTACAATTATACAAAAGTAAGGCTTGATATATCTTGCTTTGCATATAAAGAGTCTGTCCCATATATTAGTTCACCTTTTGAGTTGACTTAAAAGGTGAAATTAGAATATCGTGAAAATTTGCACGATATTCTAATTTCGAGTTTCACCTGTATTATATCCATGGTATTTAGTAGCTTTTCAGACTTTCCCAGGGATTACTTGACAGAAGATAAGTTTTTAATACCTGGTACTAGATTGAAGTCTGGTTTTGGTAAACCATTTTGGAATTTTTATATTGAAGATGATGTAGTATTTAAGAAGTGCTTTGCCTTTCTGTCAGAGATGTTATCAAATGTCTGCCAAATACTCTGTATTTGAATTGCATCACCATCATTTAATATATTATTCTTTTTGACAGAAATATGGAGTGGCAGAAGGAAGGCCTCTGAGTGCTCTCAAGGCCATGGCAAAAGCTGCTGGAGAACAGTGTCCATCTTTCACACCTCCTGGGGGAGAAACACTAGATGAAGTAAGTGAATCTTCCGTCCCCAAAGTTTTTTTTTTCTACAGCCTTTAGTTCAGATCAAGAAGTAAGTCATGTCCTGGACACTGTAGCTGTATTTGTGGTAGCTACAGGAAAATCAGCTCTCTGTGTCTCTCTGTGTGGATGAGATGTATTCATTCATGCATGCACATAAATTCAAGAAAAAGCATGTGTTTGGGGGATTGTTAATATTTGGTTTCAGAGGAGGCCCTCTGTGTGCCTGCACTGAGGGCAGCATAAACTATTGTAGCGCCAACAATGGTGTGCTGGTTGGATCTGTTCATATTAGGGCTGCTTAGGACCTTGAATAGATTGATGGCTGGTGCATGTGATCTATGTGAGAGAAAAGGAGTGGTTGTGGTTATGAGTACAATGTTCCTGGTTTTTGTGCTCTAAGTCCAGAGATTACCTTGGCTATTTAATTTAATTTGCTAAATCATTATTTCATTCACCAAATTACATTTTCCCCTACCATATTTTATTTACCGATCCTTGTTGACATCTTGTGTACATTCTGCAGTGGCTACCAATATATGGCTAGTAATATTCCAAATAAATTGGTCACCAGAATAGAAAACATATTGGAAATGGCCAAAAAATCCACAACCCAAAACAAAAACAATCACCAACCTGGGGGGAAAAGCTGTCAACAGTATGGTCTGTGGAAATGTTTCTACACGGCTCTGTAATGCAAGGATTTGTTGTTCTGTAGTATGGCTTGTCTCTCCGAGACCTGGATGGGCGCAGACGGTAGGACTTCCCTCACTCAACTGTGTCCCCCCCAGTTTTCGGGTGCAGCATCTGGGTAGGTCAGAAGATAGGGCTAGCAGGGTAGCCATTGTCTACAGGGGAACTTTTTCTGTCAGCAAAACTCTGGTGTTGGTATGTCCAGGGTTGGAATGCCTGCACCTATTAGTGGGACTGCAGGACAGATTTGGGATATGCTGGTTTATCGTGCTCCTCGCGACTCAGATCTCTCCCTGCCATTGCTCACTGAGTTCATCTCCCCAGCACTGTTGAGGTCCCTCTGCCTTTTGGTGGTTGGTGACTTCAACGTGCATGCTAGGGATGGACTGTTGGGGGTAGTTCTGGATATTATGGAGTCCATGGCCTCCAGGAATCTGTCCCAGCATGTTACTGGCCCCACCCATAGGGCCGGGCACACTTTAGACCTGGTATTTTCCTCCACTGCTGCAGATTTTAATCTGAGCATTGGGACAGTGTCCTCCCGGCCCATGTCATGAATGGACCATTTGCTGACCTTTTCCCTGTCAACTGCCACCCCATCCCATGGGGAGCTGGGCCCATTAGTCTGATGATCTGGTGGATACCATGGTGGAAAGGTGCCATGGTGAGGCTAGCCGGACTGTTGACTGGATCGCCCCCGAGCACCTCCTTCAGTGCCAAGCCCGCCCTTCGCCGTGGTTCATGGCTGAATTGTGGGCGAAGCAGGAACAGAAGAGGCTTGAATGCAGATGGAGGAAAGACCGGACAGCATCTAATAGGGCTGCAGTTTGTTCGCTGACCAGGCGCTATGTTTGAGCAATTAGAGACGGCAAAAGATCTTATATGTCCTTACATATTGGTGGGACCACAAACCACCAGGCAGAATTGTTCCGGGTGGTTTGTGACCTCACCAATCCTGGGCAGCCTAGTCCTTCTAGTGATTTCACTAGTGAGTCATTTGCAACTTATTTTAAATCTAAAATAGAGGCCATCCATGCCGGTCTGGACTCCAATTCCGCTAATTTCCCCCCTAGTATTGCTGGTGCTTCACCCCCCCACCACTCTCCTCATTTCATTGAGTTTGGGCCGTGAACAGCTGCAGAGGCCTCCAGGGCACTGGCGCATTGCCTGCCGGCGGCTTCTCCACTCAACCTTTGCCCTTCCTGGTTAATTAAGAGAGCAGGGGGGAGCATGCCAGAGTGGGTCTCACTTATCGCTTCTGTCTCCTTCAGGGACGGGATCTTTC
The DNA here is from genome assembly GCA_023846285.1 of Phrynocephalus versicolor. Taxonomy (NCBI): domain Eukaryota; kingdom Metazoa; phylum Chordata; class Lepidosauria; order Squamata; family Agamidae; genus Phrynocephalus; species Phrynocephalus versicolor. The sequence goes on along the minus strand of JAHTLZ010000274.1, from coordinate 6,833,337 downwards.
CCGATCGCCCGAGGGAGACGGTAATAAGACCCACTCTTAAAAACCTTGGCCTGGCTACAGATAGTTTGAACAACTATCATCCAATAGCCAATGCTCCCTTCTTGGGCAAGATGGTAGCGCGTGTTGCCGCCGTATGACTCCAGTTCTTGGTAGAAACCGTGTCCTTGATCCATTCCAATCTGGGGTTAGGCTGCGTCATGGGACTGAAACAGCCCTGGTTGTGTTGCAAGATGACCTGTAGGTCCTCCTTGACTTGTCCACGGCCTTTGATACTGCCAACCACAGTATCCTTCTGGGCAGGCTTTCGGAGGTGGGGATTGGTGGCCTAGCCTTGCGCTGGCTCCACTCCTTCCTCCGTGGTCAGGCCCAGAGAGTACAACTGGGTGGAGTTCTGTCAGTTCCTTGGTTCCTCTTATGTGGGGTTCCTCAGGAGTCGGCGCTCTCCCCCATGCTGTTTAATATCTACATGAGGCCGTTTGCTGAGGTCATTCAAGATAAGCTGTTTCCCATGGAACAAAACTTGCATATCAGTGCTCCCAAATTTCTAAGTATTTTCAAGGTGCTTCTGTTTTTCTATATCACCCAGAGCAGTAGAATAGTCCAAGTAGTAGTAGACAGCACAACTGCCATGTGTTACATAAACAAATAGGGTGCACATATTCATCTTTTATTTTCTGTCTTATTCAACTGCTGTGCATCTGGGGCATCTCTCTTCACATCCATCTGGCTGCAGTTCATCTGGCAAATGCAGAGAACTTAGTTACAAGTAGTCTTAGTTGCTCATTGTTGACAATGCATGAGTGGAAGCTGCAACAAAATTTCCTTGATGCTGGAGTTACTTCCAAGTTCAGAAAGTGTCACAGCTACTGCAAGCAGGACAAGAATTGGAAACAACACAGTAGGAAACATCTTCCTTGGATTGTATGATGTGTATCCCTTTTCTTGTTTCTTCTTTTCCACTTCTTTCAAGAGTCATTTTTGACTCAGGGAGAACTAAGCTCAAGCTATACCATTTCCATCATAGTGGCTCCATCAATGATGGTTCGTAGCTGTTCTGTAACTGTTTCATTGGTGGCAATTAAATCTCTCTTCAACGCTAAATTGTTTTTCCTGATGCCAAGGGTGCAGACAGCACCCAGACATTCTCTGTTTCTAATCCCATGGAAGATTTAACAGAGTATAGCAGGTCTCTGTAATTCTAAACACCTCCAGAAGTCTCTCTATATAAACCTCTCTTTCTTAGCTTCTTGCTGCTCCTATAGTTCAGAAGTTCATAATGAGCCCTAAAACATTTTCCAGAAATTGGTTCATCTCTACCTTCTTAATATTTTTAGTAATTGTTTTCCAACTGATGACAACCGTGTGAATCAATGGTACTCTGAGATTTCCATTTTATTTCTTGGAAGATTGCCTTTATCACTATAACATCTATGAGAAGATGATTGGAGTTGCAGCTTTTCTTTCTGGCACCCTTATCTGAAGGACAAGATGGTCCTATAATCTGATTTTTTTTCCTCCTAAATATTTCAATTTCCACCCCAGTCAAGATCTTATCTTTTCTGCCTTCCACAAAATCTGAAATCTCTGGTGCATTCTACACTGTGAACATCAGTTGGGCACTGGCAATGTTTGTTTCCAAAGCAGCATATTTCCATTACTCCTTATCTCTTCTTTTGTTGTGTGGGGAACCATCTTTCTTTTCCCAATACTTCACATACTGGGTTGTTGACTGCATTGCTTTGACATTACAATGGCTAGGACCTCGCTTTCTTTTCTTCTTTGAGAAACCACTTTACAAGGTCAGCCTTGGTGCTGGCTGCAGGTCTTTCATGGTGTCCTATTGCTATGGAGCTCTCCCAGCCATCTATGTTTGTCATTGTGACCACTCCTGCCCCAGGTAATCAAGAAGTCAACTTACACTTTATTTTCCTTAGCTTTTCCTAAGCCTAATTAAATCAAACCCAGTGATATTTTCAGGTGAAACATACATTGTAAAGTTTATTTAAATAGCATAATGATTTCTTAAATGACAACAATCTTGTAATTGGAGATGCCTTTAAATCAGCTTTTTATGATTCAATCAGATGTTATCAGTTTCTAAAGCTGCAAGTCAGACATGTGGTTGTAAAGAATACATTTCACACCTCATCCTATCCCCACAGTAATTTAACTCTACCAATCTCTTTAACTCCCCCAGGCTTTCTCTTCTCTAGTATATTTCTTCATCTGGCATCTTCTGATTGGTTCCTTTCTCAGCCATCAATCAGCCAATCACAAGTTGGACCAGTGTTGCTGGGCAGACTTCATATTTACTACAGAATCATCACAGTCATTCTCACATGCACTTTGGAGCCTGTGCTAATGCTTCTTCCAGTTGCCTTTGTCTACGTTGGCTTCGCACCTCCCACCTCTACTAAGATAGCTTAGTAGTTTGTCATCTGTGTAAGTCACAGAGAATCCAAAGAGGAATAGGTTGCTTGCCTATAACTGGGGTAGTCATCTATTAATCTATTAATTCAAATAAGTCACTTCCCTCCCATAAAGCTTTTTGTCTGAAGCTGGACTGGGAGACTTGCTACATGCATGAAGGAAGTCAGGGCTAGATTTCTACTTTTACTGTTTAGTTCTAGAAAGTTCTATATGTGGCTCTGTGCAGGTACAAGTCTTATCTGTGCGAGCTCACAGAAATAACTTGAAGAATCACAGTTATAGGCTAGCATCCTGTTTTTCCTCCTACATTATGTATGTTATTCCTAATATATGGCATGGGAAAAATTTATTCTAGTGACCAATTTTGCTTCTGGAATTCGATAGAAATATATTTTCCTTCTGTGAAGGAAAAGGGAGAGTTGTATCAACCATATTTTAAAAACTCCTTTCTGTAGGTTATCTTACCTGGTGCTCGGTTGTGGGGGCCCTGCGTTTTCAAATTATGATGCTGCAATAATTTGAATCCTGGAATTGATTTATTTTTTTATTTTCATTTTTTTTTCTCTGAAGTAGTCATATCAAAGGCTTCATAAATGAAAGACGTTTGAAGAAGGAAGGACTTGAACTGGTTTTTCACATGCACAGAAGAGTATTTGAGGACAAATGTATGAGTTAATGAGAAAAAATTGCAATTATTTTAGTTTTTCTTTCCCTCTTGCTTTAGGTGAAAGCACGTGCTCAGGATTTTTTTGAACACCTTTGCAACCTCATTGCCTGTGAAGTATGTCCAGGAAAGCAAGCTTCCCCAAGCAACGGAAGAAAGGGCACAGATGCGACAGAAGGACATTCTACCGCATTATTAGCAAAGTATGACGGTGGATTACAATTTCATTCTGATTCTAATGGTGCTCCTGAAGTTCTGGATGCTGATGTGTTGGTTGTGAGTCATGGGGCATATATGAAAACCTGGATTGGCTATTTCATCTCAGACTTACACTGCCCTCTGCCAGCCAGTTTGACAAAGACTGAATTGTCTTCTGTTAGTCCCAATACTGGAATTAGTCAGTTTATTCTAACACTAGAGATGAAAAACAAAATTAAACCTAAAATCCGCTGCATTTGTCTTAATAGAGATGATCATTTAGGTAGCATAACAGCTGAGAACATGTCACACTGAAACAGTAAAAGTGAAAACAGTATTTATGCAGTGGAAGGAAGTGTTTATTATTGTAGTAATATGGCCTCATTTCCTTGGGGGGGGGGGGGAGTAAAATCACAATTTATTTGGAAAGTTGATTTTCAGCCGTTGAGAGCTGCCTTCCTTTTTAAGCCACTACACAGTGTGAAAAGGAGCTAGACCAATTAGGGTCTCTTAAGCTCTATTATGTCATTTTGATTGAAGGATCTTACCAAATGGCATAGTGCACTTTCATCTGACTCTAGTGACTCTATTTAGTCCACATTAGCTTGCTCCAAAAGAGCTAGTATAGGTGTCCCCGACATGATCTGTAATTTTCAGCACCACTCTGTTTCTTGTACATGTGAGTGAGCAACTTTCTACATTGTGCAGCTTCCATTTCAAATGGAACCCAAATTATTGCTATGGGTGCACAGGGGAGGAGGAGCCCAGCGCAGAGCAGGGCAGAGGCATGTACGCACCTTAGAGAGAACCTTGGATGTGCCTAAAGTTATATATTATGCAACCAGTTTGTCCATATTTTAAACTTATCCCCTTTAACATGGACAAGTTACTTGAAAATAGGTTTCCTTTCCCTTCCATCTCTCACACTTGCCTTTCCTCTCATTTTGTCAAATGGAAACCTAAAACAGGTGAATAAGAACAAGTGTAATCCTGGCAATTTGTCCTTCTGTCATAGCTCTCAATCTCTAAATCCCCGTTCCATTGATACCTTTACTATTCTCACCCTCCTGAGCAAGCATGCTACTTTGAAAGCACTGTTAGATTTTGAAATTATGCTGTATAATGTTAATATTTAATTTAAATTAATAGGAAAACCAAAGATGAGAATAAAAGCATTTATATAGCATTCTTAAAAATAAGAAAAGTCACATTGTCTACCTGAAATATGTGGGGAAATAGAAGTGAATTTTTTGGTCGTTCCGTGGTATGCCTGTCTCTTTTTCAGCTGCAGAACCAGGCTCACCTTTCCACTGAAGGTCACACTGTGAATCTAAATTCTATTAGGGTTGTCACTGATTCCAATAATCCCTCATTGACATTACTCTGTTGAGAAGGTTTGACTAACTAACAACCAAGGTTAACACCAGGGACACCATATTTATTTTATATTTATTTATTTTGAGTATTTTTACCCCGCCTTTCTCCTTGGAAAAGGACTCAAAGCAGTTTACAGTAATGAGAAATAATATATAGTCCAGTACAATTAAGACATATTCAAGTTTGAGAATAAGGAATTGAGGGACATCTTGCAGCAGGCATGTCCAAAGTCAGGCCCGGGGGCCAAATGTGGCCCGTTTTCAAATTTCTAGTGGCCCGCGGCCTCTTCTGCCCACTGGCTCAGCCTGTCACTCATCCCCGCCAGCTGCCCCCTCCCCATACTGGATGGAGACATCAGCTTGCAGTTTTATGGTTTGCCTGCTCTCCCTGCCTCTGTCCATCCCCCCAGTCACCTGCCTAGCCTACCATTGCTGCAGCATCCTCCCTGCCTCCTTGCATGTTATATAGAGACTTATCCAAAGTCCAGCCCAGGGGCCAAATGTGGCTGAGTGGTCGGCCCCCACACATTTTCATCTCACCAAATCTGGCCCTCCTTGCAAAAAGTTTGGACACCCCTGTCTTACAGTATTAAAAGGCAACATTGAAGCTACAAGTGAATGCGAGCAGTTAAAGAGAGAGTAAAAATTCTGTGTAATCATTCACAGGTAGACCATCCAAAAGTTATGGGGGATGGAGACTAACACTGAAAACATCCACAGTCTATTTTCATTTGTGACAAAGCAGATATCTAGCACTGATTGGGTGGTGTTTGGTTTTTGGTTATTCTCAGGGAGCAACCATGTTGAGTGAATGATTTTACTATTGATGCAGTTATAGTAGGACAAATTTGTAAATATTTGGATTAGTCAGCTAAGATATTCATTTAATGTAGACAATGAAGTCTTAGGCTTTAGAGGGTTTACTGCAAAATATGTGAGGTGATTTTGAGTACTCACCAATGTAGAAAAGTAGGCAATGAAGTGCATTAAAATAAAATGGAATGAAAATGAAGAGAGCACCAAAGTCACTGGATTTGGGACGTCTATAAGAACAACAGAGTGAGAGTCAGTTAGAACCAGCCCATCGGGCACAGTCTACTGGGAAATTAACCTGTGCAATCTCTATTTGGTAGTAGCTTTCAAGAGAGTATGAAGCTGGACCTATGCTTTCATTGATTGCAATGAGGTATCTGGACTTTTTGTTCCCAAGAACCACATATGATTCAGATGTGGGGGCTAGAGGCTGTGTGTACGTGTGTATATGTGGACAAAAACACAATCCTTCCCTCCTTGCAATTTGATTTTCTTGCTGGGAGAGAAAGCTGTGTTTGTATGTTGTTGCACTACTTTCTACTTTCTATCAATGACTTTACCCTTCTGAAACTCCTGGGCATGCATGATATTCTCATTTGCTTTCATAAAGCAATGGTTATATGATCTGACAGTCCATTATTTATTAAAAAATCAACTAAAAAGATAGTATGTTGCTTATCCTAAATAATCAAGTGATAAAATAAAAGATGGGTTTACAAGGCACATTATATGGATCAGCAACTTGCAGCTCCACAGTCAAACATGCAACCCAACAGAAAAATAGATATTTCAAGTCACTGGGGCTTTGAAAATAGGGCTTGAAAGAAAACCAATTTGGATATAGGTGAGGAGGGTTGTTTAAGCTCCTTGGAATATAGTGTTTTAATATAGGTTGCTGACTAAAATTTTATGTGCTCTCTCTCTCTCTGTGTGTGTGTGTCTCTCCCTTTCTCTCTCTTTCTCGCTGAATTTTTAATCGATGGCCTTCAACAGTCCCTCTACTTTTTAGCCCTGCTGGGCTGGGCTCTACTCCTCACGTATGCAACTCCTCCCCCACCCCCAATATGGGGTTCTGTCAGGCCCAGAGCCAAAGGGACTGGAACCCCCTGTGGTGGGTGTGCGGAGTAAGGAGGATGCTGTGAGGGGGGGTGGAGTTGCGTGCAGCTGCACCACTTATGGTAGATGAAACTTTGATTGCCTGTTATTATGTGTTGAATTAAGATTTATTTTTATTCATTTATTATAGTGTTGATTAACACTTTAAATACACACACACACACACACACACACACACACACACACACACACACAGTGGTGGATCACTGGGTCACATATCTTTTGTAGCTTTTTTTGCCATTGACCAAAAAACAACCCTGCACAAAGGGTGGGGTTGCCATTTAAACTTGTGAACAGGAGTCCCTTCTTGTTGATTACCCCCATCACCAACCCAGGCAAACAGCCCACACTCCCCTTTACATGGCTGCTGTAATTCTGCCAAAGCTAAAAGCAAACGTCATACTTCCCTTGCATAAATAAGAAAGGTGTTTATTTGTGAAACAGTTTTATTCACCTTGAATGATCCTACATATACCATAGCACATGGGTGTACATTATGGCTGCTATCTATAACATAATTAGAAGGCTTTACAAACAAAACCAAACAATAAAAATGTTCAGTGAAAAGAAAAAAAATTAATATTTCAATTGTCAGTTTCTTCAGTATAAAACTGTAAACCTTTACTTGACTCTTGTTCATGCATCCCTGAGCATATAGGACTGACAATGGCAGCTGCATATCCCTTTTAACCTGGGGAAAATTTGGGTAACCTCAGGACAAAAGGGTGGGTATGAATGTCCAAAGATAGCCGCCACTGGCCCTGGTTTGGGTGTATTTCGGACATGAATGGTTCCTTTCCACCTCCCACTGCAAATCCTAAAAAATTCCAAAGTTTTTCCCAGGTCACAAGAGATCCCTAGAGAGTCTTGTAACCTGGTGGGCAGATAGGAAGCTTTTAATTTTAGGCTAAAGGCAATGACTGATGACATAATCAGTCTTATGCACATGAACAGTATTTTGGCTAATATATACATGCAGTTCAGTACACACAGTATGGTTTCTATTGTGAATCAACCCTTGGTGTGCAACTCTTGATTGAAATGTTAATACACTTGCCTAGTAAAGTAAATCAGAAACTCTAAGTGAAAGCTTAGAGTTCAGTGATAAATCAATTAGGCTGTATTTTAATATCTCAAGTTTCTCAAATACATAATTACTGTACTTTTTTGAAGCATATCTTGTTTGAGGTGGATGAGGAATTGACTGAAGCACTTTAATGCTCCTCTGGTATTGAGCAGGATACAAATGAAACAATTCATGTATGACATACCAGTAATTTGAATCTGAATGTAACCCCTCCCCCAAAGTCTTTTCTTTCAAGAGTCTGTACATATACAAACATTTGCTCTGATTTCAGTAACATTTAGAGGACTTGTTAAATGTCCAGAGTCCAAATTCCTTCTGAACTTCACTTTGTACAGTATTTGTGATTTTCACTCCGTTATTTCTGTCCTCAAGTATGTATACACAATGACATAACTGTATTTATTTACTGAAATGAGCATTTTGAAAATAAAATTGTTCACTTCTACAAAATTGTTGCTTTGTGATTGACAACTCTTCTTTCAATGGGGAAACGAATTTATCAAGGCTCTCCAGTTTTTACCTCTAATCACAGTGGTTTGGGGAGAAACATACAAAGGAAGTAGCAGCAGAGGTGCTCCTGTTAATTCTGCCTTCATTAAAAAAAAACCTTATACTTTACAAAGCTCCCTAAGATTCTGACCAACCCTTTAAAATGTTACACATCCACATACACATTGTGTTGTGTCTGTACATTTTTTCTAAGAATCAAATAGGAAATATGAGATCACTGAGAAGCAAAAACAAGTGCAAACTTTTAATTTTATTGTATAAATTTTTTTACCTGTTTCTGCAAATTGTTTAATATTCCTCCCCTCAAAAGGGGTGACCATGCCTGTAAATTTCATACATTTCCAATTATGATTGAAAAAGTTGCACTCATTTGTTCCTGTTGCAGTTGATGGAAGATATGAAGAGCATTGGGTTTTCCAAAGGGAAGCTCTGGTTTTGATCAGAACCAGCGAGGTTAAACAATCTGGAAACTGTTCAGTTTTCTAAAATCTTTTTATATACAATCTGTATTAATCTCTTGAAAGCTTGGGAGAACCCCCCATTGATTAAGTTGTCAAAGTTTAAAAAGAAAGTTAAGCATTAATCTGTATGAGTCTAATAATTTATGTACCAGTAAATCATTTAAGTCATCAGCTGAACTGAAATCAGGGACACAGCCAAGAGACCTTTAAGTCCCAGAAGTCCGGTGCTTTAGAAATCTACAAATAGAAATTAAACTCTGGGTCAGAAAATCCCACAGCTACTGATAATTCTAGCAAATCTCATCTGGCAGAGAACTCTATGTGGTTGAAGAAAATCCTAACCAAATATTTAGATAAACACAAGTTTTAGATAGCATTCTGTTGAGAAGAGCCATGGAGCGGGTGAAGCCGTACATACATTAGGAGGAGCATACTACCCACACCAGGGATATTCATGCTGTATTTCAGAAAGGGAGGGGCACTTGAGATCATATTAGAAATACAGGGTGCACCAAAGAGTTCCAGAAAAAGATAGTTCTGTACTTTTTGGATTACAGCAATGTCACTGTAGATCATGAGAAACTATGGGTTATACTGAAAGAAATGTGGGTGCCTCGATACTTGATTTTCCTGGTGTGTAACTTGCATTGTGGGCAAGTAGCTACAACTAGGACTGAATATGGAGAGACAGAATGGTTTCCTGTAGATGGGTGTCAGACAAGGATGCATTTTTTTCTCCTTATCTGTTCAGTCTCTATACAGAAAACATCATACAGAATGCCAGACTACAATCAGCTGAAGGAATGAAAATTGGTGGAAGAAAGTCAGTAATTTAAGACACTTAGATTATACCATCTTACTGGCAGATGGCACCAAAGTGAAAAAGGAAAATGTCAAAGCAGGACTATAGCTGAACATGAAGAAGGCAAAACCCAGAACTACAGAAGGTGCTAGAAAAGAGCGGTGTGGATATTCTGGAATGCCAAAAAGCCAAGCAAGCTAGTCCCAGAATAAATCAAGGCTGAACTATGTCTGGAGGTAAAAAGCAATGAAACTGAGGCTTTGGGCACATCATGAGAAGATAAGATTCCCTTGAGGAAACAATAACGTTAGGAAAAGTTGAAGGCAGCAGGAAAAGAGGAGAACTACATATGAGCAGGGCTGACTCCTTAAAGAGCTGAGCTGGGCTGTTGAGGACAGAACATTTTGGAGAAATCTCATTCATAGGTCACCATTAAGTCAGAGGCAACTTGATGGCACATGACGAGAAGAATGAAAATTTGCTGCAGGTTCCCTACACTAAGTATGACACAGTTTATTTCATCTTACAGTTCCCATTGTTCCCATTTTGAACTTCAGAGGGTACAGTACCTCTAGAGTACTTTAGGAGTCTTTTAGGAGTCTTGTGGCACAATGGTTAAGCTGTAGCACTGCAGGCAAAACTCTGCTCATGACACAGGCTCAATCAATCCATGTAGCTGGCTGGAGGTTCACTCAGCCTTTCATCTTCCAAGGTCAGTAAAATGAGTACCCAGCTTGCTTGGGGGACAGGGCAATGTGTAGCCCGCATAATTAAATTTTAAACCTCCCAAGAGTGCTTTAAGCACTTATGGGATGATACATAAGCAGCACACTTTGTTTCTTTGTTTTACTTTAATTTGTACTATTGAAAATGTGTATGTTGCATATGCCATGACATGCAGGCTTCTGGAATGGGGCTTAGTGTGGACATGTACCTTTTTAATATTTCTACAGATATCTTTGCATTTGTTCAACATGAGATCATGGGCAAGGCTCAGCCTGAGCTCATAGAAACAAGGGGCCACAATAATATACAGTGGAACCTTGACTTACGTCATTAATCCATTCCAGTGGTCTAGACTTAAGTCAAACATGACTTAAGTCAAATGAACGTTTCCCATAGAAAGTAATGGGAAAGCGGATTAATCTGTTCCAGATGATGAAAAAGACCCCCAAAAACAGCAATTTAACACAAATTTGACTGGGATAGCAGATTCCTTCTGGGGATGTAAATGAAATGTCTCTTCAAAGAGAGGAGGAGGCGGTGGAATTATAGTCCACAAGTTATATGCCTCCACTTTTTAATGTTCATAGCAACAATGTCTAACATTTAAGTTTTACTGATTTTTAACCTGACGTTCCAAGTTCTGAACAACTCTATGCTTACCATTAGAGTCCCACAACTTTACAGCTCCCCAACTAAAATGCTTCCATTGTGGACCAGACTTCTGCAGCCAGATTTTTTACAAGACTGAGCCGACTGTCTAACCAGCGAGGCCAGCCCCGAGCTCCCGGCCCTTCTTCTCCTCCGGCGGCAGTGGCGGCTTCATTGAGGCCAAGGACCAGCCCCAGGTGCTCTGAGCTGGCCTCGCCGAAGCCGCTGCTGCCGGAGGAGAGGAAGAAGGCAGGAGCAGTTTGGAGGTGGCAGCCGCGATGCTGGGTCGTGGCTGCCACCTGATTCCAGTGCCTTGCGCCGGGGCTCCGAGCTGTACGTCAAAGCCTGCGACTCAAGTCAAACAGGCCCCTTCTTTCTGCAAGTCAAATATGATGCAAGTCAAGCAGTATGTAAGTCAAGGTTCCACTGTACTGTATGCTTGAGCCTTGGCATTCCTCATGGTCAGAACAAGGCGCTGGCCAAGCATGAGCAGAGGTGAGTTGTGCTTCTCTGGGAGAGGGCATCAGTTTAACTCTGAGAGAGGCTGTATTATCTCCCCTCTTAAGAAAGGAAAGAAAGGTCTGCATAAGACTTAAGAGAACAAATGTCTGCTTTCAAATATTGCCTTCCCATGTGTGCTGGATTAAAGTTTGAATCTCAGTAAAAAGGCTTTTTTTCTGAGAAAAATAAGTTTATTTTTGCCTTCATTGTCAAATGTCATGGGAAAAGGAGAAAGGTACATAATTATTATAAATAGCCACAAATACTTATGAAATGTGTACATAATAAATAAATAAATAAATACAATTTTTAAACAATAAAATTCATTAAACCACATTTCCTATTAGCTGCTGCTACCTGCAGCCTCCTTTTCAATAACTGAGTCAAAAAGCTATTTTTCAGTTCCACAAAAAATCAGCCTTCTGTGGCTAACGAACACACATCATTCTCCTTGGACCTCTTTCAGAGGAGTCTTGGGTGGATCTTCGAACAGTGGATGGAAACCTGTAGACTTATTTTTCTGTGAAATATCAGTTGATGATAGGGATGCATTAACAATTCTGTTATAAAATGATAGCAGTAGTGAGAAAGAAAATCCTACAATTTATTTTATTGACAATGTAATTTTGTGTATGATTAGTTAAAAACAAGTTCTATTGAAGGAGACTCAAAAATCTGTAAGACTGGTCCTTTGGGTAATAGTTTTACAAACACTTACTAGGCAGTGACCTGATTGAACATAATGAAACTGATTTCTAATATACATAGCATTGGTCAGCATACCTCAAATCAAATATACAAGATGGTTCCCGTGAGTCTCCAGTCCTAAGAAAAGTACCTTTTCTGATAGGAGCCTTGTGGCATAGTGGTTAAATTGCACTACTGCAGCCAAAACTGCTCTCGACCACGGTTCAATCCCAGGTAGCTGGCTCAAGTTTCACTCAACCTTCCATCCTTCTGAAGTTGGTAAATTGAGCACCCAGTTTGGGGGCACAGCCAACGTGTAGCCTGCATAATTAAATTGCAAACCATCCACAAAGTGCTTTAAGTACTATGGGGTGGTATATAAGCAGCACACTTGGTCTTGATGAGCTGATTCTATTAATGAGGTCCTGACTCTATTAATGAGGTTCTATTAATAGGACCCAGCTACCTAAAGGACCGTCTGGTTCCATATGAGCCTGCCCGTACTTTAAGATCAGGCCAGGAGGCCCTGCTGAAGGTGCCATCCCTCAAAGAGATAAGAGGGGTGGCATGTCGAAGCAGGGCCTTCTCGGCAGTTGCCCCCCAACTCTGGAATGCCCTCTCTACGGAGATCCACCTGGCGCCAACCCTTTTGGCTTTTCGGCGTCAGGCAAAGACCTTCCTGTTTGGCCAGCATTTTAATTAGATTATTTGGTTGGACACATGAGCAGCAGGGTTTTATAATTTATAATTTGTACTGTATCTGGTATTTTATAGTTTTAATAATTTTATTGTTTTATAGTTTTTAATATTTGTTGTATGCTGCCCAGAGGCCTCTTGGTAGTGGGGCGGCTAAAACTTCTTGTAAATAAATAAATAAATAAATAAAAGTTCAGTGCAAGAAAAAGCTGAATTAAATAGTCCTATAGGTTATTAACATAGGCTTAAGAAATATTTCAAGACTCCTATTATCATTTAAACTTGTTTTTTCACTTGCAGTTTCAAAAGACCTAATAGTAAAAGGGGACTAGATTACTACTTGATAATGAAAAGCATGTAAAACTTAAATAAATACAAAGTCACTCACATGTTAGTACATAATGCATATCTAGGCTGCCAAGTTGAGTCTTCCTAGTTTCCTGGACCTCTCTTCCTCAGAGGTGGGCACTAAGTGATTGTTATGCTCCACATTGTTGAGAATATGCCATCTAATTGAAGTGGATCTCACTGTTTATGAAATAAAGTTCCAATCTGGCTTCTGGACGCAGAACTGGAAGTGCAAAGAAGTGCTGGGTGTTGGATTTTTTAGCCCCATCCAGATGCCATGAATCTAATGTAGGGAGTCACGCTTCAAGAGCGACAATCCCCATGCTCGTCTGTTACTGAACAGAGAGGGAGCCAGGTTAAGTCCCAATGCTCATTGTCACAGACAACTCACCTGCAGAATTCTGATTTTAAAGGGTGTGAAGTACACTTTGTTAGAAGGCTCTGTGATGTCAGGAGTTAAAAGGAGAAATTTTCAGCAATGTGAGTAGTTCAGCCTGAGAAAAGCACTCTCCATTACTCAAAATTCTACTATCTCACAGCTGGCTCTGGTGAATTGGAATTTTAAAGTAGACCCAAGTGTGAATGCTTGAATGGATGACAATATACAGAATCCTTACATATAGTAAGTCTAATGTTCCTATAGTTCATTCCGGTTGTGCCAGTGAGTATACATATTTTTAAAATAAATATCATTTGTTCAACCTTGGTTCTGAACTGTAAAAATGATTTAAGTTTCCATTATAGTTCAGGTTTAGAGACTTCTGAATTAAAGTTCAGGTTACGTCCTGGTTAGGTCAGAAACCAGATGATTCTTACAATTTTGGATCAAGTTCACTTATTTATCCTAGGACTTTGAAATCTTCCATGGAGGATCACACCGTTCGGATCTTCGTCTTCTGTGTTGGAACTTCCTAAACTGTGATATATGAACTGTTGAGAACTCAGGTTTTCTTTAGAGACACTTCCAGATGATATGATACTATGCAAGGGATCAGCATTGGCATCTCTAGTATGCTTGCGAGGCTTGGGTGTGTTGAATTGAAATAAAGGGATTTCATTCCTTCTTGCCAAGAACTGGGAATAAGGTGGAGGATTCATACTGGGAAACAATGGTTGTTTCACTTTCCCAAGGCTAACAAGATAGTTGTACTTGGGAGACTGGTAAACATCATAGCCATTTTCAAGGGTCCAGTGTCTGAATGTGCAGTCATCATAGCTAAAGTGATGCTAAAGAAGACAAACACAAACAATTACGGTAAGTATGAGTGTTAGAGGTGTTTTTAAATCTCAAATGCAAATGTTGGTCATAAATCTTTCTCAAGCATTTATCAAATATCTGCTACCTTTGTTTTATTGTATGCTATTGTTATATTGTTCACAGTATCTTATAGCTGGTGTACATTTCACAACACCCAGTGGGTAGCTGAAATTCTGTTGTGGATTTACACAAATGGCATAAAATTTGAATGTGTAAAATCTAAGACATTTCCATAAACATTACCTATTGCCAGTAGAATTGTGCAATTCAGTGTGCAGCAGAGACAGTCTATATGGAGATGTTTTAAGTTTTGCAAAGTTGTTTTGCACAGTTTGTATCGCTGCACAGTAGGATTTCAACCAACAAAATCAAGATTTATCAGCTGCAAGGGGTTTTTGAGAGATGACAGCTTTAGAGATATGTATTGCCTACTATAAAAACTGTGAGTTCCTGATTCCTCTATTTATTTATTTATTTATTTATTTATTTATATACCGTCCATCTTCCGAAGGAACTCTGGGTGGTTTACACCATCACCAGTAATAACAGCAACAATATATTGACAAAAATGACAATAATAATAATAATCATATGGTAATAATAATAATCAAAAAGAGGGAAAAATTAGAATAAAAATAAAAATAAAGATACAAACAAAAATAAAACTACAATAAAACAAAAATACAGGACAAAAATACAGAGGTCTCATTCCTGTTCTTGGCACCTATTTGATGATTAACTGGTGCATTTGTGGTTACATGCACATTCCAGAAAACTATATTCTTGCACAGTAGTAATTTTCACATTTTATGGTGGTGAGATGTATAAATACAGTGGCGCCTCTACTTATGAGCGGCTCTGCTTACGAAAAATTCGACTTAAGAGTGGGAAACCGTTGGCGTTTTAACTGCTGCCTTACAAATTTTAGATGCAGTCTGGTCTACTTACATTTTTTTCCATTTTTATTTTTTATTTTTTAGATATGGCTGCTCTACTTATTTTCTCATAAGGGCCACAGGGACATGAAAAGGGGACACCGACAATTACATTAAAGGGTTGTTAAAAGTGGCTTCTTGAGAAGCACAACAAAACCTGTTTAATGCAGCTCCCAGGCTATACTGTAGAATTAGACTTCACGGTGTAGAAGTGATTTGATTGTTCTGCTACATGAGAAAAAGATGGCAAGTAGTTGTATACTCACTGATCCAAAGACATTCCCACTCATATCCATGCAGAGGTAGCGTCCACTCTTCACACCATTTATCACTACATAACCAGCACCTTCAGACTTGATCATTAAAGCACCTAGAAATGAAGTCATTGAATATTAGATAATATTTCAGCATCAGATCATAAATGGTACACCAGTGGTTGGTAGGCCAGATCCAGTCACAAAACATTTTAACCTGCCCACTAACAGCCCTACAAAATGTTAGTCAATTTATGACAAAATGCTTCCTTCCATCCCAATTATAATGACACTTTTGGTCCACAAAAATGCAGATAGCCATTTTAAAAGTCTCTTTACCTTGAAATGTAAATGAAACATGTGTTCTGATATTTATATGTAATACTATTCCTGAATATTCATGGTTCCAACAAGTGAGATTCAAAATGATAAATGCTACTAAATAGCCTGGTTACTAATTACGAAGTCATTTTGTATTCCCAAACTTACTTCTAGCCCTGCAAGTGCTATCTGAAGAACAGAATGGCTCTACTCATTAGATCAATGCTGTCCACCCAGTCAAAATGAAAAATCCAAAATTTGCATGCGATCAGCTTATATAGCTGCACTAGATGGTAAAACGATGTTTGTGGATTACAAGTGAAAAATGAGTCTGTCTAGTCATACCTTGCGGGGGGGATAATATACTAGTTCCAGTCTTAGGGCTCATTAACAAGCCCATAACTTCCAGAACAGATTAGATAATAGCTCTACAATATTTCTTGCTGGCTGGCAAAGAGGGCTGAGAGAGAAATCTCCAAGGAGAGAATTAAAATTTGTGTTTAAGAAACTTGAAATTAATTTGAAGTATACAATTCAATTTTCCAAAACAAACAAACAAACCCCAAAACTCTGGCTTATGAATGCGGGATATTGTGCTTCTATATACACGAATCAAAAAGCCTGTAAATGAACCCACTAATTTTTCGCAAAGTGCCAATACAGCAATTTAACCTGAATACAGGTGGCTGTGAAGGGGCAATGTTGGGTGCCCACAGAAAGGGCTCCGAGTGCCACCTTTAGCACCTGTGCCATAGGTTCGCCAACACTGGTCTATAGGATACTGCTCACTACTATTCACACTTGTCAAAAGAACAGCCATGACCGTTGCGTTGTATTTAGGTGAGAAGTGATAAACTGATTAAAAAAGCAGTCAGGTTCAGGAATTTTCCCTTGCTTGGTGTCACTTTGTGAATGTAGTGTTGAAAGAGAGCCTTACAGTTGCCAGCCAGAAAAGCAGAAAAGTGGGCGCTCAATCAAGTCAATTGTGAATGCTCACTAGAAGAAAAATGAATAATCTGAGTCTTATCCTAGCAAGAGGTCCCTGTCAACCCCACCCCACCCCGCAGAACTCACCAGCAATGACAGTATTGCTTGGAAAGCAGGGGACACAACACCACACATCAGAATTGACTTGATGGAACATAACATATTGGGATTTTTTTTTCTTCATTACCAAACATTTTTATAATGACACGACTGGTGGATTGGTGGAACAGTTGAAACTATGACAAGATAGAGGCACCAAGGCTTTACTAATGTCAAGTAAAACCATCCCCAGCCACAAAAAGAAAAGAAAAAGAAAACATAATTTCAGAGCTTCTTGTTCTTTTTAAATTTTCTTTTAAAATATTTTCGAATCAGAGACAGAATCCTTTTTGGAGGCATGAATGCCGGAATTAGTTAAACAATTATCGTCTTGAGAATCAGCTAATTGATTCCTGACTGACAGGGTCAACAGTTCAGATTCCCTCAGAATTCCAGTTGATTTCCCCTTTGTGTTCGGAGCATGCTCTCAAAAATCTTAAGCCATTGTTCCCTGAAACTTTCTCTCTGTGTTAGTAGTCAGAAAACATGTCCCATCCAGTTTTATTGTAGAGGACAACCATACCTCTGGTTAACCTTCCTCCTATGGAACCAAGTTACATAAAATAAGAGACCATCAAGATCTTGCTTTAGATGGGAAATCACTGGAATTATTCTGCAATGATGCAAATGATGCAAATTACACAGTATTCCAAATTACATAGACTACAGTTTTGTGCCATCAGATGAAGTGGATTCTAATCCCAGAATGCCTAACTGTTGGATGGATAGATAGCTCAGGGGCTTAGATATCTGGCTGTGGATCCAGATGTTGGAAGGTCAATTCTTCATGGTGCCTCCCTGACAGTGTCTGCACTTGATGATCCTTAGTGCCCTTTCTAGATCTCAAGATACAAGGTTAAGGCACAATAAATGTGATACCCTTTAAGGTTTCACAGGGTTTGTTCTTTCTTTTGCAATGGACCAGCAAAGGTTAACTGCCCCCCCCCACCAGAAAGCAGTATGTTGTGTGGCAACAAATTATTCCACAAGTTAAATGTACACCATGTAAATAAATAGTACTAGGAGGTGCCCCCTAGTCCTGCTTGTGTGCTCTGGTTCCTGGGCGTTACAGGAGAGGCTTCCCCTGTAATGCTCTTCAGCTCATACAGCTTTCCCATGATCTGCCCCCAACCCCTTTCCACGGTACTTACTGTACACGGTTTGATAAGGGCTCCCATCCACGTGGCCATTGGCGTGGATTTGCAGGTGGAAGCTATGCCTCGCCGTGGACGTGTACAAGTGCAGCAGGCTGTCTGTGTTTCCCCAGCTGGGGTTGAGCAGTGGTGAAGCGTTGGGAAAAGCAGGAGCTGCCTTCCAACCACACACTGCAAAGAGCACAAACATCAGGAAGTTGCAGTACGTCCCCCGGAACATGGTGATCCTTTCTTAGTGGCTGCGGCAGGACCTGAAATTGGATCCTTTCTCTGCTCCTCTTTTCTTCTGTTGTGCCTCACTTTCTGCTGGAATGTGAATCCTCAGATAGGTTCCCTACAATTTTTGCCACAGCTTTATAAAGGACAGCTGAGGGACAGGGTGGGGTGGGCTAGTGGGAATATTTTAGGAGTGCCCGGAGACCAAAAGGACTTTTGTGAGGGGCGGGGGAAAAGGAAGACGCATGTAGGTTTTCCAAGGAGGTGTATGTGGTTTCCAAAGTAAGGTTTTGGACACTAATAACATGTTCAACTCTTATCTGAAAAAAAAGCTCTGACATCAGAATGCTTCCCACTAATTGGATCAGCATCAAACCAGTTCTTTGCAATGAAATGACATCCTTCCCCTTTCAGCACAGGTGTGAGCCTAGGATGCCAAACCAAAGCATATGGCCCAAGTGTGTCGCATCAGGCCCTTTTGACTCTGTTATATGGTCTGATCTGCTCTTATCACATACATGTTTGAGGCTAAACTCACAAGGAAATCTCCACAAACACTTGACTTGCTAATGCCCTCTTGTCCCAGTATTTCTCAAGTTAACAATATGGATGTCTATTCAAAGGGTGGGCAATTTCCAAAGTCCAGGTTTGGCTGAATGGGGGTCTGGAATCAGATCATATTCAAATTCCAGTGAAAGACTAGCAGTTCTCCAGGGCTGGCACTGCCATTTGGCACAGTATGGGCATCTGTCTCAAGGAGCAGACTTTGGATGTCTCAAAAAAAATAGCAAATTGTTCCATTTTTTTTTAAAAAAAAGCTGCACAGTACTATTACTATTGGAGTAAGGGAGTAGTGTTTCTGATATCTGCTTCATGTGAAGAATTAATTCAACTTGTTTTGAGTACCATATGCCTTTGACAGATGGAAGGAGTGCCATTTATTGGCTTATCTCCAGCAATACAGATCTCTTAGACCAGTTGCTGATGCAAGTAAACACATTTCTTTGGATCAATTCCTACACATGCCACAAGACCATAATGTTTCTTGTTCTTTGACAACCTCCAGGTCTTACTAGACTTCCTTTTTAACCAACTGAGGATGTGTCATGACAGTGAAGTTATCCCAGGATAGATTGGGCTGAACAGTGTTGTCTGAAAATGCAGCCTAACATTTAGACCAGTCCTTGCATCCACGCACAAAGATTGATTGGCTTTGGGACTGAAAGCCCTGCTGCAACTCAGAGTGACCATGTTTAGCCTGTTCTTTGCTCTCCGCCTCCATGCCCCCACATCCTGTGCCCAGAGGGAGTAGTAAGGGAAAGACGGATGTCTGTTTCATTTATTGATAAGTGACACATCACTTCATTGCCTTGGCACAGATGTGAAACTGCTGGATTGCACAGAAAAGTTTAAGGGAGAAGAAGAGAAGAGAGTGAGACCCCTCTCTGCCTCCTCACCTGTTTCCTCCCACTGTGGGAGCAGGGAAATGCTGTATTTAATTTTGGGTGTTTTTCCCCCTTATTTATTGGTGACGTATCCTTTCATTGGTTTTTCACCAAAGTGATATAGTGCTGGATTGCAAACATAAAGGAGCAGGGGGGAAATGTTGCCTCCCATGTCCTCTCCTGTTGCAAGGAGCAAGAAAAAATGGAGATGGTTTCATTTATGTTTTTTCAATTTTGGGGGGGGGGGTATCTTTATTGGCTTGCCATCTAAGTGACATAGCACTGAACCGTTGAGGAAAACATCTAACTCTGCCACTTTGGTTCAGTACTGGTGATCACACATAGAGATGGGCACGACCAGAAAAAATGACGTTTCGAGTTGTCGTTTGTTGGAACGGGTCCGTTTCGGGTCGTTTCCGTTTGTCGCGAAAATTTTCAAAATTTTGTCATTTCCGTTTGTCATTTCCACCGCGATTTAGTGCGATTTGATGTCCCAGCATGGGGGCATCCCTCAATGACCCAGAGCAGGCGGAAAACACTTTGGGTGATGATGATGAATAATATCGTTGCATGAGACTGCATATTTTTGAAATAAATCCACACCTCCTCCCCCTCCCACTCGAACCTCCCCCCTTTACCCAATTAAAAAAAAACAATTATTGTTATCCCAGGATAGATTGGGATAAAGCTGCAGCCAGGGAATCAAGGAAATGAAACTATTTTCTAAATTCAATAATTCCTTCCCTGCCTGCCTAACTTAAATCTAAAGCCTCTCTCCCTCCAAATTCGAATAGAAAGCCTCCAGCGAAATCGAAAGCATTAGCTAGCAGCAGCCAGCCAGCCACACAGCCCTCCACCCTCCAACTCCACAGCACGACTGCGACTTCTGGAAGGTGCCTCGGCTTTTTATGCCCTCTGGCACATACAGAAGTGTCAGTCAAAACCTGGCCATGCGATTGGTGGAATGGTTAAAAAAATTTGCATGGTCCCATCCCATGGCCAGCCCATCATTGCGCAGGTGTAAAAAAATAAAAATAAAAATAAAATAAAATAAAATCAATGGAGATGTTTTATTGCAAGAAAAACCCACTGCTGCTACTATAAAAAATCAGGCATTTAAAATACCTAATTTTCACATGTTTCTGTTGTGCTTTAGTGTTTTTTTTTGACCACGATTTAAAAATAAATATTGCGGTCGCCATTTTGGATCCCCCCGCACCGCATGGCATAGAGACGACAAGGATGGCCCCACCCCAGCCTGGTGCAAGCAGCCCAGGAAAGGAGAAGGGGGAAGCCCAGGACCCCCCCCCCCCGAAACCCCCCCCCGGGTAGGGGCCCCCACCAAGGCGGGCAAAAATTCGCCTGCTTTTTTGGCCGGGAATCGGTTGTTTTTTTTTTTTTTTACTTTTTAAAACTTTTTTTCTGTGCTGCTTGTTGGCAATGGCATCGCGCGATCGCCTCAATGCCATTAACGACAACAATAAACCCGACCCAATTTTTCTTTTTTCGGGTCGGGTTCGAGCTGGAGCGGCGTAATTATTGTTACCATTTCCGTTACGTAACGATAACGATAACCGAAAACGGAAACGACAATTTCGCCGAGTCATGCCCATGTCTAATCACACATGGTAGAAATGAAACGAAAGAAGGGCAACACTCACCCCACCCCCGTAGCTCCTCCCAGGGACCCAAATAGTGTGGATCGGGAAGGATAAGTGGATTGGGCTGGTTCCTGGCTGCCTGTACATCATGTGGTCATTGGAAAGGGAAGCAAACCAACCCATTCCCAAAGCAGCCCAAAATGTGAGACAAAGTGCCGTCTGATCACATCCTGACCCTGATCAGACCAGGATGCATTAATTATCCTCTTCAGAAGCCCGTGCTATTTCTACAAAATACAGTATGACATCAGCTGCTCTGCTCCTTTCCGGACCCAACCCTCATCATCTCGTCATGACTCCTGTGGATCAGCATTGGAGTTGCATATACTGCAGCAAGAAGGAAAGCAGAGTAGACAGTGATACTGAAAGAAGTGCCACAATTTCTTGTAGCGCAACAACAACAACATCCAGATACGACACATATCTCACGCTTGATTTACAAGTACAGTATAAATAAACTCTGAAATAGAGCAGGGTATCCATTCTATACCTGAAAGGGTGGGTCTGAGACACAAGTGTAGAAGTAAATAGCAAGGTAAACAGATTTGCCAGCAACACTAAATTATACAGGGTAGTAAAAAACTGAGAAACCTTTTCAGTAGCTCCAGAGGGATCTCTTGACACTGGGGGAGTGGGCAAACCAGTGGCAAATGAGCTTCCACATTAGCAAGTGCAGAGTGATGTACGCTGGGACAAAGAAAAAACCAATTACATTTATAAACTGATGGGGGTTTGAAATCTCTGCAACAACCCCCCCCCCCCCCCAAAAAAAGACCTTGGTGTCCTGGTGGACAGCTGAATGAAGGTGTCAATCCAGTGTGCCACAGCAGTGAAAAGAACAAACTCAATGCTAGGGATCATTAGGACGAGTATAGAAAATAAGCCAGCAACTGTCATTTTGCCTCTTTATAAATCTATGGTGAGGCCCTGTCTGGAGTATTGTGTACAATTCTGATCACCATACCTCCAGAAGGATACTGTATTATAGAAATGGAAAAAGTGCAGAGGAGGGCAACCAGAATGATTAGGGGACTGGAACACCTTCCTTACAATCTGAGGCTACAAAGGCTGGGCCTCCTCACTCTTGAACGAGTGTCCAACATCTGAGAGTGGTTCATTGAAAGTGAGGGTTTTCAAACACTTAAGAAAGGAGGAGATAAACATGATGATCTTTGGGATCACTCTGGCCCTTTCCTTTTTTGATGAGGATAACAACGAACTCTTAAAAGAACTGTTGTAAGGATTTGAAAGGAATGGCTGATTCACAGCCTTCTGTAACGGGTCCGTGCCAGCAAAAAGAGACAGTCTCTCGCAGAGTAAAGCAAACAGCCTGGTTCTCAGGAAAATGATTTATTGGTTGCAACCAGGAAGATCTGTACCCAACGGTCAGTTAAGCAAAGACCTTCCTCGAACAAAGGGAAGGCACTTAGTTTTATAGTTTAAAATTTCTGCTCATCTTCCCCCCTCCCAATCGGGTCACGTCACATCCGTCGGTTACACATCAAACATTAATTGGCAGTCTTAGCTATCTTGCATTCCTGTTGGCAACATTTAAACATTTTAATTGGCAAAAAGGGGGTTTTTACACAGTGAACAGAATGGTACAGAAAAACACAGGCAAAGAGGCCTCTTTTAGCCTTGAAGATGACAAGTGATGAATCCCAGGCCGAGCTCGGCCAGGCACGGAGATAAGGTCTGAAGTCATCCACAATTATCTTGTGGAAAAAAAAAAAACACCAAGGCTTATACTTTTGAATCTTATTGCTGAGAAAGCTTTTTAAGGCTTGCTAAAAATGTCCTGTTTGCAGGAATTGTTTAAAGGAATAAAAGAATACATAAGGCTTTATATATGTGTGCTTATTATTCTAAATATATATATATACTGTGTGTGCTTGCAAAGCATAACTTGGAATATATATGTATAAAAAGCCATGAAGCCTGTCTAAATGTAAAGCATAGTTTAAAATATATATTGATAGGCTTGTCATTATGCCTAGAGATTATTGATACAGCCAAATCATTCCCTTCAGATTTAAAAAGGAGCTTATGTGGAAATTTGAACAATTAAGAGGAGATTGAGCAATCCGAAAGATAGTCTTTGCGGGCCCTTGAAAGATAAGCACTTAAGTTATGGTCTGAAAATTGTAAAGAAAGGAATTGTTCTCCACAAAGTTGGTGGAAGGGTTAAAACAAACTATAACTTTTAATAGTGAGAAGGAAGCATGAAAACTACCTTTAAAGGCAATATTTATAACCGACATTTGAAATTGGCAGCTTTGAACAAATTTACTTTGGCCTTGCAACTTGAGCAAACACAGATCAGCAAAGCTGGAACAAGTAGCATTGACCCTCTAGGAATCATTTGGGGGACTGGTAGGCAATTGAGCTTACAGAGAGGTGTCACTTCTTTGTGAACTAAAGCTTTACTTTGTGCACTGAGGGGTATTCGACTGTATTTGTGATTTTGCCAGTTTTTTAAAAATTGTAACAACGCGCCATACGTTGGCGTTGCTTCTGTATAGAATTTGTGACCCACAAATCATTCACTGATTTTTAACATTTCACAGTTTTAGAGGTGCTTTTCCCATGGAAGCTGATGACTCGCACAGAAGATGGGACACTACCAAGGAAACTGACCCAAGCCGCCCTTGGAGTTCTCTGTCATGATGCCTTACATTTTAACCCCAACCCTCAAAATGTTGAGCATAACTGAGTTGAGGTTGACAATTAAATCCCATGCATTCTCGAAGGCTTTCATTTCACAGCCAGGATCTGATAGCTGCTGTGAGTTTTTTGGCCATGTTCTGATGTTCTTCTTGATGTTTTGCCAGTTTCTGTGGCCGGCATCTTCAGATTGAATCATAGAATCATAGAATCATAGAGTTGGAAGAGACCTCAAGGGCCTTCTAGTCCAACCCCCAGCCATGCAGGAACCCCATCACAATATTTCCAACAGATGGCCATCCAGCCTCTGCTTAAAAACCTCCAAAGAAGGAGACTCCACCACCCTCCATGGCAACATATTCCACTGCCAAACAGCTCTAACTGTCATGAAGTTCTTCCTAATGTTCAAATGGAATCTCTTTTCCTGTAGTTTGAAACCATTGCCCTGAGTCCTAGTCTCTGAAGCCATGGAAAACAAACCTGTTCCCTCTACAATATGACATCCTTTCAAATATTTAAACATAGCTATCATATCCCCCCTCAGCCTTCTTTTTGAAAGGCTAAACATTCCCAGTTCCCTAAGCTGTTCCTCATAAGACATTTCCTCCAGACCTTCAACCTCTTGGTCACCCTCGTCTGCACCCGCTCGAGGTTGTCAACATCCTTTTTAAATTGAAGTACACAGAACTGGACACAGTACTCCAGGTGGGGTCTGACCAGAGCAGAATAGAGTGGTACTATCACTTCCCTTGATCTAGACACTATGGTTCTGTTGATGCAACCAAGAATCGCATTGGCTTTCCTGGCCGCCGCATCTCACTGCTGACTCATGTTCAATTTGTGGTTCACCAAGACTCCCAGATGCCTTTCACAGGTACTATTTTCCAGCCAAGTATCCCCCATCCTATATCTGTGCAATTTATTCTTTTTACCATTGTGCCCAGAGAAAGAGAGAACTCCTAGTTCCCTGAGCTCCTTGCCCTCTGAAAATGCCAGCCACAGAGTCTGGAAAAATGTCAGGAAGAAAAACGTCCAGAACATGGCCAAACAGCCCAAAAATGTTTAAATGTTTTTATTGTTTTTAATTGTCCACTGCCTTTTTAATGTTTTAACTGCTTTAACTGTTCATTTTAATTGTAAACTATCCATAGACCTTTGGGCAGTGGGCAGCATATAATTTAAATAAATAAATAAATAAATAAATAAATAAATAAATAAATAAATAAATAATGACGGATAATATACAGTCTACACATGTTGTGTTCAGCCAGCATGACATCCTAGCAGGATTTTGACCAATATTTTTAAACTTGCCAAGTGAAAAAATGAGAGAAACTCTGCTTGTGCCCCAGGGATCTGTCCTGGGACCGATGCTTTTCAATCTGTTCATAAATGACCTGGAGACAGGGATAAGCAGTGAGGTGGCCAAGTTTGCAGATGACACAAAACTTTTCCGTGTGGTAAAAACCAGAGAAGATTGTGAAGAGCTCCAGAAGGATCTCTCCAAACTGGGGGAATGGGCTGCAAAATGGCAAATGCGTTTTAATGTAGCCAAATGTAAAGTAATGCATACTGGGGCAAAAAATCAAAACTTTATCTATCAACTCATGGGCTCTGAGTTATCCGTGACGGATCAGGAAAGAGATCTTGGTGTGTTGGTGGACAGCTCCATGAAGGTGTCTCCCCAATGTGTGGCAGCTGTGAAGAAGGCCAATTCCATGCTAGGGATTATCAAAAAGGGGATTGAAAATAAAACAGCCAACATTATAATGCCATTATACAAAACAATAGTAAGGCCCCACCTGGAGTATTGTGTACAATTCTGGTCACCGCATCTCAAGAAAGACATAGTGGAACTGGAAAAGGTGCAGAAGAGAGCGACTAAAATGATTACTGGGCTGGAGCACCTCCCTTATGAGGAAAGGCTAAAACATTTGGGGCTCTTTAGTCTGGAAAAAAGGTGCATGAGGGGGGATATAATTGAAACATACAAAATAATGCAGGGCATGAGTCAAGTGGATAGAGGGAATCTCTTCTCTCTCACACAAAATACCAACTAGGGGACATACACTCAAATTGAGGGCTGGGAGAGTAAGAACAGACAAAAGAAAATATTTTTTCACCCAGCGCGTTGTTAGTCTATGGAACTCCCTGCCACAGGATGTGGTGATGGCATCTGGCCTGGATGCCTTCAAAAGGGGATTGGACAGATTCCTGGAGGAAAAGTCCATCACAGGTTACAAACCATGATGGAGATGTGTAATCTCCAGGCTTAAAACCGGGGTACTTCAAGGGCCAGATGCAGGGGAGTGGTATCAGGAGACATATCTAGTCTCATGCGCTCCCAAACGCATCTGGTGGGGCCACTGTGAGATACAGGAAGCTGGACTAGATGGGCCTTTGGCCTGATCCAGCATGGCTCTTCTTATGTTCTTATGTCTTCACTAGTGATAGTCATGTTTTGGTTGAATTAATTCTTCAGTTATGCAGCCATACTATTTGCACAGAACTTGAAATACATTCTATTCCAACAGAGAGGCAATTCCTGGAAAAGAAACCCATGTACTCCGGATGCACTATTCAGGTGGCAATGGCTGACACAAGGAGCAGCAAGATATCCTCAGGGCCTGGCCAGACCAGCCATTTGGTGTGGACTGGACCTGTTGTGAGGAAACGTGGTGTGCTTCTCTTGTCTGAATGGCAAACCATCCCCTGTAGCTGGCAATTAAACGTTTCTCCAATCATCTGTGGAGGGTTAGGGAAAATGTCATTCAATTTCCCCCTTCTTCCTTTCCTGCTCCCCCCCCCCCCTGTTTTCCCTCAGAGTCTGCAGTTAAGATGGAAGGTGGAATCTGAAGCTCTTGGAAGCTGGTTTTCTCCCAGCTGAACAACGACTAATGAAATGTGCCAAACAGAATGCATGCCCTACCACTGTGCCAAGAAAGTCGTGGAACAGCTCTTTAAGGAGAAGGATGGCTTGATTTAAGCCAACGCACATGATCTAAGTAAATACATGTGTAAAAATATCTCACACACACCCAATCCAAACCATACCATCAGTGATGCATGTATCATATCTATATGCCAGTAGAGACACCCTCTCAGTCTCCTATTACTGCTTTAACTTCCAGGTTACAAACTGATTTAATACTGTAGCACTGGAGCAGCCATAATCAGAATACAGAGCACAGAATGCGAAAGAGCATGTCACAACTGTCTTTAAAGAGATGATGGTGGAGAAAAGGAGAAACCAGAGACTCAAAAACAACAATCAGAACTTACATCTCAGAGGACCTCTCATGGACTACAAACACCAATATGGTTGTGAAGAAGGCACAGAAGAGGCTGTATTTCCTGAGGATGCTCAGGAAGATGAATTTATCTCAGCATCTACTTCTGTCCTACTATCACAGCACCATTGAGAGTGTCCTAACTTATGGCATGCTATCATGGTATGGGAGCAGCTCTGTAGCGGACAAAAAAGCTCTACAGAGAATAATTAAAATTGCCCAGAATGTTACCAGGCTCCAGCTACCAACCCTGGATGACATTTTCACATCTCGCTGTTTGAGGAAGTCACACAACATTCTGAGGGACTCTACTCATCCTGCTCATAATTTCTTTGAACTGTTGCCTTCTGGCAGAAGATACAGAACAATTAAAACTCGGACCACACATCTTCTGAACAGTTTTTATCCTAGAGCTATAATTGCACTTAATGATGAACTCAAGGACCACCAGACGTGAGCACTTGGACAAGATTACCTAGCCTGTTGTGTAGTTGCTTGTGTTTTTAGGGGTGGGGGGGGAGTGTTCGGGGATTTTTTATATGTGTGTATTGAAGGGATTTTTTAATGTGTGTGAGAGTGTTCGGGGATTTGTGTGTGTGTGTGTGTGTGTGTGTGTTGAATCTGGTCTCTGGGTGTCTGAATTTCGTTGTATGTGTATACTGTGTATATACACACAAAGACAACAACAACAACAACAACAACAACAATAATAATAATAATAATAATTAATATTATTATTATTATTATTTCAGACTCACATAGGAAAAAAACAGGAAAGTTGAGGCTGTAGTGAAATTTGGACTTGTCTCCACTTCAGCCTCAAGAATTTCTTAAGCCACTCCATTCTGTTCCATTCTCCTCCCTTCTCTGTGGGGTTTAATGAATTTTGTTGCAAATACATTGATTTCCCATATTTCATTGCATGCTTCTTAATTCCAAGTGGGAAGGCTGAGGAAGTAGCTCCCTAGTAGTGTAGAAAAATATTCTGCCAATGTTTTTGTTGTGGCATTGTTATAGTCGTGACCGACTCTTTGTGACCCCATGTACATGGAGTGTTTTTGGCAGGAATACTGGAGTGGCTTGCCAGTTCCTATTCCAGGTGCCTACAGCACCTGGTATTCCCTGGTGGTCGTCCATCCAAGTACCTGCTTAGCTTCCGAGATCAGGCGAAATCAGATGTGTTCAAGGCTTCTAGGCATCTTATGCTTAGAGGTACTCAAAACAGGTCTTATTAAGAATCTCTGTCTTTCATTTACTTACTCATCACTGATTGCTGCACTTGTGTACTGCACTAACTGGAACTGATGGCAAAACAGCTTTAAGACTCTTCTTCGATGAATCAGTTATCATTCTCCACTCATCTGGATTGGGAATGATGCTGAAGGCTGCCATCTCACCATTGATGCTGTTGCAGGCTACGAGATCACCTTCTGTGAAAAATAATGGGGCAAGATCCTTTTGACAGTCACAGAACCTGAAAACCCTTATACTGTATCACCTGCCAGGAGAGTCCATTGCTGTAGTCTAGAGCCCAACAACTCCGCCTCAGTCTTAGGTAGCACCAAATCCCTGGCCAGGTCATTCAGTTCGCCTTGTGTTACGAGGTGTGGGTCAGAGGAGGAGGATGGGGGGGAAATGTGGGCCCTGTGACTTTAATGGTTCAGAACAAGAAGTTTCAACTTCTTCCTCATCTGACTCAAGGGAGAATAATTCTAGTGCATCAGGAACTAACAGTGCTTCTCTGTGGAGTACTGGGCGTAGAGCTGGTGGGATGTTGGATAATGCACAGTCCACCTATTCTTGTTTGACATACTTTTCCCAACTGGAGGCATCATTCAGAGGAAAGAGTTGCTGGTATGACCTCTTTGCTCTCTCCAAATCATTGGCACTGCAAAAGGCTTTTTCCTTGGTTCATTTTTTTAGTTTGCTTGGTTTTGGTTTTGGTTTTGGTTTCTCGCTGGGAAAATGCATGAGACTACCTCAACTTCACTATTTCTCCAGCTGCTCTTGGAGAACCCTGGCAACTCCAGTTACCATTCGCCTTGAGTTATGGTTATTGTAATCTTGGCCATAGAAGAAAAGTGTCAACAACAACAACAACAACAACAACAACAACAACAATTTTATTGATTAGCCCAACAGGCCATATCAAATACAGAAGAAGAAAAAAGAAAATGAAAAGCAATTAAAAACACAATTAAAATAGCAAGATTAAAAATTTCTCATTCATATGTCAGCATCTCCCCTACAGGGAACACCAATTTGATCTATGAAGGCGGATCTTACCCTGGCAGCCTTACATACAAAATTAGCAACACCACGGACAACCTGTACCTTGGAACTGTTGAGCAGGAAATCAAGCTGAAAGTTTGTGTTCCAGTGGGTAATTTTGACCATTGATTTTGATAAATGTAATTGTCTTAGGGCTGTATAAAGCTCACAATCAAATAAAATGTGAGCCGTATCCTCTATGCGGGTAGCACCGCATATGCAGGATCTGTCTTGATAGGGTAAGTTGTGGATGCGCCCATATCTATTCATGGACTCCAATAGATCAAATCTCGCTCTGGTATAGGTTCTTCTAAGGGAGTGTGGTAGGCTGATTGTTAAGTACTTTTCGCACTGGAAGACCTGTTTATTTTTTGCTAGCCAGCTTAGTGCTTTATTGTTAGAGAGGAGCTCCATGTCCTGTTGAGCACTAAGATCTTGTACTCTTTGTTTAAAGATAACTTTGGCTAAGTGACCATTGGAAAGCAAACTTTGGACTGACAACCTGGAGAAGGCAATCATAATACCGATTTGTCTGGCCCACGAGTTGGGAAGGGTGGAAGCGGCTTGTTCATTTAGGCATTGCTTGGGAACTCTATATTGGCTCATCAACTGGACCTTCAGCCAAAATGCAAATGCTCTGGTTACTGTATGGCTGGCAAGAGCAAATATATATAGAAGAAAAGTGTCAAGGGCATGGGGTTCCACATTGCTCAGCAATCTCTGCCAATCCCAGCCTTCGCATAAAGGAACTTGGGTAGCAGAAAGAGATCTCTGCTGTTGGATGCTGCCCTCCACTCTCTATGTTCACTGGCAACTGCTTGGTGGTTTCACTGTCCTATGTCATTAATACCTACATTCTCCGCCCGCCCCCGCCCCCATCCCCGGAGATTAGAAGCTAGGCAGCTGTGAGCAGCCTGCAGGTACTGTTGTCCAACAGATGCAAGTCCTTGTCACTGCTGTGATCTTGAGGGTCATTCAGCATCTCTCAGTTAAAAAGGTGGTGGCATAGGACAGTGCAACATGCTCTGTCTACACAGTGACTCAGTCGTGTTTTCTGTCCCTCTCTTGTTTGCTGTGAATGGCAGAGGCTTTCCTTGGCCTCTGGCTGATCTTAATGGGATCCTCTTCCTGAGATCTTTCCCTGTGACCCTTTATCACAAGCAACACTAGGGTGCGAAGCTCTGCCTGTCAGCATGTAGTCTGCCTGGTGTTCTATTGAGACGGGGCCTATCATTACTTACCGGACTCATTTACACAACATTTTGTTGGATGAAATTCGCAAACTCCTGCCATTCTGGAAAATGTTTCAAAAAAAAAAAAGGGGGGGGGGAAGGAAGGAACTGACAAGGGCATAGACAAAGAAGAACAGCAATGTACAAATGTTAGGTCAGTATCTTTCTGTTGGGTCTCTGGGTGTTTTGTACTTCACTAGGATCCCCTTATCTGCAGGATCAATATCTGCTGATTCACTTATCTGAAAATATTACAAATGTGAGCTATTGTATCTCTCTGTCTGATTGCACCCTATTGCTAATATTCTTAGGGTTGCTGATGCCCCCTGCTTTCTCTCTCGTATCGCTGTCTTGAGCTTCACTGGTGCAGGACAGAGAAGGGCATCATGCATTTGTTCTTATGGGATGACGGGGAAGTATTCCTACATCTCCAAGTTAGCTAGAATGAGGTTTCCCTTTATCTTTTCTATCATTTTCACAAACATATATTAACTTGTTAAAAAAGAAGTGTTTGTGTGATTTCTTTCCACAGGAAGAGGCATTTTCTGCTAACCATTGCTGTTTGAAGGGCTGAATACTCAAGTCAATGTAGCTGCTACTTGTGTCCGCTTGTTCTGCTCATAATTCTGTTTCTATTCCCTCCGCACACTTTGCCACTCCTGTTTTCAATCTGGCTCTAGCTAGTAGACCTTGGGGAGATCCTAGAAATTGCTCAGTCCTCAAATAGAAATGCCTGGCTTATAAAATTAAAGGTCACACAACACAATCTTAATTTGATCAAAGACAGAAAAAGCAGTGTTAAGAACATTGATTAATATAAGCACTAGGGTGAATAAAAGTCAAAACAAAATGTAAGAATTGATGCTCTAAATGTTTTTGAAGAGTATGCACTGAAGAAAAGAAAAGAACTCTCCTCTTCCTGTTGACTATTGTTATAATCACAGGCTCTCGGAAGCTCAGTTGTT
Organism: Phrynocephalus versicolor; assembly: GCA_023846285.1. Taxonomy (NCBI): domain Eukaryota; kingdom Metazoa; phylum Chordata; class Lepidosauria; order Squamata; family Agamidae; genus Phrynocephalus; species Phrynocephalus versicolor. The sequence continues at coordinate 6,801,522 of JAHTLZ010000274.1, read as the reverse complement.
AGTGGAAATATGAAGGTGGGCAGTTTCTATAGCAGTTATATTCTAGGAATAATTACAGGCCAAGTCAACATCATGTACTATGAATTCTTTGTAAGTGTGTGCTTCTCACCACAAACCTCAGCCAAAGTGTTGTTAAATCTCACATCCTGCAGTGACTACATTTGGGATGGCCAGTCTTTGTCATACAACCCACACACAGCAAACATCCTGGTTTGGTTTACCTTCGTACTGCAAGTTGAGATAACAGGGAGCAGGCTAGTGGGATTTCACTTAAACTATGCACAGTAAGGGGGTCAAAAGCATGAGACATTTTAAAGAGAGAGGGATACATTGAAATATTATAAAGGGAGGGGCATATATTGCACAAGGCAAGTTTTCTTACCATTATCAAACATTTATTTGAATGTCACAAACTGTGATTAGCAAGTACGGATGAAAAAATGATCTTGTTTAAATTTATGGATCGTGAAAAGTTTAAAAACAAGTAATGGAACGTGTTTGAAAAAGTTCTGGCTTAATCCTCCGCGGTTACCAGTAAGTACTATAAGACAAAATAAATGGGCTGCAGTTTGGAAAATAGTTGAAAAAAGAACCTACCTCTTAGCTCAGACTCTTTGCTTTGTTTTACTCACTTTTACACCTCCCCCCCCCCCAATAAGAGGAAACCTAAGGGGAGTACTAGATTAAGGGCCAAACAGCAGGTCGCAAGTAGCAACGTGTTAATGTACTTCTCTTTTCTTAAATGCTGGCTGGATAACTTGGTGAGTTCCATGTCGTGCTGCTGAGCGAGATGTTCATTGCCCCACTGGGCATCCCAGAACAGCCAGTCTATGTAGCCTTGGGCAAGCTGCGCAGTCACAGGTTTATCCCCAAAGAAGAGAATGGTAAACCTGAATATTCTCTACCTAATAAGCCCTAAAATGGAGGTGCCATACATTGGAATTGACTTCATGACTTGTTGTTGTTGTTGTTGTTGTTGTTGTTGTTGTTCTTCTTCTTCTTCTTCTTCTTCTTCTTCTTCTTCTTCTTCTTCTTCTTCTTCTTCTTCTTCTTCTTCTTCTTCTTCTTATTATTATTATTATTATTATTATTATTATTATTATTATTATTATTATTATTAACCACACAGCTATCTACGCTGGATTTTGTATTACTAATCACTAGTTAAACACTTCCCAAGCATTTAGGACTCAGTTATGTATTGGCGAATTATGCGAGTAGATCCCAGTAAGGCGGCTTTCTGCAGCTGACTGATGGTGATTTTGTCAACTCCAATTTCTTCTAAATACTTGCTTAGCTCTTTAGGCACCGCACCCAGCGTGCCGATTACCACTGGAACCACCTGTACCGGTTTATGCCAGAGTCTCTGAAGTTCAATTCTCAGATATCGGGTAATTTTTTCAAGTTGTTTCTCAGTGACTCTACTATCACCTGGTATAGCAACATCAATGATCCGCACTTTTTTCTTCTCCACAATCACAATATCTGGGGTATTATGCTCCAAAACCCTGTCCGTCTGTATTCGGAAGTCCCAAAGTAATTTTGCATCCTCATTTTCAGTCACTTTTTCAGGCTTATGATCCCACCAGTTCTTTGCTACGAGCAGATGATAGTTCTGACACAAATTCCAGTGGACCATTTGAGCAACTACATTATGACGCTGTTTGTAATCAGTCTGAGCAATTTTCTTGCAACAACTCAATATATGGTCGATTATTCTTATTCTTATTCTTATTCTTATTCTTATTCTTATTATTTTCTTAGGTTGATTAGTTCTCTACAGGCATTTTCCCCCTTCCAAGACTATCCAACTCTTAAGATCTCAGGGGAGACATAGCTTTCTCTCCTAGCACCCTCACTGGCATGTGAGGTGAGGGCACAAGAGAGAGGCTTTTCAAGGGCTGTTCCCAAGCTACATCAGCTGTCTTACAAGGGAAGTGAGACTGGCCTCCACCCAGCTATCTTACAACAGGCAGAAATATTATTGTGGAGACAGGACGTTGTGCCCACTGACTGGGTGATGAGGATTGCCTTTTAATGAGTAGCTGAGAAACAGCAGGTGAAAAGCAGATCTCGAGAGCTGGTATTGGAGATCTTCTCTTTGTACTTGTCCTCCCTCCAAGCACCTAAACACTTCTTAGCTTTCAAGACATGACAAAGGCTTATGAAGAGATGGGTAGGAAGTGGAAGGACTGGGGGATGGGGGGCAGGCGATAAATTCATATCTCCTCCATGTAGAAGGATGTGGCCCATGGTGGGAAAGAATAATAGAGGAGCTGAACAACACTTCTGTGTTATAGGATGTGGTGATGGCATATGGACTGGATGCCTTCAAAATGGAATTGGACAGATTCCCGGAGGAAAAGTCCATCACAGGTTACAAACCATGATGGAGATATGCAATCTCCAGGCTTACAAATGGGGTACTTCAAGGGCCAGATGCAAGTGAGTGGTATCAGGCAACATATATCTAGTCTCCTGTGCTCCCACTGTGAGATACAGGAAACTGGACTAGATGGGCCCTTGGCCTGATCCAGAATGGCTCTTAGTTTGTTCTTATATTCTTAACTGGCTCCACAGAAGGTGCCGGCAGGAATAATTTGGATTCTTGGGCCATGGTTTTCTATTTCATTCACATGGGCTATTGGGGGGATTGGGTGCACCTCACCACTGCTGAAGGGAATGTTTTTGCCAAGAGGCTTGAAAATTATTCAGTCAGTCAGACTGAACAGAATAAATCCAAGATATTCTAAGCTTTGCTGGAAATGTGAAAAAAAAGATAGGCACCTATATTCATCTTTGGTGGGAATGTGAAATAGTTCAAAAGTTTTGGCAACAGATTTTTAGTGGATAAAAGAAATACTCCAAGTTGATATTGAATGTAAGCCAGAAACTGCACTGTTATCATCACCACTTACTAATGAATATGATATAAAAACAAAAGAATTAATCGCAAATCTTATGACAGCAGCAAGACTGATTATAGCTAAAAACTGGAAATTGAAGCTAGATTTTAAAATTGTGGACTGGCATAATGATGTGTGGGATATAGCTTTAAATAATAAATTGTCTTGCAGTTTAAAAGTTCGGCGAGACGAAATGAGGAAGGATATTATTTATGATATTTGGGGAAAATTTATAGACTATGTACTACTAAAAGGGAAAGGGAAACAACTGACTTACAATCCAACACAGTTCTGGAGAAAAGGACTCTAAGAAGCCAGCTAGAAAAAGAGAAGATGAAGAAGGAAAGAAACCAAAGGAACAACTGGATGGTCCCGGGGGAGTGAGGGTGCACTTTTATTGTTTGTATTGTTTGTTTGTTAGTTTTATTATAAAACAAAAAATTTAAAAAATTGATGTGAGCTTTAAACTGAGTTCTCAGGGAGAGGGAGACAATCTTCTCAAGGGTAGGAACCCAGAAGGGGTTGTGAGGGATAGCTCAAATGATGCAGTAGGAGCAGGAGAAGGAGTATTACAGTCCAACAATGTGAGGAAAAAGAGGCTAATCAAGGGGCTTATAAGAAGGGCACACAGACTTAAATGTCTGTACACCAATGCACAGAGCATGGGAAACAAACAGGAAGAGTTGGAACTCCTAATACAGCAAAATAAATATGATATAATTGGCATCGCTGAAACTTCATGGGATGATACTAATGACTGGAATGTAGTTGTTGGAGGGTATAACCTGTTTCAGAGGAACAAGCCTAGTAAAAAAAAGGAGGAGGAGGAACTTTATATGTTAAGGACATTTATACTGATGAAGAAATCCAAGATACACACTTGGGAAGTCAGGTTGAAAGTATTGGGGTGAGAATTAAGGGGGAGATATATGCTGGCAGTCTAACTCAACATCCTTGTGCTTTAACACAAGGTCCAATAAATTCCTTACAAGAGGAACAGCTATTTTAGCTGAGATCTTAAGCAATAGGGAGGGCCTTGTAAATGGGGTCAAAGTGGTGGGATCTTAGGTAGAAGTGACCATGCTCTTTTGGAATTTGTTATACAGTGGCAAGGGAAGCTAAGTATAGCCAGACAATCATCCTGGAGTTTAAGAAAGCCAATTTTTGTAAACTTAGGGAATCAGTGGCTGTAATTCCATGGACTGAGACACTGAAAGAGAAGGGAGTCCAAGATGGATAGCACTTCCTTAAAAGTGAGATAATAAAGGCACAATCTATAACCAAGAAGTAGAAAATGGGAGATATCTAAGGAAACCGCAATGGTTGACTAAACAACTTTAAACTCAGCTAAGTATAAAAAAAGTACAGGAAATGGAATAATGGGGAATGCACCAAAGAGGAATATAATAAGCAAATAGCCAGTATATGCAGGGGGGTGCTAAGAAAAGCTAAAGCACAGAATGAACTTAGACTTGCCAGAGTAATTTCTCTGACAAAATAGAGGCCATGCCGATATGAAAGAAATGGGTGCTGAAGCGCCTCGCTGATTATTTTCCAGAATTGGTACTTGGTCAGTGGGGTCCTGTCCTTATTTTGCCCCTCTGTCACGAGTTCTGCCTGAGGGTGGATACTGGGCAAATGCCCTCCACCGAGCAGGGGCCCAAGTGCAGATGCACTCCCCTGCCCACATGGTCTGTCTTGGATCTCCTAACATGCAGGGAAGCTCCTTGCTGGTCCAGGGTCATGTCTGTCACCTGCAGGGCAGTGGCAGATGTGTCCTCCCTCCCTTCTGCCACCAGCTTGTTAACCCTGAGGGCCGCAAAGAATGCCACCAGCACTGCCGCCCTAAACAGCAGTGCTTTGTAAGGGCATGAAGGCAGTCACCAGGGTACACATTGCCAAAGAGGTTGCGGCCGGCTGGGTCCTTGGTCCCTTCAACGACCCACCCATCCTGAACCTGTGTGCTTCCCTGCTGGGTCTCATTCTGAAGAAGATGCTTGGTGAGTACGGGTTGATACATCACCTCTTGTACCCCGAAGGTGACTCAGTCAATGACACCGTCCCCCATGATTTGTGGTCACTTCACTACATATCCTTTGATGCAGTCACGCACATGGTCCGCGCCTGTGGCTGAGGGTCTGAGATGGAGAAGTGCAACATCGAGTCTGCATTCCTCCTTCTTGCAGTGCACCCGGATGACTTCCATTTTGAGGGCCACTACTACATGGACAGGGCACTCCTCTTTTGGCGGCTCTATTTCATGTGCAGCATTTGAGCAATTTAGTACATCCTTGAATGGAAGATATGCGCCAGGATTGGGGTTAGGTCCATGGCCCACTATCTTGATGACTTCATTTTCTGTGGAAGGAGGGACATGGAGCAGTGTTGATGGATCCTTATGACATTCCAGTCCCTCACCAAGGCATTGGGACTACCCCTGGCTGAGGAGAAAACTGAGGGCCCCACTACAGTCCTCATGTACCTGGGCGTAGAGGTTGATATGTGGAAACAGACCAGCAGGTCGCCAGCTGACAAGCTGGCTAGCCTCAAGTACGTTATCAATGCCATGGCAGGATGCTCCAAGGTCCCTCTCAGGGAGCTCCAGGCAATTGTGGGCCGTTTGAACTACAGGAAAGAGATTTAGGGAATTGTTGGCTGTGATTCCATGGACCGACACACTGAAAGAGAAGGGAGTCCAAGATGGATGGGAGTTCCTAAAAAGTGAGATATTAAAGGCACTATTTAAAACTGTTCCAACAAGAAGAAAAAATGGGAGAGGTCTAAAGAAACCACAATGGTTTACTAAAGAACTTTCAGCTCAGCTAACTATAAAGAAAAACAAGTACAAGGAATGGAAAAATGGGAAATGCACCAAAGAGGAATATAAGCAAACAGCTAATATATGCAGGGGGGTGGTAAAAAAAAAGCTAAAGCACAAAACGAACTTAAACTTGCCAGAGAGATTAAAGATAGTAAAAAGGGTTTCTTTAGTTATGTCCGCAGCAAAAGGAAAAATAAGGAAATGATAGGCTCTCTGCATGGAGATGATAACCAGTTACTAACAGGAGACAAGGAAAAGGCAGAACTACGCAACACCTTTTTTGCCTCCGTTTTCTCCAAAAAGGAAGAAAGAGATCCGCTGGGACAAAGAGTAGATGAGGTAGGATGGGAATTGCAATATAAAATAGTTAGGGGGGTAGTACAGGAACATCTTGATACAATGAATGAATTTAAGTCTCCTGGGCCAGATGAATTACACCCAATGATATTAAAAGAACTGGCAGAAGTAATTTCAGAACCATTGGCAATAATCTTTGAGAAGTCCTGGAGAACAGGAGAAGTCCCCATCGATTGGAGGAGGGCTAATGTTATCGCCATCTTCAAAAAGTGTAAAAAAGAGGACCCAAATAATTACCACCCAGTCAGCTTGACTTCAATTAATTCCTGGAAAGATCCTAGAGCAGATTATTAAGCAATCAGTCTGCAATTATTTAACAAACAATGCTGTCATTACAAGAAGTCAACAGGGGTTTCTTAAAAACAAGTCATGCCAGACTAATTCGATCTCTTTCTTTGATAGAATTACAGGCCTGTTGGATGAGGGGAATGCTGTGGATATTGCTTATCTGGACTTTAGCAAGGCCTTCGATAAGGTTCCCCATGATATTCTTGCTAAGAAGTTAGTAGGAAGTGGGATAGAACTGTTAGGTGGATTTGTAATTGGTTGACTGATCACACCCAAAGGGTGATCATAAATAGCCTCTCTTCAGCTTGGAGAGACCTGACCAGTGGGGTGCCCCAGGGTTCTGTTCTGGGTCCAGTGCTGTTCAATATCTTTATTAATGACTTGGAGGAAGGAATAGAGAGTATGCTAATTAAAATTGCAGATGATACCAAATTGGGAGGGGTTGCTAATTCCCTAGAGTATCAGATGAAAATCCAAAAGGACCTTGACAGATTAGAATGCTGGGCCAAAGCTAACGGAATGGATTTCAACAGAGGAAAATGTAGGGTGCTACATCTAGGTAAAAAGAATGAATTGCACAGATATAGGATGGGGACACTTGGCTGGAAAATAGTACCTGTGAAAGGGATCTGGGAGTCTTGGTGGACCACAAATTGAACATGAGTCAGCAGTGTGATGCGGCAGCCAGGAAAGCCAATACAATTCTTGGTTGCATAAACAGAACCATGGTGTCTACATCAAGGGAAGTGATAGTACCACTCTATTCTGCTCTGGTCAGACCCCACATGGAGTACTGTGTCCAGTTCTGTGCACCTCAGTTTAAGAAGGATGTTGACAACCTCGAGTGGGTGCAGAGGAGGGCGACCAGGATGGTTGAAGGCCTGGAGGAAATGTCTTAGTTATGAGGAACGGCTTAGAGAACTGGAAATGTTTAGCCTCTCTAAAAGAAGGCTCAGGGGGGGATATGATAGCTATGTTTAAATATTTGAAAGGATGTCATATTGAAGAGGGAACATGTTTGTTTTCCATGGCTTCAGAGACTAGGACTCGGGGCAATGGTTTCAAAATACAGGAAAAGAGATTCCATTTGAACATTAGGAAGAACTTCATGACAGTTAGAGCTGTTCGGCAGTAGAATATGCTGCCACGGAGTGTGGTGGAGTCTCCTTCTTTGGTGGTTTTTAAGCAGAGGCTGGAACGCCATCTGTCGGAAATATGGTGAAGGGGTTCATGCATGGCAGGGGGTTGGACTAGATGGCCCCTGAGGTCTCTTCAAACTCTATGATTCTATGATTCTATGATTCTAAGAACTTCCTGACAGTTAGAGCTGTTGGGCAGTGGAATATGCTGCCATGGAGAGTAGTGGAGTCTCCTTCTTTGGAGGTTTTTAATCAGGGGCTGGATGGCCACATGGAACCTTCTAGAACTAAATAGTAAAAGTAGAAACCTAGCCCCAATTTCCTTCATGCATATATATGCATGTAGCAAGTCTCCCTGTCAGAAATATCTGTTGGAAATATTGTGATGGGGTTCCTCCATGGCACGTGGTAGGACTGGATAGCCCTTGAGGTCTCTTCCAACTCGATGGTTCTATGATTCTTTCACACCTCTGGTATGTCTGAAATCACTGGGGAATAGAAGGAGGAAAGTAAGCAGCCGTTTATTGGCACCTTTCATGGCAAATATAAACAAATAAAATGATCAGCAGCACCTGAATTGGCAGGATGATAACGTGCCCCCTGGCTTTGCTCTATTTTAGTCTTATCTTTGGTTGGTTATAGATGTGCAGTTTTTGTAAACTGAAAAGCCCATCAATTTTAACAGGGCTAAAAAAAATCAGGGCTTCTGTCTCTCCTTTCAGTGTTCCATTGGTGAGCCATAAGCAGGAATTTCCTCATCTACTTTCCCTTTGATTTTTTTCAAGGAACTGCCCATGCAGTTCTTTATTATGCCAGCTATCAGCTCATATTTGCATCATTGTTTTCCTGTATCAACCCTTTGTTTGCTTTACTTTAAACACCTCCTTGTTCTTAATCTCCAGTAACTGGCTGTCTACTATTTTTTTGCATAATCTGCCAACGCATGCTTCTCTTCTTCAACTGTCTCCTTCACTTGCAAAAGACCTCTACCACCTAATTTTCTAGGTAAATACAGTCTGTCAACATCACTGCATCGATGTAATGAATAGTGAATGGTCATAAGTTTTCTTGTTTTCCTATCATGATGATGATGATGATGATGATGATGATGATGATGATGATGATGATGATGATGATGATGATGATGATGATGATGATGATGATGATAAGACAGTGGATAAGACCGTTTTCCCCAGACAACCTGGCCAATCTGCTCCCTGTCTGGTTGCAGGTTGACCAGTGTTCCTCTGAATCAGTAGAGGCTTCTTCCATTGCATCTACCAAATACTGTACTGCACCACTGCAATAGCAACATAATCCTGGTGGAGAGCTTGAGTGCTTCTTGGCTTACTTATAGCCCCCAGGCCTTTGGACCAGGAGCCCTCTTCTCCTATACTCTTTTGAGCAGGTCTGCTGCAAAAGATCTTGGAAGTGACATCTCGGTCCTCCTGCTTTGAACCTTGCCTCTTAGTCTTGGTCTTCCACACTTCCTCTCCAAAAAGCTTTTACAACCTTCTGCCTTGTGCTGTTCTCTTCATTGGACCCTTCTTTCACATGGCACCTCAAATGAATGTCCTGTTCTGGCACAATGGCTACTCTGATACCATCCCCCATGGTCACAATAAGGTTTTGCTTTCTTTCTGTCTCTGTGCATGCCCCCACCTCAGACATGCACAGGGGCTGCCAGCCTGCAGGAGCCAGCTGCCACTCAAGATGGCAGTGGAGACAGTGGCAGGTAAAGGTAAGGAGACAAGAGGGACAGTGGAAAGGGGGAGGGTGCAGGTGTTGTTGTTGGTGGTGGTGGGTAGCAGTGAACCAGGAAGTTTGGTACTTTGACCCAAAATTCATTTTTTTGGGGAAAGTTCAGCTTTGGATGAACTTCAACTGATCAAAATCAACAAAAATGGTAAAAAAATTGTTTTACAAATATCATGGGTCAATTGTTAGTGTTGTGTCCATCTCAAGCCAGAATATTTTGATGGTGCACATAATCACATTCACATGTGTGTTTTGCCATTTGGGCTCCTCCACCCATCATTCTTTAACTGAGAATGAGTTGGTGCCTATCCATGCCCCTGTCCATGATGCTGTAATCTCCTTTAGGTTGTGGGACTGGTGTGTTGCTTCTTCATGAAGAGATAATAATCTGACTTTTCAATTCTGACTTTTCAGGGCTTTCTTAGGTAGACAGGACTCAGAAGTGGTGTACTGCTTACTTCTTTTGAGGGGCGTCCCGAGACTTGTGCAGCTTGCCCAAGCTTTGTCTATTCACAAGAGACCATGAGGGGAAGTCAAACTCCCAACCTCTGGCTTTGCAGCCCTATACCTAAACTACTGAGAGCTGCCTAGATGCCCTAAGCACATCCGATCTCGCCTGCTTTTGGAAGCTAAGCAGGGTCAGCCCTGGTTAGTTCTTGGATGGGAGACCACCAGGGAATCACAAAGACAAAACACACACACACCCCTAAACTACTGAGCGATCCGTCTATCTACACATGAAGAAGAGTCCATGAGGATCTTTGCTTCTTTTCAGTCCTTGAAGCACAGGCTGTGCTTGCTCCTATGGCTACCCAATTGTTTGCTGCTAAACTGCTGTCTACAAAGAGGGGACCGCCATCCTGGTTAACAATGTTGCAATGCAGCCATTATACAATGTAGCAATGTATAATATGGGATAATTACCACTGCCAGCCTTTTGAAACATGCATTTTCCCATGAGTCTCAAGGGCTGGCTGTCCATCCGCCATCTTCCTCTGCGAGGCTTTGGGATACTTTGGTCAGGGCTAACAACTGAAACCCCACCGACTGTACCAGCCTAGGCCTCTTCCAGGGACTCAAGACTCTTCCTTCCTGCCCTGCCCATGCCTTGCCCTAGCTTAGCTGCTCAGCTCAAGCTGTAATACTCTGGCTTTTTCTCCTGCTCAGCATATGCCTGCGCTCTGTTCTTGAGATCTGAACAAATTTTCTCCTGCTTCGTTCCTTCTCCTCTTCAGGACGTTGTAAAACCCATTGGTTGGAAGGCAGCTGGCTGTGTCATCAGTCAGTCCATTCTGTTTGTCTTTTGGTTCCTGCCTCCAGCGCTACAGTCATCTCTGGAGCCCCGGCCCTCTCCTCTCACTGTGAAAATATGCCCCTTTACTTTTTTTTTTAAAGGAGGGGTCTATTTTGCAAGTTGATTGATGAACATTAAGAGCCATGGGACAAGAAGGAAGCTTTCTGCGTCCAGAGAAAGACCTGCAGGAGACAGGCAGCGCTTCTGTGCTACTAGACTAGTCCGTTCTCCCCTATGTTGCACATGAAGGACAGGCTGGGCTGCCACTTGCTGGGTGAAAAGGGAAAGACACTCTATGTGTGATCAGAAGTGTGTGTGTTGTGTCGTTACAGTCGTGACCGACTCTTCGTAGCCCCATGTCCATAAAGTTTTCTTGGCAGGAATGCTGGAGTGGTTTGCCAGTTCCTACTCCAGGCTCCTACAGTACCTGGTATTCCCTGGTGGTCGCCCATCCAAGTACTAACCAGGGCTGACCCTGCTTAGCTTCTGAAATCAGGCGAGATTGGATGTGCTGAGGGCATCTAGGCAGCCGTGGTCAGAGGTAGCCGTGGTCAGGGGTACTTACTTTAACTATACAGTATTTTTGTGGGTTGAGAGAAATAACTTTTCCACAGTTAGGGAAAGTTAGTAGTTTTCAAAACTGATGTGCTGTGTCTGTGTTACAGTTCCACCTGTGGTTCCTCTGGCTCTCTTTTATCTCTCTTCTATCTTCTCTACAACATAACTTGAAGTCGAAGAAGCCATGTGAGTAGGCAAGGGGTGTATCAAGGCTCAATCTGTATAATCCCTTTCATAGCTTCTGGTCTGGCAGTTTTGGTAAAAGGGCATATGCAGGTCCTTTCATGTTACTGATTCTAAGAGCTCTGAACATGGGTCAGGAACAGCCTTTGCAGAACCCATTAGTCCTACCTGCACAGCAAGTATTAAAGTTCTCTGTGTGTGTGTGTTGTGTCGTTACAGTCATGACCGACTCTTTGTGACCCCATGCCCATGAAGTTTTCTTGGCAGGAATACTGGAGTGGCTTGCCAGTTCCTACTCCAGGCGCCTACAGCACCTGGTATTCCCTGGTGGTCTCCCATCCAAGTGCTAACCAGGGCCAACCCTGCTTAGCTTCCAAAATCAGTAGAGATTGGATGTGCTTAGGGCATCTAGGCATTTATTAAAGTTCTGCTGTTGCTTTTTATTTAGGGATCTTCCCTCCACACCCATTTTGCCAATTAGAAAAGACAACACTAGTAAGCAAAATCAGAGCCAGTAGGTGATGAGGATGAAAGAACTGAAAACTGATTGATCCAGTAACGGTATCCATAACTGAGTAGCTGATTTATTGTACACCTACTTGCCAGCTCAAGTTTTACAAGACAGAAGGCAACTGTCTTTTACGACCACGTTGCATGGAGCCAGTGCAGTAATCTGTTCTTCCCAGTATGTGTACTGCTCTCTTTACTAGGACTGAAGGCAAGCTACTGTGTGTGTTTCCTAGAGTTAGTAGTAAACTGGAAACTAGTCTAGCATGCACTGATGGAGTGATATGCCTGACTAACAAGACAACATACCTGAAAGAAGAACATTTCACCTTCTCCCAAACATCACCAATGCTTGAAACCTCAAAAGGAAGGTAAGTATACTTTCTCACAGCTGGATAGGGGCAGCAGTCCATTCTTTTCAAGCAAGATACACGTGTAAGCAGCACAAGCAGGTTTCCTGTTTTGTTGCTTTTGTAGAGCTGCTCTGATGTTGGTATCTCAGAGATGACCAAAAGTGAACTAAAAGAGCTAGATGAGATAACCAAGTGAACTACTAGAGAGTAGTTGGAGTATAAAGAATGTGAAGCATTAGCTATTTGTCTGTTAGGAGCAGGGCCGGCACTTCCATTAAGGTGAACTAGGCAGTTGCCTAGGGTGCCAAAATGGAAAGAGGGTGCTGGACAGCCTGTCACCCCCCCGCCGCTGCCCCCGCTGCTGGCCACTGCCGTCCGTCCCCCCACCGCCTGCCAGCCGCCCGTCGCCGCCCACCTTGCCGCCTCGATGTTATCCTTTGGAAGCATGGAAGCAGGACAAGACCAGAATTTCTGAAGGTGTGGATCAGTTTCATATTTGCCTGCAAATAGACTAGAACAAAGCTGTCTTCAAACTGCAGTATTTATTCACAACTAACCTAGCCGCAGTCTCACCAGCGTTTTCTGCACATTTTTTCTGCGGCAAAATGCGCAGTAAAAGATCGCATCCTAACCACAAAGGGAAGTAATTTGTTGCCCTGACTGACCACGCCCCTGGAAGTGCACTTTCACCAAAGTTTTTAAAAATACCACTAGGGGTTTTTAAAAAAATACCACTAGGGGTTGGTTTAAAAAAAACTTCCCTTAAAGATGCACAGTTCTTTGCTACTCTAATGAGGTGTGACCCCAGAAAATATGCAGTAATTTTCTTCGTACCCTTTTTCCTGCCACTTCCTGTGGGTCCGGCAACGGAGACCTGGGCTGCGCTCCTATTAGAGTTTGCTTCATATAAAAATTCCCTGCATATTTTTTGGGGGGGCGGTCACGTGGTTTTTAATGTGCAGTTTGTGTCCTCTCTTCTGCGTCGTATTTTCATATTCTGGTTTGGTCTCTACCTATCTACTTCGCATTTTGTCCTTCTTTCCAGCTCTAGTTTCCAAGCCTCCGTGGTGATAAAGGGGAACAATTGATTTTACTGCATATTTTCAGGGTCCTGTCGTGGTTACAGAAGCAAATACATAAGCATTTTCGAGCAAAGTTTCTAAATCCAGCCCCATACTCACTCTGTATGTTGTATCTATTTCATAATGCGCTTCTTCTGGAGATATATTTAGTATTTTTGCAATTTCCTCTGTCATCAGGCTAAGTAGATTTTCCCCTTCTTGCTGAGGGATTGATTGAAATCTCAGAATATAAGCTGATCTATCCAGTTCTAGTTGGTTAATGTCCCTTGAAGCTCTTTGTGCTGATATTTCAATGGCTTCTGTTTGCAATTCCAACTCAGTCGTCTTATCTTCATAAGCATTTAATTGACATTTAAGATCTCTGATGTCTCTTTTGCATTCCTGAATATCATTTTTAATTTCTGATAGTTCTGAAGCTACCTTCTGTATAGTTGTGTTCATTCCTGCCAACATGTCTGTAATTGTTTGTAGTGATGGTGTTTGGGGTGAAGAGGGGGGTAGGATGATTCCCCCTCTCCCTGCCATCAACAATGTTTTTTTCTGTTGAGGATTCATCTTGATAAATTCCTGTAAGTCAATCAGTGGTAGGCTGCACTTGCTTGAAAAGGGAACACAGCTCCTTCCTTTACTGTTCCCTTTATTTGTTTGTTTAATGCAAGAAGAGAGAAAGCCAATGTAGTGGTTACCACACCCTGCCAACTTCCAGTCTTTTATAGTTGCATATTATTCACAGAATGCTTTTAAAGGGACCTTCAAGAGGGTCTCTAGATGGAAGCAGTGATTGTCAACCAGTGTAACTATTGGGTATGTTTTTTGGCTTTTTCTCTTTTTATCCACAAATAGTTTCTTTATGAAATGTATACACATTTTAAGAAAATCATAAACAGATTAAAGTTCTTACGTTTTAGCTTGAATAGTAACTGGTCATGCTTTGAAAAGCAGCTTGTGAGGTTTTCCCAGCTGGGGGTGATTTTCTTTTCTTTTCTTGATGGTTGCCTCAGCTTGCTTCCGTGTGGGTTTTCTTTGACATGTATCCCTACTTTATCTTCATTTCAAAAAGAAGGAACAGCTTGACAAAGAGATGCAAAGTTGTTGAGTAATCTCTGGGTTTGTTTGTTTTTGCTCACGCTTTCTCTTCCGGTGCTGCTTCTTGACTGCAAAAATGTTTTGGGCTTGTCTGGGCTTCCAGGGATATGAATTTTCTCTGTTTCTCCATTTCTATGGAGACCAGGAACACCCCCGTTGCCCCTTAGCTTCCAGCTCTCCTCCAGAGTGCCAGTCGGGTCTTTGTTTTTAGAAGACCCCCCTCAGACAAGTCCGTTCCCAGGGCGTTTTCTCAGGAGCTCCTGAAAAACGCAGCCGGCTGCAGCAGCAAGAACATGGAAATAATTGTAATACCATGGATAAGATGAAAACAATAGTTGAAGACTTCTTTCAAAATCTATATTCTAAGGAACAAACAGCAAGAAACGAAATATCAGAATACTTAGAAAGTCAAGATCTTCCAAAAATAACATCAGAACAGAAAGAAAAATTAAATAACCCAGTCTCGATGATGGAAATAACAGAAGCTATTAAAAAACAGAAAAATGAAAAATCAGCGGGACCAGATGGTCTTACACCAGAATTTTTTAAACAATTTGAAGGAATTTTGGATATACCACTAAAAGAAGCTATAGCAGAAATAATGGAACAAAGAATAATGCCAAACTCATGGCAAGAAGCAACAGTTACACTCATACCAAAAGAAGGGAAAGATCCAGAGTTAATACAAAATTATAGACCAATTTCACTATTAAACGTTGACTACAAAATCTTCGCATCAATCATGGCAGATAGATTGAAAAATGTTTTAACAAATTTTATACATAAAGATCAAAATGGCTTTCTTCCTAGAAGACAACTCAGCCATAATATAAGAATTGCACTTAACTCTCTGGAGTACTATGATCAGAAAGTTGACAAACCTGCTGCTTGGATCTTTTTAGATGCAGAAAAAGCATTCGACAATGTATCTTGGGCATTTCTACATGAACAACTCAGAATAATGGACTTTGGGGAAATATTTGGAAGAGTAATTTCAGCAATATATCAACATCAAAGTATGAAAGTAAATCTCAATGGGAACCTAACCAAAACAATAAAGATATCAAAAGGTACAAGACAAGGATGCCCTCTTTCCCCATATTATTTATTTTGACATTGGAAGTCTTGATTCGAAACATTAGAAAGAATCCTGAAATCACTGGAATTAAAATTAAGGAACACCAATTCAAAATACAAGCATTTGCAGATGATTTGATGATAATATTAGAAAACCCAATAGATACAATTGCAAATTTGATGGACTCTTTACAGGAATATGGACGAGTAGCAGGCCTGAAAATAAATAAAGAAAAGACTCAAATGTTAGTAAAGAACATGACAAAGACAGAAGTCCAAAATCTGGAACAAAAATGTAATTTCAAGGTAGTTAAGAAAGTCCACTATTTAGGTATCTATCTTACTGCAAAAACCAGTACTCTTATTCAAGACAATTACCCCAAAATAATGAGAGATACAAATGGAAATAAACTCATGGAAAAATTTACAACTATCCTTTATGGGAAGAATAGCGGCAATAAAAATGAATGTATTACCAAAACGACTATTCCTGTTCCAAACAATACCGGTCCTTAAATCAACTAAATTACTACAAGATTTAGATAAACAAATAAGGAAATTCATTTGGAATGATAAGAAACCTAGAATCAAAATTAAAGTATTGCAGGACAAAAAGGAAAATGGAGGCTTCGCGCTACCAAACTGGATTTTATATTATAAAGCCTGCTGTCTGACATGGATGAAAGAGTGGATGACCCTTGAAGGTAATCGACTACTTGCGTTAGAAGGATTAAATTTGAATTTTGGATGGCATGCATATCTATGGTATGGGAAAGCTAAAGCCCAAAAAGATTTTGCAAACCAGTGCATAAGAAATGCCTTGTTGTGGGTTTGGGACTCATTGAAGAACTCTATCTATACAGCAATACCACTTTGGGTTTCCCCACAACTGGCACATACAAAACCCTCTATAATAGAGGACAAAAAATCTCTGAGATATAAAGATATGTTAACAGAAAAATTACAACTAAACTCAAAAGAAGAATTACAGTTACAAGGATTTAGAATAGATTGGTGGTTGGAAATGCAAATGAAATCTTGGTTTAGAAATGATAAAAAGCAATTTAGTTTCTCAAATCAAGAAGTTGCGGTGGATAAAATCATTTTTCTTCTAATGAAAAGTTAATTAAAAGAAATTATAGCTGGTTATTAGCTAGACACGTAGAAGATGAGATAGTAAAAGAATGTATGATAAGCTGGGCACAGGATCTAAAGTCAGAAATTCAGTTAGATGAATGGGAAAAAATATGGAAGGTTAATATAAAGATCACTAAGTCAATAGCATTTAAAGAAAATCTTTATAAAATGTTTTATAGGTGGTATTTAACACCTGATAAGCTGGCTAAAATGTATAAAATATCCGATGTTTGTTGAAAATGTAACAAAGGATGGGGATCTTTTTTTCATATGTGGTGGGTGTGCAAGAGGGCTAAAAAATACTGGTGTATGGTACAAAAATTTATTTTACAAACTATGTTAATTAATCTTGAGTTAAAACCAGAGATTTTTTTATTATCTATGATACAACAAAATATTGGTGACAGCAAAAAATTTGTAATCATTCATATTATCACAGCAGCTAGAATGTAGTATGCACAATTATGGAAGACAGACAATATTCCGGACAAAAATCAGTTAATTATGAAGGTGTTAAACTGCACAGAAATGGACAAGATCTCAGCACTAATGAAACCAGAAGGATACTATGAAGACTTTGAAGAAAGATGGCATGATTTCTACAAATTTTTAGACAAATATTACAAGACAATTAAGTTTCCTGTTTAATTTATGAGTAATTGAGATAGTTAAGGATCATACATTGTTAAGATGAGATGCAAACTTTGTTTGAGAAGATTAGAATCGCTCCAATGTTTTTTTTTTCTTTTTCTTTGATAACTTTTTTGTTTGAAAACTATAAATAATAGACATGGGCACGACTCGGCAAAATCCTCGTTTCTGTTTTTGTTCGTTGTTTCCGTTAGGTAACAGGGAACGAGAACGACAATTACTCCGCTCCAGCTCGAACACAACCCGATAACGATAAATTGGGTCTGATTTGTTGTTGTCGTTCATGGCATTGCAGCGCCGGCGATCGTGTCAGCCTTCACAGTGGAGGAGGGAAGGAAGAGGGATCTGATCCGATCTCCGCGTGCAGAGGTTGAATCAGAGCCCCCGCACACACGCACACACACACACCCTCGCCGCCCTCCTCCACCACGGGGGCTGATAGCCCGGTGGGCTGTCAGCCTTCCTGGTGGAGGAAGGAAGGAAGGGGGATCCGATCCGGTCTCCGCGTGCGGAGGCCGGTTCAGAGCCCCCGCACACACACACACACACACCCTCGCCACCCTCCTCCACCACGGAGGCTGACAGCCCAGTGGGCTTTCAGCCTTCCTGGTGGAGGAAGGAAGGAAGGGGGATCCGATCCGGTCTCCGCCCCGGAAATGACAGCCCGCAGGGCTGCCATGCATCGAGGCGGAGGGCGGCGAGAGGGATCTTGACCACGCCGGATGACAAACGACAAACGACACAACAAAATGACAATTTTTTAAAAAATTTCACGACAAATGGAAACAACCCAAAACGGACCCATCCCGACAAATGACAACTCGAAAAGTAATTTTTTATGGTCATGCCCATCTCTAATAAATAGATTGCAAAAAAAAAAAAAACCCACGTGGCTGCCCGAAAAAAACTACACATCAAATTAAGATGCGCAGAAAACCTTTGTGACACCGCTGGGAGAGAAATGCTTCTCATCAATTAGCTGCAAATACATGACCATCAATAGGATTCCAGCCGTTTGATAGCAAAATTAAGCCATTTAGTCTGTTGTTCAACTAGATGTGGTAGTGTTATCTGTGATGGTTAGTGGTTACCTTTCCTTTGCAGAGAAATACTAAAGAGTGTAATTTTCCCACTTGCAGTTAAGTAGTACCAGAGTGAGTGAGATGAATTATGTAGTGGGAGATATTGCTGATTACATTTGTTTGTGTGAGTGTAGTGAAGAACAGGCAGTTTCACTCCCGTGGCAGTGTAGTCTATGTTCCTCAATATGTGTCATGGAGGACATGATGCAAGCTGCCCCAAATGCTCTTGAATCTGTTTCCCACTCCTGAGCAAAAATTAACTGATATTTTATTAATTGTACTGCAGTACTTCTGAAATGAACCAAGAAAGATGATGATCGTGTTATGGTGGAAACTTTATTTCTAGAACACAGATTTAAGACAACATCAAGTGATTGTATACATTGTTTAGTCCGGTGGGTCTGAGCCTGTATTTTAGTACTCATCTATGCATGTGTTCAGGAATGGATGCATTTCCATGTGCTTACCATAAAGTTTGGCTAACTAAATGTGGTCAGGTAGTTTTGCTAAACAAAAACATGACCAGGATTTCTGTAAAAAAAAAAAAAAAACCAATGGAGAGGCCTGTTTTGTGGAACACAGATATCCTGAAATAAGTATAAGATGAACTTTAGCAGGGAGACGGACTCAGTCTGCTGCAAGAAACATATAAAATTTTATTTCATAAACATCATTGTGCACAGCACATACATATGAAAAGTAAAAGCACTTACACTTTACAGTCACATGATTAAACATATATATCTAATTCCTATAAATAAACACTTTCCATAATTAAGTTCCTATTGAATATATGAGGTATATTTTAGTATTGGAAAGTGTTCTTAGAAAGAAAGCACCATACCGGTTCGTTATCTAAGATAAGGTACTGGAGCTGATTTAACAATGAGGTAAACAGAGCAATAAGTGTACTCTGGCTTTCTGAGAGGAAGTGGGGCAGACCACTCACTCCTCAAGAGAAAATAGGCTCTAACAGGGTGATAGTTCTGGAATTGTTAGAAAAGGCTTGCAGCATCAAGCTGAATATCGCTGAGTGTACTATAGACCAAACGGGCCCATAGCAGTTCTCATCTATGTGCCATCTCAAAGGCAGGCAAAGAAGGCAGTAGATTCGGTGAACCTTGTTTAGCCACCATACCTATAAGCTTGATAACTATGAATTAGATCTTGATTTGAAGGCTTGCATCTCTTATCGAGAACAGAAATGTGTCTCTGTGCAACTCTGGCTAAGACCCACTTCATTGTGGAATGAACACCTGAGAGTCAAACACAATAGTTGAAATCCAGTTGCATAAAGCTTCATTGAGTAAGGCTGATGGTGTCATCAGCTGCTGCCATTTTTGAGCAATTAAAACTTGCTAGTTATTTCCCCTTCTCCCACTTCCAGGTTTACTTTGGATATGTTTTATCCCAGTGAAGCCTTTAGGAGCTGCAAGATGTTGGAGGGCGGGGGCGGGGAGTCTCTAGTTCCCCAAATTTTCTGATCCAAGACTTCCCACCCAGCCCCGTGGACCCCCCCCCCACCCCACATACAATGGCATCCCCAGGATGATGGATATTCTAGGGGACCGTCGGAACCTGGGGGGAAGGGGGGATCAGACACCTTTAATTTTCCAAAAACAGCCATGGCTGACGATATGGACACCTCCGGACTCCAGCCAATGTCATCAAGTGTAAAGACATGGCTGCAGCTCACATCACTCCTACACTTCCCCACTGGAGTTTAATCAGTGAGGACAAAATGACATTAGATCATCCGATTCAGTGGTTCACTTCTTTGTCACTTGCTCAGGTGAGTAAATGCCAACGAGCATGATACTGTATCCTGTCCTGTCTTTAACTACTCATCATTGCCAAGATGATGTGGAAGAAGACACGGGTTAAAGTGGCCACACCGGGAAGACAACAGACAGCCTAGTCCTAAGGCTTTTTGCAACACTAATTCAGAATTTTAGAGTTGTGGCAGGCTATTACAGCCACAACTAAAATGCTTGATCACCCAGATCCTTGCTGGATTAATTATCTGTTACTGAGTGCTATCATTATAGGGAAGACAACCCTATGGATACTCATAAGATATGGAAGGCTGTTTAGAATAAGAGTAATGGATCATCTTTTAACTCAACATCCTCTTTGCATCTGAGAAAAACAGTGAAGGAATACAGAGGAAAATGGAATAAGAAGCAGAGAAACGACGGATAAATCCACAGGCCTCAGAAACCATTAGAGAGAAGCTGCAAGGTTAGTAACAGCATTACATAAGCAGAGCTTTAGAGAATGGAGATTGCAAGTAGGGGCCAAGGAAGGGAAAATGACCACTACAAGGATTAGAGTGGAGATGCATGTTAATTCAGAAGAACGTCCCACTGGGTTTAATATGGTTTATCACAGGCTTTAGAGTTATAAAGTCCTTAATGTAGAGACACATCTAGCTCCAGAATTAGGAGAGCCTTAGCAAAGAACCCTTACTAGGTGGCCTCAATCTGCTAATGGTGCATGTGGGCCAAAGCTGTCTAATAGTCTTTAACTTTCCTGCATGCTCCATGCAAAACTGAAATGTGTCACTGTTTGAATAGCGACATTTGACGTTTGGTGGTCTTTACCACCTGAGCTTTGAAACCTTTGAAACCTTCTGGTTCTTGTCCTGGATAGAGATATGGCCTACGTTAGAAATGGGGGGAATAAGGGACATGACCTATTTATTGGGAGTCTTGTGCTGCTGATAGGTCGTGTCTAGTACCGAGCTGTTTCTCCACTCTGGTACCCTTAGAGTGGCACCCAACCTCTCTCTCACCTTCCATTTCCTTCTTGGCACAGCTCTTAAAAAAGAGAAGTAGATTCTAAAAATGGCCTCTTCTGCCACCAGTTCCTCTGTTTCCGGCACTGCTACTGCGGTCACCTCCTCTGACATCCTTGCATCTTATCATTTCATTTTTCATTTTTCCTATCTTTATTTTCAAAAATATTTTACTTGGGGAAGCCCCAGAGTACAGAATCACCAGCACTAATAATCCAACCCTAAAGTTAAAATACACTTCTGAATTCCATGCAGGAAGGGTAATATATAAATGAAACAAATACATCTTCTAAAATATCAGTGTATTCCTGAAAAATCTGCAGTTGCTGCATTGGCTCATTTAATACTGGTAGTATTTTAGTAAGATATACCTCTCCCTTGAACATATGGTTCATCTTTAAGATGGCCCTAAAAATTCCCATGTTCTGACATCAGGCTAAATGATGTTTCAAATTTAGGAGAGCCCCTGTCCATTCAGGCATCCCAAAGCTTCTGATCAGAGACATTTATAGTGCCTATTAACTAAGGGTCTCTTAAAATAAGCTTTAAAGGCAGGGAATGTGGCATGCTTGGTATTCTGAGGAAAGGTTATATAAACACATGAGCAAAGATGAGTGTCTTCCACATGTATTCTTGGAGAGAATTTCTGAGGCGGGAGGCTGAGGCCTAGGGTCGGCAGACTGAGAGCCGGCAAGATTTTCTTTAAAAAGGCACTTAGAAATAAAGTTTTAAATCCAGTTGCTCCTCCCACTAAAATTGGGACTTTGGTAATTCAAAACTAAATGAGCCCTCTTTATTTGGGAATAACATCTAGGGCAAAATATTTTGTCCAGTTGTTTCAAAACTATAACTGCTTCTGGAATTCATCAGTCTTATTGTGTGTGTTAAATCATTGGGCCACAAAGTTGGAAATGTGTCTTTCTTTGGATTTTTACTGATAGTTTTCATATTGTGTTATGGGAAGCCATGGGGCTTCACATTAATAACTCTCCTAATATGGGGCACAGTTCTCTTTAAAAAGACTTACTTAACTCTACACGTATTCCGCACAATATGTTGTTTCATGGAAGTCTGGGATAATCGTTACAATAATGTTTCATGCACTTTACCACAGGGATGGGTTTTGGAGAGGAGGTTTCATATGGGGTCCTGCCAGTGCCCAGGAGGCCTGAGCAGTGTTTCATAACCGAGAATACATTTTGGAATTGTTTATATCAGAAAAAACTTCCCTGAGAAAAAAGTTTTATTTCTCTTTGTAGAAAGCCTTAAACAATCATCTTCAACAATCATTTCCACATTACATAACAGTGGAAATTAATATTGTGGCAGTTAACTGCATTGGCCGATATTCTATTCAACTATATGTGCTCTGTGGCAAGATGGTTAAACTGCTGCACCGCAGTCAAACATCTGTTCATGACCAAGTTTCCGATGGATTCAGATCACCAGCTCATGGTTGACCCAATCTTCCATCTTTCCTAGGTCAGTAAAATGAGTACCTAGGTTTGCATAATTATGTAGTAAACCACCCAGAGAATGTGTTAGTTTTATGGGGCAATGAATGAACAACAACAACAACAACAACAACAACAACAGCAACAACAGCAACAACAACAACTTCAGCTGGGTGGAAAGACCTACCAGTGCAATAACATTGGATTGTGTTGCTTGTGCAATGTTTTGGTATGATCCTATGTTACTACACTGGAAGAACTTCCGTTTAGAAGAAGGTGAATAGGACAAATGCCTCTCAAGGATAAGGGATAGCAATGGGCATGAAGTGCAATGAAGAGTTTTGTGCTGAATCTCATGCATGGCACCACGTGCTGCACTTAGCTCCCCCGCCGCCGCCCCAGCAAGCCTATTCACCATCACTGGTGCACTGCAGGAGGGGTCCTACTTCACTAGCAGTGCACCAGTCCAGGAAAGTGCTTGAGCTGCCCTTCCTTACTTCCTCAGAACAGTCTGAAGATGAGGCGGAACAGGGTGCATCCTTGCACGGCCAATGGTTGACTGCCTGCCTGAAGAGGCCGAGAATGGCAGCCAGCCGTCCTACCTGGACTGACATGCTGCTGTCAAAGGAAGACTGTGGTGGCGTTTTAATGATAGTTGAGTCGGCCTGCTGGGTGAGGGTGAGAGAGGAGGTGCCATGCCTGAGATTTTGGCATGAACTGCTTCGACACACTTCTTGCCCATCTCTGATAAGGGATGTAATACGCCATTTATGTTTTTTTATCAATATAGAAGTTACAGTGAATATCAAAAATTTGGTAAATTCACAGTTACCGCCATTCAGCAAACACTATCTTCAAAACTGATGTTCTATACATTTTTCTTATTCTTTCTTTTACCCTTGTCTACATCTCATAACTGACCCATCTGTGAGGAGAAGAAACACATATGGATTTAGAGGTAGAGTTTTAGAACATTATACATTAATTGTATGTACATCATCATTAGAAAAAAAAATCAGTGTTCTATAATTGGTTTTAGCGGTATGGTTATAGTTTTATATTAATGGTTCTGATTGCCTATGTTTAGCAGACTGTAGGGTTCTGAATTCTCCACATTTTAAGAATATGTTTTGAAGGCAAGCGTTCCTAAGAATGCACCTGATGCTGCTTTGCTTTAGGCACCATAGCTATCACATTCCTCCTTACCCTCAGGATTTTGATTTGGAATCCATATTTTTGGTTGCCATTTGTTGGCATACTGCAACTCATTTTTCACAACAATAAAACAAAATAAAAATCTGAATTTCATCTAGTTAGGCTATTTTCAATTCGTTCCAGGTTAGGGGGAGACTTTTTCTGTTTGTCTTGTCAGTCACAAAACCTCTGCATAGGGTAGAAGATTCTGGGTCATGTTCTTAAGAGCGTCCTTGCTCCTTTCTGAACATTAGCGAGGCCTTTGGGATCTTGTGTTGTTGGAACTAATTGTGAGCCCTACTTGAGTACTGCATGGGAGATTAAGTACTAGGAGGTAATCTCCACTTCAAGAAGATTTTCACCAATATTACTGATCTTTACACTGACACTGAAATGAGACACAAATTAACTTTAAGAAGAAATGTTAAGCCAAGAGAAGGAAAAATGTGTGGGCTCAAGGACACTGCCAACTTCTCACAAACTTTCAATATAAACAAAGGCCCCCTCAGTATTCTCAGGGACACCATTTGAAAACCTTAATATAATGCTCTAATATAATGAGCACAGTCTATAAGAGCTCCTAAGCAAAAGCTTGTTGTATGAATGACATAAGTGGAAATTTATTTATAGTACCAAGAAAAATCTCAGGTGTGTTGTTGATTTTGTCGAGATTTCACAAAACTGTAGTGGTTGTGAAAAGCATCCAGGTTGAACTACCCAGCCATCCACCCCAGTTCTGCAACACCTTAAATGTAAAAATTCAGCTGTCCAAATATTTAGACAGAATGTTAATTTTGGGGACTTTTTCCAGTAGTTTGTATCTTGACATCTTTCTCATAAGTGTGAAGAAATGGCACCTTGTTGCACAGTTTGTATAATGGGTCCTGTATAAATTATTTCATCCAAATATACATAAATAAATAAATATGTGTGTGTTTTCACAAAAAGTGAAGATAAATTCTTTACCTGGGAGATTATTCACATGTGCAAAATGAGATAGAATGGTTTAGTACACTGTACTGTAGTCTTCACAATCTGGGTAAAAAATGTGTGACAGTCTGAGAAAGAGAGACTCTGCTTCCTCTTTTCATGCGTCCGTGTTTGCTGAGTGCTATGTAGAAGCCTTTGTACATGAACGATTCATAGGCGTTGTAGTTGTTAGGAAGCAGAGTTTCTTTGAATTTGCATTCCTCTTGGAAAGTTGCCTGAACAGACAAAAGAAAGAAACACAGTGTGAATGGAACAGGTTACTTGCATTTCCTGTTAGAGTACAGTGGACCCTTGTATAACAAACAGTTTGTATAACATAAAATTTGTACAACATAAAAAATTCCGGAGATAGGGGAAATTTGCTTAACATAATCGCCTATGGAGAGAATCCGTACAACATAAAAATGGAATTACTCCATTTTCAATGCATTCCTATGGGAATTTGTATAAAGGAAAATTTGCTTAACATAATTTCATTTGGAACGAATTAGAGTTGTGGTATGTGATTCCCATGTTAAGCACTTCTCATCAATGGCAGGCTACCTTTCAGTGTGTGCTCCAAATTTCTAGAAACTGTTCCGATGAGGACCAGAAAAAAGGTGACTGTGAGGATGAAACAATGGAGCTGTTTTCTCCAGAGCATTTCAGGGAAATCGGAGATGGTAGGGGAAATGCTGTTCAGGACCTAGATATGACCCTTGATAAAAATGGGCACTGCAGCATAGTACAACAATGGGGGGCTGGTTGACTCTGACAGAGTGTCTCCTTGTTGGTGACAGATTTTGAGTGAACTCTCACAATGAGAACTCTCTCATGCCCTGAAGACAGACTTGCAGTGATGCCTTGTGTTGAACGTTCATAGGAATGTTCCTGGCCAGTGAGGAAGACTTTTTGATGTGGGCTTCCTTAAAGGAAACTCATTCAAAGAAAGTTGGACAATATGGCTCTAGTCTGGAGACTGAATAAAAGTAGAGGATGAAGCATGAGCTTGCGTGATCTTTTCTGGAATTAAGGCAGACAAGGTCTGTCCAGGGTTCCTAGGGCATCCTTTAGGCTTCTGGCTGTTCTTTGGGTGTTTTAGCCTACTGTTTTCATTTTGCTTCCTTAACAGGGGCCAGATCTGAGGCAGTGGGCTCCTATTGACATCAAAGCCACCATCTCTTTTAAAGAAGTGGACTTTGGGGCTGAAGCTGCACTCCATATCAATGGTACATCCTCAGAACTAAGCAATGGTAGTTGTACCGCCTCAGCCTCTGTAGATGCCTGCTCAGCTTGGGCAACATGGGAGGCGTCAAATGAAGGGCTTCCATGGCAGATTGTTTGGAATTGGAAGTGTCTCTGAAATGGACACTGCTAGTGCTGAGGGAGTTTGCTGGAATAACAAGCCAACCCTGTGACAGGATTTCTCTCACAACTGGCCTTGCTGCCAGATGGGTGGTATAAAAATCCAATAAATAAATAAATTTTTATTTGAAATTTGTTCTTTTATGAAACCTTCATAAACATGTGGCAATGTTGACAAGAATGCATTTGGTGCCCCTCACCAAGCCAGTATCAACATTTCAAATTCCCATTAGTGAAGGGGCTTTAATTACTACATGAAACACACTTTTTGATTGAGCCTGTCACGAGTGGACCATAAAAGGCAGGAAAGCTTCACCGCAGTGAAGGTGGGAAGGCCCCAGAACAAAAAATAAAAAATAAATAAATAATAGAACAATGAAGAAAAAATAAGCATGACTATTTAGGAGACCCACAAAGAGGTATATGATAAAGATGAGGAAAACAACAATAGGCATATTTTCTTGGAAGAAATAAAGGAAAAGCAAAGGTTTCGAGGAGTTTCTTCAGTGATGGGCCTGGTGGCAAAAGGGAACTGAGAGATGTTTGTTCAGTGTAGAGACATACAGTACATGGCAAGGGGATATTTTAATACTTCTCTTTTTAAGCTGTACAGTGTACTGAAGAGTTTCATGCAGGCACAGAAGCACCCAGATGTGAGACTGACAAGAGATCATGAATAAGATCTACAGTAAGGGTTAATAAATACACGGATTAAGACTACAATCTCAACAATTTCTGTGAGCAATGGACATCATGATAGATACCATAAGCTCTGTCAGCATGAACAATGTAATTGCAAAAAATACATGAATGGCTCAAATAGTCAACAAGTGAAAATGTTAATGTGTGATCCCATTTATAACTCTCCAAGTAAAGTGTCCTCCAGATCATTCGGTTTTTGAAAAGCAACCTTAGCGACCAATGCCTTCTTTAATTTCTGTTCCACAATATATCTTTAATTTCTTTAAATTCTGTTCCACAATATATCTAAAATTTCCCATCATTTCAAAAGAGGATTTGCATGTGGCATGGAAGCTGCTGTTGGAGATTTAATAAGTAGAATGGGGAGCATCCCCCTTCCCCTAGATATGAGTTATCAATGGGTCTGGGCAAAGGTTTTCCCAGTGAAGTCAGTCCACACATTCAGTCATAATGTACAGTGATCCAATGCAGAATGTTCAACAGATATATATGCATGTATGCAATGCCACACAAAATAATATGAGGTTCATTTTTAAGTTAATTCTATGCACCGCCCATCTCATAGACAACATAATTGTCTCTTTGGCAATACCTACACTTGCAAGTGACTTTGATGCCAATTACAGTTGAAAGTACATAAAGTCAAATACCAAGCTCAGAAATCACTATTTCAGTGTTTTATTAACAGGCTTAACTCATACTCACTGTGCCATATAATCTCCCTTTGTTGTTCATTGCAATAAAGAGAGAGCTTCTTATACCAAACAGACTAATCACACCTCGATCTACTGTTGAGATTTCCAAGAGACCTAAAGAAGCAGACAAATGCAAAGAAGGTGGTGTATTGCCTTTGGATAGCTGCCAAGGAATATTGACATGACAAAATAAACATAAAAGCATTTATTTTAAATATGCTGTTGAATAAAATATAGAAGCATGATTTTTGTATGTGCGATTTTTCTTCAGAGAATGCTCAATGAAAAGCTCAATGAAAGGACCAATTCATGTGTTTTAGTTTATTTCTTACTTGCCATTTAGCTACAAACTGAGAAACTTACTAGGGAATTTATTCATTAAAGCTGTAGCCCTATTGCCACTTACCTAGGAGTTAACCCATGCTTTCATTCCTCTGAGCACGCACACAGCTTCCATTAGCAGGGTCAGAACTGGGAATGGTCTCCACATTCCTTCAAAACCTGCACTTGAGGACAACAAGATCCTCCGAAGCAGGTTTGCAGTTGGTGTGGAACGCTGTGGGGCGGGAGGTGGAGGAAGAAAGTCCTGCATTGCTGGCCAACATCTAATAGTAATAGGCTTTTGACATGCATGCAGTTGCATCCTCTCTGTACACAATTTACTCAAGGTTAAGTACAATTATATGCCATTACTTTAAGCAGAGGAGATTGAAGCTTTATTTCTTCTCACAAGTGTTTATGTTTGGTTTTGTTGTGCCCCAATTATATAAATAACTTGGAATATTGCCAAAAGCTCAGTATGGGTACTCTTTTAGAGGGTCAAATCAGGCATGACACAGCAAGTGGTGCCTGTTCTTGCATCTGCCCTGATTCCATATAAAGTTTTGGGAGAGGGGTATAAATTTTGCATTAAAATGGAGGTGTGGGTGAGGAGAACAGGCTCTTCTCTCCTCTGTGATGTTTTCCCTCCTGCCATGTAAAAAAGGAACTACTGGCAGCTGCATATTCAGGAGAGTGAGCGAGCGTGCGAGCGAGCGAGTGAGCGAGAGAGAGAGGGGTCACCTCCCCACACGCTCCACCCTAATCAGATCTTCACCTCCTGTTCATATATGTAAATAAGCCAGATATGTGCTGATTAGCAAGCATGGTTGCCTCAATGTCTAGTCTTTGGCCCTGTTGTATTGCAGGAGATCTTGAAATAAATGCCAGATCACCTATAATTACAAAAAGCAAAGCTACTCCTTTTTATTAGATGGAAGAACCATCCTTAATATTTTTCTTCCTTTCATATCACAGTAATATACCAGAACAAACAGTCCCTACAATAAATAATCAGGCGTTACTTTTCCTTCACATATTAGGCCTATCTACTTATCAATGAAATATTAATTTGAAGACTGATTATACGGGCATTTAGCTGTTTGGTCAGCTTTGAGGATAGGCTGATTGGTTACTAAAAATGGCCATTGGATGATGTCTTACTATTCCTACCTGTGCCTTTCTGGAACCTGTCAGGAGTTTATTATTATTATTATTATTATTATTATTATTATTATTATTATTATT